>CAWUFW010007306.1:0-600000 GCA_963921515.1 Calotriton arnoldi | reverse complement strand
TTGAAAGGAATAGTCCCCGACTCTCATACCCGTGTTGCCCAATGGAGTAGGTTTTGGAGAATTTGAGAGTGATTTTACTCTCATTTTAGAACGTTTCACCTTCTGTCAAACTTGCTGCTTTGTTACTGCACCGATAGTTAATCATGTTGTAATGGAAGAGACTGGTTTGTGGTACGTAATGGTGATATTCAGCACTGTAGTGCACATGCCCAAAGTATGACTTGTTGCCTGTAGGCAATGTGTTAGGTTGATGTGAAGGAAGTCCTTTAGCATTGGTTATACACTATCTATCTCTTCTTCTGTCTGTAATTCGATCAATGCTGATATTCTTGAGCGCTAAATATCTCGTCTGCAAATAGTATTCGAGGCCACTTGTACACAAAAGAATACCCATCCCCCCACGCACATTTGTATATACCTGTCTAAAGGTATGTTTTCTTTTTTTAATATTGCTTTCAAAGATGGCCAATTGACGGCAAAATTAGTCAGTACACCCCATTATGATTTGGATCTGCACCTTATCTGTAAAAGGATGTGGGCAGATGATCAACTAACTTTACCCACATACAGGAAAACTGCACTTTGCCTGAAATAAATACTTTGTTCAGTGTATTCCGTAGGGCACGTTCACACAACCTTACTGGCAGTTCATCCAGATATGATCTCTGAACACTGGCTTCTTCTAATTTTCACTGAAAATGATTGTTTTTTCACTTGCTTTCTACTGTTTTTCGATTCCGTTTTTATCTTCAAGTTTTACTCGTCTGTCATTTTGAGATGGATTGTTTTGCAGTGTTGTGCTTTGCCTCTACAGCCACCATCCCTTTGCTGTTCATGAATTGCCTCTCATGGCAAAAAAGAGTCGTACAAATACTCCATAACCTCTGTATCCTCTGGCCCACTTCCTGCAGTGGAGAAATGCCCCTCTGGCCAAACAATGACGGAGAAGAGATGAAGGTTGGCAGGGAGCTCCTTTGAGAGGGTTCAAACACCGAAGTCCGTTTTAGGAGAGACACTGCGTCTACTCCAGGACTATTTCCAAACTTCAAATTAAGAAAAGGCTTGTCGGAAGGCATATTGGCTATATACCTGATATTGGCTATAGACCAGATTATTAATGTTTCAAATGATGAAGCAGATGTAGAAGCCAACGGGTATTAATTACCACGCCAAAATCCTTGAGACTATCATCATGAATGCACTTTTTATGGCTGAAGTTTGATACGAGCTAAGTAATCTAGGCTTGATGTTCTCTGGCAGTATATTGCTTGGCAGATGAGGAAATGCATGGAATAACCATGTATGTATGCTTAGACGTTAAAGCGGGGGTCTCCAGCCTTTTCTTTAATAAGAGCTATAGTCCTGAGCTACTATTATTATTTTTGGAATAGAGACCACGTCCTTCAAGATTACAATAGTGGCCAACCCTTGCAAGATTACCGGCGCTGATCCCCTCAGTGTATAAGGCAGGCTTGCCAGCGGGAATTTAGAAAGTCTCTTTTTCAATTTGGAATGCTCTACATTAGTAATACATGACGGCCATAGCTGCAATGCGCTGGCACTGAGGTAATAATATCAGTAATGTTGCACAGTTTATCGCTCGAATATCAGCTTCTATTGTATTTTGAAAATCAATTTGTTTCTTAATGTAAGCTTATGAGTTCTGAAAATACATACATTTTCACTGCAATTTCACGCTTTTAATTTTTGGGATGCATATATTAATTCAACTAAACTAACACTTATAATTAAATGGGCTGGGCTATACACAGGAGAACTACTTCAAAGTAACTGGATAGCTACTAGTAGCTTATACCTACTCATTGGAGAAGCCAGAGTTACAGCTCCTCTGCCATGGCTGCAGGAGATCACAGGACCTACTTTTTAAGCAATTAATAATTAAGCGCATTACTACCACCATTCCCTTTCTCATGTTAATCAAATACCCCAACAGGTGCCAAACAGCGTTCATTGAGGAGCTCTAATCTAGCCAAAATCCTACCATTTCTTTCAAATAGCTCCTACCTCCTGGGGAGCCCACAACATCTGTCCATCTACTTTTCAAGTGCATATGTGCAAAGGTTGTCGTCAGACATGACCTGTCTTGTCTTTAAATTGCTAGTTTTAAAACTCTTTTTAAGCCGTGATTTGCTGTTTGAATTAAACCGAAACCCATAATGTGATCATTCTGTGACCCCCTTTAACTTACGCCAGAAATTGACATCCTGTCTGACAATAAACACTAAATGCTGAGGGAGCACCCTTCCTATTTCAAGGACGCTAACCAAGCACGCCCAGATGTATTTACTAAAACACCACCGTCCACTTAAATTCCCCTCTATCAACTTAGTGCCTGTGTTCTGAGCAGTCATTCTGATGGCTCTCAAATAGATTGGAGGTGGGCGGTATGACCGGCTGCCCAACAGATGGCCACATTTGTTAGCACTTGCCTATTCATATACCAAACAGATGAGAGGGGAAAGACCTGGGACATGAGTCTGTGCTGTGCGAGTGAGAACTTTTGCAACTCTGCAGAGGCACAGGACGAGCAAATGTCTGAGGCATCCCAGATTCTATGTCTTGCTCATCAAGCAAAGGCTTTCCAGTGCTGGAATACACTGAATGAGCATGGTGAGTGTCAAAAGAAATCTGAGGTTTAGGAGAGCTACTATCTGGAATCTGGCAGACAACCTAGGCAAGACTCAGAATTGTATATAAGGAAAAGTAGGAACAAATGAGAGCCTCTTGGATGCTGTCAATTTATTTACTTTGTAAATTGGACATACTAATCAGGAGTGTCTCTGCTGGGAGTGCTGCCAGAGTGTCACAGAACTGACTCAGATTGGTCTCAAAAGCAGGTTGAGGGTGCCTCACAATCTTAATGTGTTGGTGACCCCAAAGGTAAGGGGCAACTGGGCAAGAGAAATTAACTGGGGCAATTTCTTCAACCCATGGGACTCTAATTCCAGGCAAAACTCCAGAGAGGAGTCACCAGGAACCTTTTAATGGAGGCCACGTTTTGAGTAGAACCGAAAAGCCGATTTCAAATTTGGAAGGCAAGTTAAATAAATTAAATGAGAGGTACATTACGTTAATGGTTATGACAAATGTTATTGAGAACAATCTAGAGAGGGCTCTAGACAACAGGCACAGAATGGCCTGAAAATGGCCAATCTTAACAAAAGACTGAATTATTAAAGCTCTAATAGCCCGGACAGAAAACCTGGGGACGCTGTTCTCCAGAACCAGATCAGGGGAAGATGGCTAGGAACTCACACTCTTCATTCCGAATTAGATTATGAAATCTCTTGGGTGCAATAAGTATGAGCACCCCTTCTAAATGGGCAAATGTCATAGAATAAAATCAAAGAGTGGTCTGTTGTCGGGTGGAGGGGTGGAGGAGTTGCGATGATGTCTTCATAAATATTCTAGATCACAGACCCAAAAGACAAAGAGGGTCCTGGACTCTATAAAGCAAAAAAGAAAACTTTAGTATGCAATAGCATCAATGTTTGCACTTATGGCACACAAAACTGTGAAAAGAGGAGAAACCTCATTGTGCTGTGGTGTAGAAAACAAAATCTTGTTCCACCTATTGGCTTTTCCAGTTTTTGTTTTGGTTGCGCCCCACCCGACCATACACTTCCAGCTATTCAGTGATGAACTATAACTATAAGCTGTCCCTCTTTATGACTCGAATGGATTTTCTGTTCTGTCTTTTAGGTACATTGTCTTATTTCATTGCTGCTCATTAATATTTGTATAGCGCATAACCTGCCATTAGTGAGCATCTCAGACCATTTTAGAAGTACGGGGTATGACTTTCCAAATGTGCAGGGCTCTGCTCTGTATAATTCACTCATGTCGAGCGCTAAGGTCCTTAAGTAGAATCCTCGCTTGCGAACTAGTGATGTAAAAGTTGAAAACCGACTAGTTTGCATTGGGGAGAGTTAGTGATCTAACTTATGTTCTAATAGTTTGTATCCCAAACTTTCCATTTACAGTGGGATCCAAAACTACCTGCCTAATGAATATTAACTAAGCAGGTTTGCTCCCCTGTGATTGGCTGTGACTGCAGGGATGGAGGCCTGCAAAGGCTAAGAGACCTCCTTCCCTGCATTTGTGTTTCCAAATGAGGAAACATTTTTAGGTCTCGCTGAGCCAGCACATGCGCTGCTCTGCGAGACATTTAGTTAGTGGCTTTTCAAAGTGCTACCACAATCTTTTCCTGGCCTCAAGCTTGCGTTCACGAGCGCGTGCACGCGCGCAGCCGCCATGTGGCTTTCATGGCTCATTAAGCCTTGCTCTCCCAAGCGCCTCGCTCTGCCTTCCCCCACCACAGAGCGCGTCCCTGCCATAACTTTCGCTTTCACGGCCGCGCGGCCAATGCTTGTTTTTAACTTACAGCTGAGGCGCGCGCGCTTGTTTTTCTCTCACCCCGACCATGTGTACATCACCGGCTGCTCAACCTTATCCACCCCACCATGCCGAAGTACACACGCATTTCGAAATATATAACTTACAGTTAACTTATGTAAGTGGAAGTTCGTATTTTTTTTTTATTAGCAGTTTTATATAGCTTTTAGCAGTTATATATAGCGCAAACTCGACTTGTATGAGAGCGCTTTACATGTGCACCCGTTGAATTACAGACACAAATTCCCTTTACAGGCAAGGGGAGATTAAGTTATTTGCCCAGGATCACAGCATGCTACAGCGTCTCCACCGTAAAGCTAGATGCGAAAGCTGGCAAGGAAGGAGGAAGGATCCGTGAACTTCCCGGGGGCGTGAGTGACTTAAGCAGTTACCCAATTTATCACTCTAGAGGGGGGGGGGAGCACTTGCGCTTGTTTCTCTCTCACCCCGACCCTGTGTACATCACCGGCTGCTCAACCTTATCCACCCCACCATGCCGAAGTACACACGCATTTCGAAATATATAACTTACAGTTAACTTATGTAAGTGGAAGTTCGTATTTTTTTTTTATTAGCAGTTTTATATAGCTTTTAGCAGTTATATATAGCGCAAACTCGACTTGTATGAGAGCGCTTTACATGGGCACCCGTTGAATTACAGACACATATTCCCTTTACAGGCAAGGGGAGATTAAGTTATTTGCCCAGGATCACAGCATGCTACAGCGTCTCCACTGTAAAGCTAGATGCGAAAGCTGGCAAGGAAGGAGGAAGGATCCGTGAACTTCCTGGGGCGTGAGTGACTTAAGCAGTTACCCAATTTATCACTCTAGAGGGGGAGCACTTGCGCTTGTTTCTCTCTCACCCCGACCCTGTGTACATCACCGGCTGCTCAACCTTATCCACCCCACCATGCCGAAGTACACACGCATTTCGAAATATATAACTTACAGTTAACTTATGTAAGTGGAAGTTCGTATTTTTTTTTTATTAGCAGTTTTATATAGCTTTTAGCAGTTATATATAGCGCAAACTCGACTTGTATGAGAGCGCTTTACATGGGCACCCGTTGAATTACAGACACATATTCCCTTTACAGGCAAGGGGAGATTAAGTTATTTGCCCAGGATCACAGCATGCTACAGCGTCTCCACTGTAAAGCTAGATGCGAAAGCTGGCAAGGAAGGAGGAAGGATCCGTGAACTTCCTGGGGCGTGAGTGACTTAAGCAGTTACCCAATTTATCACTCTAGAGGGGGAGGAGCACTCGCAGAGGAGCTCATCCGTATTTATTGCCGCCCACTCCATCTCTACGGCATTATTTGAAGCTGCTCTCATACATTATAATGAACAACAAGAAGGAGGCGCAATGAAATAAAATATGTGCCCAGGAACACACAATTTGGAAAAGCAGGGAAGCTAAGATTGATCCCAGGCCTTCTGGTCTCACGCTGTGCAATTCAGCCTCTAGATCACCCTCTTTTGCACTCACTTCACACATCAAAAGTCACTTTTTTATCTTAAATTTTTTGTGCATGAGATCACAGCATGGCGGCAGGCATAAGTGACGTGAAAGCTCGGCTCGTTTTGGGCTCAAAGATCCAAGAGGATGCCGAACAGAGCCAGGCTTCACGCTTGAGCTTTCAGTCGCTTGCCATCCTTTAGGAGTAAGTATTGTGGAATGCGCATTTGCTAATAATTTCCCTTTTTACTTCACATTTGGTAAACATTGTTCCAGGTAGAGAAAAGCTGTCTACGTCATGACACGCCCCCAGATGTTTGTGGCATCTTCTAGTCCTTTTCATTGGCATACTCTTAGACCGTGGGTTCTGACACAGACTGCTGTTTACGCTTCCCACGGTCCCTGCCAGTGATGTACACAGCATGGCACGGTTACTGTCTGTTGGTCGGTACTGTTTTTACAAGTGCTTATACAAGCAGCGTGGTTGACTCTTGCTTGGAATTTATTTATCTATAGTATTTGTTTTGAAGCACTTCCATCAGCTTGGTGTCGCTTCTAAGCACTATAGAAGGGAATATCAAAGTAGGAATCTAAAACAAGTATATTTTGGTAGAGTATCATACATGCCAACAGACGCGATTCAGGTGGGAGACTCCCAATTTTTGAAGCCGAAAATGGCTTTGTTAGCTCTCTCCCGCCTGAAAAATTGCCTTTGCTTCAATAGAAGCAAATGGGGAAAATATATTACCCCTATTTTTTTCCCAAAATCTCCCACTTTCCTGGTCCAGAATGTAGGTATGTGTGGAGTTAGTATGTGAGTGGTCTGCAGCTGAGCAGATACTGATCTTTAGCTGGGCTTGCATGGTGGAGTAACCAATCAAGCCAATAGGTCTCGCCTTTGGGACCTTATAAGTGTTTAGTCATACAACAATTAATATTGTTGCAGTAAGGATATTGTGCTGCATAACTAAATACTTATAAAGTCCCAAAGGCGAGACCTATTGGCTATGCCAATGCTTGTTTTAAAGCAGCCATTGCTGCTATTTGGAAAGACATTGGGAGGAGCAGGCAGTGGTCATTAAGACCACTGCCTCCTTTTCCCATGACCTGGCCTACCCGATTCCAAAATGCAAAGCGGTCCCTGAGGAACAGCTTCCCCTTTGCACATTAGTCAGACTAATGCATGTCTTTCCAAATTGCAAGTAGGAATGTGATGCCCCTTTTAGGCTTTCTCCTATATAAGAGTCAAACACTTATCCAGCTCATAAAAATGCTTTTAATCCATATATATTGTAAAAAGCCCATTTGCAGGCACACACCCTGCACTTTTACGGGTCACATGGTTTGCAACTGCAAAAAGACTTTATACCTTATGCCATGTGAGTGGTATGTATTAGAAACGTTAAAACAAACACACACATTGGTTTGAAATTCCCGGATTAATGCCTTCACCTCATCTGTTAGGGCCGATCTGAATCATTCACATGCCCAAATAGAACTGTCATGTCCATGACATTGCCCCAGGCCTATTTGCGTGTGAGCCTGCCTCTGCAAGACTACCTTATAGATGGGAAGAAACTAGTTGGGTTTCCTTATTTTCCCATTGATACAAGCATTAATTCACATCCCCGCGGCTCAAGGTACTATATTTGCCCGTTACTGAAAGTAGGCAATGTGACAAAGTGTATGATACCCCCTTCCCTTTCCATTGCTTTGCTGAATACTTCGTCATTCACTCCTGGACTAAAAACAACCTGGAACCAAACATTCCGCCTCCTCGCCTTCAGTCGGCTCTTGCAGTTTTTGCCGAGACACAAAATGTGTTTTTAGAGTTGCATTGTCTCCCAAAGCATTCCGGAGGCTGGGAAAACTTTTCACGGTTAGAAATAGCTGTTGGGCAAATTATTATTATTTTTTGGTCTGTACGACAAAGGGAGAATGGATAACTTGAATGTAATAACACAACAGTACATTGCTGTTCAAATAATCTAGGCAGTGACCTGTGCTTGGTATTAAAGTTAGCTTGGTAGGAGGGATAAATCTACTGTGTTCCTAAACTTGGCTGATTATGGTATTGCCCCCCTCTCCCACAGTTCGTTATAGAGCGCAGAATGCTGTAAATATGTGTATATACACGTATGCTATATGATATTCGTATCTCAGTCATTGCATTTTTCCAATTTGCATTTAGTTATTTATTAAAAAATGACATTTCCACATAAGGCTTTGACAAATGCGAGAAGCCCTTTTTCATTTTACAACAGATTTTATAATTGCATTGTAAGTGGAAGAAGAACCACATTTTCAGTACGTTGAAAGGAAACTAGCAAGGCCAACACCACCACAGATAGACAAGTGCATACCTTTACGATATAGAGAATGCTAAATATTATTGGCCTGTACAAATATCTGCATTTGCTGCTTCCTGATTGTTTTTTTCCCAGAAGCTTTGCTGGATGAAGAGGATTTGAAATTAATCTATTTGCTGAGCCCTAAAGGTTGTGTGATGGCTTCTTTAGTGATTTTAGTCATTACTGAGATTTTTGGATCTGTTCAGACTTTTCTTGAACATGAGTAGGGATCGGTTTTAGATTGCAAGCATTAGCAAATGATGACTGTGTGCAAGAACTCTAATATTTTGTTGTCTTCATTGTGCCCAAATAGAGGTCACGAGAGAGGAAAAAAAGGCATAGCAAAATGATTAAACTATAATTATGTAATAGTAGAGAAGAGCCAAGTTTGCAAAAAGGATTGTTCATTTTTTGACTTAGCAGCAAACTCTGTGAGGCCCAAGGTATGGATATGAGAAAATATTAATGGAGATGTGAGAGATGTTTCAACAACCCACGTCTGTTGTGCTCTCAGGCTCCTTACCGCATCTTTCTTGTAATGGTGGGCGTTGTGACTACAATGTTGTGGCAGTGATGCAATGGAGCTCATCCTTTACCTTGTGGATAGAGCTTGGTGAGTGCTTGGGGCCTTTGGCAGCATTTTATGATGGTAAATTAGTAAAAATTTAAATATCGGTCTCTACTTTATCACAAAAAGTCTCCTGTTCTGTTCCGGGAAGCCTAGTTCAATATTCTTTTATCGATTGTACGGTTCTCCATAGAATTATTTTTCTACTTCTACTTAACCGATTATATATATCTGTGCATGGCACTGGAACTCCGAGTCAACACTCCGATAAGCTAACACTGCACCTCCATAGGATATTATTTGAAATAAGAAAAAGAGTATTGCTATTGTGATAGATTTTCTCCAGTGTGGAGATTGCTGCTGCGGCCCAGTTGATTATTCTAGCTGGGGACCACCTCTGGGTAGTAGAGCTGGGTAGTAATAAAGCTACGCATCGTATTCCATGCTTAGCTTTATTAGATCGCTATGCTTAGAACTGATTTGGCGGTGGTAAGAAGCTTTTTCCTTCTTGGTCTTCTATGAATCAGAGAAAAGAAATAAAATAATTTTAATGGTACCTTGACTTTATGCAATTAAGACTGTTGTGTACTCACCTATAGAAGCAGCAGTAAGACATCAGATAGTGATCAACTGTCCAATAAACCAGGAAATGTTTATAATAAAAGGAACAGCGATACTGATCAATGTTTTTGTATTAATTTCCTTCTAGGTTGCAATGGCATCATTATCTGCTGTCATCAAGTATTTGGAGCTGTTATCTGATGATTCTAATTTTGGACAATTTAGCCTCACCACTTTTGATCTGAATCAGTACATGAGACTGGACAATGCTGCTGTGCGTGCGCTTAACCTTTTCCAGGTATGTTCTCTGTAGGCAAACACATTTGTTGCACTGTATGTTTTGCAATCATTCTACTCTAAGAGCTTCATAAGATTTGGTCCACTGGTTTAAAAGACTTGAACATCGCTGGAGGTGGTACTGTCTGAGTCACTGACAAACTATCCTGGCCATGTTATGGAGTGGTGAATATATATATATATATATATATATATATATATATATATATATATATATATATATATATTCTTTCCCGTTTTCTATTACTTCCCTTCTCCTGGGGAAAAAGACGGAGTCGAACCACATTCGTGTAGTGCAAATGGTTTATTAATGCTCAACCACCACAACCGCCTGACGCGTTTCGGCCTGACACGGCCTTGATCACATGACGCGCTCTGTGAGCCACCTCCTATTTTTAAAGTGCAAAAATGCTGTGCACGTGATACGTTGAGTATAGACAAAGAAAAAATACTTCACATTGCTTTACAATTGATATTGCATGTTATATCTGTGCAAAATACCGCCATAAATATCCAGGGAGCTAAAATACTGTACATATGGTAAAAAATGCCTTAAATATAAATTCATGTAAAATACACATAATTCTATTAAAAGAGCATTTAAAAAAACAGTACTAAAAACGCATACGGTGTCTTTACATAAGAAAATACACTGTTTTTCTTTCCGAGCAGAATAGGCCACGTAAAATACAATGATTCATACAGTACAATGGTCTACTGGTGGATTCCTCTGAAATACTCATATCTGTTCCCATTGTAATTGTAGGATATGTTATGACTTTTGTAATGTAGCAAAGTTCTATATGTATACATACATGTATGATGTTCAATTCTATACCCACATAAAGTGCCAAGTGCAAATATATTTAAATTAATATGCTACCACGGAACAAACCTTGTTCCTTAAAACGTATCTAAAAACACCATGATTGTAAAAACATCTATAAATTCTCTAAAAAAACATTTTCAAAAAGACTTTTATAGCATAAATGCTATATAGCAGCGGACTGAAGATGATAGAGTTCATCAGGACAGTTGGGGAGAAATATCTAATGTACTATGCGTCTATGTCTACAGTGTATACATGTTATCTAGGAGAAATTGTTCTACAACCACGTAAAAAAATCTTCACTTGCGTTATGGCCATTAGGGGTCTTGGTGTCTAGTTCTATAATGTATTGAGTCTCTAGACGTCTTAATTTTGCCTCCCTATTGCCACCTCTCCTAGATATTGGAATACAATCAATCAAAAAGTAGGAAAAATGTCTTAAGTCACTGTTGTGTTTTTCCTTGAAATGACGTGCAATTGGATAAGTGGTGTCACAGTTAGTAATTGCTCTCATGTGCTGCAGTATACGTTTGTGGGCTTGTAACTTAGTACTGCCCACAGACTGCAACCCACAAGAGCAACTCAAAACGTACACCACAAACTCAGTTCGACAGGTCAGAAAGTTTGTAATTTTGTTAGTTTCCTCAGAAAAAGGATTAGTGTAAGTTGTTCTGTTGGTTGCGTATTTGCATGCCCTGCAGTTGTTACATTTAACAAACCCACTGCGGGCTGTTAGCCAATTGGTTGATTTTGTAATCTCAGGACTGTTGCTAACTATTGAATCCTTCATGGACTTAGCCTTTCTGAATGTTATACTGGGATTTTTTGGTAATGATTTTCCAATCACCGGATCACTTCTTACTACGGGCCAATTATCATTAATGATCTTTCTTAATGTTTTTTGTTGTCTACTGTATGTCAGTATAAGTCAGTATAAGTCTTGTTTGAGTGTCGGTTGAGAGAGAGCAATGTCTCTCTATCCAGTGTGTTGGCTTTTTGAATGGCTATATCCATTGTCTTGGCATCATAGCCACGTTCCAAAAATCTACCTCTACTGGATTGTTGAGCCTCAATAAGATCAGTTTCTGTACTGCATGCTCTACGTATCCTCAACATCTCACCAAATGGTATACTCTTGATGAGATGTTGAGGATGGTGACTTGTAGCATGCAATAGACTGTTGCCTGCGGTTGGTTTTCTATACAATTTCGTTTCCATCTTCTGATCTTTAATAAACACCTCCACATCTAGAAAATATACATGTGTACTGCTGATGGTAGCTGTAAAGTGAAGATTTATATTATTCTGATTAATGCCCTGTATGAAATCAAGTGCTGCCTCTTCAGTGCCTGACCAAATTATAAACAGGTCATCAATGTAACGCAGCCATAGCTGTACATGATTGTCTAATATGTCCTTGTATTCTCTGTTCAACACCATTTCCTCCCACCACCCCATATGAAGACAGGAGTAGCTAGGGGAAAAACAAGCCCCCATAGCTACTCCTCTTGTTTGTTGGTATACCTGATTTGAGAATAAAAATAGTTATTGTTCAGGCAATATGTAATCATGGCAATCAACATTTTGTTGTGGTGTGCCAGGTGTATCGGTCTGTGATTCAGATAATGTTCTATCGCTCGAATTCCGTCATTATGATGAATGCTGGTATATAACGACGTTACATCTAGACATATTAACAAATAGTTTGGGTCCCATTTAAAGTTACTCAAACGCCTCAAGAAGTCACTAGAGTCTTGCACAAAGGATGGTAGCTTTTTCACAATATCCTGTAGAAAATAATCTATATATTTTGACGTATTCTCCAATAACCCCCCTCTTGCTGAAATTATTGGTCTTCCAGGTGGGGTTGTTATGTTTTTATGTAGTTTAGGGATCAAATATAGTACCGGCATCACTGGATATTCATTTTTAAAATATTTTAGTTCATCCATACTTAATAAGCCAGTACTACGCCATGCAATGAGTTTGGCATAGAAATGATTCCATGCTGTTCGAACGATTTGCATGTTGCACTTCTTGTAACAATTTAAGTCATCCAATTGTGTAAATGCCTCTTTCATATACTCATTGCGAGACCAAATGACGATGTTACCACCTTTATCGGAATTACGCACAATGATTTGTTCATTATTTTGTAATTTTTGCATCAATTTCATATATGCATGTTGTTGAAATCTGTGTTTATTTTTTGACCTTGCAGTTTTATATTTCAAACTTTTGATTTCAGTTGTTACCAATTCTCCAAAATGTCAAGAGAACCCTCAACATTACTGGTTGGAACGTTGATTTGGGTTTGAACTTTGTTGGTGCTGTTATAAGGTTACTTCCATTTGGGCTTCCCCCTCCATTAGTATTGAACGTGCTCTCTCGTGCCAACTCTTGTAAATTTGCCAACAATTCCGCATCTCCTGCAGTCAGCGGGCACCCCTGTTGTTCATTATTTATCTCTGCCTCCATTGGCAAGATGTTGTTGGGAGTTTTTTTATTATTCAACATGTAATATTTTTTCAATTTTAATTTGCGGATGAACTGATGTACATCAACGCGTGTTCTCGTGTAGTTAAAATCACTCGGAGGACAAAAAGACAATCCTAATTCTAACAATTGCGTCTCTGCTTTTGTTAGTGTTATTGGTGACAGATTTACCACGGTATTGGTTTTCCTATTCACTTGTTCTGCCATCTCTTCTTGTACTGTGTTTTTTGTTTATGACGCCTCCTTCTACATTTGCGCCTTTCTCTGCGTTTTGCATTGAGCCTTTGTTTGCTTGTGTGTTCTGTTTGCGGGGTCTTAAAGTCTGTTTCCTGTCTTGTCTGAGACAGTTGACCTCCTCTGCTAATGAAAATTTGTGAAACCCCAATCTTGATGACAGCTCTACTTGATCCGTCTCTGCCTCACTCTCAACAGTCGAACTTAAGTTCGATGCTGAAGTGGACGATATCGCCGTCATTTCTCCGCTGGCTCGTTGATTGACCTGTTTTGAGATTTTCCATGCTTCATACTTTTTCGCAAACGTAAATACTTGACCTTGCTCATAGTCCTGTTTGTCTCTCTGGAATTTGTACATTTTCCGTTTTTTTATGATTTCCTCCTCTTTTTCCAGTCTAACCATCATATCATCATGATATTTCTTGATCGTTGGAGTGACTTCTGATTTTGCAATTTCTGAGTTTACTTCATCTATTTCTGCCTGTAACTTGATTCGGTCACTCTCCGCATACTTGACGAGAACCTCAACTAGACGTCTCGATGAGTCGAGATTACAGTCAGCCCATTCACGTAGCATCTGCGGATCGGGATTTTCATAGCTCGGTGCTATCATAATGCGTAATCCCCTAGGAATCCGTCCTACCTGCAGATAGCGTCCCAGTGACTTGTGTTCCCACCATTTGGACTGTTCCATGCGCATTAATTTCTCCAATTTTTTTAAACATGTCCCTCATATTCATATTGCCCCCTTGAGATGGACCACTTGGGGTCAACATTTGAATTGAAGTACTGGGGGCATCATCAAACATTAGTTCAGCCGCTGCCTCGCGGCTCCCTAGCGCGTCTGCGGTCATGGCGGTTAAGCGTTTAAACTTTTACTCTGGTTACAAACAAGCAGCGCAGTGAAAATTCCGATGCTTATGTACCCACACACCTCCTCCACTGGATATTTCCCCGGGCGTTTCTTTACCTTGTCTTGCGGCAATCGATTTTCGGGTCCTCCGACATGTTTCTCGCTACCACTCGACTACGGAAAATTCTTGTTTCTCTTCCGGTATCCAGGGGCTCGTAACTTCCTCGTGAGAGGTTGCACCAAAACTCCGGCACGGACTCCGGATGTAGCTTCCTGTTGCGCTGCCCAAATGCGAGGAGGGGGTTCGCTGATGCAGTGGAAGCCTTCACGGCACAAATATTCTTCTTTCCCGTTTTCTATTACTTCCCTTCTCCTGGGAAAAAGACGGAGTCGAACCACATTCGTGTAGTGCAAATGGTTTATTAACGCTCAACCACCACAACCGCCTGACGTGTTTCGGCCTGACACAGCCTTGATCACATGACGCGCTCTGTGAGCCACCTCCTATTTTTAAAGTGCAAAAATGCTGTGCACGTGATACGTTGAGTATAGACAAAGAAAAATACTTCACATTGCTTTACAATTGATATTGCATGTTATATCTGTGCAAAATACCGCCATAAATATCCAGGGAGCTAAAATACTGTACATATGGTAAAATGCTATATATATATATATATATATATATATATATATATATATATATATATATATATATATATATTCTCATTCATTCATCTGGCGGTCGCCAGTTTATAGTTAGGACCTTTATCCATAGGAAATCCGCAACATTCTATTTGAAATAACTCTTGCGCCGGTTGACGAATCTTCGCGAAAGCTTCCAACTTGTTGGGCCGCTCCGACCCTGAAAGTCTCGGGTTGATTCGTCAAGGGGGGTCCCAAAACGCGTTTTCTCCATGTTAATTCCCATAGGAAATTTTAGCCACGGCTACAGCCCGAACTGCTGAACGGAATTACACCAAATTTTGCAAAAAGGTAGCGCTTGGTTCAGAAAGCCACCTTTTTTTTTAAATGGTGTAAATCCGTTCAGTAGTTGCGGAGAAATTCAAAAAATAAGAGTGAAAGATCGATTTCCCATAGGAAACTTTATGCAAGGCTACAGCAAAAACTGCTGAACGGAATTACACCAAATTTGGCAAAAAGGTAGTGCTTGGTTCAGAAAGCACCCTTTTTATAAATGGTGTAAATCCGTTCAGTAGTTGCGGAGAAAATCCAAAATAAAAGTTTCGATATTTAGAGGCACGGATCCGCGCACCCTCCCGACCACGAGCTGCATGCTAATTTAATTGGCTGTCAACACTCCAAACCAGGAAGTGTTGGCAGCCATCTTGTTCCTCGGTAGAACCGAGGGACAAGAAAAGACAAAAACAAGGGCGCAAAATGCAAAAGGGGGCAGGGTAGAAACACCCTGACCCCTAGCCCTGCTCAGGGGTCCTACAAGGACCCCCAGGGCCCCCCATTTCTTTCTTTTTTTTAATCGGCAGAAAACGCGCTGGCTGCGCGGATCCTGCCGATAAGAAAAAAAAAGCAGCGGGCTCCGCGCTCGTAGTTAATTGGCCCTTGGGTGGGCCAAGTCCCGGGGGCATGCGGGGCTTTATTATTAATTATATGGGGGCCTCTAAGGCTCCCAAGCCCCGGGACCGCCACCCCCGGGGCTTTAAACAAAATGGTGCGGGAGGGCTCTGAGCCCTCCCGCAGCCCCGGGGACCGCCACCCCCGGGGCTTCTTTTTAAAATTAAATCACCTGTGTGGGGGCTCCAGCCCCCCACATGCCTTGGGGACCGCCACCTCCCCGGGCACTAACAAATTTAAAATGGGGGTCCGTTTGGACCCCCGAAGCCCCGGGACCACCACCTCCCCAGGGCTTTGCAGATGTGGGGAGGGGGCCGCGCAGCCCCCTCCTGGAGCCATTGATGGCCCTGGGGACCGCCACCCCCAGGGCCGGCTCCTGCAGTGTCCCGGGTGCTCACCCCGGGACACTGTAGTTTGCAATGACAGGACGGGAGCCTTGCGGCTCCCGTCCTGTCATTGCAAACTGCTTGCTTCATTGAAGCGAGAGCAGGAAACCTGCTCTCGCTTCAATGAAGCAAGCAGACTGCTTTTCCACATGGGGAGCTGCATGTCAGCAGCTCCCCATGTGGAAAGCAATGCCGGCTCCCGAGGGACGCGGGGAGCCGGCTGGGACCGTGGGGGATTGGGGACCCCCCACGGTCCCCAACGGAGAGGGCCAGCCCCGGGGGATGGGGTCCCCGGGGCAAGTAGTGGCCCCCGGGGCAAGTAGTGGCCCGGGAGGGGGGCCACGTGGCTCCCCCCCCCCCAAAAAGAAAAATAAATAAAGGCCTGCCCCGGGGGATGGGGTCCCCGGGGCAAAAGGAGGCCTGAGGGGGGCCACGCAGCCCCCCTCCTTAAAAAAAATAATAAAAAGAGTGGCCATGCCCCGGGGGATGGGGTCCCCGAGGCCGGAATCGGCCACGGGAGGGGGGACACGCGGCCCCCTTCCCGTTTAAAAAAAAAAAAAAAAAGGGGTAAGGCCCTGGGGGATGGGGTCCCCAGGGCCCAGAAAAAGGAAGGGGGGCCACACAGCCCCCCTTCAGAGAAAACAAAAAACAAAAACGATCGGGCCGCAAGCCCCGCCCCTTCCTTTACCACTCTGCAAACGCGCCCTGACACGTTTGCAGAGGGGGACGGATTCCCTTGAATACTGGGGTCCCTGGGGGCCAACTAGCCCACCAGGAATCTCCAGTATGCGCTAGGGAGCTGCGTTGCAGAGAGGTGTACAGAGGCCACGCCCTTTTACACCTCTCTGCAAGGCAGCTCTGTGGCGCTTACTGGAGGTACCTGGTGGGATAGTTGGACCCCAGGGACCCTCAGGATTCAAGGGGACTTAATCCCCAACTTAAAACGCGCCACGGGCGCGTTTGCACAGTGGTGAAGGAGGGGCGGGGCTTCAGGTGACATGTGTGCAAACAGGCCCGTGGCGCGTTTTAAGATGGGGAATTAAATCCCCTTCAATCCTGAGGGTCCCTGGGGGCCAATTAGCCCACCAGGTACCTCCAGTAAGCGCCACGGAGCTGCGTTGCAGAGTGTTGTAAAAGGGGCGTGGCCTCTGAACACCTCTCTGCAACGCAGCTCTCTGGCGCATACTGGAGGTATCTGGTGGGCCAGTTGGCCCCTCGGGATTGAGGAGGAATTAATTCTCCAACTTAAAACGCGCCACAGGGCGTGTTTGCAGACATGTCACCTCAGGCCCCACCCCTTCCTTCACCATTGTGCAAATATTCCTCTAAAATCAGCCGAACTACGAATTCCGATTTACTCACCTGTTATCAGGAGAGAACCCAGTGCTGCATCTTTTAGCCCAGCACTGACCCTGATAAGTAATTCTAACCGTACTTGCCAGTAACTTGTATTTCCTTCCATTGGAATCCATTGTCTTGTTTTCCGCAGAAAAGTTTCAAAGTGCCGTTTTCACAAACTACAAATATTCCTTAAAAATCGCCTGTATGACTTAAACGCATTCTTTCAACTGTTTACAGGAGATGCACCAGTGCTGGATCCAGGATCCACCACTGAGTAAGAAAAAGTAACGATAACACTACTTACCTGCTAAGTGAATTTCCTCCCATAGGATAACATTGGTGATTCTATGTGAAAAAGTTTCTGTCAACTTTTAAAATACAATAATATTCCTTAAAAATCACTACTGTAACCAAAACGCTTATACTCAACTGTTTACAGGAGATGTCCCAGGACTGAATCTAGGATCCAGTCCTGTGGTTAGAAAAGTAATCCATAAAGTAACTAATTGCATTTAACTAGAAATTCACATTGAGCTCAATGTTGCATTGTGTTTGAAATTGTGTTGCCCATTGCAACAACTGTAACTACTGTACTTAAAAGTCTATTGCCTATTTGCAAAGTATTTAAACTAAAGTATTTCATTCTGAGAAAGTATATTTTGTAATGTATAATGTAATTACAATGTAATTTAAAAAATAAAATATCTAAAAATAAATAGTTTAAAAAAATGTAGTAAATTAGTATCAAAAAAATAAATATAACAATTAATACATTTAAAAATTGTCATTTACAAAACCTTTGAAATTCACTGAAAAAAACCATAGGTTTCAAACATGTTATAGTTAGGAATTAGCATTTAAAAACCTTTGAAATTCACTGAAAAAACCATAGGTTTCAGGCACGTTATAGTTAGAAATTAGCATTTAAAAACCTTACAAATTCACTGAAAAACCATAGGTTTTAGGGACAGTTATAGTTAGTTGGACATTGCACTCGTACAAAACCCGTGAAATTCTCCCGTTATAGTTAGTTCAGCTAACTATAACTCGCGCTCCGCAATGCACTGCTGATGACGTCACATATTACATCACTCATGACAGGGTCAGTGACATCACTGATGACATCAATGATGACATCATCCACGTGATAATCTGATGCACCTCCTCACACCCTAATATAACCTTTCATACACCCACTCTAAATTACAGACTGCCATTCGCAAAACCATAGACACTCCAACACCAATAACTACATACCCACTCATTGATTCTTAGGACTACACACACATCCACTCACTCACCTGTACAGTCACTCATACTTACGGTCACTCAGTACAGGACTATCATATGCACTCATACTCCTATATAGACACTCAAACACCGCCACTCATCCATAGAGGTACTCACACACCTAGTCAGTCATGCAAATAATTAAACACACTGCCATTTACTCACCTATACAGTTATACACACACCAGCTCACTTATTCATACAAATACTAGCACATTCTTACGCTCTTATACAATCACTGATGCAAGCACACACTCATCCATACAGTCACTCTCACAATCACACACTCTCGCTTATAGCTATTTATATACTCCAACACACATATATACTGCCTTTCACATATGTAGTTACTCACACATGTACCACTGGGACATACATTCACTCACTAATACACTCTTACACACACTTACCCACCCATACAGTCTATCACAGATGCACTCTTGAAACCATCCACCCAGTGAATCACCCACTCACACATCTATGCACAGTCGCACCCACCCCACCCACACAAACACTCGGGCACCCATACATATACTCAGACAACCAATCAATAACTCATATAGACACTCATGTAGCTATTCACAAACCCATGCAGCCACTTACACAGCAACAGACAGACGGATACAGATATTCACCCAGTTTAGTCACTAACCCATGCATTCAGTAAGATACGTTTAATCACTCACTTATAGAGTTAGTCACGCACCTACTAAATCATCCATACAGACACTTATACACCCACTCATTCTTCAATACGCCTTTCCCTATATATATTAAAAATATTTAAACTTTACAGACAGTCACTGGATGATGTCATCAGTGATGTCATTTGAGATGTCATCGGTGATGTCATCAGTGATGTCACTGACCATGTCATGAGTGATGTAATATGTGACGTCATCAGCAATGCATTACGGGCGCGAGTTATAGTTAGCTGAACTAACTATAACGGGGAATTTCACGGATTTTGTACGAGTGCAATGTCCAACTAACTATAACTGTCCCTAAAACCTATGGTTTTTTCAGTGAATTTGTAAGGTTTTTAAATGCAAATTTCTAACTATAACGTGTCTGAAACCTATGGTTTTTTCAGTGAATACACACACACACACACACACACACACACACACACACACACACACACACACACACACACACACACACACACACACACACACACACACACACACAGACACACACACAGACACGGACACACACACGGACACACACACGGACACACACACGGACACACACACGGACACACACACGGACACACACACACACACACACACACACCAAATGGTTGCCCTCCACTCGGGGTCAGCTTTCCACACGTTTACCAGGGCAAAATGAAGCACAGCACTTACAGGAACTGACTTCAAAAGGGCTTTAATAAAATGTGACAAAGAGCCTCTTCATACGAAGCCTTCACAAGCTAAGTGCAGGGGTGCATACAAAACGATGACCTACGCGTTTCGGCTTGCGCCTTCTACTGGGTCCAAAGTGTGCTAACAACGTGTCCATTTAAAGGGGAAGCATAGTTCATTTCCCCCACCACCAATTAAAAAACAAGGTCAATTTCTTAAAGGAGCCACGTTCAAAATTGGAATCATGTATAGTTTAGACATAAACAAAATAGCTTTATCTTACTTTACATTCTTTCTCTATTTTTCAAAGTGACATGAATAAATACATATTATCAATTTGTGAAGTACACCATCTAATCCTTCATATTTATGTCATTTTCTTATTAATAATCAAAAGAGCCCCAGACTTCCAGTATTATGTCGATTATGTGTAATAGTTCGATCTCTCCCAAAACATCATGCTACTCTTTTAATTCAATCTCTAATAACACCCCTTACATTGCTTCAAGTTTATTTATATGTTCTTACTTCTAGATTCACATTTATATACTAATAAAAATGACAAACACTACCGAAAGGTGCAATGTGCATATTTCCTGGGCTCCAGGGAAGAATCTGCGAGAAGTGCCAGGAAGGTCTAAAGTGCCTGTGCTTATACAAGTACAAAGTGCAAATGTCCTCTATCAACAAGTGAAAAAAATCTAAAAAGATCTAAAACGAGGAGGTCACTAAAAGCATTATATTCAAAAAGATGGGTTCTATAAAACCCGGTCTTAACTTACTATGCCTTTCAGTACTATGTATTTACACCATAAATATAAAGTGCTTAGTGCTTATTCGTAGAAACTTTTCCGTATTCTACTCTGTATAATATTACCTCAACTGACCTCCATCCAGTATTCCAAACAATTTTCCACTGGACCATTAAAATCCACATTATCAGATGTATACATTGCTGATCGATATATAATGGAGTAAAACTCCTTCATTAATGTCTGTTAGTGGAAAAAATTATGTTCAGATATACTTCATCATTATTCACTTGAAAATATAAGCCCTTAAATGATCAACTTGCTCGCCATTTCAAGGAATAATACCTAATGCAACAATTGCACATATGCGGTGCTCAATAAGGTGATAAAAAGTTATAAAAAGAGAGATTGTCAGAAGGAGGGAGATAAAACACAATAACTGGGCCCATTGATTAAAATTGCGGTACACTTAAAACCCAAAGATACCAAGTTTTAAGACATGTCTAAGGCAGGTTAAATGATAAACATTGTTACAAGAAGGTGTATAGTTCCGCATCCGCATTCAGGCCCCACGGCATCTCTGTACCCAAATTGACAATCCATCTTGATTCTGCACGTCTCAATATATATATATATATATTTCATGTGTTTGAAATTTAAACTATGAGGTGCAAAGGGAAGAGCATGAACAGAGTCTGTTTTCCAGGTTTATGACTGCGAGTGAATGGCACTTAGCACTTTAAGAAAAAACTACATAAAAAGTGGTAGCACAGCTGTGGGCGCGTCATGTGATCAAGGCCCTTCGGGGCTGAAACGCGTTATGGCTGATAGCTGCTGACGGAAATTAAGAAATAAAGAAATTTTGCACTACAAACGGTGTCCGTGCTCCTGTCTCAGCGTGGGGGAATTGCAAGGAGAGATCGGAGAAACGCTGCATATATATAAATATGTATAGGTGTTTTGTTATTTTTTTTTTACAAAAATCTCTAGCTCGTTACTAAGTGGTAATGAGGGATTTTGCAAGTTAAAAGGGAGAAGGTAACGGTGGATCTTTCTGATGTTGTGCATTTGGAACCTGGTTGCTAAAAAATTGGTTGTGGCGAATTCCTCCAGTTGCAGCTGAAAATCATAAGTTTTCTAGTAGCTGAGCCGGAAAACCCTAGAGCTTCTGGTGGGGTACCAGGTTGGCAAGCTGACCCATGCAGAGGACAGAGCGAAGGGCCATCTGGTTTCTAATAACTGTCGGACAGTCTGAGCTTAGAGTTTGGAGGTGAAAGGGTAAGTATAGTGGGCAAAATATCGAATTCTAAATGTGAATAAGGAGGGTGTTTTCCATCGAGGGACTTTATAGTCCATGAAAGTGAAGGCCGAGTTGTTAAAACGTTAAGGAACCCCGAGCTGAAAGTTAGCCTCCAACTTATTTTGTGTACGAGTTCTAAACCCATCCACTATGGGAAGCATTCTTTTCGAATTGGGGTATTTTTAAACCTAGAAATAAGGATAAATTGAAAGAGGCAGGCTCCAGCTTCAGAATTGACCATTGCCTTGTAACAGCAGTGAGAAACAAACATTTTTTTCTCACTAGTGTATTGTAATTGCAGTTAACAATATTTGAAAGGCGTTTTGCGATGGTGCTTAGTTATGGGACCCATATATAATGTATATAGTTAAAGATGGGTACTTTTGGATTATGGGAATGTCTTTCACATCTAGGTCTGCTTGATATGAAAAAGGAGAGAGTGGATCTCGATGGATCGATTTCACTCAAAACCCAAAGGTGAAAAACATCTCCTCTATTCACCCATCTACAATTTTATGTTGTACATGGGTTCTAAACCAGTCTACTGTTGTGAAAAGGCTTTTCAAACTGTGGCATTTTAAACATAGAAATCAACATTGACTAAAGGTAAGGTAAGGTAATACTTTATTGTACAGTTAATTAAAACCATTACAAACCATCATCAATTAAAACAGTTTCATCACTGGCGTAGCAAGGGGCTTTAGGGGCGGCGGCGGCTGCAAAAATCATCGCCAGCACCCCCACCCCACCCCCCTCAGCGCGGCGGCAAAGACAGGGACCGCCACGGGCTGCAGAGTGCCTAGCTACGCCAATGAGTTTCATGTTTCGAAACAGCCATAACAAATTACGATGATACTATGGTAAACTATGAGTAAGAACTGCTATTAAAAAGTACTAAAGCTAAAAGTATTAAAATACGGGCAGAGTGTAAGATTGGCCTAAGAACTGACTCAATTCTGTCATGCCATTAAAATCTTTGCATGGTTGGGCTTACTTGCATTCCCATTCGAACTCAGTTAATTATTACAGTCCTTAATGTGCCTGGGCCACAAGAGATGATCCTCCGCATAGACTTGTGCTTGCTTAATCCCGCCCAAGAGAGAATTACCACGTGTACTACCAAAAAGCGAACAGTAGAATAGAAGGAAAAAAAGAAGAAAGAAATCCCAATGGTGCCCTTGTAGCAACACAAGCAATTGATTGCTTGAAGAACAAAAAGTTTCAGGGAGATATGTCTAAGCCGTAGTTATTCGGTTCTTGAGCTCAGACCATTAACTGTTCAAAGTTTTAGAGTTTATAGCAGTAAAGCTCAATGAACACCAAGATACCGACTAGACCCTTGTTGCCATCTGATTACTTTGGCTCTAAGGGTACAAGGGTTGTGCTGGATTCCGTCACTGTCTTTCCTGCTTTTCCCCTAATGCGAGTGCGATGCCTTCTTCATGAGGATTTTGGCGCTAGTTTCTGCTCTGCAACCAGACCAATTTGACTTTCTGTTTATTCTTTCACTTTATTAAGGTGGACATCTACAGCTTCAAGATATTTTACCAATCGGCAGCTCAGTTGGACTTCATCGCCGGAGAAGCATGCCAGGACTGCTTGCCTGCATGACCTTATCTGGTTTTTATTAAATAGTGGTCTCAAAAGGGTCCGGCGTTCTTGTAGTAGGTCCTTGCAGATGATGATGAGGTGTACGACGTTTTCTTCGCCGTGACCACAAAGGCGGCACCTTGCTGGTATTGAGGGGCGCAGCCAAGGGGCCAAATGATTTGCAGAGGGCAACAGTCCTAAGCGAAATTTCTAAAACTTCTCTTTGTCTTTTTGGTGAAGCTGGTCTGAAGATATGTTTGGGGCCTGAGTTTGGTGTAAGATTGTATAGTTAGCCAGCCGTATGCTCGCTCCGCCAGCGAGGCTTTGTCCTGCAAGAGAGATTCTTTTCTGACAATGTTATTTACTGTTTTTTTTAAGCCCGGCAAGGGCCCGGCGAGATCCCATAATTGACGCAGCCCCAACTGTTTGATTGCGTCTTCCAGGTGAAGCCTTGCAGGGCAGTTTTCTTTAGTTTGCAGTTCCTTCCACAGGAGAGCATTGAGTGTTTTTGCTTCTCCCTGCTTATTTTGTACCAGCTTTTTAAATATACTCCTTTGCGTGCCAGCTCTTCCTTTGCGAGCCCAAATTCGAGCCTCATCTGCGCAGGTGATGTGCATCTCGGCAAGCCAAAGATCATGCGCAATGCTCTTGCTACCGTACCATCTACCGTTTCAGCGTCCCTTCCTCTCATCGCTTCGCTTCCGTAAGTGATAGATGGAATCAGTTTTGCCTGAATCACCTTTATTAGGGGAGGAGGCTTGATCCAGTGATCTTGTTTTTTAGGTTTCTTAGCGATACCGCGGTCATTAATCCTCTCTTTTTATAGCCTCGCATTGTGGCTTGAAGCTGCCCTTGGAGTCTAAAATGACCCCCAAGTATCTATATTCGCTTACAACGTCCAGCTTCCTTGAGTCCAAGAACCAGTTGTGCGTTGTTTTCATTTTGCGAGTGCTGATACACATGACTTTAGATTTTTCTTGGTTGATTCTGAGTTTGTTTGTTATAGAGTATCGCGATGTGATATCCAGCAGCCGCTGTAGGCATATCGGGGTCCGGCTGATGAGCACCAGATCGTCCGCGTAGAATAAATTGGACAGCTGGGTGCCCCCTAACTTGGGTGCGTGGGAATTACTTTCGCTCAGCAAGATTGACAGTTCAGCCATGAAAAGATTAAATAATGTTGGTGCAAGCACGCATCCTTGTTTTACCCCTGTGCTTGTAGGGATCTTCCTAGATAGAAATTCCCTGCACCTAGTTTGACCTGGACCCAAGTATCGCTATGCAGGAGAATTAATTGGTTTAACAGCAGCTGAGGGATTTTCAGCTTTTTTAATTTTTGCCACAACAGGTTTCTATTGACGTGGTCGAAGGCAGAGCTGTAATCAATATAGCACAGGTATAGAGGTTGTTTTACTGCAAGTGCAGAGTCAATCAAAAGAGATCGGGCTAGTGTGTTAGTGGTCGTCCCCATGTTTTTGCAGAAACCGGTTTGATTGTATGGAATTGCTGTTGTATCTTCCACCCAAGATGTTAGCTCCTGGAGTAAGAGGAATCGGCCACGGGAGGGGGGACACGCGGCCCCCTTCCCGTTTAAAAAAAAAAAAAAAAAGGGGTAAGGCCCTGGGGGATGGGGTCCCCAGGGCCCAGAAAAAGGAAGGGGGGCCACACAGCCCCCCTTCAGAGAAAACAAAAAACAAAAAAACGATCGGGCCGCAAGCCCCGCCCCCTTCCTTTACCACTCTGCAAACGCGCCCCCTGACACGTTTGCAGAGGGGGGACGGATTCCCCTTGAATACTGGGGGTCCCTGGGGGCCAACTAGCCCACCAGGAATCTCCAGTATGCGCCAGGGGGCTGCGTTGCAGAGAGGTGTACAGAGGCCACGCCCCTTTTACACCTCTCTGCAAGGCAGCTCTGTGGCGCTTACTGGAGGTACCTGGTGGGATAGTTGGACCCCAGGGACCCTCAGGATTCAAGGGGACTTAATCCCCCAACTTAAAACGCGCCACGGGCGCGTTTGCACAGTGGTGAAGGGAGGGGGCGGGGCTTCAGGTGACATGTGTGCAAACAGGCCCGTGGCGCGTTTTAAGATGGGGAATTAAATCCCCTTCAATCCTGAGGGTCCCTGGGGGCCAATTAGCCCACCAGGTACCTCCAGTAAGCGCCACGGAGCTGCGTTGCAGAGTGTTGTAAAAAGGGGCGTGGCCTCTGAACACCTCTCTGCAACGCAGCTCTCTGGCGCATACTGGAGGTATCTGGTGGGCCAGTTGGCCCCTCGGGATTGAGGAGGAATTAATTCTCCAACTTAAAACGCGCCACAGGGCGTGTTTGCAGACATGTCACCTCAGGCCCCACCCCCTTCCTTCACCATTGTGCAAATATTCCTCTAAAATCAGCCGAACTACGAATTCCGATTTACTCACCTGTTATCAGGAGAGAACCCAGTGCTGCATCTTTTAGCCCAGCACTGACCCTGATAAGTAATTCTAACCGTACTTGCCAGTAACTTGTATTTCCTTCCATTGGAATCCATTGTCTTGTTTTCCGCAGAAAAGTTTCAAAGTGCCGTTTTTCACAAACTACAAATATTCCTTAAAAATCGCCTGTATGACTTAAACGCATTCTTTCAACTGTTTACAGGAGATGCACCAGTGCTGGATCCATGATCCACCACTGAGTAAGAAAAAGTAACGATAACACTACTTACCTGCTAAGTGAATTTCCTCCCATAGGATAACATTGGTGATTCTATGTGAAAAAGTTTCTGTCAACTTTTAAAATACAATAATATTCCTTAAAAATCACTACTGTAACCAAAACGCTTATACTCAACTGTTTACAGGAGATGTCCCAGGACTGAATCTAGGATCCAGTCCTGTGGTTAGAAAAGTAATCCATAAAGTAACTAATTGCATTTAACTAGAAATTCACATTGAGCTCAATGTTGCATTGTGTTTGAAATTGTGTTGCCCATTGCAACAACTGTAACTACTGTACTTAAAAGTCTATTGCCTATTTGCAAAGTATTTAAACTAAAGTATTTCATTCTGAGAAAGTATATTTTGTAATGTATAATGTAATTACAATGTAATTTAAAAAATAAAATATCTAAAAATAAATAGTTTAAAAAAATGTAGTAAATTAGTATCAAAAAAATAAATATAACAATTAATACATTTAAAAATTGTCATTTACAAAACCTTTGAAATTCACTGAAAAAAACCATAGGTTTCAAACATGTTATAGTTAGGAATTAGCATTTAAAAAACCTTTGAAATTCACTGAAAAAACCATAGGTTTCAGGCACGTTATAGTTAGAAATTAGCATTTAAAAAACCTTACAAATTCACTGAAAAACCATAGGTTTTAGGGACAGTTATAGTTAGTTGGACATTGCACTCGTACAAAACCCGTGAAATTCCCCCGTTATAGTTAGTTCAGCTAACTATAACTCGCGCCCCCGCAATGCACTGCTGATGACGTCACATATTACATCACTCATGACAGGGTCAGTGACATCACTGATGACATCAATGATGACATCATCCACGTGATAATCTGATGCACCTCCTCACACCCTAATATAACCTTTCATACACCCACTCTAAATTACAGACTGCCATTCGCAAAACCATAGACACTCCAACACCAATAACTACATACCCACTCATTGATTCTTAGGACTACACACACATCCACTCACTCACCTGTACAGTCACTCATACTTACGGTCACTCAGTACAGGACTATCATATGCACTCATACTCCTATATAGACACTCAAACACCGCCACTCATCCATAGAGGTACTCACACACCTAGTCAGTCATGCAAATAATTAAACACACTGCCATTTACTCACCTATACAGTTATACACACACCAGCTCACTTATTCATACAAATACTAGCACATTCTTACGCTCTTATACAATCACTGATGCAAGCACACACTCATCCATACAGTCACTCTCACAATCACACACTCTCGCTTATAGCTATTTATATACTCCAACACACATATATACTGCCTTTCACATATGTAGTTACTCACACATGTACCACTGGGACATACATTCACTCACTAATACACTCTTACACACACTTACCCACCCATACAGTCTATCACAGATGCACTCTTGAAACCATCCACCCAGTGAATCACCCACTCACACATCTATGCACAGTCGCACCCACCCCACCCACACAAACACTCGGGCACCCATACATATACTCAGACAACCAATCAATAACTCATATAGACACTCATGTAGCTATTCACAAACCCATGCAGCCACTTACACAGCAACAGACAGACGGATACAGACATTCACCCAGTTTAGTCACTAACCCATGCATTCAGTAAGATACGTTTAATCACTCACTTATAGAGTTAGTCACGCACCTACTAAATCATCCATACAGACACTTATACACCCACTCATTCTTCAATACGCCTTTCCCTATATATATTAAAAATATTTAAACTTTACAGACAGTCACTGGATGATGTCATCAGTGATGTCATTTGAGATGTCATCGGTGATGTCATCAGTGATGTCACTGACCATGTCATGAGTGATGTAATATGTGACGTCATCAGCAATGCATTGCGGGGGCGCGAGTTATAGTTAGCTGAACTAACTATAACGGGGGAATTTCACGGATTTTGTACGAGTGCAATGTCCAACTAACTATAACTGTCCCTAAAACCTATGGTTTTTTCAGTGAATTTGTAAGGTTTTTTAAATGCAAATTTCTAACTATAACGTGTCTGAAACCTATGGTTTTTTCAGTGAATACACACACACACACACACACACACACACACACACACACACAGACACACACACAGACACGGACACACACACGGACACACACACGGACACACACACGGACACACACACGGACACACACACGGACACACACACGGACACACACACGGACACACACACGGACACACACACACACACACACACACACACACACACACACACACACCAAATGGTTGCCCTCCACTCGGGGTCAGCTTTCCACACGTTTACCAGGGCAAAATGAAGCACAGCACTTACAGGAACTGACTTCAAAAGGGCTTTAATAAAATGTGACAAAGAGCCTCTTCATACGAAGCCTTCACAAGCTAAGTGCAGGGGTGCATACAAAACGATGACCTACGCGTTTCGGCTTGCGCCTTCTACTGGGTCCAAAGTGTGCTAACAACGTGTCCATTTAAAGGGGAAGCATAGTTCATTTCCCCCACCACCAATTAAAAAACAAGGTCAATTTCTTAAAGGAGCCACGTTCAAAATTGGAATCATGTATAGTTTAGACATAAACAAAATAGCTTTATCTTACTTTACATTCTTTCTCTATTTTTCAAAGTGACATGAATAAATGCATATTATCAATTTGTGAAGTACACCATCTAATCCTTCATATTTATGTCATTTTCTTATTAATAATCAAAAGAGCCCCAGACTTCCAGTATTATGTCGATTATGTGTAATAGTTCGATCTCTCCCAAAACATCATGCTACTCTTTTAATTCAATCTCTAATAACACCCCTTACATTGCTTCAAGTTTATTTATATGTTCTTACTTCTAGATTCACATTTATATACTAATAAAAATGACAAACACTACCGAAAGGTGCAATGTGCATATTTCCTGGGCTCCAGGGAAGAATCTGCGAGAAGTGCCAGGAAGGTCTAAAGTGCCTGTGCTTATACAAGTACAAAGTGCAAATGTCCTCTATCAACAAGTGAAAAAAATCTAAAAAGATCTAAAACGAGGAGGTCACTAAAAGCATTATATTCAAAAAGATGGGTTCTATAAAACCCGCTCTTAACTTACTATGCCTTTCAGTACTATGTATTTACACCATAAATATAAAGTGCTTAGTGCTTATTCGTAGAAACTTTTCCGTATTCTACTCTGTATAATATTACCTCAACTGACCTCCATCCAGTATTCCAAACAATTTTCCACATTATCAGATGTATACATTGCTGATCGATATATAATGGAGTAAAACTCCTTCATTAATGTCTGTTAGTGGAAAAAATTATGTTCAGATATACTTCATCATTATTCACTTGAAAATATAAGCCCTTAAATGATCAACTTGCTCGCCATTTCAAGGAATAATACCTAATGCAACAATTGCACATATGCGGTGCTCAATAAGGTGATAAAAAGTTATAAAAAGAGAGATTGTCAGAAGGAGGGAGATAAAACACAATAACTGGGCCCATTGATTAAAATTGCGGTACACTTAAAACCCAAAGATACCAAGTTTTAAGACATGTCTAAGGCAGGTTAAATGATAAACATTGTTACAAGAAGGTGTATAGTTCCGCATCCGCATTCAGGCCCCACGGCATCTCTGTACCCAAATTGACAATCCATCTTGATTCTGCACGTCTCAATATATATATATATATATTTCATGTGTTTGAAATTTAAACTATGAGGTGCAAAGGGAAGAGCATGAACAGAGTCTGTTTTCCAGGTTTATGACTGCGAGTGAATGGCACTTAGCACTTTAAGAAAAAACTACATAAAAAGTGGTAGCACAGCTGTGGGCGCGTCATGTGATCAAGGCCCTTCGGGGCTGAAACGCGTTATGGCTGATAGCTGCTGACGGAAATTAAGAAATAAAGAAATTTTGCACTACAAACGGTGTCCGTGCTCCTGTCTCAGCGTGGGGGAATTGCAAGGAGAGATCGGAGAAACGCTGCATATATATAAATATGTATAGGTGTTTTGTTATTTTTTTTTTTACAAAAATCTCTAGCTCGTTACTAAGTGGTAATGAGGGATTTTGCAAGTTAAAAGGGAGAAGGTAACGGTGGATCTTTCTGATGTTGTGCATTTGGAACCTGGTTGCTAAAAAATTGGTTGTGGCGAATTCCTCCAGTTGCAGCTGAAAATCATAAGTTTTCTAGTAGCTGAGCCGGAAAACCCTAGAGCTTCTGGTGGGGTACCAGGTTGGCAAGCTGACCCATGCAGAGGACAGAGCGAAGGGCCAGCTGGTTTCTAATAACTGTCGGACAGTCTGAGCTTAGAGTTTGGAGGTGAAAGGGTAAGTATAGTGGGCAAAATATCGAATTCTAAATGTGAATAAGGAGGGTGTTTTCCATCGAGGGACTTTATAGTCCATGAAAGTGAAGGCCGAGTTGTTAAAACGTTAAGGAACCCCGAGCTGAAAGTTAGCCTCCAACTTATTTTGTGTACGAGTTCTAAACCCATCCACTATGGGAAGCATTCTTTTCGAATTGGGGTATTTTTAAACCTAGAAATAAGGATAAATTGAAAGAGGCAGGCTCCAGCTTCAGAATTGACCATTGCCTTGTAACAGCAGTAAGAAACAAACATTTTTTTCTCACTAGTGTATTGTAATTGCAGTTAACAATATTTGAAAGGCGTTTTTGCGATGGTGCTTAGTTATGGGACCCATATATAATGTATATAGTTAAAGATGGGTACTTTTGGATTATGGGAATGTCTTTCACATCTAGGTCTGCTTGATATGAAAAAGGAGAGAGTGGATCTCGATGGATCGATTTCACTCAAAACCCAAAGGTGAAAAACATCTCCTCTATTCACCCATCTACAATTTTATGTTGTACATGGGTTCTAAACCAGTCTACTGTTGTGAAAAGGCTTTTCAAACTGTGGCATTTTAAACATAGAAATCAACATTGACTGAAGGTAAGGTAAGGTAATACTTTATTGTACAGTTAATTAAAACCATTACAAACCATCATCAATTAAAACAGTTTCATCACTGGCGTAGCAAGGGGCTTTAGGGGCGGCGGCGGCTGCAAAAATCATCGCCAGCACCCCCACCCCACCCCCCCCTCAGCGCGGCGGCAAAAGACAGGGACCGCCACGGGCTGCAGAGTGCCTAGCTACGCCAATGAGTTTCATGTTTCGAAACAGCCATAACAAATTACGATGATACTATGGTAAACTATGAGTAAGAACTGCTATTAAAAAGTACTAAAGCTAAAAGTATTAAAATACGGGCAGAGTGTAAGATTGGCCTAAGAACTGACTCAATTCTGTCATGCCATTAAAATCTTTGCATGGTTGGGCTTACTTGCATTCCCATTCGAACTCAGTTAATTATTACAGTCCTTAATGTGCCTGGGCCACAAGAGATGATCCTCCGCATAGACTTGTGCTTGCTTAATCCCGCCCAAGAGAGAATTACCACGTGTACTACCAAAAAGCGAACAGTAGAATAGAAGGAAAAAAAGAAGAAAGAAATCCCAATGGTGCCCTTGTAGCAACACAAGCAATTGATTGCTTGAAGAACAAAAAGTTTCAGGGAGATATGTCTAAGCCGTAGTTATTCGGTTCTTGAGCTCAGACCATTAACTGTTCAAAGTTTTAGAGTTTATAGCAGTAAAGCTCAATGAACACCAAGATACCGACTAGACCCTTGTTGCCATCTGATTACTTTGGCTCTAAGGGTACAAGGGTTGTGCTGGATTCCGTCACTGTCTTTCCTGCTTTTCCCCTAATGCGAGTGCGATGCCTTCTTCATGAGGATTTTGGCGCTAGTTTCTGCTCTGCAACCAGACCAATTTGACTTTCTGTTTATTCTTTCACTTTATTAAGGTGGACATCTACAGCTTCAAGATATTTTACCAATCGGCAGCTCAGTTGGACTTCATCGCCGGAGAAGCATGCCAGGACTGCTTGCCTGCATGACCTTATCTGGTTTTTATTAAATAGTGGTCTCAAAAGGGTCCGGCGTTCTTGTAGTAGGTCCTTGCAGATGATGATGAGGTGTACGACGTTTTCTTCGCCGTGACCACAAAGGCGGCACCTTGCTGGTATTGAGGGGCGCAGCCAAGGGGCCAAATGATTTGCAGAGGGCAACAGTCCTAAGCGAAATTTCTAAAACTTCTCTTTTGTCTTTTTGGTGAAGCTGGTCTGAAGATATGTTTGGGGCCTGAGTTTGGTGTAAGATTGTATAGTTAGCCAGCCGTATGCTCGCTCCGCCAGCGAGGCTTTGTCCTGCAAGAGAGATTCTTTTCTGACAATGTTATTTACTGTTTTTTTTTAAGCCCGGCAAGGGCCCGGCGAGATCCCATAATTGACGCAGCCCCAACTGTTTGATTGCGTCTTCCAGGTGAAGCCTTGCAGGGCAGTTTTCTTTAGTTTGCAGTTCCTTCCACAGGAGAGCATTGAGTGTTTTTGCTTCTCCCCTGCTTATTTTGTACCAGCTTTTTAAATATACTCCTTTGCGTGCCAGCTCTTCCTTTGCGAGCCCAAATTCGAGCCTCATCTGCGCAGGTGATGTGCATCTCGGCAAGCCAAAGATCATGCGCAATGCTCTTGCTACCGTACCATCTACCGTTTCAGCGTCCCTTCCTCTCATCGCTTCGCTTCCGTAAGTGATAGATGGAATCAGTTTTGCCTGAATCACCTTTATTAGGGGGAGGAGGCTTGATCCAGTGATCTTGTTTTTTAGGTTTCTTAGCGATACCGCGGTCATTAATCCTCTCTTTTTTATAGCCTCGCATTGTGGCTTGAAGCTGCCCTTGGAGTCTAAAATGACCCCCAAGTATCTATATTCGCTTACAACGTCCAGCTTCCTTGAGTCCAAGAACCAGTTGTGCGTTGTTTTCATTTTGCGAGTGCTGATACACATGACTTTAGATTTTTCTTGGTTGATTCTGAGTTTGTTTGTTATAGAGTATCGCGATGTGATATCCAGCAGCCGCTGTAGGCATATCGGGGTCCGGCTGATGAGCACCAGATCGTCCGCGTAGAATAAATTGGACAGCTGGGTGCCCCCTAACTTGGGTGCGTGGGAATTACTTTCGTTCAGCAAGATTGACAGTTCAGCCATGAAAAGATTAAATAATGTTGGTGCAAGCACGCATCCTTGTTTTACCCCTGTGCTTGTAGGGATCTTCCTAGATAGAAATTCCCCTGCACCTAGTTTGACCTGGACCCAAGTATCGCTATGCAGGAGAATTAATTGGTTTAACAGCAGCTGAGGGATTTTCAGCTTTTTTAATTTTTGCCACAACAGGTTTCTATTGACGTGGTCGAAGGCAGAGCTGTAATCAATATAGCACAGGTATAGAGGTTGTTTTACTGCAAGTGCAGAGTCAATCAAAAGAGATCGGGCTAGTGTGTTAGTGGTCGTCCCCATGTTTTTGCAGAAACCGGTTTGATTGTATGGAATTGCTGTTGTATCTTCCACCCAAGATGTTAGCTCCTGGAGTAAGAGGCCCGCATAGTATTTGGCCTCGTTATCAAGTAGGGCTATGAGACGATAACTTCTTGGGTCATTCCTATCTCCTTTTTTGAAGATTAGGGAGATGATTGCTCCCCTCCAGGATGGTGGAATTATTGAGGACTGCAAACATTTTTCAAACATTGGTCTGAAGACGACAGCCCAGTATCCCGGCTCTTGTTTGAACGAAATTGGGGGAATACCATTTGGACCTGGTGCGCCCTCGCGTCTCCCTTTTGAGATTCTTTTGCAAATCTGTGCATTTGTGATTGGAAATTCCTGATTTTGTGCAAGAGCTTCTTTGTGTTGGGGTGGCCAAGCTTCGAGAGCATTTGTGGGATTGTATGACCCTTTACTAAATTCTTGGGCTTCATTCAAATGTGTGCCAAGGTAAATTGTCCATGCCTCTTCAGTGGCATAGGATTCGATCCCCTGACTTCGCTCGCTAGTCAAACTGTTGATCTTTTGCTAAAACTGCGCACTGTTATTTGTTTTGGCGTCATGTAGAAGTTTTGCCCAAAAGGCCTCATCGGCTTCTTTTTTAAGTCGCCAGATCAGCTTCCTGCGAGCGTCTTTTAACTGTCTCAACGCTTGACACGCGACGGGGTCTGTCCTTACTCTTCGTAGAGTTTGGTTAATCAAGGTCTTTAACTTTTTTAGCTGAGTGTTATTTCTAAAATTTTGATGGTTCTTGTGTTTTGAGACTTTGACCGTCCCTTCAGTCCTTACGTTTCCGGTTTTTATTCCGGAGTTGTCTCGTAATGTTTTTGTAAACAGCTCCCAACTCTCGATTAAGTCTGCAATTGCTATTTGTGCCTCTCCTAATGCCCGTTTAGCTTGGGATAGGGGACTTTGTGGATCATTGGTTCTGCACTTTATCCGCCTTTCATTGGTTGAGTATTCTAAGCCTGTGTTGGCGGTGGGGGGACATAATATTGTGGGTGCCTCAATCATTATTTCCTGGGGGAGGTGGTCACTATGGTCCATTGAGCCAATATGGAAATCTCTTACCCTTTGGTACAAGCTGCGTGAGAGGAATGTAAAGTCAATTGTAGAGCTAGCCGTAGTGCTATGAAATGTAGCTGCTTGGGGGCGATCCCCTGAGAATCGACCGTTGAGTGCTCGGAAGCCCAGCTCTTCTAATGTTGCCAGGAGTCTCCTAGCTGTTTTCGAGCTTCTGCCTCCCGAGGAGTTGTCTTGATGACTTGGCTCCCAAACGAAGGGGTCCTCCTCTTCAATTGTATCTGAGGCTAAATTGCTAAGCATATTTAGATGAAAGTCCCCGCTGATAATCAAGCTGTTGGTTTTCTCTGTTTTTAGTAATTTTATAAGTTCTTCCTTCAGCTGCTGTGCTCCCTTGGTTTTTTTCCCGGGGATGTAGATAGAGGTTTATTAGGACTATATCCTCCTTTTTGTTCCGCTCACGAGAAGACTCGCAGGACTTGCATTGCGCTCGGAGGGGCTAACTTGTAAGCCAAGGGTACTACTGCAACAATGCTCTTTAGCGAGCTGTATGTGACAAGGCCTCCCTTCTTGTGGCCAAACGATGCGCTCTATGTAGGGGGCAGGAAATTCAAGTTATTGCCCGACAATGCAGGTGGGGTGTCGGACCATGTTTCTTGCAGTGTAATGATGTCAAATCTTTGCAAAAAGATGTTTAATTCCGAGTCCATAAGCTTGTCTCCTAGGCCATTGATGTTCCAGGAGCACAGGTTGAAGACGTTGAGCGTGTTCCCGGCTTTGGCTTTACTTTGTCATTGATTTTTGATTTTGGCGTTTATGGTCCTGGAGAGCCAACTCCAGTCTTGTGAGGTTGGGCTATTCATGGCAGGTGGTCTCTTCTTAAACTGCTCTCGATGGACTAAGTTCTCAGGGGTGTTACTCCGAGCCCCTCGCAGTACTGAAAGAGAGCGGGGATTTGGATTGGTCTGTCCGTTCTCTTTCTTTTCCTGGCTATCAAGGGTCAGAGGATCCGGATATCTTGGTTTTAAAAATGGTCGAAGTTTTATTCCCCATGAGTTAAACTTTGCTTGTTCTCTTAGCAGTCTCTCAGGTAATTCTGCTGTAGCCCATACTGTTTTTGTTGCTTCTACCCCTGAGTACCCCGGCAGTTCTATAAATTCTACTGGCTCTAGGTCGCTGGAGGATATGTTTTTAAAGCTGTCGATGGATTTCAGTAGGCGTAATATGTTCCCCCTATTTAAAATATCCATCGTGCCCTTTGATTTGTACTCCGGGTGAAACACTATTGTGGCGGTGCCTTCTTGCCCCTTCTCTTGTGTTGGGCTATTCTGCGCGATAGTAAGGATCTCCCCTGAGCCATGGCATTCCTCAATTATTTCTGCTTGACTTTGAGCGCTCATTTCGTTCATGTGCGTTGATTCTGATCCGGTGGAACTTGCTGCAGTTATCGCCCCTTGAGGGCTGCCTCGAGGGCATCTGTCTTCCTTTTTTTGGGAGGGGCTGGTGGCAGGCTTTCTTTTTTGAGGCATTTTTCTTTTGGGTTTTTTCCTCCCTTCCTGGTTTCCAGTTTCTCGTTGCTCATATTCCATTTCTATATCATCTCTCGTCTAACCGGCCTATCTTGTGTTAGATCAGGTGTTATGTTCACACTAGTGTTGCTCTTGCCCCAAGCTATTACCGTTGTTTTTCTCTTTTGATTTCGTCCCTTCCTTTTCTGCTTTCTCCCCTCAACATTGACTGAAGGAGATAAACTCCAGCACCAGGGTTGAGCATCATGTCCCAGCAATGGAAAACAAGCTTTTTTTCCCCATTGATATGTATTTGCAGTGGATAACAGTATTTCAAAAAGCCTATTGAGGGTATTGGAGGGAAATGGGGAACACATATAATATAGAGTTTGTATATCAGCCACATAATGGTGGTTGAAAAAGCTGAAGGATGAGGTGCCACCTAGGGAAGTGGCGTATATGTTTCTAGTGCAGAAGTAATTGTTGAAGTGTCTGGCAAAGGGCACCAGGAGATGAGGAAAGTCTGGTTTGAGCGGTCCATTGTTATGATAGTGATAACTAGGGAGCCTAGGACTACTAGCCTGATGGGGTAATCAGCTGCGGTGTAGGCCACAGAGAAACCACACGATAATGACCAAAGAGACTGTTATTGTGTGACCATTTTGCAAGAAGCCATACAGTTGTTCTAGGAGTGACACATTCAACCATGGCACTGATGGCAACTAAGATTTGTGGTTAGAAGAAAACTTTAGCTGTTCATATTCATTACATTTGGCTTTAGATGTATCTGAGGGTACCCTCTAAATGTCTTGGTGGTGGCAGCACAAGTGTACTCTCAGGCTGTCCAAGCCTGCTTGTGTTTAGACTGGTAAAGTGGAAGGTATTTCAACAGTGCCAGGATTAGACCATAGTGAACATTTGCTTGTTATAGCAAGAAAGTATGAATCTGCGTAAGTGGAGGTAACCACTGCATCCAGAAATGGTGAAATCATGCACCATCCAGGAAAGGATGCATGCATTCCTGAATATGGTTCCTCATTAGCAGGCATGGCATTCTCTGAAATTGAGGGTGGGGTTTAACCTTCTGGTCAAAATGTCCTCATGCATTGCCCATGTTCCAAATTCCAGTTTACAGGTGGGGCAACTGATTGACTAATCTTCCTGATAGTGGTCACAGCCAGGTGGTTCTTGGGGAAACTCTAATTTGGTAGAAGTAAAGTTGCAAAATAGGTCAAATTGTGCTGACCAGCAACCGCAGGTGACAATTATGACCAATGTTCCTTGACAATGTGGGACCGTTTGAAAGATCTCTCCTACTGGGATCATGAGCTTCCGATGAGATGCATTAGCACTTCTGAATACTAGAGCTCAAAGACATACGGTTTGTCCTTGGGGCATTCTGGGTGTACTTGACAATGTAGTTTTGGTCCTCATTGACCGCGCTGCAACAAAGCACTGCTTACAGGACCCTTGCGACTTAAATATGTTGTCTAGGTTGGCACAGGAAATTAATACGGCTTTGGGTACTGACAAGATGCATATTTTGATGGTAGCCCATATACCAGTCATAGTCAACATGACAGACATACTGAATGGGGATTATCAAGAAACACAAAAGTGAAAAATACAACACCTAGGTATGCACTTTCAAGTAAGGGTCACACCCGACATCGATCCCTTAGTGACCAGGGATACCCAAAATAACACATCCACAGAATTAATCTTTGGGGAACGTGCTTATTAATAATAGTCTGGGACATTACCGCTTCTATGACTTGATGCTTGTACCTCTGATGCTACAGACTCCAATGACTATGATCCTAGTTGCTCCAATATGGGTGTCCAGGCATGGAAACAGCAGTGCAAAGGTACATCTACTACTTATACACACACCAGCAGGGAAGAAAAGAGGACACCTTTGGAGATCAACGAGGGACGCACCTTGAGGCAAGTGCGACTACAGGGGTCCCTCAATCCCCCCTTCCCATGGGGCATTTCTGTCCCTGACTTGGGGTTTTCAAGAAACCCCATATTTAGGTAGAGGCTGACATAAGACACCCTACATGGTGGTAATATCTTAATCAAAAGAGATTAGATAGGAGCCCTTGTCATTTCGTCCTGATGAATGCCACGGACCCTATGGACCAACACGGCAGAAACATGTTGACGACACTGGTGGTGATGGGGTACTAGTTCCCCAAATCCCCACGCTTGATTTTAATATCCTGTAAGCACCTAACAAATACATGTATTTTGGTGCTTACATTGGGTTTTAACCTTTCACTAGATCACGGGCCCCCACTTAGTTTTTAGAAGTGCCTCCCTGTCTCCAGGTGTAGGCCCGCACTCTACCAAACGTAGTTTCTAGAGAGGGAGGACTGCCAATAATCAAGCATGACACCTAGTGGTGTGTGAGGACAGTCCTTCACATTTTTTGAGATGCCCTGCACCCAACTCAATTTAGTGTAGGGTGCATGTTTACGTGAATAGAATCAGAGACTTTTTCTGGGTAGCTTCTTGTGTGTGTGCTTATTAGGTTTGGAGGCCAGCTCACCCTGAACACCCTGTAGCCTCTTGTTCCCTCCCCTAGCAAGCTCTAGGGGTATGTGTGTGGAGACATCTACTACTTATACATAATCTTAGTGGAAGAGTATGGAAAATTTCACACCCAAATCCTAGATCATTGAATTAAGCCATATGGAGCCCAACATGCTAGTTTGGGAGGCATTCTCATATAAAAGATAAACAATACATACATGTTGCGTAGCAAAATGGAATCTATTTGCACATTATTCCACATTACAAGGTAAAAATGTATTGCATGTTGAGGTACAGGACATTATGAAGTAATTAATTATGTAAGAAAAGGCAGGCTTTCAATACACAGCAGTGCTTGCACATATGGGTGCCATTGCTGCTTATCTGCACAATGTAGAACCACACCTTCATCAGAATACCTAAACAAAATGCATTTATTGGCAGTTGAAAAGAATCATCCCATAACTCGCAGTCCCAGCATCCCTGTGTGATATAAACATTATGGTAACTAGACCTATGAGACCATCCTTGAAATCCGGGCATTCATGTGACTCCAAGCTGTCGTGGTGTATGTAGTAGCTGTCACCTATCTAAGATGATTTGATGAACTATGCTTACTGGCTCTATTTTCAAATCACAAAGACTGGGTTGTGCATCTCACACACTCATATTTTTTCTCAAAGGTAGGCACCCTATTGTTAGGCTATCCTGTTTTAGGTTTAAACCTTTAGTAACTGATAAAACCCCACCGAAAGGGAAACAGCCTACATCAGGGTAGACATATAAACACTGATAATACACCTGCAAAGCTACAAACTAAAATGTCATTCAAAGAAAAGGAAGTGAGAGAGAATGAGTAATGTTTATTTCTTCCAGAAAAGGCCAACGCAATGTCATTTTGTTATAAAAGGTAGCAACAAAAATAGTGGTCTAAGATTGTTTTTCTTCAGTTTTGTTAACTAAAATATTGTTTGTTCCCTTCAGTTTTGTGTGCTTTGAATAAAGCTTTTTAGAAGCATGTTTTAGGTCCGATGTAATTATTTTATACACTGTTGAGAATATTACAATCATATTTGATTGTTTGGCAGTGTTTAATTCTTTCAGTTAATAATTGGTGAAATGGCTGTTAAGAATCTTGGCCAATATTTACCAGCACATTTACCCACAGACACAGATTGTATAAAACAGTTGCAGCATCCCCCTTTTCTAACAAGTCAGTATTGATAGCAGGTCAACTGCCAAACACCCAGGCTTTAAACAAATGCAGTGTGTAGGGACATGTACCATGAAAAGATTGCTGTCGCCATGTAGATGGGACAATGGTGAAAACATGGCACAAGACTTTCCACATACCAACAAAATTCATAGCTACAAGGTGCCCATTGTTATGTGTGAAACCTTCAGCTAATCCTGCCCTTTTCCCCTACTGCACTTTCCTGCTGGGGCTTTTGAGCCCATAGTTACAAAGTTAACAACCAAATTTCAAGTCTCAGAATACACTGTGATGTCTGATAAAAGGTCAGGGCTGATGTAATTTGAGACATTTGCCATGGAGATACTGGGCATCTATGAATGTCCACACAAAAGAAGCCTTAAATCAATATGGGGGACGGAAGAGCAAATTTTTAAAGAGCTCCTCCTCCTGAGCTCCTCCAAGGACTAGCATCAGGTATAACAAAGAAAGGAGGTAGTTCCTGTTAGGGTGTCATGCTTCATCATCGGGCACTCCTCGTCAGACCGGCGCTGCAATGTCTGACGGGCCTGATGGCTACTTTGGCGGAGTACTTTTGATCTGAGGACGCCGTATGTGGTGAGTGCACGTGGGCAATATGAGTGGTGAATTCTAGTGTGTAGAAAGTCACTTAAAATAGGCACCGGAGCCTGGAGGGGCGGGCGGTCGCCCCGCTACTCGAGGATAACCAACGAAAGGATGCTGAGGATCCCTCTTAGGGATGCAGTGTAGTGTTTCACCTCAGATAGAGGAGTCTAACACTTCATAGGCGGACTGGAGGGTCCCGATCACGGTGGGGGACACTTGGTATGTTGATCGGTCAGTGGCGTCTCACCTGCCCTGCTCCGTCAAGCCTGGATATTTTTTCTTTCGTTGGTTATCCTTGAGTAGCGAGGAGACCGCCCGCCCCTCCAGGGGGCAACATTGCTCATTAAGGTCCTGAAGAAGTGCCGCCCCACAATTGGGCCTAGATGGCACGAAACATGTTGACCATGTGTTCCTAACGCTATCCTGGTACCTAGGGACCACAAGATAGCACCACTGTTTTTACTTGGTCCTGGGGCCCATATCTAATTAAATGTATTTCTTATGAGCTCCGGTGCCTATTTTAAGTCACTTTCTACACACTAGAATTCACCACTCATATTGCCCACGTGCACTCACCACATACGGCGTCCTCAGATCAAAAGAACTCCGCCAAAGTAGCCACCAGGCCCGTCAGACATAGCAGCGCCGGTCTGACGAGCAGCACCCTATGATGAAGCATGACACCCTAACAGGTGTGTGAGGGCATTATGATCTGAAATTCAGATCTCCCAGCGACACTCACTCCGGCATGATAGCACCCATTGGTGCATCTGCCCGATAGAGGAACTACCTCCTTTCTTTGTTATACCTCACACAACAGAAGCACCACCTTAATTTAGTCAGACAAAGAGTGCAGAAAAGCAGTGGCAAATATGCTTAAAGCATCAAGTTTCAGATGCCATAAAATGCTATTAGAGTGCAGGTCTACAAATTAATCCATTGTAATTCAAAATTGTAAAGGTTTCACAAGGTACTATGCTGTTGGCATAGTACCACCCCTACATTGTCATAATCTTCAGTAAGGAGTAGGTGATTGACCCCCCACCTGTGTCCAGGAATTTTATTAAAACATTTGAATATAGCATTCTTACTTTTTATTTTATCTATGAATTGTCCCGTAAATCAGAGAGAGACAAAGTGAATATGACAGATGAGATGTGAGAGGGTAATGAGGTGTGAGGGAGAATGAGAATGCAGTACATACACGTGTAAGCTTAAAACAGTCTGGCATAAGTCCATTGGGCACATTGTCAATAGGAAGCCGCTACATACCTTCCATTACTTCTCCTTCAAATTAAAGATGGGCTTTGAAACAATCACTGCAAAGAACAATGTTTTGTAAACACTGAAACAGTTTTTGTCTGTTTTGGGGGTTAGTCAACTGAATATTAACTGACAAGCAATGATTTCAGAGGGTTTGGAATCACTGAGAAAACACCACTGAAATCCACAAAAAATAAACACTGAAAACAGGACAGCCTACCTATTGTATAACAATCAGAGCACAGAACTGCAACCTTTCTTTATAAGTTCCTAAATTGAAGAGAACTCTTTACATGTACCACACTATCGTTTTGTATTATAAACCAGTCCTTCGTTTATTGTGCTAATTCACACAGAGAAGCAATTATTAAATTCATTTTGACACTTGAATTACCGATCATATTAATACATTCTATGCAGGAGCAGATGGGCACCGACAATAACTATCACAGTTGCTGTTCACTAAATAAAAAATACATTTTCCACATTTGTACATTGTTTTCAGTCAGCACAAAAAGTTGTAACCATGGCTTTCTTGGGCAATATACCTTTAGTAGACGTATGTTTGCCAGCCATGTGGGCATCGTCCATCTTATTAACTAAACCTTACTGTGCACATGTTTCTTCAGACCGCTAATTAGGTCTGTCAGTATTTGAGACTTTATTTTACTCCTAGACTGTCTCATGGTCTCAACCACATTGAGGGGGAGAGATGGACACATTTCAGTCCATACACAACATACTTTAGGGAACATAGATACATTCTACAATGGAAAAAAAGAAACAAAAAGTTGAAGACTTTGTCCCATAACATTGTGGAACTCATTGTGGCAACTCTAAATAGCAGCAATCAGCCCTACAATAAATTAAATGGAGGACACAGCACCTGGGTACACTGATTTTACATTCCATTTTTGGTGCTTTTATTGGAGGTCTGTTTCTTGAGGTGATTGGCAAATACATTGGTCATACAGTTTACATTGTGCAGACTGTTAGCAGCTCCATATGCTGCTAGATATAACACCTGTGCCCCTCAGGCCCTGTATTGACCATCTTTCATCTCGTACTCCCTTAAATTATGTTAATCCCTGCTGATTCGTACTGTACCACTTCAAACTGGCTAAACATGGTGAAGGATGTTTGGGGAAGAGGAGCGTAAGTCAGATGGTCTTTGGCCTGACGGCAGGATTCTGGAATTTTGTTCCAGGAGTCCAAAGCACATATGTACACCAGTAGGGAATCTCCTTCCATTGTACTCTGCGATTCTGGAGAAAACAAGCATCTTGAAGTGAGATGCACCCACTCGCACACTATACTCACTCTCACAATACTCGCATGCACTATACTCACACTAACTACACACTCGTTCCTTGGTGGCATAACCAGGAGCAGGGAGTTATATTGCCACATCGTTCCTACTGAAATAATCCAGCACTTTACATAACCTGGCATGCAGGTGAGTTTAAAACGTCCAGGAACATTTGCTTCTATAAACCGTTGTACGAGAAACTTTCCTATAGTAGTTGTGGGTTTAGACGAGTAAGTCTGCAGTGATCTGCGATGTGGGAAATGATGCTTATTTGGCAGGTAATACTGTTTAGTGTGATTGATGTAGAGGCTGTATTTCACTTTGTTCTTTACCATCCGAAGAACCATGCCATAAGCTCAGTCTCTTTCCTTCTCGATTTTTAAGGGTTCTGCTGAAGATACAAGTGGCACGCAGACTTTGTCTGGATTACTGAATAAGTGCAAGACTCCCCAAGGACAGAGATTGATGAACCAGTGGATTAAGCAGCCACTTATGGACAAGAATAAGATTGAAGAAAGGTAAATACAAATTCTAGTAGGTTACTTTGCTAGTTACTCCATTATATAATAAAGTTAGGTGATGCTGTATTTATGGGTGGTTTGTATACTTGGAAGCAATGATAACTGGAAATGGGTGTAACTACTTCAATCTCAACTATCATTTAGGGTTTCACTTCGCTAGACTGCGTTTACTTTTTCTGGAGGTTTAATCGTTGGAGGGAACAAGCTAAGATGTGTTTCTCTATGACAACCTTGTGTTTCAGAACATTGTTTTATAAATGAGCAACATGTTTCATTTAGATGTGGGAAACAGTTGAGGAGACCAAAACAGTTGAGGAGACCAATCCGACAGAAGTGGTGTTCATAGTTTCAGGCTCTGTCCAATTTGTGACAAATTTCCCCCTCCTCCATTCTTCTTCCCAAATATGTGGGGAGATTCATGGAGGTTAACTAAATCAGAATTTTCTGTAGAATAATTAGCTTCCCTGACAGCCTCTCCCACCTCCCAGGGCTACTAATGGAGGCCACTGCGCGGCTCCATTAAGTAGCCCTTGACCTCTTTTGGTTGTTGTGCCACTTCCACTGCTGCCAGCTCCACTAGACCGGGACAACACTCCCAGTCTCGACTGCCGCCAGTTCTAGACCGCTGCTTGGAGGTCCAGTGGGCTAAGACCTCCATTTAGAGCTTTGTTTTAGCTTTAGTTTGCTTGCTTTAATTTTGTTTGGTTGCTGTTGATTCAGCTTGGTTCATTTGTTTTGGGCACTTTAGTATGGGCCATTTTGGGTCTGAGCCCAGTTGTTTACCCCACCTGTTCTGCTGTTTTTCAATGCCCCATCGCTGTTTCTGCTCGCTGCCCTCCCTGACAGCCCCTCCCACCTCCTAGGGCTACTTATGGAGGCCCTGTGTGTGGCTGTGCTGCTGCTGCGCCAAAGGCAAGCCCGTCCGCGCCTGGACTGTGCTCAGCTCCAGGAACCCTGATCCTCTACCATCTGCCGCTACACCACAAGGAACTCTTGACCCTAGACGCCGCAACAACAGCTGCTTCTCATCCTCTCCCTGATCTACCAAAGGACCCTTCACCTGCCACCACTGCCGCTTCTCCTGCTACACAGGACAACCTGACTGCAATGGACCCAGTGCATCTTCCTCTCGGAAGACCACTAACAACCTGGAACTGCTCCAAAGCATCTTGCTCAACGTCCGCTCCCTCTGCAAACATGCCACGAAAATCTGGGACACTATCATCACCATCTCACCTGACATGGCCTACAACACGAAACATGGCTCATCCCCCTCCTCAAACCCCGACATCGCCTCCGCCACTCCCGACTGCTACAAGATGATACACCGAGACCGCACCAACAGACAAGGCGGGGGCATCACCATAGTGTTCAAGGAACATCAGATGCACCAAAACCAACGACGACCCAATGCCTCTCATGGAGCACCTCAACTTCCGACTACAAACTAATGCTAAGACTACAATAAGAGACACCCTCGCCTAGAGACCCCTAGGACCCCAACCAGCATTCTGCAACACCATCTCTAACTTCCTCTCCCCCTTACCATAGACTCCCACCACTACGTCCTGCTCGGCTGTCTCAATTTACACATCGACGACTCCAACAGCTCCAACTCTACCTTCCTTCACAACATGGGCCTCACCCAACTGGTCACCGAACCCTTGCTCAAAGCTGGATACGCACTCAACGCCATATTTACCTCCAGTGACGGAATCAAATTCACCCACGTCACAGAACTCATCTGGACCGACCACGCCATCATTACTTTACCAGCATCCCATCACCAGACACCACAGCGCCACCCACCACAGCTGGAGCAAGGTAACCGAGACTCTATGAACATTAGCCCTCAGCTCCAAACAACTTGAAACTTCAACAGGCCTTAACCAGACGGTCCAGAACTTTTTCCGCCTGTATCAACAAATGCGCCGACAGTCGCCCCGCTGAAACCAGCAAATACAAACATAACCTCAAAACAAGCAGCTGGTACACACCAGAGCTCAGAACCACCAAGCGCAACTGCTACCTACTCGAGAAGCGATGGCGCGTCACCAAGGACCCCTCCGACAGAGCCGCGCACAAAGTAGCCCTCAGCAAATACCCCCTGCACATCAAGGAAGCAAAGAGAGCAGCCATCACTGACCTCATCGACACCAGTGCCAAGCAAACGAAGAAAGTCTTCAAAATTGTCAAGGAATTCTCCAACCCGACAGCCGCAGAGAACACCATCCAGCCCCCACCAAGAACTCTGCCACACCCTCTCAGACTACTTCCACAGCAAGATCGCCACCATCTACAAGAACTTCGACCGCCCCCACCACCACTCTCAGCCTCGACAATCTCAGTCAACCAGCGTACACCAGCCGAACGATATCCACCTGGTCTCCACACACCACTTTGACCACCACAGCCATCATGTCGTCCATCCATTCCGTGGCGCCCACTGACTCATGCCCTACCACCTCTCCAACCTCTGAACCAACCCAATCAGCATGGAACTCACCAGCATCCTCAACACCTCCATTTCCACAGCAACCATCCTAGACGGATGGAAACATGCAGAGGTCAGACCCGTCCTAAAGAAGCCCTCTGCCGACCCCAGTGACCTCAAAAATTACTGACCGATCTCCCTTCTCCCCCTACCCAGCCAAAGTACTTGAGAAACCGATCAACCAACAGCTAACCGGATATCTGGAACAAAACCACCTACTTGATGCCTCCCAATCAAGATTCCTTGCCAACCACAGCACTGAGACCATGCCGATCGCGGCCACGGACAACATCAGAACTCTCCTCAACTGTGGAGAAACTGTGGCCCTGATCCTCCGCGACCTCTCTGCTGTATTCAACACAGTCTCCCACCACACCCTCATCAACAGACTCCACAACGTCGGCATACAGCAAAACGCCCTCAAGTGGATCACCTCTTTCCTCTCAGGTCGCACACAAAGCATCCAACTGCCTCCCTTTACCTCTGCACCCAAGAACATCATATGCTGCGTACCCCAAGGATCATCCCCCCCGTTCAACTTCTACATGAATCCCCCCCACCCCTCCTCGCAGATGGCGTCCGATCCCATGGACTCAACATAATCTTCTATGCTGACGACACTTCACTAATACTCTCACTCACCGAGGACCCCTCCAATGCCAAAACCAACTTATGCAATGCCATGACCAACGTAGCCAGATGAATGATAGACAGCTGCCTCAAACTCAACTCTGACAAAACAGAAGTACTGATATTCTGGAAGAACACCTCCGCATGGGACCACAGCTGATGGGCAGCAGAACGCCGACCAACATCCATACCGGCAGACCATGCACGCAGCCTTAGCATCATCTTCGACAGCCAACTATTGGTGAAACGACAAGTCAATGCAGTTGCCGCCTCTTGCTTCCATGCCTGCCGCATGCTCCGCAGAATCTTCAGAAGGATCTCAATCAATACCAGAAAGACCGTCAAGCAGCCCCTCATCACCAGCCGCCTCGACTATGGCAACGCTCTCTACGCTGGGATTTCCACCCAGCTCATCAAGACTCCAGACCATACAGAACACTGCAGCTATACTCCTCCTGGACCTCCCCAAATGGACCCGCATCACCCCTCACCTCAGAAACCTCCACTGGCTCCCCATCCAGAAGAGTTGCCAGTTCAAGATCCTCACGCAAGCATACAAAGCTCTACACGACCAAGGACCATCCTACATCAACCATCGACTGAACTTCCACCTGCCGGCAAATCACCTGCCTCACTAGCCCTCACACACACACCTGCATCCATACCAGCCGCAGTGGGGCCCGCTCCTTCTCCTACATCGCGGCTAAGACCTGGAACGACCTGCCCCTCCACCTCCAAGCAGCACCCTCCCTGGCAAACTTCAAAAAGAAACTCCAGACCTGGCTTTTCGACAGAGACATGGACCTCTGCGCCCAGATACCCCTGGAGGTGACAGTGCTGCGCTATACAAATGCTGATTGATTGATTGATCTCTTCAACCCAACCAGCTGTATATGAGGCATTTGGAGAAAGGATGCTTTGGTTACATTTAAAGCTATACTTTTTATCATGTCACCTTTTTGGTAAGAACAAATGAACAGAATGAACGATATTTGACTTCATGCCTGCTCTGTGCAACACTTCACTGACAATGCTTGGCACTTATCACCTGCCATTTTATGTATCGGATGTGTTCCTTTAATCAGTTTAATTTGCCAATTCTGATTATTAAACGATTCTCCAACACTTTTGAAAGTGTTTGAGTTGCTTAACTTATGCGTTTGTCAATGTCTGATTGTTCATTGTGCTTAGAAGATTTAGTTTTAGAAAAGGAAAATGTTTATCAGATGGAAGTTCTGGAATATATGCTGACTCCTGCTCTCATTTTAAGTCCATTCACCAAGGCTGTGACGAGAGGATAAATTGTAAGGAGATGTAACAGAGCTAAAGTATTTTATCATGTGTGTTCTTTGGAAATGTAGTTCTCTGGCAAGTTAATAAAACATGTAGTTCAGCTGGACTGCAGATCTCGGACTCTGTTTTTTAAAAGGTGATAGGAATATGGCTTTAAATATGACAGCCATAAGAGACCGCTTGCTAAGTGTCCTTTGTTTCTATGGTTCAGCAAACTGAAACACAGATGTAGATTTCTTCAACTTGTACAGAACTTTAAATTTTAATTTTGCCAATTATCAAATAAGGGCTTCTATTTTGTAGAGTTTCCCATTTTTGTAGTGGTCTGCGTAGCCACACCTTCATACGAAAGTGTATATTTCTTTAAACTTTTGTCTTTGCTACACAAAAATTAATTTCCACTTGACCATCATATTTTATCATTCCCATGACAATTTACATAGCATACACATACCATAAACTGTTGTTTAATCGTAAGGTATTATCGGCACCAAAATCAATTAAAAACTTGTTAGCGACCTTGGAAGTATAAAAGACAATGTGCCTTTGACCCTAAACTTGTTACCAACCAGCATTCTGCACGCTCTCTGCAGATCTGCTCAGTTCAGTGAGCTACCTTACTAGCATTTAATTTAATATTAAAGTAGTGCTTCTAAGTGAGCACCTTGGCTTGTAGCTCTTGCTGTGCTATGGCACTGAATGCTTGGATTTCTGTAAAACGTATTTGGCACTATCTGTGTAGATCACCGGTTCTGACTCTAGTCCTTTTGCTATATTTGATATCTCTGAGATGTGGTAGTAAATTAAAACTAAGCACTGACACCGCATTAAGAAGTGTACATGTGTAGTGTTCTGTTAGCCCAAAGATGTCATGCCCTAGTAAGTCTCACCTCCTTTTGTTTTTCTGTTTAATGGTGAATCAGTGCTTTTCTTTTCCTCAGCCATTAAGAATTTGCTCCACTTGTTGAATATTGTTATTAGTTATTTGTTTATTGACCTAGTGTGAGGATTTGGCCAAGATGAGAACAGTGCAGGAGCACTGGGGAGTCTACAGCTGGCAAGCAGATTGAACTAACTGTGGGTAGGTGGAGGCAGAATACAACTTTAGGGAGACATAAGCTGAGCTGGCCCCTAGGCAGCAGGAAGCCATCAGTAGAGATTGGCCCTCAGGAGCCATGGGTAGTTTGGGACTGAAGAAAAGCAGACCTCTCAAATGTAGGGCTGCTGAAATGCTACCAGAGAGGAGCTATTTGAGGAAAAGTAACCAAATAGAGACAGACAAGGAAGCAAGGACCCCTGGAACTTCTACCTCGACTAGGGCAAGAGTAATCAAGCATGCTGATCTGCCATACTGGAGATGAATTTCGGGGAGAGGAAAGTTGGAAGAACCTGTCCAGGTAATTTTTGGGGTGTGGGCCTTGCACAAGGTTGTCCACACAGAAACAATCAAAGGGCAGTTGGAGACCAAGGATCAGATAGCAACCAACTCTACCAGTGGTACAAAAGGGGAGGGTAAAAGGTGGACTCTGTGACGTATAAAACAGGAGAGGGAAGCCAGAAGGCGGGGATGCTGTCTGCTGTGTGCATGTCTTTGTTCTGTCCTACAGGCTGGTGTCTGGGCATCTGGAGACCAAGGGAGAATGAAGATTGACGTACTTATGTGTGCTACTTTGTAATGGACTTAAGTGCTGTACATTGCATCCACCTATACAAGAAATAGTCTATTGTCCTAATTAAATCCTTCACAATCACTTACTAGCTAGGTACCTCTCGTTCCTCTGAAATGTGGGGTATTCTCTGCATGCCTTTTGACCTTGACATACCTGCCGGGTGCTCCCTAAACACTCCTTGAAGGATTGTACAGTGCACAGTGTTGCTTTTGCAGAAATGTTTCATGTGCCTTACTGCACATTGTTATATGCTAATGATCTCTCCCATGTAAAATGGCAACAGACACTGGGTTCAGTGTTCAGCTTGGCATAGCCAACCCACAACCTTTTGTATCTATTAATAAAGGCTAATTCATTTTTACAATAGACTAGCTTAAATGACTCATTCAAATAGATATGATAAAATGATACATCCTCACCCCATTACCCACCAGCAACTATAAATCCACAAAAGAATGAACTAATTTTAATTACGCCAAGAGATTCACACTACACTCCCCAGAAAGCTGCCTGAATATTCACTAACTTGTCAAAAATCAACACTGTCTCATTTGATTGTCTCCTTAAAACAGAATCCGTGCTAAACACTTTAGAGGCTCTTAGGAAGTTGCTGAAACACCAGTTTTTTAATTTAAATGTTGAAGTCTTCAGCTTTCCAAACTAGTGCATGTATCTTTCTGCCCGAGGCCACAGCACCCAGTCTTTCAGGTATGCAGGGCTGAGTTCAGTTTTCAGAATTAAGGCAAATAAAATCGAAAAGGTTGGTTCTAATGTGATATGGATGTTATGAGGGTAGGTTACATTTACTAATTTTCATGCATAAATCAGACTTTAACAAGGACTATCTGTACACTGAAGTGAGTACCCTATACTTATTTGTACTTCTGGTTCACATGCCTCCAGATTCCGGTATGATTGCAGCTCTTCTAAGATTTACAGAAGACAGAAACCATATTAGAGTACTATAGTCAAATAATTTTGTGATAATACCTTGACTTAACATTCTTTAGCCAACATCCGTAGTGCAGTTTATAAAACAATGATTAGCTTTGAATTCTACAGTGATTGAGTGGCTTTAGGAATACTGGAAAGCCTCAGTTACGTCTGTGGCACTAATTTTATGAGTTTATATATGTTTGGATTGTAGCATTCTAAACTGCATGAAAGCACCCAACCACTGAAATGTTCAGGGACTTGCTTTCTGCACAAGGAGCTGCCATAGAGGAGTCTTCTCTGTGGTCTTTTCTAAGTAAAAACTTAAGGCACATCTAAAGTACATGTTTCTATAGCAGTAAAAGAATCCAGAGAGTATGATAGGAGCGCAATTTCCTAGATACTATTGGTACCACTTTCTCCTGGTGAAAAATTGGGCAAAGCTTAGTTCTCTATATCCTACAACTTGTGGATCTGTTGGCAAAGCTAATGGCAACTAGAGAAATGGTTTTCCATAGAGGCAGATCAATTCCACTGTTATAACTCGCACAACAAGGGAGCAGGAGGTTTTTTGGCGTACACCCCTAGAGGAAAACCGGAAACTACAAAAAATATAGCAACTTGTATTCCTAAAAGAAAACAAGAGATTTGGATGTAAAGGCCTCACCCAAGTGCTTTCTGTCTGATGACCAATAGCCTATGAGAGGATCGATATTGCAGAGAGATGAAGAGTAGCTCTCACCTATATCTAATAAGACTGGCAGTTATATGGATGCAATGAGAGCTGATAAAGTAGATCCTGGTTTAGCAGTTTTTTTTGTTTTTGTTTTGCAAGTGTGACTACAGGAGTGATTCGTCCCTGGTGTGACTGCTAGGCTTGAACCCTGTCAATTAGGGTAAGTAGGTGCACTAGTTGTGCATGCTCACTTAAGTTTTTTTCGTGTGTGCCAAGTGTGCTGTGATCCCACTAGTGTACCACCAGTTGTGCACTATTGTAAAAAGGAGATGATTTTATGTTTAGAAAACAAGAAAGCTAACAAAAAGATAGAGATACTTGACGAATAGGACAGACATGATGATGAACCTTGTTTGGGTTGTTTCTTTTCACTGGTGAAAAAACTGTTGAACGGTAGAGGTAAGACCGACCTCTTACATGCAGTTACAGATTATTACTTAAGGACAGACTAGAGGGGTACATTGACTGCCTTGACGAAGGTCCTAGACCCTCTCTCAAGGGATTTTGTTGCAGCCGAAACATGTTGTCAAACTGCGAATAGATAGGATGCCCGAGACATAAGCTTACGGAGCAGCCAGCTTTGTTTTTTACTCAGCCCTGCATACCCTTAGAATAAAGGGAATACCTGGGTTTAGACAGAGGTTGTTTTAGATCATTATCTGGACTCCTTGTTGCAGGGATTCTGCACAAATACAGAACTATGCGCAGGAATATGGGACCTTGGTGTATAGGGACTGAGTCATCTTACCACCTTAGTACCCATGAGCCCAGGACCGACTAGCTATAGTGTCTCATTTGCTCTCCTACTCACTCACAGAGAAACAAATGATTAGACACCCCAGAACACAACACTCCCAGATCTCTCAGGAATCGCGGTAACAAGACACACCCTGTCACTCGCACTCTTGTACTTGTCCACAATAAGATCTGACAGAGACACGAAACAGTTTAAAGTATTTATTTTAACTAACGTGCCACAACATGCAGTATACGTGCCACAACAAGCAGGAAAATGCATAGTACAAATATAGTCAGCATAGCAGCTAGTCCATATATCATGAAGGGAGATGTCATCATAGAAAGACAATGGAGAAAAGACTATATTGCCTAAACTCTCTCCCCTTGCTCAGAAGAAGTATTATTATATAATAGAAGATCTCTGGGCTTTGTCAGCAGACCCCATACCTTAGCCTATAGATGGTAGATCTACATCATAGGTGCTGTCTCGCTCTTCTCCCTGGAAAGGTCCCTCTCCAATTGTGTGTCACCTATTCGTGTGTCCCACTAAACACCAAAGTACGTTGTCCAAACAACCGCTGCATCGGTATGTTTTGTCTAAGAGTTGAGGCCTGGCCAGAACAAAATAACAAGGGGCATTGTTGTTCGACCTTGCGCATAATATCTGAAAGAGACAATTAGTTATAGTTTTTTAACCTTAGAATTACCCCCAGGCGTCGGACTGGATCCGGAGAAATTATTTTGTAGCAGTACCCCTGCGCGTCGGTAGGTGGCGTCTGTTGACTCCGCGTTCGTTGTTGGCGTCGTGATTGCCGGAATGACGTTGTAGTATCTACTTGGACGCTGCCCTCGCGCGCTTATGTCAGTTCTTTCTTTTTCCGCGCCAGCCAGCGCAGATCCGGAGAGAGCGGTACCTCAAGTCACTTTTTGACTACTCTTTATCGACTTTTGTCAACTTCTTTTCGAGTCGGTACGGCTCCTGGTGTGCGTCTTGTCCTCGAACCAGCTTCAAGGCTTGCGACTCCTGTCATAAATTGATGTCGGTAAGGGACCCGCACCTCGTGTGCCTTTGGTGTTTGGAGCACGACCACGGCCCGAAGTTGTGCTCCGACTGCCGGGCCATGAACCCGAAGTCTTTGCTGGAGAGGCCCGGCAGTCTGCTCCACGCCATTTAAGGTCCCGGTCGAGAGGGGGGGTCGCAGGACCGGTCGCGGAGCCATCACCACCACTCGTCATCGAAGTCTTCGTCTTCGGGTAAGTCGAAGCACAAAAAGAAGGCGAAGAAGCCTCGCCGCTCTTCGCGTTCTCCCCGTCCGTCGGCCGACGCGGGATGCGGACGGTAGTCATCCGGCTCCGCCCGCGGAACCTGCTGGGTCGACTCCGAGCCTCCCTCCCTTTCCGGGAGCCGGAGCGACCCCTGCCCAACTTTGTAGTTTTTACGAAGCCCTACACTCTATCTTTGGGCAGCCCAACTCCGCCGGCGCGCCTTCGGGCCCCGTGGACCCGGTTGGGGGTTCTAGGCCTTCGATGCCGGCGGCTCCGGTCCCGGCGCCACAGGGCCCGTGGGATCCAGGCCTGGATCCGGATCGGCGCCGGTCGACCTCACAACACCACCTCCGGTGCCAAATCCACTGACGACACCTCCGCCCCCTCTGACGCTGGTTGTGTCCCCAGCCGGCGTCGACCTGGGCCTCCATCCTGACCTGGACACGGAGCCGGACCGGCGTCGACCGACGCCGGATCCGACGCAGAGTGGTACTTTTGTGCCAGTCTTCTATCCTGCCGTTCCCTATCGCCTGAGTGGCAGCCAGAAGAGGAAGAGGAGGACTGGGAGGGGTCAGGTGACCCTTTAGCTGACCAGTTGAGTGAACCGGACTGGAGAGAGGAGTTGGGTGATGCCAGTGGTCTGGATACTTCACCAGACCCTGGTATGCTTACTCCCCCTACTGTGCCTACGGAGGAGGGAGCCTCCTACGCAGTGGTGTTGCGTAGGGCGGATGAGGCCTTGAACCTTGAGCTTCCTACGGTGGCAGTCAGGACTAACCTCCTGACCGAGGTGCTTCAACCGGCAGCGGCCTCTTCGGAGCCCCTCCTCCCGTTCAATGAGGCCCTTACTGACATCCTTCTAGGCACCTGGTCCAAGCCCAGCACAGGGGCTCCTGTGGATAGGATGATTGCCCGACGCCACCCGGCCGACCCACTTTTCCTCTCCCAACACCCTACCCCTGAGAGCTTGGTGGTCCAAGCCTCTACTTCTAAGGGCGCATTCCCTACTGCTCCCCCAGATAGGGAATCCAAAAAGCTGTACCATCTTGGGAAGATGTTTTCTTACGCCAGCTTGGGACTGCGGTCGGTGAACACTGCATGTCTTTTGGGCCGTTATTCCCACTCTGTGTGGAATACGGTTGCGCAGGTGCTGCCACAAATGCCCGGAGGAGGCCCGGGCCCCACACACCCGCGCTGTCGCTGAGGGTAGAGATTCAGCGAAGTTAGCCATTAGGTTTGGGCTGGACACCGCCGACTCGCTAGGCAGAACTATTTCAACGTCAGAAGCCCTACGACGCTACGCCTGGCTGAGGTCCACTGGCTTTTCGGGTGAAGTCCAATCGATTCTATTGGATATGCCCTTTGATGGCAGTCGCTTGTTTGGCAACAAAGCGGACAACGCGCTCGAGCCATTTGAAAATTCTCGTGCTATGGTCAGATCCTTGGGCCTCGCTACCACCTCTCGCCCCGCGCAGTCTGCTTTTCGCCCCTTTTGTGGCTACGGAAGGGGTGCCCCACCACGTTCTGCCCAGAGCCACAGGCCTGCGCAAACTGTTCAGCCTCTGCGCGGCAGAGGACGTGGGACCCAGCGTCGTGGGTCAGGGGGCCAGCGGTTGGGCCAGTCCACCAGCGCCCCCTCTGCAGCAGCCTCCAAACCCTCCTAGTCTGTCCTTTCAGGGCTACCAGTTGCCAGTGGGCGGCAGGATCCGCCATCACCTCCCCCACTGGCAGACCATCACGTCAGACAGGTGGGTTTTGCAGATAGTCCGAAGGGGCTACTCCCTCCCCTTCGAGACTACCCCTCCATCAATGCCACCCCAATTCCATTGCATGTCGGAGGATCACTTGGCCCTTCTCCATCATTAAGTTACGACCCTCTTGGCCAAGGGGGCTATCGAGCGAGTTTCTGCCCCAGAAGTTGGTTGTGGCTGCTATTCCCACTACTTTCTGGGCCTGCGTCCTATCTTGGATCTCAGGAATGTCAACCGCTTCCTCCGGAAGGAGAAGTTCAAAATGTTGACGTTGGCTCAGGTCTTGTCTGCCCTCGACCCTGGAGACTGGATGGTAGTGTTGGACTTGCAGGACGCCTATTTCCACATCCCCGTCCTGCCGGCCCACAGGCGTAACCTACGGTTCACGCACGGTAGGCCACGAGCACTTTCAGTTTACCGTGCTCCCCTTCGGCCTTATCAGCGCCCCTCGGGTGTTCACGAAAGTGATGGCGGTGGTCGCAGCTCATCTGCGCAGATCTGGGGTTCCAGTCTTCCCCTATCTCGACGACTGGCTGTTGAAGGCAGACTCGCCCCATGCTGTCGTCGCCCACCTCCAGACTACGGCGGACCTCCTGCATTTGCTGGGGTTCACAGTCGATGTGCCGAAGTCACACCTGACCCCTTCTCAGAAGCTCCTTTTCATCGGAGCGGTTCTGGACACGGCGCAGTTTCGGGCCTATCCTCCCGAACAGCGAGTCCGGGATATTCAGGCTATGACACGATGTTTCAGCCCCTATCCTTGGTTTCGGTCAGAATGACCCTGAGGCTGCGGGGCCTCATGGCCTCCTGCATCCTGCTGGTGGATCATGCCAGGTGGCATATGCGAGCTGTGCAGCGGGACCTAAAGTTCCAGTGGGCACATCAGGGGAATCTTTCCGATTGCGCCCAGATCTCAGAGGGCACTGCACACCAATTCCAGTGGTGGCCAACGAACCAGGATTGGGTCACCGGCAGATCCCTCTCCCTTCCCCAACCAGAGTTCACAGTGGTGACAGATGCTTCACTTCAGGGGTGGGGCGGCCACATGGGAGAGGCGGAGATCAGATGCCTCTGGTCTCCGGCAGAGTCCGGGCTCCACATCAACCGTCTGGAGCTCCGGGCGATTCGTCTTGCACTGAAGGCATTCCTTCCCTCTGTCCGGGGAAGAGTAGTGCAGGTGTTAACGGACAACACCACCGCCATGTGGTACTGCAAAAAAACGGGCGGGTGGGGTCGTGGACCCTATGTCAAGAGGCTCTCCGCCTTTGGACATGGCTGGAACATCAGGGCATATCTCTGGTGGTTCAACACCTGGCGGGTTCCCTGAACGCCAGGGCGGACGAACTCAGCCGCAGGTGCATGATGGATCACGAATGGCGTCTTCCCTCTGAGGTGGTGCAAGGTCTCTTTCAGCAGTGGGAAGAGCCTTGGTTAGATCTATTCGCCACCGAAGAGAACGGGCAATGTCAGCAGTTCTGCGCGTTGGAATTTCCAAGGCGGCACTTGCTAGGCAACGCTTTTCGTCGCGAGTGGAGTTGCGGTCTTCTATACGCCTTTCCGCCTCCACTTTTGTCTAGAGTACTGAAGAAGATCAGGCACGACCGGGCCCAAGTCATCCTTGTGGCTCCGTATTGGGCACGTAGAGTCTGGTATCCCGAGCTCTTACACATGACCATCGATCCTCCGATCAGACTGCCTCTTCGGGAGGATCTTCTGTCGCAGCAACAGGAGATGGTCCTCCACCCGAACCTGTCCAGCCTCCACCTCCTTGCGTGGAGATTGAGCGGCGACAGTTGACAGCTTTCGACCTTCCTCCCGAAGTCTGTAATGGTATTCTGGCAGCCAGGCGTCCCTGCACTAAAACGGTATACGCCTGCTGATGGAACAAATTTGTGGCATGGTGCACAGCAAGGGCTGTGGATCCCCTTTCTGCCCCTCTTTCCGAGGTTCTTTTGTTCCTCCTTTCTTTGGCCCAGCAGGGCTCTGCTCTGGGCACACTTAAGGGCTATCGGTCGGCTGTTTCAGCCTTTCTTCGGCTTCCTGACCAGCCTTCTCTTTTCAAGTTCCCTATTGTAATTAGATTTCTTAAGGGCATTACTCATCTTTTTCCTCCTATTACTTTCTTAATGCCCCAGTGGGACTTGAATCTGGTTTTGACTTACCTTATGTGCGCTCCTTTCGAGCCACTACCGAATTGTCCTCTCACTCTTAACTTTGAAAACTGCTTTTCTCATTGCCATCACCTCTGCTCGCAGGGTGAGCGAGCTTCAGGCTCTGTCTTCCAAGCCTCCTTTCCTTGCTGTTCATCCGGACAAGGTTGTCCTCAGAACTCGATCTTCTTTCCTTCCCAAAGTGGTTACCTCTTTCCACATTGGACAGACCATCACTTTGCCCACCTTCTTCCCACCCCCACATCCTTCGAAAGAGGAGGAGAGGCTCCACCGTCTGGATCCAAAACATGCGCTATCTTTCTATTTGGATCGCACAAGACAATTCCGGGTGGATGGCCAGCTCTTTGTTGGCTATGTGGGCGCCAAGAAAGGCTGGGCTGTGCAAAAACGGACCATCTCTCGGTGGGTCGTTCTTTGCATCAAAATTTTTTATTCCTTGGCAAAGAAGGAATCTCCGGTGGGACTGCGCGCCCATTCCACCAGGACGACGGCAGCCACTACTGCTTTGGGACGTGGAGTCCCCCTTCATGACATCTGCCAGGCAGCCACGTGGGCTTCATTGCACACGTTCACCAGACATTATTGCCTGGACAGCCAAGTCCGGAGAGATGGCTACTTTGGCTGTTCAGTTCTCCAGGACTTTCTGGTGTGAACTTAGTTCGCAGACCCACCTTCGGGGTTGGTATTGCTGGGGTATTTATTCTAAGGTAAGGAATCTAGAACTAATTGTCTCTTTCAGATGAACAAGTTACTTACCTTCGGTAACGATATATCTGTAAGAGACATATATTAGTTAAAGATTCCTTACCGCCCCACCCATCCTCCCCGTTCTGCGAACTGACTTCTAGTGTAAAGTACTTCCTTTCAGGGCCCTAGTTTTGTGCACCAGTGGTCGGTGTCTTGCATGGCTCTGCGCTTCTGGTGTGGAATGTCGTGTAAAGAACTGACTTCAGCGCGCGAGGGCGGCGTCTAAGTAGATACCGCGACGTCATTCCGGCGATCACGACGCCAACGACTAACGTGGAGTCGACCGACGCAGTGGTACTGCTACGAAAAAATTTCTCCAGGTCCAGTCTGACGCCTGGGGGTAATTCCAAGGTAAGGAATCTATAACTAATATGTCTTACAGATATATCGTTACCGAAGGTAAATAACATGTTCGTTCAGTCAAAATCCCAGGAACATGCAGAGAGTGAACACAGCTATGAGTTCTCATGTGAAAGCAGTCATTAAAATGATTGCAAAAATAAAGACTTGTCGTAACGTGCGCAAAGCAACAGGCATGCTGCAATGTGCTCATGCTAAGTTAGTGAAAAACGACAATGGTCCCCATGGGCCACGTAATTAAATGGTGTGGCCAAGTCCCTCAGGCAACTTGGACGCAAGCGAACACTGCTCTAAGTGATTTACCTAAACATAATAAACTTTATAAACCAATGTTTATCTATTTCAAACTCAAATTTTTTACTGTCATTATAATTCGATGTGTCTTAACAATCACAATTAAAGAACATTACATAATAACATAAAAGTTTTTCACTAACATTGATACAATCAATTAATGTTGTACATCATTACAGTTGAACGACGCCCAATGCATTTCGGGACGAACAGTCCCTTCATCAGGGGCAAACCTGTTGATAAAGAAAATTCATCAGATGATGTGCTAATGAGTCTGCGACAATGTCACTCAATATGGTGAAGTTGCTAGGTGTGTTAGTATATAAAAAGCCTGTGAGTATTTGTCAACCTCAGTGGCACCCAAGTGTTCCCCAATTAATATACACAACATAACAGCCACTTACATCCAAGCGAGACTCTGACTGCCCGAGTTACCTAAAAAGATAAGAACCTACCGTTATATATAATCACGAGATTATGCTGTCAACTCAAGTCACATCAAACACCAAATTCACGTACCTCAAAACGAGATTTAGAGGCCTCTGACACCCTTTTATGACCAGAAAATATTTATTCTGCTCTCCCTCCCCACGAGGTTAAGTCCACCACGTTAGTATTATCTTAACATGGTGTGGCGGACTGGCCAATGATGAAGCATTTGTTAACGAACAAATAGAATCCACCCTTATAAAATAGGCGAAAAAAAGGGGGGGGGAACAAGGTCTGGAGTTGAATGTGTTTCCTACAATGGTGGGAAGCACATGGTGTTCTTTAAATACCCCTCACACACCAAAAGGGCCCTTGGTGTCATGCTTCATCATAGGGGTCTTCGCGTCCCTCTACGGAACGCGGCGTGCTACTAACCAACGGATACGTGGGAGCACTGATGTAGTCACTATGTGTGGTGTGCGAGGGTAGTGAGTGGTAGGGTCAGGAGTGAATGGATGCGTGAGTGTTAAAAAATACCTGGCATGTGAGGGCTAAAAAGAATTTTAATATACCTCCGTGCTGGTATTGTTAAAATAGTGTGGTGGAGGTTGTTGTGTATTTAATGTACATAACCTCCTGCGTGCGTCAACATGTTTCGAAGCCGAAAGCTTCTTCTTCAGGACGGGTGCACAGATCCCTACCCTACTCACATGCGACAGTCTAATACCGTCTCAACATACATAATATTATGTGTAGAATTTAGCCAAATGTGCCTATTATGGTAAATGGCCTGGAACAAGGTAATGTCTTTAATATCGATCTGGAAAAGAACACAAAAGTACATACACAATATTAAATGGTGATACTCCTAATGTGGAGATCGTGACCTGTAAAGGTAAAATTACACGGTGTCTAGATGTGATAGTTAGCCTATCAGTATCAGTGTAGTGCCCAAAAAAAAAAGGGGGGGGAGAAATACAAAACAAACCAACACTTAAACATAAAACACACACTCTATATTAATTTCAATAGTCGCCGGAGTAATCCTCTAGGGAGAGTACAAGCAGAAATTACGGGGAAAAAAAGGAAGAAAGGGGGGGGGGGGTTTGGGGTTGGTAGTCGAAGGAATGCATACTTGCTAAAATGAAGCCAGTGGCATCATGAGCCTGCGAGGACCGAGGGGACATTGTGCTAACTAGCACTCTGCAAGGATAAAAAACAACACTCAGCACTGTGGGAGGTGCTCACTGGGTTGAGGTGGCGGTGATCCTGTTGAAATAACGGCTGTGCCGTACTTACATGCGTAGAGGTACTACCTGCTACCAAAGTCCCATCCGCGGCTCCGTGGTGTGAAAGGAGTATGGAGAGATTGGTATTTATACTCACGCTAATTACCAAATTATTCCCGCCACTATGAGGGCGTACGTGCCGAACATTGTGTATCAGCAATAATATTGGTTCCGGTGTGATACAGAACCGGAGCTGGGATCGGAGGTAGTGAGGGTCAGCTTCAAAAGGCGCACTACGGCTGCGCAGAGTGTAAGCAACTGCATGATAGGTCATGCGCGCTGCAGTCAGTGTCAAGCGGTCCCCAGAAACAGAACCGCTAACTCGCTAACACTCACTGCGGCTGCGTGGTGTTCAAGTGAACCGCTTGTATGTAGCGGAAACCGTCACGCGGCAATCGCGTAATACAAAGGTATACCGCTTATTGGGAAAAGCCTGCTGTTGTTGCACTTGCCTATATCTGTTGCCAGTGGTGATTAAAGGCTCAGTATGCATACCGTGGGCGATAATAATGAGCCACAGACTGGGTGGGGTTCATTAATGCATCAGTTGAGTCATGTTGGCTCAAGGGGGTCGACCAGCTTGATGAATGCTACGAAGCTGGGTCTACAAAAGTGAAAAAATAATAAGGGTGGAAAATTTAAAAAAAGAAAAGGGGGGAGGAGGGGGGTGGTTTTTCTGGATAGTACCCAGTAGGAAACAATCATCTGCCTTAATAGATTCTAGTGGCCGGAGGGCAGGCGGGGGTTGTTCGGTTGCACTCCCCCAGAGTTTTTACTTAGTGCCTTTGTTACACTTTGATGCCCATAGTGTTTCTGATTGTTTTAGGTGAATTGGTGCCAAGGGATACTGTCATTGAGTCCTGTAACGCTAGTGCCCAAGCGGAACACCCAACGCTGTTCCTTTTCTAATAAGCCAGTCTCTGATGGTAATTGTTCAATGATTGTCTACTGTAGGTCATTAACTGTATGGGTTTCGGACAGGTAGTGGGACGCCATTTTCGTGGTGCTCTTTTGCATCGAACATTACTTTTATGTTCGCCGATTCGAATTATGGCAGGTCTTGACGTCATGCCAATGTACTCTAGCCCACAGGGGCAAGTGATCATGTACACGACGTTACGGCTGTTACAATTCGTGAACTTCCTCTGCTCCCATTTACTTCCATTTCTGAATTCCACCCATCTACTTTTTTTGGTCAGGTGGCACGTGCTGCAATTGCCACAGGGATGGTGGCCCTGGACCGGATGTAGAGTGGGGTTGTTAGTATGTGTGATTGCACCTGTGCGGGGTCGTGTATGGACCAACATATCCTTCAGGTTCCTGCCTCTTTTGTGAGCGAACAACGGTTTCTCTAAGTGGAGGTCACCACAAGTCAGGGTCCTCCAATGTTTGTTCACAATTTTAGAAATCAAATTTGAATGGGTGTTGTAGGTTGTTACGCAGATTGGTCTAGCGTCTGGGTCTCTGGGGACTTTTTCTTCCAATAGTGCCTCTCTGTTATTGCGCGCCCTTTTCATAGCCCTGTCTATGATGGGTGCCGGGTACTTCCGATGAGAGAGTTTTGTTTTGAGATCTGCAGCTTGTTCTTTGTAATCAGTAAGGTTGGTGCAGTTCCGCCTAAGGCGGAGAAACTGCCCATATGGAAGATTGTCGCGTAGGTGGCGCGGATGAAAGCTGTCATACCTTAACAGACAATTTTTCGATGTTGGTTTAAAATGCGTGGTTGTCTTCAGTGATCCCTCCTCAGGGTAAATATTGAGGTCTAGAAAAACCAATTGGTTACGAGATGAAGTGCTTGTAAATTTCAGGTAGGCGTTCTGTAGGTTGAGCCATTCCATAAAGTGTTCAATGGATAGGGTGTCACCCTCCCAGATGACCAGCACATCATCAATATAACGCTTCCAGGTCTTGATGTTATGCCTGAAAGGGTTATCTTGGTGGAGAATCTTGCCACTCTCCAGATGATGGACATAGAGACCAGCCAGGCTGGGAGCAAAGGTGCTCCCATGCTGGTCCCATGTCTCTGCAAGTAGAGAGTGGTCTCATAGAAAAAAAGTTATTGGTAAGTGCCAGGGAAATGCATTCCATAACAAGGCTCTTAGGTGTTTGGTACTCCCACGTATTGGAGAAGAGAATCTCCTCAATGATGTTAAGTGTCTCGTCATGGGGCAGGCTGGTGTATAAGCTCTCCACATCAAGGCCCAGGAGTATCTGTCTCTCAGGGTCGAAGGTCAGATCTTGTAGTAGCTGTAGTACTGCTTTTGTATCCCTCAAGTAGGTGTCGGTCGTCTGAACTAAAGGGCGTAAAAAAGCATCCGCAAATTTGGACAAAGTCTCCAAGATAGAGCCTATGCCTGAGACTATTGGTCTCCCCGGGGGGTGTTTGAGGTCCTTGTGTATCTTGGGAATGGTGTAGAAATATGGCGTCCTTGGTGATTTCTGGACAGGTGGTATTGTGAAAGGTGGTATGGCTCTCTGTAGACAGCTGACTACAGAGAGCCATACCACCTTTCACAATACCACCAAAATGGAGACGGAAGCCATTCGAGAAGTATCAAACAACAAAGAGATCCCTATAAAACCCGCCGACAAGGGAGGGGCTATAGTGATAGACGTCATCAGCATACGACAAGGAATGCAGGAGACTTCTGGCAGACAGAAGAAACTACGCCATCTTACAGGAGGACCCCACAGAATCCTTACGGGTCCGTATCACGGGAATGGTGGAAGAAGCTCTAGCACACAACTGGGTGTCAAAAAAGGAAGCAGAGTTTCTTGTCCAGAAATCGCCAAGGACGCCATATTTCTACACCATTCCCAAGATACACAAGGACCTCAAACACCCCCCCTGGGAGACCAATAGTCTCAGGCATAGGCTCTATCTTGGAGCCTTTGTCCAAATTTGCGGATGCTTTTTTACGCCCTTTAGTTCAGACGACCGACACCTACTTGAGGGATACAAAAGCAGTACTACAGCTACTACAAGATCTGACCTTCGACCCTGAGAGACAGATACTCCTGGGCCTTGATGTGGAGAGCTTATACACCAGCCTGCCCCATGACGAGACACTTAACATCATTGAGGAGATTCTCTTCTCCAATACGTGGGAGTACCAAACACCCAAGAGCCTTGTTATGGAATGCATTTCCCTGGCACTTACCAATAACTTTTTTCTCTATGAGACCACTCTCTACTTGCAGAGACATGAGACCAGCATGGGGAGCACCTTTGCTCCCAGCCTGGCTGGTCTCGATGTCCATCATCTGGAGAGTGGCAAGATTCTCCACCAAGATGACCCTTTCAGGCATAACATCAAGACCTGGAAGCGTTATATTGATGATGTGCTGGTCATCTGGGAGGGTGACACCCTATCCATTGAACACTTTATGGAATGGCTCAACCTACAGAACCCCTCCCTGAAGTTTACAAGCACTTCATCTCGTAACCAATTGGTTTTTCTAGACCTCAATATTTACCCTTAGGAGGGATCACTGAAGACAACCACGCATTTTAAACCAACATCGAAAAATTGTCTGTTAAGGTATGACAGCTTTCATCCGCGCCACCTACACGACAATCTTCCATATGGGCAGTTTCTCCGCCTTAGGCGGAACTGCACCAACCTTACTGATTACAAAGAACAAGCTGCAGATCTCAAAACAAAACTCTCTCATCGGAAGTACCCGGCACCCATCATAGACAGGGCTATGAAAAGGGCGCGCAATAACAACAGAGGCACTATTGGAAGAAAAAGTCCCCAGAGACCCAGACGCTAGACCAATCTGCGTAACAACCTACAACACCCATTCAAATTTGATTTCTAAAATTGTGAACAAACATTGGAGGACCCAAACGGGTTGTGTTATTGGTTTTTTCTTTAGATCTTTTGTTCTGAGCAATCTTTGTCTATCGACTGGGCACACCACTACGGTGCTCATTGGCACACAGGCCAAATTTCTGTGTTGTTGCGGGCGTTATCTTGAGTGCTATTGTTTCCTGGGCTCGGTGGGAAGTGGGGCCCCTGTCTTTCGACTCTGATGAGCGACACTCCTGCGGTTTCCACCCCCCTCGGTTGCCTTAAAATAATCTCTTGGAATGTGAACGGCCTGGGCGACCGAATTAAAAGGGGGTTAGTCCTACAGTACTTGAAAAGACATACGCCTGACCTCATTCTTCTTCAGGAAACTCACATCCCCGGTACCACATACAAAGCACTGAACAGATGGGGCTACAAACTGTTGGCTCATGCAGGTTACACCAAGGGGTCCCGTGGGGTGGGTATCCTCGCTCGCTCTTCCCTTCCAGGTACAGACAGTCACACACGATCCTGCAGGGCGATTCGTCACGGTGTCCGGCAATTGGGAGGGTCGCTCCCTTAACGTGACTTCCCTATATATACCCCCCAGGCTCCACTCCTCTACTTTGACAGCCTTAGGCCCCCATTTGCTGCAATTACCGGAGGGTGATACCTTATTAGGGGAGACTGCAATGCCGCCCTAGTGGGGGACTTAGATCGCCTCCCACCCCGGCGAAACGAACCACAGGGAAAACTCACGTCCGAATTTTTATCGGCCCTCTGCCTAGTCGACGTATGGCGTACACATCACCCCTCAGATCGGCCATACACTTTCTTATCCGGGGTCCACAGCAGCATGTCGCGAATTGATTATCTCTTTTGCCATGCCTCGCAGCTTTCCTTTTTCCGTGACATATCCTTTTTACCAAGGGGCATATCCGACCATTCCCCTGTTGTGGCCCTTTACGGTGGTGCTCCCTCCTGCTCTCGACGGGAGATGGTTCTCAACCCATGGTTTCTTCAAGTCCCAACGATACGAGACAATCTGATAAAGGCTACCTCTGATTATTTTGATGAAAACGAAGGCTCCGTTTCTTCTGACGTCATGTTGTGGGAGGCATACAAGACGGTAATTCGGGGATGTGGGGTGGCGGAGGTGACCGGCCACCGTAAGGAGAAACGTAAGTGTTGGGAAGCCATAGAACTAGAGATAGTCAGCCTTGAACGGGATTTGCTTGCGTCCACCTCCCCAGATGCCTCACATAAGCTCGCAGTTAAACAGAAAGAATATCACAATATAGACAGATATAGCATTATCGCTCGACCCAATATTGCATCTACGAAATAGGGGACAAGGCTAGTAAATTATTGGCGTGGTTGGACAAGCGAGAACTGGCCAACCGATGGGTGGCTGGTATTGTGGCCCCGAGTGGAGAGAGTCGGAGTGACCGAGACGGAATTGCAGAGACATTTGCGGCCCATTTCGAGCGCCTTTATGTCCCGGCATCCACCACCACGCAGGAGGAGGCGGCAGACTTACTGTCTACCCTCCCTCTGCCTCGGTTGGATCCTCAGGCGGTTGCGGAGCTTGACACCCCGCTTGCCCCTGAGGAGGTATCCAAGGCACTTGGCGCGCTGCGTTCTGGCAGGGCCATGGGGCCCAGTGGCCTCCCAATTGAACTCTGCAAAGTTGTCTCTTCAGTGTTGGCCCCACACCTAGTCCGAATGTATGAGGAATGTACAAAGCAGGGGATCCTGCCTGAGACACAGAGGCTAGCCCATATTGTGGTCATACACAAGCAGGGGAAGCCCAAGGACCAATGTGGTTCATATCGACCGATTTCCCTCCTTGATCCGGAGGTCAAAATCCTAGCGAAACTCTTGGCCCTCCGCCTGTCGCCCCATCTGCATAACCTAATACACCCGGACCAATCCGGCTTTATGCCTACAAAAAACATGGCGCTTAATCTTCGTCGCCTCTTCGGTGTTTTGGGCAGGGCCTCAACCATACGGGAAGATGCAGTTATTGTATCCTTGGATGCCAAAATGGCATTTGATATGATGGAGTGGCCTTTCCTATTCGCTGTTCTGGAGCGATATGGTTTTGGACCACGTTTTATATCCTGGATACGTCTACTATACGCAAAACCTTTGGCTCGTGTTTCAGTCAACGGTGGCAGATCGGCGATTTTTGAATTAGGTAAAGGCACGAGACAGGGCTGCCCCCTGTCACCGCTGTTATTTGCTTTAGCGTTAGAACCCTTGGCGATATGGATTAGAGGCGCTCCATCTATCCGTGGGTTGAATTGGGCACCGGACTGGTCGGATAGGATATCCCTTTACGCCGATGACATTCTTTTATATCTGGCCAAACCAAGATCCTCCCTACATGCGATACTCCACATTCTTACTCTCTTTCATAAATATTCCGGCTACACTATCAATTCGGATAAGTCCCTAATCTATGTTCTCAGCGGGGATCCTCCACGGCTCCCCCCGGGCTGCACGGCCAACATAGTTACAGAGGGCTTCCGCTACCTGGGCATCTATGCCACGAGAGACGCGGAGGTCTTTTATAAACGGAACCTTCTCCCCCCTCTACAGCGCCTCCGGGCGGACATACAACATTGGAGAGCGTTGCGCCTGACTCTACTGGGTAGAGCCGCCTTATTTAAAATGATGGCACTTCCCCGTTTCCTCTATGCCCTACAGAATACCCCCTACCCTGTCTTGCCACAATATTTCCAAATAATAGACGCTGAGGTCCGTTCATTATTATGGGATGGCGGCACCCCTCGTATCGCACTGACAAAGCTTCTGTGTAGCTGGTACGACGGCGGCATTGCTCTCCCTGCGATTAAACTTTATTACTGGGCCTCGCAACTTGTGGTTCTCAATCACTGGGCCCACCGCCCCATCACAGACCCAGCGTACAGAATGGACAGATATAATATGGCGGCGGGCAATTACATGAGGGCGCTCTATGGAGGACCTAAACATTTACCACAATTTACGCCCACCTCCACTACGATTTCACTCTGGCACACCGCCAACGCAGCGCTGGGCTGGAAGGGGAAAATTTCACGAATGACTCCCCTGCTAGAATCCAGTCAGCTGGGTGTATTATCAAGATTACCGGGGTTTAATAAATGGGACCTGATCGGTCTCTCGACAGTGGGAGATATGTGGGCGGAGGGTGCGGTGGTTCCATTTAGCGACCTACAAGTAAAATTCCAGCTGCATGAGGGGGAAACATTTCGCTACCTGCAGGCACGTAGTGCGCTCAATAAGGCCATCCCTAAGGGTTCCGATCTTCCCGCCTCTTCGCCCTTGGAGGATAGGCTCCTCGACGACTACCTCCCTGACAAGGCCATTTCCCTGACCTATTGCAAGTTACTTAACAATCTCCCGGAGCCGTTTAACAAACTCTGTAGGAAGTGGGTGGATGACATAGGGGAACTGCCAGACGAGGATTGGAGGGAGGCCTTGGCATCCCCCAGAGAGGTCGCGATCCGCTCCCGCTTTAAACTTATACAATTGAAATTACTGCACAGGACTTACTTCACATCCATGGCACTTGTTAAGATGGGTTTGTTAACTTCCCCGCTCTGCCCCCGAGACTGTGGCTCTGTAGGCACTTTTCTGCACCAATGGTGGGAATGCCCAACTCTTCAACACTATTGGACCGAAGTCTTATCCACTATGTCCCGAATATGTCGGAAGCCCATACCACCCTCCCCTAAACTATGCCTCTTAAACATCTGGGACGCAACAGACCTTAACCGCACCGAACAATTATGGGTTTCTCTGGGCTGCATCGTTGCAAAGCGTAACATCGCTAGAACATGGAAGGGGGGAGTCGGGCTTCTGCACACGGACTGGGCTGGCGATATGGATTGGTGCATGCAGGCCGAGAGGACAATATATGAAAGCAGGGGTTGCCCGGGTAAATGGACTAAAATATGGGGCCCCTGGAACAAATACAGAGGATTTTTGTGCACTCCGTTTGCAGATAACGCCCCTCATAATATGGACAATGAGGTACTTTCATGATTTTCAACCAATGTATGTGTGTGATATTATTTGAAATGTTTCTTTATTTTCATGGCAGCCCTGGTGTGGTGCCTGCTGTATAAGGCTTGCTCAATCTGACGATTGCTCATTATTTTTTGGATGTTTTGTTATATTATGTTTCTTGAATAAAAAGATTTATAAAAAAAAATATTAAAAAAAACATTGGAGGACCCTGACTTGTGGTGACCTCCACTTAGAGAAACCGTTGTTCGCTCACAAAAGAGGCAGGAACCTGAAGGATATGTTGGTCCATACACGACCCCGCACAGGTGCAACCACACATACTAACAACCCCACTCTACATCTGGTCCAGGGCCCCACCATCCCTGTGGCAATTGCAGCACGTGCCACCAGACCAAAAAAAGTAGATGGGTGGAATTCAGAAATGGAAGTAAATGGGAGCAGAGGAAGTTCACGAATTGTAACAGCCGTAACGTCGTGTACATGATCACTTGCCCCTGTGGGCTAGAGAACATTGGCATGACGTCAAGACCTGCCAAAATTCGAATCGGCGAACATAAAAGTAATGTTCAATGCAAAAAGAGCACCACGAAAATGGCGTCCCACTACCTGTCCGAAACCCATACAGTTAATGACCTACAGTGGACGATCATTGAACAATTACCATCAGAGACTGGCTTACTAGAAAAGGAACAGCGTTGGGTGTTCCGCTTGGGCACTAGCGTTACAGGACTCAATGACAGTATCCCTTGGCACCAATTCACCTAAAACAATCAAACACTATGGGCATCAAAGTGTAACAAAGGCACTAAGTAAAAACTCTGGGGGAGTGCAACCGAACAACCCCCGCCTGCCCTCCGGCCACTAGAATCTATTAAGGCAGATGATTGTTTCCTACTGGGTACTATCCAGAAAAACCACCCCCTCCTCCCCCTTTTCTTTTTTAAATTTTCCACCCTTATTATTTTTTCACTTTTGTAGACCCAGCTTCGTAGCATTCATCAAGCTGGTCGCACTCCCTTGAGCCAACATGACTCAACTGATGCATTAATGAACCCCACCCAGTCTGTGGCTCATTATTATCGCCCACGGTATGCATACTGAGCCTTTAATCACCACTGGCAACAGATATAGGCAAGTGCAACAACAGCAGGCTTTTCCCAATAAGCGGTATACCTTTGTATTACGCGATTGCCGCGTGACGGTTTCCGCTACATACAAGCGGTTCACTTGAACACCACGCAGCCGCAGTGAGTGTTAGCGGTTCAGTTTCTGGGGACCGCTTGACACTGACTGCAGCGCGCATGACCTATCATGCAGTTGCTTACACTCTGCGCAGCCGTAGTGCGCCTTTTGAAGCTGACCCTCGCTACCTCCGATCCCAGCTCCGGTTCTGTATCACACCGGAACCAATATTATTGCTGATACACAATGTTCGGCACGTACGCCCTCATAGTGGCGGGAATAATTTGGTAATTAGCGTGAGTATAAATACCAATCGCTCCATACTCCTTTCACACCACGGAGCCGCGGATGGGACTTTGGTAGCAGGTAGTACCTCTACGCATGTAAGTACGGCACAGCCGTTTTTTCAACAGGATCACCGCCACCTCAACCCAGTGAGCACCTCCCACAGTGCTGAGTGTTGTTTTTTATCCTTGCAGAGTGCTAGTTAGCACAAGGTCCCCTCTGTCCTCGCTGGCTCATGATGCCACTGGCTTCATTTTAGCAAGTATGCATTCCTTCGACTACCAACCCCAAAACCCCCCCTTTCTTCCTTTTTTCCCCCGTAATTTCTGCTTGTACTCTCCCTAGAGGATTACTCCAGCGACTATTGAAATTAATATAGAGTGTGTGTTTTATGTTTAAGTGTTGGTTTGTTTTGTATTTGTCCCCCTTTTTTTTGGGCACTACACTGATACTGATAGGCTAACTATCACGTCTAGACACCGTGTAATTTTACCTTTACAGGTCACGATCTCCACATTAGGAGTATCACCATTTAATATTGTGTATGTACTTTTGTGTTCTTTTCCAGATCGATATTAAAGACATTACCTTGTTCCAGGCAATTTACCATAATAGGCACATTTGGCTAAATTCTACACATAATATTATGTATGTTGAGAAGGTATTAGAATGTCGCATGTGAGTAGGGTAGGGATCTGTGCACCCGTCCTGAAGAAGAAGCTTTCGGCTTCGAAACATGTTGACGCACGCAGGAGGTTATGTACATTAAATACACAACAACCTCCACCACACTATTTTAACAATACCAGCACGGAGGTATATTAAAATTCTTTTTAGCCCTCACATGCCAGGTATTTTTTAACACTCACGCATCCATTCACTCCTGACCCTACCACTCACTACCCTAGCACACCACACGTGACTACATCAGTGCTCCCACATATCAGTTGGTTAGTAGTACGCCGCGTTCCGTAGAGGGACGCGAAGACCCCTATGATGAAGCATGACACCAAGGGCCCTTTTGGTGTGTGAGGGGTATTTAAAGAACACCATGTGCTTCCCACCATTGTAGGAAACACATTCAACTCCAGACCTTGTTCCCCCCCCCTTTTTTTCGCCTATTTTATAAGGGTGGATTCTATTTGTTCGTTAACTATAGCTGGGGGGACTGAATCCGCCCCCAGTGTCCATGTGGACACGCTCTCTCTCCGCTCCCTCTTCTGATTTGTATAGCAATGATGAAGCATGCCACTAATAGGCAGGTGAGGCCTTTCCATCCAAATCTCTTTTTTTTTCTCTTTTCTTTAGTAGTCTTAAAGTTCCATTAAAATGCAGGAATAAAATAAGTTCCCATATTTTTTGAGATTTCATGATTGGGTGTGTGAGTGGGTGTGTGTGTGTGTGTGTGTGTGTGTTTGTGTTTGTGTGTAGCTGTATGGGTGGGTGTGTGTGTGTGTAGCTGTATGGGTGTGTGTGTGTGTGTGTGTGTGTGTGTGTAGCTGTATGGGTGGGTGTGTGTGTGTAGCTGTATGGGTGGGTGTGTGTGTGTAGCTGTATGGGTGGGTGTGTATGTGTAGCTGTATGGGTGGGTGTGTATGTGTAGCTGTATGGGTGGGTGTGTATGTGTAGCTGTATGGGTGGGTGTGTATGTGTAGCTGTATGGGTGGGTGTGTGTGTGTAGCTGTATGGGTGGGTGTGTGTGTGTAGCTGTATGGGTGGGTGTGTGTGTGTAGCTGTATGGGTGTGTGTGTGTGTGTGTAGCTGTATGGGTGTGTGTATGTGTAGCTGTATGGGTGTGTGTATGTGTAGCTGTATGGGTGGGTGTATGTGTAGCTGTATGGGTGTGTGTGTGTGTAGCTGTATGGGTGTGTGTGTGTGTAGCTGTATGTGTGTGTGTGTGTAGCTGTATGGGTGTGTGTGTGTGTAGCTGTATGGGTGTGTGTGCCTGTGTGTGTGCGCCTGTGTGTGCCTGTGTGTGTGTGTGTGCGCCTGTGTGTGTGTGTGAGTGAGTGGTTATGTGAATACTTGTATGCGTGAATGGGTATGTGAATGGGTATGTGAATGAGTGGGTGTATAGGGTTGTGAGTGGATGTCGTTTGAGATGTTATCAGTGATGTCACTGACCAGGTCATGAGTGATTTATTATGTGAGGTCATAAGCAGTGCATTGCAGGGGTAACTATAACTGCTGAATTTCAATGGTTCTGTACGAGTGAAATCTGAGCCTAACTAGAACGTCCCTGCAACCTTTGTTTTTTTCTCATCTCTGGGGCACTTCAAGCAGCAGCCCTGCCAAGTACCAGGCATCAAGCGTTAGACTAAAGCATTTCAGTGTGGTGGTCCGCATCACCGCACTGGAATGAATTGTCACACATCTATAGTGCCTCCTCAGCTGTCGAGACAGAACGCTCGCTGCTAATCAGCACCACTCACTGAGCAAAGCATAGCAGTGTGCAGTCCGCACTGCTCCCAGCAGGCTTGGGGGCTGGCTCAGCTGCTCGTAGCTCTAGCTACACAAATGTAACATATACATGATTGAATGATCTGCTACAAATGTAACAAATATGATTCATCCCGACACCAGTGCGGAAATCAGATACTAACTCACAGACGTCACGAGAGTCAGTGCCCAATGGCAACTGCTGAGAAAGCCAGGACACACAGTGAAGGTTGTGTCTTACACACTTATAGGCGGGCCCTTCCGGCTGCCCGTAGTCTGAGCAGGAGAAAGGCAGTTTAATCATGACTAAAGTTTGGCTATAGCAGCGCAGGCCTGCTGCTGCTTGCACCGCGTTGTTGTGTTGAGTGGCGTAATCTATCATTTATGCTGGTTTAGGACTCCACCCCACCGGCTCAGCTGGCCCACCCGGGACCGCGGCCAGAGTGGTGGTGTCTCAGCAGCCCAGCACTGCAGTCCAGTGCAGCCTCATCGATGTATGCCCGTTGCTGTGTGGTGAGTAAAATCATGGCCCGCCGAGCACCCGCTGCTGGGGGAGGTTGTTGCGCTGGCGTCGCCACTGGCCGGTACTGAATTGGCGCTCGCACTACTAGAGACACAGACGTAAGTGGAGGCTTACTGGTTTCTCCTTCCTAATAAAATGTACATTTTAGAGTGTGTTATGATCATTCTGAGCTGCCTTTATGTAAATTACAGCTGGGATTAGCTCTGCAGTCACTGCAGTCTGTCTGCTCACTGTAGTTGGGTTTAGCGTCTCAGGCCTGTCTTGTGCATTTAAAGGGATTGGGAACATGCATTAGTTGCTGCCCATGCTGTACCACACACAGCCTGTTAATTGACCGTGGTAAAACATTTCATTGTAGAAAGGGGCATGTACGCAAAGCTGCTTGCATTTTTGGCAGTACCCTATGTCGGAAGGAGGCTTTCTGCCAATGCAGTGCACCTGTGCCGCTCGCTCCCACCAAGGTACAACTGATGGGTAAGATCTCGACCGTGCAGGAAATGCCTGTTTCTGCTCTGAATGTGTTTCTTGAGTGTCTGATACCAATGGGAGAGAACTCTGCGCAATGGTGAGCAAGGGCTGTCGTCTGAGCACCCCATGTATTCAGAACCTGGGGCCTGGCTGCAGCGATGCACAGCCTCGAGGCAGTTCCCCTATATAAGGGCACTAGGTTAGTGCCCTTCAATTTTGGTTGCTTTGCAGCAGTTCTAAGATCTTCTTAGTTTCGCGTTGTTCAAATGGGTTTAATTTCTGATATTTATATACGTTTCCCTTGTCTTCATTACTTTATTTTGCTCGCGAGAAAGTGTCACTCAGGCATTGAATGTAACGCATAATTACAGTGAAATTATGAAAATGTCACAATTAAACAATCTGAAACCTTGGCAGCTATGAAGTAGAATATGCAAAAGTTAAGATTTGTCGGATTGTGCCAAGTTATTAAATAAACAAAAAAAATAGCTTTCCTATGAAAGCAGTGCTTTAAATGGAAAATTAGAAGTGCCGGTACTCACTAATTAGACTGGGTGGGTAGTTAGGGGCGTGTCTAGGGGCGTGGCTGGGGGCGTGGCTGTGAGCCAGGAATTTAACAATAGCCACATAAGTAAGCATCTGAAAGAGACACGTTAGTGACAGATTCCTTACCTTAGAATATCCCCAGGCGTCAGGCTGGATCCGGAAAGTTTTTGCGTAGCAGTACCCTTGCGCGTCGGTAGGCGGCGTCGTGCGGCTCCGCGTCCGTCGTCGGCGTCGTGATCGCCGGGATGACGTCGCGGGCAGTACTTAGACGCCGCCCCTGCGCGCTGACGTCAGTTCGTCTTTTTCCGCGCCAGCAAGCGCAGATCCGGAAAGAGCAGTGCCCTAGTCATTTTTTGACTAAGTTTTTGGGTGAATTTTTTCACTGTTTCTTCGAATCGACTCCAAGGTGTCGTAGGGATGCCCGGCTTTAAACGTTGCGACGCCTGTGCTCGGATGATGTCCATCACAGACCCGCATCTGGAGTGTCTCTTCTGCCTCGGCCGAGGCCACGACACGAAGTCGTGTTCCGACTGCCGGGCCCTCAATCCGAAAGCTTTGCGAGAGCGGTCTCGAAAGCTCCTCGAGGCCCGGCAGTCGGCTCCGCGCCATTCCAAGCCCCGGTCGCGTGAGAGGTCGAGGGGTCGGTCGCGGAGTCCTCACCGGTCGTCGGGATCCAAGTCTTCGTCGTCCGGTAAGTCTAAGCACAAGAAGTCCAAAAGCATCATCGCTCTAGGACTTCGCCTCGCCGGTCTCGCGACTCGGCTGAGGCCCCTCCCGGCACCGTCCCCGCGGCCCCGGACATGCCTGTGGAGTCGCCCCCGCAATACCCGTCCTTCCCGGGTTCGGGGGCGGATCCGGCCCAAGTACAGGAATTCCTGTCGGCCATGGCCCGCCTCTTTGGGCCTCAAGGTCCCTCCGGTGCGCCTTCGGGCCCCGCGGGCCCTGATGGGGTTGCCCCGGCACGGCCGTCGACTCCGGTCCCGGCGTCGCTCGTGCCTCCAGCCTCGATCCCGGCTTCGGCCCCGGCCTCGATCCCGGCTCCGGTGGTACCGCAACCCCCATCGACGCCGGTCGACCTGACCACGCTTCCGCCGGCGCCGATGTCTCCGGTGCCGTTCCTGACGCCGCCCGGGGCTCCGGGCGGCGTCGTCCCCATGTACTCTCCGGCTCCAAACATGGAGCCGGACCGAAGTCGCTCGACGCAGGTTCCGGCGCCGATGGGACCTTGGGTCCCAAATGTCCCTCCTCCTCCTTATTTTGAACCAGAGGAGGACCAAGAGGACTGGGAGGGATCTGAGGACCCTCTGACACAGCAGTGTCAGTATGATGAGGACTGGGCAGAGGAACTAGGGGATGCCAGTGGTCTAGATACTTCCCCTGACACTGGCATGCTGTCTCCTCCCGTGGCTACGGAGGAGGGAGCCAATTTTGCAACGGTGTTGCGTAGGGCAGCTGGAGCCTTACATCTCCGACTCCCTACGGTGACGGTCAAGACTAATCTCTTGACAGAAGTGCTTCAGCCGGCGGCCTCCTCCTTGGAGACTGTGCTGCCGTTTAACGATGCACTTACTGACGTTCTTTGGGCGCCTGGTCCAAGCCCAACACAGGGGCTCCTGTGGATAGGAACGTGTCCCGACGCCATCGCCCAGCTCCGGGCGACCCCTGTTTCTCTCTGTCCACCCCACTCCTGAGAGCTTGGTTGTCCAAGCCTCCGCTTCCCAAACCGCCTTCCCTACCGCCCCTCCGGATAGGGAATCCAAACGCCTGGATCAATTTGGGAAGAAGGGTTTTCTTCCTCCAGTGCTGGCTTGCGGTCCATCAACACCGCTTGTCTTTTGGGCCGATATACCCACTCCTTGTGGGATTCGGTGGCAACTGTTTTGCCCCAGTGTTCTGAGGAGGTCCAGACACTGCTTTCCCGCGCCATTGCGGAAGGAAGGGATGCGGCCAAATACACCATACGATGTGGCCTTGATACCGCCAACTCGCTGGGCAGATCTATTGCAACGACGGTGGCGCTGCGTCGCCACGCCTGGCTGAGAACCACTGGTTTTTCAGGGGATGTCCAGAATATTCTCATGGACATGCCCTTTGATGGAGTCGGTCTTTTTGGTTCCAAAGCAGACCATGCGTTGGAGCGCTTTAAGGACTCACAGGCTACTGCCAAGTCCCTGGGCCTTTCTGCTACACGCCCTCCGCTAACTTCTGCTTTTCGCCCCTATCGTGGCCACGGAAGGGGCGCCCAGTCACGTCAGCAGCCCAGCCACCGGCCCGCGCAGCAGGCGTCTTCGCGTGGCCGAGGACGTGGATACCGCCGTGGCGGTTCGGGCAACCAGCGTGCGGGTCAGGCCACCACCTCCAACCCGTCCGCGGCCTCCAAGCCCTCCTAGTCCCTCCTTTCAGGTGGACAGCACGCCAGTAGGGGGCAGGGTCCGCCATCACCTTCACCACTGGCGTCCCATCACCTCGGACAGGTGGGTCTTGGACATTGTCCGAAGGGGCTACTCCCTCCCCTTCGAGACCACCCCCCAGCCATGCCACCTCAATTCCACCGCATGTCAGGGGATCACTTGGTACTTCTGCAGAAGGAAGTCACGGCCCTATTGGCCAAGAGGGCCATCGAGCATGTTCCGACCCCAGAAGTAGGACGTGGTTGCTACTCCCACTACTTCCTGGTGCCCAAAAGGACAAGGAGGACATGCGTCCTATCTTGGACCTCCGGAACGTCAATCGCTTCCTCCGGAAGGAGAAGTTCAAGATGCTCACCCTAGCTCAGGTCTTGACTGCCCTCGACCCTGGAGACTGGTTGGTAGCGTTGGACTTGCAGGACGCTTATTTCCACATCCCCGTCCTGCCGGCCCACCGGCGTTACCTACGGTTCACGGTAGGCCTCGAGCATTTTCAGTTCACCGTGCTCCCCTTTGGCCTTACCAGTGCCCCTCGGGTGTTCACGAAAGTGATGGCGGTGGTCGCAGCTCATCTGCGCCGGGCAGGGGTTTCAGTCTTCCCCTACCTCGACGACTGACTGCTGAAGGCGGGCTCGTCCCAGGCAGTCGTCTCCCACCTCCAGACTACGGACGAACTCCTGCACTCGCTGGGGTTCTCCATCAATGTGCCGAAGTCGCATCTGATTCCTTCTCCACAGCTCCTTTTCATCGGAGCAGTTCTGGACACGACGCAGTTTCGGGCCTATCCTCCCGAACGGCGAGTCAGGGATATTCAGGCTATGATTCCGATCTTTCAGCCTTTATCCTGGGTTTCGGTACGGATGACCCTGAGGCTGCTGGGCCTCATGGCCTCCTGCATCCTGCTGGTCAATCATGCCAGATGGCATATGCGGGCTCTGCAGTGGGACCTGAAGTTCCAGTGGGCGCAGCACCAGGGCAACCTGTCCGATCACGTCCAGATCTCGGAGGGGACTGCAAAACAGTTGCAGTGGTGGCTCTCGAACCGGCAATGGGTCATGGGCATATCCCTCTCCCTTCCCCAGCCAGAGCACACAGTTGTGACGGACGCGTCCCTTCTGGGATGGGGCGGTCACATGGGAGAGGCGGAGATCAGAGGCCTCTGGTCTCCGGCGGAGTCCCGGCTCCATATCAACATTCTGGAGCTCCGGGCGATCCGACTTGCACTCAAGGCATTCCTTCCCTCTGTCAAAGGGAAGGTAGTGCAGGTGTTCCCAGACAACACCACCGCCATGTGGTACTGCAACAAACAGGGCGGGGTGGGGTCGTGGACCCTCTGTCAGGGCTCTGCGCCTCTGGACATGGCTGGAACATCAGGGCATGTTCCTGATGGTTCAACACCTGGCAGGTTCCCTGAACGCCAGGGCGGACGAACTCAGCCGCAGGTGCATGATGGATCACAAATGGCGTCTTCACTCGGAAGTGGCGCAAGGACTCTTTCTACAATGGGGAGAGCCTTGGTTAGATCTATTCGCCACCGAAGAGAACGCGCAATGTCATCAGTTCTGCGCGTTGGAATTTCCAAGGCGGCACTCGCTCGGCGACGCTTTTCGTCGCGAGTGGAGTTGCAGTCTGTTGTACGTCTTTCCGCCTATACCACTTCTACCCAGAGTGTTGAAGAAGATTCGGCACGACCGGGCCCAAGTCATCCTTGTGGCTTCGGACTGGGCTCGAAGAGTTTGGTATCCCGAGCTACTCAGTATGAGCGTAGATCCCCCGATCCGTCTGCCTCTTCGGGAGGATCTTCTGTCGCAGCAGCAGGGGACGGTCCTCCACCCGAACCTGTCCAGTCTACACCTGCTTGCGTGGAGATTGAGCGGCGGCAGTTGATTCCTTTCGACTTGCCTCCCGAAGTTTGTAATGTGATTCTGGCAGCCAGGCGTCCCTCCACTAAGGTGGTATACGCCTGCAGGTGGAACAAATTTGTGGCATGATGCACAGCAAAGGCTGTGAATCCCCTTTCTGCCCCTCTTTCTGAGGTCCTTCTGTTCCTTCTTTCTCTGGCCCAACAGGGTTCTGCCCTGGGTACCATCAAGGGTTATCTTTGTGCTATCTCGGCCTTCCTCAGGCTCCCTGATCAGCCCTCCCTTTTCAAGTCCCCTGTTGTTAACAGGTTCTTAAAAGGCATTACACACCTCTTCCCTCCTGGCTCGTTTGTGATGCCTCAGTGGGACTTGAACTTGGTTCTTACCTTTTTTAATGTGCGCTCCCTTTGAGCCTCTACATAACTGTCCTCTTCGTCTTCTGACTCTAAAGACAGCCTTTCTGGTGGCCATCACCTCCGCTCGGCGGGTGAGTGAGCTCCAGGCTCTATCTTGCAAACCTCCCTTTCTGTCTGTTCATCCAGACAAGGTTGTTCTTCGGACGCGTCCGTCCTTCTTGCCAAAGGTGGTTACTGCCTTCCACATTGGGCAGACCATCACTTTGCCTACCTTCTTTCCGCCTCCGCATCCTTCCAGAGAGGAAGAGAGGCTCCACCGTCTGGACCCAAAACGTGCGCTCTCCTTCTATATCGACCGCACAAAACACTTCCGGGTGGATGACCAGCTCTTTGTTGGCTACGTGGGCGCCAAAAAGGTCGGGCGGTGCACAAACGAACCATCTCCCGCTGGGTTACCTTGTGCATCAAGACCTGCTATTCTTTGGCTAAGAAGGAGCCTCCTGTTGGGCTGCGTGCCCATTCCACCAGGGCAACGGCTGCTACCACGGCCTTGGGCCGCGGTGTTCCGCTGCCGGTTATCTGTCAGGCAGCTACGTGGGCCTCGCTGCACACGTTTACCAAGCATTACTGCCTTGACAGTCAGGTCCGGAGGGACGGCTTCTTTGGCCGTTCTGTCCTCCAGTACTTCCTTGTCTGATCTTTGTTCGCAGACCCACCACCGGGGTTGGTATTGCTGGGGTATCTATTCTAAGGTAAGGAATCTGTCACTAACGTGTCTCTTTCAGATGCACAAGTTACTAACTTGTGTAACGATATATCTGTAAGAGACAGTAGTTAGTGACAGATTCCTACCGCCCACCCATCCTCCCGTTCTGCGAACTGATTTCTAGGGTTAAGGACATCCCTTTCAGGGCCCTAGTATTTTTCAGACACTTATGTCAGCTTCTTGCATGGCTCTGCGTTCCTGGCGCGGAAAGTCGTGTACAGAACTGACGTCAGCGCGCAGGGGCGGCGTCTAAGTACTGCCCGCGACGTCATCCCGGCGATCACGACGCCGACGACGGACGCGGAGCCGCACGACGACGCCTACCGACGTGCAAGGGTACTGCTACGCAAAAACTTTCCGGATCCAGCCTGACGCCTGGGGATATTCTAAGGTAAGGAATCTGTCACTAACTACTGTCTCTTACAGATATATCGTTACACAAGTTAGTAACTTGTGCTTTAATGCAAATGCGCTGATTGTCATGTAAAGCGCTTAAATGCCTATGGGCCAAATTCGCGCAAAATCAAACTGCCTCCTTACATAAGAAACATGGCAAGCATCAGCTTCTATGTCATACGTGCAGAGCCTAATTTTTGGCAGTTTGATATTGCGCGAATTTGGGCCATGGGCATTTAAGCGATTTACATGACAGTCAGAACATTTGCATTAAAGCTTACTTTTTTTAAGACCAATGGGTAAAGGAGTTGTCCTGAATCACAGGATAATGAGCCGACGTCGGGCTTCGACCCTGGTTCTTCAGTTCCACTCTCGGCACCTCTGACCATATCCTCATTCTTGTTGCGATGCCAATGAGAACCAGAGGCGCAACTAGAGTCAAATTTCTGGGGGAAGCTAATTCTTTCAGCAATATGCAGATTGGAGATGCAGGGGGATCTAAGAAGGGGTGAGAAACAACAAAGCCTCGTTAAAAGCAATTGGTCTTTTAAAGACCTGTGAAGTACTCGGGTGCGGCTGTGTGTGCGCCCGGAAGCTGTCTCAGCCGGGCTGACACACACGATGGGGGAGGAGGGGTGTCTGAAGCCCTTTGATCCCAAGGGGCGTTGCGCGCCTGATGAGAACCTAACACTGCAGGAGCAACCCAGCGTAGAAATACACAGGCTGTTGCCAGCCAGAGCAGCACATAAACACGCACCATCTGAAAGGGTAATTTTCAGTTTTTGCGTTGCACGTACCCGTACTTCAGGGCCTGAGCCCTGCTGCTTCATGGAGTACCGCTACTCTCCTTGCCCGAAAATAAGTTCCGGTACTCAGGGGGAGAAAACTGAAGTGCCGGTACTCAGTACCGGTGAGTACCGGCCCATTTAAAGCACTGTATGAAAGTCTGTCCTAACTATATATAGCTACACAACGGCAACCACCAGTGCGTAATATGTGTTTATTTCTAAAGTGTTCAATTAGGAATAACAATTGAATGTGATTGTGTCCCAGCTGCATTTTACTACTGCCAAGATGCTTGGGTTCAATAGGACTAAAATATTCGTGTGTTGCTTCCAAGCAGTGGACACGTTTTGTTGTGCATAAGTTATGTGCACTGTTGGTTAATGGTTAACTTATTCCAACAGGAATGCTCATGGTAACCGAGTCAGCATCTTTACATTCACTGCCCCGATTGTCCTAGCTCACTTCCGGGGAATGGCTGGCCCTAGGGGGGGGGGGGTGGGGGGGGTTGTTGTGTTGTTGGTGAGTCGGCCATCATTTAATTGTTCATCCGTAAACATTAGCTGAACATTGCCTTGTAAACCGATACCGACCTCGAAACTAGTTTCTGCCAGCGTTGCTGATCCCGATCACACATTATTTTCACGTTTTGTATATTTGTTTTACTAGTTAGAAGCCGTCGGGGACCAGTTAATCTCAGAACCTTGCTTTTGTGTTCGGTTTTGCTGTAGAATTGTCACGCAATACTACAGTGCAAGACAGAAAGCGAGTCTGTCGACCGGTTTGAACAGGTTCCAGGTTGCACAATGTCCTCCAGTTGCTCTGGGCGTGGCAGTTTCTGTGAATGCTTGTTTTATTTTTGAAAGGTGAGACAGCTGATGACGTACTCCGACCTGCTTGGTTTGTTTGCCTGGGTAGTAAGGGAATGACAAATTAGATGAAAGGTTAGCTCATACTAAATGCACAAGTTGGTTTCAAGCTGTCATTTCCGCTACAATGGAAAATCGTATTTCCCCGTTTCCGAAGTGATTGCTCATATCTTAGGCATTGTGGTAGTTGGTTGACGAGCCCTTTCCTTCTGTTGAGCAGTAAGTTTCTGTGCTGCACACATTAAAATAGATGGGAACCAGTTTTAGGATTCCGTCCACTGCCAAACGTGAGAATAAATTATTTGTTCAGTGACGGCCACACCCTCCTACATCTGCAAAAGACTTCGCGAGTTTTCTCGCCATGTGACTAGAATAAGCACACGTTCTCAACCTAGCGTATTTTGTTTAATGAAAGTATGTTTCTCCAATGTTCTTCACTGCCCAGCAGGTCCCTCCATTGCTTGCGGAACCATTGGCGCGCTGAGCCCAGTTTGAGGTTGACTGGTTTCAAGATCCATTTTCATAATGCTAGTATCTTTACCAACACAACATACCTCGTGAGAATGAAGGGAAGACAAGCGGACTGGGAGGTGAAGCCGGACCCTAAGAAGGCTGCAGTTAACCTATACTGAGGGCGCAGTGCGGGGAGGGGGGGGGGGCCAAGGGGGTGGGGGCTAGGGGGGTGGGGTGAAACCAAAAAGTGGGGCGGGACCGGAACGTCAACTCATCCCCGCGGTAGAGGTTGGCACGCATGGGAAATCCCATGCGCAAGATTGGCATAGGCTCATTTGAACAAGCCAGTAGAGGGCAAGGAGGGCGAGCCTGTCCCCCCAGCTTCAAATGGGGCGACAAGCGGTCGAGCGGCCATATTATCACCATGCTTCTCACCATCTCTGCATTCTCTTGATAAAATCCTGCCTTAAAATATAGACTAACTTCTTTTAAGGTTTGACATTGTATTGTAATTACATTTATATAGCGCTTGCTACCCTTGATGGGTTGTTGAAGCGCTTTTTCGGCGAGTAGCATGCTACTTCGGAACCCAGAAAGGAATAGTGGCGAATTAGTATAGTGGAAATATGAAAGTAATTTGAGTGGTGGATATGTTAGTCAGTTATTTGGATTGAGAAGGATAGTGGAGGGATAGAGAAGGGAAAAACGTATGCATTTATATAGCGCTTGCTACCCCTGATGGGGGGTTGAAGTGCTCTTTTCGGCGAGAAGCACGCTACTCTGGAGCCCATACGGTGTTAGTAGTGAATTAGTTTAGTGAAATATGAAAGTAATTTGAGTGGTGGATATGTTAGTCAGTTATTTGGATTGAGAAGGATAGCGAAAGGGTAGAAGAGGTAAAAAGGTTTGCATTTGTATAGCACTTGCTACCCCTGATGAGGTGATGAAGTACTTTTTCGGCGAGTAGCACGCTACTCTGTAACCCATAAAGGATTAGTGGTGAATTAGTATAGTGAAATATGAAATTAATTTGAGTGGTGGACATGTTAGTCTGTTATTTGGATTGAAAAAGATAGTGGAGGGATAGAAGGGAAGGATTTAGATTTTTTTATTTTTTGTTTTGGAGCTCATAGCAGCAGTAGGAGGAGGAGGTTTGGAATGAGTAAAAGAGGTGGAGGGTGGTGAGTAAAAGGGAGGTGGAGGGGGAAGAGTCAGAAGGAGGGTTTAGAAAGGCTTGTTTTGGGGGATCGGAATAGTAAAAAGAGGTATGAGATGAAGCAAGGAGGGGTGGAGTAGGGAAGAGTCTCAAAAGGGTTATTTTGGGGATCATAGTAGGATCAAGGGGTTTGGTATGAATGAGGGAGTGGAGGTAATGGATATGTTGATAGAAGTATAGGGTGAGAAATAGGCTAGTGCATTGGAAAGAGTAGTAGAAAGAGGTTTGAGATGAGTCAGAGTTGAGCTAGGAGATATATTGAGAGTGGTATAGGGTGAAAAATAGGCTATTGCACTGGATATGCTGAATTTGAAGAAAAGTAATAATTAAGTAAAAGTAATAAATATATAGATCCAAAAGTAATAAAGATATAGATCCATAGGTACATGGAAGGTATATAGATGCATAAAGGAAGGTAGTATATGTAGATTAAAGATGCATTAAATAAACTCTGGCTTTCAAATGCTGTACTTTAAATTAGTTTTTTTTTAAATATATATTTTTGTAGATCAATAGTGAAACAATTGTAGATAAATAGTTATGATAAAAAGATTTACTTATTTATGCAGTCACTTATATACATGTTAAAAACATAGAATAATGTAACTATCAGTAGTAATATGTACATTTGTTAAGCAGAACTAATGAATATCTATATATAATAATTTTTTTTAAACATAAGTATTCTACACGTTTATACAAAGCAATACACATATATAGGTACATATCTATAGTACAAATAAATGCTTATATACAGAGATATGCTGTATATTTCTATCTGTTTGCGTATGGTGGTTATGTGGGGAAGAGCCAATTCTTGAGTAGTTTTCTAAAGATAAGGTGATTATTCATGGATCTTAAGTTGGGAGGCAAAGAGTTCCATAGTTTGGCTGCTTGAACAGAAAATGATGTGCCAACCATTGTTTTTTTTTCTTGTATCTTGGGATTTTGAGGCGAGGTGCCACTCTAGGGCGGAGGTTCCTTTGTTGAATGTGTTTGGTGATTTTATTCCTGATGAAGAGCGGTCCCGTTCCATGTATCGCTTTGTGGGTGATACAAAGCAGCTTGAACGTGGATCTCCTGGCAACCGGTAACCAATGACTGGAGTCATCGTTTGAAAGGTAACTAGTTCTGTATTAGCAAAAATGACATCTAGGATGTGTCCAGTGATGTGTGTGGGTTCGTGGATGATCTGATGCAGGTTCAGTGCTTCTAGGCCAGCGATGATTGTTTTCGTATGGGGCATATTTGGTTTGTCAAACCAAATGGTGAGATCACCCAGAACGCATAGGTTGGAGTGTAGTGTTATCAGGTTTGAAACCGTGTCTAGAAGTGCGTTTGGGAAAGTTGCCTTGCTAGGTGGAGGTCTGTAAAGGAGCAGGAAATTTGCAGGAGGAAGACGGTGTAGGATTGCATCTAGTGAAAAGGGCCTCACAATCTTTTATGGAGACGTCGTCAACTTTAGTGATCTGTAATGTTCGCCTGAACACAACAGCTAGGCCGCCTCCTGTTTTGCCTATACGATTTTGGGTGATTGATTGATAGCCTAGAGGAACGGCTTCATGCAGGACTGGAGCCATATCATCTCCCAACCATGATTCAGTAATGAATAGTATGTCTGGTTTTGCGCCGGTGAGAAAGTCGTGGATATGATGTTTGTTCTTAGAGAGCGATCGCGCATTTATTAGTAGACTGTTTAGAAAATGTGCATTGGAGATAGTGTGACTTTCTTTTGTAGAGGAGTGAGCAGTATTTTGTGGGCTTGCCGCTGGTGTGTCCTTAGTGTTGGTATTAGGTATATGAGGATATATCCTGGTCCATTTAAGGTCTTTGGGACAGCTTCCTTTTGCCACTAACTTTAGTTTGCCCTGAAATCCTCAGCCATTTCCTTTACATTGTTGGATCAGTCCACATGAGTATATTGGTGTTATTCTTTTGGCTCTTTTTTGGTGTGTCCTTTCGCCTTCATTTGTATGCAGGCAGGACTATTTTACATTTGAAATCAGTTCGTGAGAGGCAGAGTAGCAGCGTGGAGCGAACACTTACAAAAAGCATCTAAAAAGTGGATGCCAGAGAAACAAGCATTGGCAAAGCCAGTAGGTTAGGATTTAAAGTGTTAACACATGGAAACACAGGCATGTACCAGTGTGCATTTGTGCAACTGTGCATTAGCATATTAAAACTATAGAAAAGCGTATTTCCCCGTTTCCAAAATGATTGCTCATATCTTGGGCATTGTGGTAGTTGGTTGACGAGACCTTTCCATTTGTTGAATACTAAGGTTCTGTACTGTATACATCAAAATAGATGGGAACCGGTTTTAGGATTCAGTCTACTGCCAAACGTAAGAATCATTTCTTTGTTCAGTTGCGGCCACACCCTCCTCACACTTCTGCAAAAGGTTAAGTAAGTTTTCTTGCCTTGTGGCTAGAATGCGATATAATGCAATACAAGGTGCAGTATAAAAAAAAAAAATAGCCCCATTAAGATAATATTTAAAATCGTGTAGTTATTAATTACATTTCTTCAGTGAAAAGTCCAAATATGAAAATCTTTTGCAGCTTTATGCAGTGTGTTGGTTTTTAGCTAATTATTTTTGGAGAATTACTTTATTCATTTACAGAGCACAAATTAGCTTGAGGTGAGATTTAATATACAATATATTTGCAAGGGGATAGCCAAGAAAATGCCGTAATAAAATGCATTTTAGTTCAGTAGCTTGTTTAATAATTCTATATAGTGCTTCATTTCTCTCTGCCATTTCGAAGTGTGGTAAACGATGGCGTTACTGTAACCCAATTTATGGTACCCTTGCACGTTGGGTTTCTGCTTTTTGTGCTGTCTGACTGTTGTTATCCAATAGTGTGACATTTTAAGATTATTGCTCACACTACTGTAAAGGTGAGAAACCATGGCTTCCGACAATTAGCATACCAGACCTTTCTATTCCTGAAAAACAAGGACAGTACTCCCAGCAGCTAAAGATTGGAGATAATATACATCCCTACAATAGAAATGTGGTGTAATGAATACGCTTGCATGCATTACTTGCACCCACCAACCCTGCTCAGCAGACCTGTTCAGTTCAAAGCCAATTGTAGCATGGTGCTACAAAGAGAAAATCTACCGTTGCCTGCTCTGTTGACAGCATTGAAGACAAAACTATTTTTCATGTATATGGCACACATGCTAAATGTACCCATTAAGATAGTTCCGTTCAGTACCTGGGCCTTGTGGGCCAATGTGTCTTTTTCCCCCAGCTCTTTTTAGTTTGCAAGGGCCTGACCGCTTTAGAGACACTGCTCTTGGGCCCTCACTTCACTGCAAGTGGTGCTCATCTTTGAAAGGACTTTATACCCAGTCAAAGATGGCAGCCTATGCATGCACATTCACGATGCCATCTATGAATGGGCTTTAAACCCAACAAAAATATTCAGACAGGCACCTGTACATGCGCACAAATAGCCATTTTTTTGTTTTTTGCTAAAGATTTACAAAAATCAACAAAAAAAATAGCCAATAGACTTAACAGCTTATGCCTGACCTTTTGGTTTTGCCAGTGCTTGTTTTTTGCAGTATCCATTTTTCAGATGCTTTTGTCTGAGCTTTACTAATGTAGGTTTGATGTTTCTATGGCATACGCATACTCCACCCGCAAGCCATAGAAATGTCAAACATAATGACTTTGCCAGTGATGTTTATGCGGGGCTGGCTATCATAGCATTTAGAATTCCTGCAAATAATAGTTGCTACTGTTCCTCAACTCAGTGGTGTAATTTTATTGATATCCGAAAATAGGAATGTCGATGCCATCCTCTCCTGCTTTTGAACCTGTGACCTGTTGGCTACCTGCAGATTTTGGCATCGAGCGCTAAACTCATTGAGCCACCTTACTATCATATTTTGCGTATTCTTTGTCATTTTCTGGCCTGGTAACTAAGCTTTGGCTTCAAGCAGCAGTTTTGCTGAGACAGCCTAACTAACTTTACTGTTCGAATCCTAGCTTTTTCAATTTTATAAGGCTTTGAGTCTGTCCTTCCTTTTTTAGAGATTTAAAATCTTATTTACATGTTGGGTTCATTTTTTTTTCTACTTGTAAATAGATTGCCTTTTATTTAGAGTGCACAACTGACTTTTGATACTCTTCATACTCGTTAAGCTGTCTGTCGACTTTCAGTTTTCTTTTGATGGTTTATAAAAATTGGAAAAATACACACACTGTCCGTCAAAACAGAAATTCCTCTAAGTTTTTCCTTGGATATGTTTGAGTTTTTCTTTACTTTCACTGTGCAGGATCATAGTTGCAGTGCCTTTATTTATTGCAACCCTATTGGCCATCAAAACTCTCTCCTTTAAGCAAAGTACTGTAGTTGAATCAGTCTAAGGGTGTTTCTGGTTCATTGCAGTTTGCATGCATGTGATGTAGCCAGTTATGTTTCTTAGTCTGCTGGGTGTTTTAATGGTGACTCAGACTCTAAACTCATCAATGCTATATTCTTCTGCAACGCAATAAAGGAGTTTTCATCCTTGCTTTCCTTTGAGTTCTGGATCATGCTTCGACATATTGGGACTGAACTCACGAATGCCTGAACAGGTTTTGTACTTCAAATGAGTTGTACAGAGAAGCTTCACCGATGTCATTGGGAATGCAGTGACATTTTAGAAATCAATTGTATTTGAATTACATAGGGTCACTTAGAAGTGAATCGTTGCTATATGCGGTGAATTGGTCACCTTCTATTCTTATTCTAAACTATACACTTCGCTCAAATATTCCATGTGGGCACTGGGTATAGAAGTAATAACACAGTGTTCCACAGTGACAGTTAATTTGTCAGGATTTCTGAATTTAAGAACTGTAGCATTCCATCACAAATGTATTCAGTTAATGACTGAGGCCTGTATTTTTCTTGCTAATTTACTTTATTCAAGCGTTTTAGTTCACTAGTGTTACCAATCTGCCTCTTGCATGGCCATAGAAGAAAGGCATATCAAGCCCTTGGTACATGCTCGACCGAGCATTTCTCCAAAAGCGATCGGTTCTCTGACGAAGTTTGTAAGTTATCATGCTCATCTCTCATTGGAAAAGGTGAAATCTTTCACACAGTCAGTATACTATCTTGAGAACCTTTCTAATCTGAAAGAAACACATAGTGATAGATTCCTTACCTTAGAATATCCCCAGGCGTCAGACTGGTTCCGGAAAGTTTTTGTCAGCAGTACCCCTGCGCGTCGGTAGGTGGCGTCGTGCGGCTCCGCGTCCGTCGTTGGCGTCGTGGTCGCTGAGTAGAAGTCGCGGGCGCTACTTAGACGCCGCCCACGCGCGCGGACGTCGGTTCTTTCTTTTTCCGCGCCAGCAAGCGCAGATCCGGGAAGAGCAGGAACCCCCAGTCAATTTCTGACTGACTTTTTGAGGCTTTTTGTCTCTGTTTTTTCATCTAGTCTTCGACTCCTGGTGCAGATAGGATGCCCGGTTTTAAGTCCTGCGGGGACTGTCACCGTATGATGTCGGTGACGGACCGGCACTGTGTCTCTCTTTTCTGCCTGGGGCTCGATCACGACCCCAAGTCGTGCCCTGACTGCCGAGCCATGGCGCCGAAGACTTTGCGGGAGCGGTCCCGAAAGTTGCTGGAAGCCCGGCAGTCGGCTCCGCGCCGTTCGAGGTACCGGTCCCGTGGGAGGTCGAGGGACCGTGCGCGGAGTCATCACCATCGGTCTTCGGGATCCAAGTCTTCGAACTCGGGGTCAGGTAAGGCGAAGCACACGAAGTTGAAGAAACTCCATCGTTCTCCGACTTCCCATCGCCGGTCGCGGCTGAGGGTGCGGGTGGTGCCTCCCCCGCGGCTCCGGCGGAGCCTATGCAGTCACCGCCGGACTACCCGCCCTTTCTGGGTTCGTCGGTGACTCCGGCCCAAATACAGGAATTCCTGTCGGCCATGGCTCGTCTCTTTGGGCCGTCGGGTCCCGCTGGTGCGCCTTCGGGCCCCGCGGTCCCGACTGGGTGTCCTCTCCTTTCATCGCCGGCATCTCCGGCCCCTGCGTCACTGTCGGCTCCGGCCTCGGCACCGCAGGACCCCCTTGGATCCCGGTCGACGCCGGTTCGACCTTATAACGCCTCCACCGACCCCACCGGCACCACTTTTGACGCCGCCCGCTCCTCGGGACGACGTCGACCCCGGTTTCAGCCCCGAAGTGGACGCGGCGTCGAGCCGGCGTCGATCGATGCCGTTCTCGACGTTGCTCGGGGATTTCTATCCCCATGTCCATGCTCCTTTATTTTACACCTGTTGAACAGCCTGAGGACCAGGGGAGGACTGGGAGGGGTCTGAGGACCCTCTCGCAGCTGCTTGCGAGTCTGAACAGGATTGGGCTGAGGAGTTGGGGGGGTGCCAGTGGTCTGGATACCTCACCAGACCTTGGCATGCGGTCTCCTCCTACCGTGGCTACGGAGGAGGGGGCTAGTTATGCTGTGGTGTTGCGTAGGGTGGCCGAGGCCCTACACCTCGAGCTTCCTACGGTGGCTGTCAGGACTAACCTCCTGACAGAGGTGCTTCAGCCAGCAGCTACTTCTGCGGAGCCGCTGCTTCCCTTTAATGTAGCGCTTTCTGACGTTCTTTTGGGCACTTGGTCCAGGCCCACCACAGGGGCTCCTGTGGATAGGAACGTGTCCCGACGCCATCGCCCGGCTCCGGGTGACCCCCTTTTCCTCTCCCAACATCCCACCCCCGAGAGCTTGGATGTCCAAGCCTCTGCTTCCCCTAACGCCTTCCCTTCCGCACCACCGGATAGGGAATCCAAGAAACTGGATCAGTTTGGAAAGAAAAAATTTTCTTCCACCAGTTCTGCGCTGCGGTCCGTGAACACCGCATGCCTCTTGGGCCGTTAGTCCCACTCTCTGTGGGATACGGTGACGGACGTGCTGCCCCACTGTCCGGAGGAGGCCCGGCCAGCTCTCTCCCAGGCTGTTGCAGAGGGCAGAGACACAGCTAAGTTCATGATTCGTTGTGGCCTAGACACCGCCAACTCACTGGGCAGATCGATTGCAACGACGGTGGCGGTTCGCCGCCACACCTGGTTGAGGACCACTGGATTTTCGGGGGATGTCCAAAACACACTTATGGACATGCCCTTTGATGGCCGTCGCCTCTTCAGCGACAAAGCAGACAGCGCGTTGGAGCTGTTTAAGGACTCACAGGCTCCGGCCAAGTCCTTGGGACTCTCTGCAGTCCGCCCTCCTCCGCCTTCTGCTTTTCGCTCCTTTCGTGGTACCGGAAGGGGCGCCCGCAGCGTTCGCAACAGAGCCACAGGCCTGCGCAGCAAGCATCCCAGCGCGGCCGCGGACGCGGGTTCCGCCGTGGCGGACCAAGGGGCCAGCGGGCGGGTCAGCCCACCACCACCCCGGCCACCACTGCCTCCAAACCTTCCTAGTCTGAACTTTCAGGCCCATCAAACGCCAGTGGGCGGCAGGCTTCACCATCACCTCCCCCACTGGCGCACCATCACTTTGGACAGGTGGGTTTTAGAGATAGTCCGGAGGGGCTACTCCCTCCCCTTCGAGACTACCCCTCCAGCCATGCCACCTCAGTACCACCGCATGTCGGGGGATCACTTGGTGCTTCTTCAGCAGGAAGTTACGGCCCTCTTGGCCAAGGGGGCCAAAGAGCGCGTTCCGACGCCAGAAGTAGGTTGTGGTTGCTATTCCCACTACTTTCTGGTGCCCAAGAAGGACAAGGGCCTGCGTCCTATCTTAGACCTCCGGGACGTCAATCGCTTCCTCCGCAAAGAGAAGTTCAAGATGCTCACTCTAGCTCAGGTTTTGTCTGCTCTCGATCCACAAGACTGGATGGTAGCGCTGGACTTGCAGGATGCCTATTTCCATATCCCTGTCCTGCCAGCCCACCGGTATTACCTGCGGTTCACGGTAGGCCATGAGCACTTTCAGTTCACCGTGCTCCCCTTTGGCCTTACCAGCGCCCCTCGGGTGTTCACAAAGGTGATGGCGGTGGTCGCATCAGGGGTTTCAGTCTTCCCCCCTATCTCGACGACTGGTTGTTGAAGGCGGGCTCGCCCCAGACAGTCGTCTCCCACCTCCAGACTACGGCCGACCTCCTGCACTTGCTGGGGTTCTCCATCAACGTGCCGAAGTCGCACCTGATTCCCTCTCAGAAGCTCCTCTTTATCGGAGCGGTTCTGGACACAGCGCAGTTTCGGGTCTATCCTCCCGAACAGCGAGTCTGGGATATTCGGGCTCTGATGCCCATCTTTCAACCCTTGTCCCCGGTTTCGGTCAGAGTGACTCTGAGGCTGCTGGGCCTCATGGCCTCCTGCATCCTGCTGATCAATCATGCCAGATGGCATATGCGGGCTCTGCAGTGGGACCTGAAGTTCCAGTGGGCGCAGCATCAGGGGAACCTGTCAGATCGGAGGGCACTGCACAACAGTTGCAGTGGTGGCTCACGAACCGGCATTGGGTCGACGGCAGATCCCTCTCCCTTCCCCAACCGGAGTTTACAGTGGTGACGGATGCGTCCCTCCTGGGATGGGGCGGCCACATGGGAGAGGCGGAGATCAGAGGCCTCTGGTCTCCGGCGGAGTCCAAGCTCCATATCAACCTTCTGGAGCTTCGGGCGATACGGCTTGCACTGAAGGCATTTCTTCCCTCTGTCAAGGGGAGAGTAGTGCAGGTGTTCACAGACAACACCACTGCCATGTGGTACTGCAACAAGCAAGGCGGGGTGGGGTGGGGTCGTGGACCCTCTGTCAGGAGGCTCTGCGTCTCTGGACATGGCTGGAACATCAGGGCATGTCCCTGGTGGTTCAACACCTGGCAGGTTCTCTGAACGCCAGGGCAGACTAACTCAGCCGCAGGTGCATGCTGGATCACGAATGGCGTCTGCACTCGGAGGTGGTGCAAGGTCTCTTTCAGCAGTGGGGAGAGCCTTGGTTAGATCTATTCGCCACCGAAGAGAGCGCGCAATGTCATCAGTTCTGCGCGTTGGAATTTCCAAGGCGGCTCTCGCTCGGCTACGCTTTTCGTCGTGCGTGGAGTTGCGGTCTATTGTACGCCTTTCCGCCTATACCACTTCTGCCCAGAGTGCTGAAGAAGATCAGGCGCGGCCGGGCACAAGTCATCCTTGTGGCCCCGGACTGGGCTCGAAGAGTATGGTATCCCGAGCTACTCAGTATGAGCATCGATCCCCCAATCAGACTGCCTCTTCGAGAGGATCTTCTGTCGCAGCAGCAGGGGACGGTCCTCCACCCGAACCTGTCCAGCCTCCACCTCTTTGCTTGGAGATTGAGCGGCGGCAGTTGATTCCTTTCGACTTGCCTCCTGAAGTTTGTGATGTCATTCTGGCAGCCAGGCGTCCCTCTACTAAAGTGGTATACGCCTGCAGGTGGAACAAGTTTGTGGCATGGTGCACAGCAAAGGCTGTGGATCCCCTTTCTGCCCCTCTTTCTGAAGTTCTACTTTTCCTTCTTTCTTTGGCCCAGCAGGGCTCTGCTCTGGGCACTGTCAAGGGCTACCTTTCTGCTATTTCGGCCTTTCTCAGGCTCCCTGATCAGCCCTCTCTTTTCAAGTCCACTGTTGTAAATAGATTTCTCAAAGGCATTACACACCTTTTTCCTCCTATTCCTTTCGTGATGCCTCAGTGGGACTTGAATTTGGTTCTTACATACTTGATGTGTGCTCCCTTTGAGCCACTTCATAACTGTCCTCTTCGTCTCTTGACCTTGAAGACTGCTTTCCTGGTGGCCATCACCTCTGCTAGGCGAGTGAGTGAGCTCCAGGCTCTTTCTTGTAAGCCTCCTTTCCTATCAGTCCATCCGGACAAGGTTGTGCTCAGGCCCCGTCCTTCCTTTTTGCCAAAAGTGGTTACGGCCTTTCACATTGGGCAGACTATTACCTTGCCCACCTTCTTTTTTTTTTTTTAATTTCAAATCCTTTTTTATTGAATTTCAAGAAAAGAACAAATAACTATAGAGTACAGTAATGAAATCATGAGAAATACAAATACAAATCCTGAGAAAATACAAATCATGAGAAAAACAAAGTAAATAAATAAGTAGAAAGAACTACAAGTTACTCAAGTGCCTAGCCATGGTATTCGCAGTGAGCCCGCAGCGACGTACAGGTGGGTGAACAAGCACAATTCCCTACGTGTGTTCAAAAAATATATACAACACAATATTTGGTACAGGTGTGACAAGCAGGTACATTTACACAGTTGCGGAGGCAGGAAATACAATGCAGTACAGGAGTATCGCCGTAAATATAGCATACAATACGCATTATAGCTTGGGGACTTAGGTCAGGTTTCACGGTGGATCATATGAGAAAGATGAGGCATCAAGGGACTTCCATAGTTTCCTGTGGGATTTACGCTAGGGAGAGGTATGAAGTGCGCCATTATCTGCTCCTCTAAGGAAGGATAGCCATTCTTGCCACATTCTAAAAGAGACTTCTTTGGAATTTTTCCACTTACACAATACAATTTTACAGGCTAAAGTGAGCATGAGAAAATAGCAAGTAACAGTCATTCACCTCTTCGATCTTAGGGTCCAGAGCACCTAATATAATATAGGAAAATTCCCTTGGAGGAATTATGTTGAAAGTATTGCTTATACACTCATAAACCATGTCCCAGTATGTTTGTAAGGTAGGGCAATAGAAGAGCATGTGGGCGAGGTTACCGACGTGGGACTTGCAGTTCCAGCACGTGGGGCTCTCACTAAGATTAAGTTTAAAGATTTTCTCGGGTGTCCAGTATGTCCTATTTATTAGCATGAGTTTGGTTTGCGACAATATTGGAGATATTTTATTCGAAAATGGGGTGATATGTATTTTCTCCCAGTCATATGGGATATTGCTGGAGTTGGGTTCAGATTCCCATTTTACTTCGCATTTCCTGTGAGATTTGCGCGGCTTAGGGGAAAGAAGTTTATATATTTTAGAGACGGTGTGTCCTGACTTTAGTAGCTTTGACATCTTTGAGACTATCGACGGATCGGAGGGTTTGATGGAACGCATCGAGAGGAGAGATTTTAGCTTTAGGAATTTATAAAAATCCATCGGTTTTAGCTCGTGACGAGTCTGGAGGACGGAAAAAGGTAATGGGAGGGTCCCTGTAAAAAGGTTTTTGACTAGATTTATGCAGTTTTTAGACCAGTGTTCCCAATGGAGCATCTCTTCATAAATCTTCAAGCTCGGGTTGCGCCAGAGAGAGGACATATTGGACTTATTTATTTTTAGTGTAGAGGGTTGTTCCAGCCGTAATAGGGCTCTCTTAGTATTAAGCAGGATGTATTTTGAGTGGGGGAGATAGGATATATCCATGGTGAGGAGAGCAGGTAAAGGCATATCATTGATGATTGATCTTTCTATATCTATCCAGACTGGGGTGTAGTCAGTCTGAGGGATTAGCCAGTTGGAGCCTTGCTTGCAAAGATACGCTGTTTGGTAGTTCCTAAAGTTCGGAAGGCCCAGACCACCTTTCTCTTTTGGTAATTGAAGTTTTTTCATTGATATTCTGGGCTTCTTGCCTTGCCAAAGGAACTTATTGAAGAGTTTATATATTTTATTCAGGAAGTCATTTGAAAACGTCATTGGTAGCATGCTGGCTAAATTAGTTAACAAGAGGAGTAATCATAATTTTTAAAGTCTCAGCTCTTCCCCACCAAGATAAAAATTTAGGTGACCAGCCATTTAGCAATGAAGAGCTTTTATTGTGGAGGGCATTTTCATTGGTTTGAAGGGTGGTGATCAGATCTCCCATGAAGTCCAAGCCCAGGTACTTGAAGCACCTAGGTTGCCACTGGAGACCTGAGTCACCAATAATTTCTTTACCACCTAGGTTATTCAGGAGTTTAACCTCAGTCTTATCTTTATTTAATTTATAACCGGATACTGCAGCAATGTCTCCTATTGAGGACATGAGAGCAGGGATAGCAGCTTCGGCATTCTCGGAGACAACCAATACGTCGTCGGCATAAGCAGTTATCTTGACCGTACAGTTACCGAAACGTATACCTGAGATCTGGTTATTATTCCTAAGGTGAAATAGGAAGGGTTCAATCGCCAGTAGGAATAGGGAGGGGGAAAGGAGGCAGCCTTGTCTTGTTCCTTGTTCTAGTTTGAAGGAAGATGAGAGGCAGCCTCCCGCTCGTACCCTGGCCGAGGGATTAAAATATAGTGACATTACCATTCGCGTAAAATACTCGCCCAAGTTAAATTTATCCAACGTTGCTTTTAGGTAGGTCCAATCTACTTTGTCGAATGCCTTTTCGGCATCCAAAGTGATAGCAACTGTGGGCGAGTCAATAAGTTTGGCTTTTTCCAGTATATGTGCTAGGATACGGGTATTATCACTGGATAGTCTGCCTTTTAAAAAACCAACTTGTGAGGGGTGGATAAGTTTGGGCAAACATTTTTGAAGCCGTTTGGCGAGGATCATTGCGTAAATTTTGCAGTCTAGGTTAATTAAAGATATCGGCCTATAATTTTTGGGGAGAGTTGGATCCTTCCCCTCTTTGGGGATTACTGCTATAATGGCTTCTGCTGGTGTCCCATTAATTTGGCCAGAGTCACTAAATTCATGGAACAAGTTTAAAAGTGGTAGAGTTAGTATCGATGAGAAGCATTTGTAAAACTTAGCATTAAACCCATCAGGGCCCGGAGCCTTTCCAATTTTAAGGGACTTAATTGAGCTTTCGATTTCTGAGGCAGTGATTGGGCTATTGATTTCGAGTTGTTCTTGATCTGAGAGGGTGGGAAGTGTGTATTCGTTTAGATAGTCTTGTGTTTTTGTGCTATCCAAATCCTGGTTCTTGCTATACAGATTGCTATAAAAGTCCTTAAAAATATCTGCAATTTTGTCAGGGTCAGAGTGAGCTAAACCTTTTTGGTCTATTAGGTTCTTATTCGTATTCTTCTGTAATTTAAACTTTAAGTATGAAGCTAAGCTCTTACCTGCCTTGTTGGACTCACAAAGCTTGATGCTTTTTTGTTTGCTTATCTATATCCCTGCTCTGTAACTGAGAATTTTATTATACTCTTATTTCTTTTTCACTATTTCGTTCAGGACTGAGGTATCTCTTGATATAACATGTTTCCCCTCTAATATAGCAATTTCTCTTTCTAGCTGTTCAAGATTGTTATTGGAGTCCTTATTCATGGCGGTTCTAATTTTAATGATCTCTCCTCTGATGGTACTCTTCAAAGTCTCCCATCGTGTAAGGTCCGATGTGTCACCCTGTTTGTTAGCCAAAAGGTAGTTCTGTATCGCGCTTTCAATGATTTGTCTATGGGACTCTTTATCTAAAACTTCATTGTTGAGCCTCCAGAGAGGTTGAATTTTGAAAGGCTTCGGATCTGATATAGATAAGCTGATGCATGAGTGGTCCGAGATCACTCTTGGCTCGATCGAGGTTTCCTCGATTCTAGCTATGGCATTACCGGAAATAAGTAGGTAGTCAATGCGTGAGTAGGAGTTATGTGGGGAGGAGTAGAATGTATATTCCCTTCCTGTGGGATTCTGTAACCTCCAAGTGTCTACCAGATTGAAACGTGTGCAAAGATTAGTAAGGGCTTTGTGAGTTGTTGGTGCGAAACGGACAGCGTGAGTCCCTGTCTAATGTCGGATCCATGGGTAGATTGAGATCGCCTGCTAGTATGTGCATAGCAGTATCTGGGATTGTCAATTTGTTTGCTTAAATCTTCCCAGAATTCCAAGTCGTCTTTGTTGGGGGCGTAAATATTAGTAATGTAAAACTCTGTGTTGTCTTTTGATAATTTTGTTGTAACCCACCTCCCTTTAGTATCGGATGTGCTTGCTACTATGTCAATGTTTGATTTCTTTGTTACCAAAGTCAGGACACCATTTTTCTTTCCTATTGCGTCGGAGCCAGCAACGTCGCTGTAAGACCTATTTTTAAGTGAATTAAATTGTTCTGAGTCGATCTTCGTCTCCTGAAGTAGGAAGACGTCACCCTTTTGTTTATGGAGGTAATCCAGTATCTTCCTCCGTTTGACAGGGTGGTTTAAGCCCTTAACGTTCAGTGAGACTATCTTGAGGTTGTTATGGGCTATGGTACCTGTGGAGATTTGCGACATCATGGGTGCGTTATCAACATTGTAGGAGGGCCCCTAGCTCTGTAGTAATTTTTGTGCCATTTACTCACTATGTGAAGAGAGGTTGTGATCACATATTGTGTATGCAATGAAGTTAGTAGACATATTCGCGTTGAATCGGTTAGCCATGTGTGCATGTCACATGTATGAGGCATATCATTCAGAGGGGTACCTCCCATATCTGCAAAGTTATCACTGTGAAACAATAGACTTGAGATACAAGGTATGATACTTGAGTGGAGAGGCTTGTCGCTTACATAGGGCATACAAATCAATGTGGTTTCACCTTTGTGTATAAAGATATCGTAACAAGACATGGTATCTAAAAGAAAAGGCATGGTATACAGGCATAGAGACATGACACATATTTGGTGTTTACCGAACAGCGAGGTGCACCCTGTACATACAGAGTTGGTACTATAAGTCATGACCCTAGAGTAGGAAAACTTAGTACCTGTGTAAAAAGATATCTCACGTCTATAGTGTATCACATACAATTTGGCAACACCTGTGTGCACGAGGTTGTCACTGCGGGAATCACTGCGAAGATCATCACCTGAAGAAATAGGCAAGGCACTTGAGCAAGGAAAACAATTATGAACAACATGGAAAACACAGTAAACAATGAAAAATAATGTAAGGAAAACGAGATCCGAAACCCTAACCCTACCCACCCTCATCCCTAACCCTCCCACCCACCCCTGAATGTAGATAGGCATGGTGACAAGGGAAGAGAGCTCCCCTCCCATGGGAGCCAGACAAGTGTGTGTTGGACGCATGTGACCATTGTGTGGCTTAAGAAGTAATAAACTTCAGCGTTTCGGAACTAAAAACTGAGAACTGAGTGCATTAGATTGTGATATAGATCATTGCAATACATAATGTACATAGCGTACATAGTGTACTATTAGTGTATGCATTAGCGTACTATAGTGTATGCATTAGTGTATGCATTACGCAATTTAACAGCGTGACACAGAGTGAAGCAAATGTTGGGCAGTACCCACCAATCTAGCAATATCTAATGATAGACAGTAGGGCTAGCTAATTGGCTAAACGTAATAGGTTACCTGAATATCTGGTTACCTGTGTTTAAGGCCTAGGTGGAGGACAGTTCAATAAAGGACAGGTTCAATAGAGGCCAATATAGGCCAGCAGTCAAGTGAGAACAAACAACGTTGTACAAAAGGAAACAACCTGCTTAAGGATAGAAAATACTCGTGAACATTACATTACATCAAAACGTCATGTTAGGTTAAGTGGCCTAAGAGCCTGTGGTGGAGGGGCTCGAGGTCGCCGTGTCCATAAAGGGATCATCTGGTCCATCGAGGAATCTTTTTAGTTGTAGGTGGTCTGTGAAGAAGTGCGGGGACCCCTGAATTATTACGCAAACTTTTGTTGGACCCGCGAAGGCAAATTGATAGTTCAAGGCTAGTAGTCTTGGTCGAAGTGCTAGGAACCCCTTCCTGGTGTCCACAGTTTCTTTGCTGTAGTCTTGAGAGATGAAGATTTTGCTGTTTTTCCACAGGATATGGTTGTTTTTGCGCATGAAGGCAAGGATCTGCTCTACATGTTGGTAGCGGAGGGGTTTGCATACAATTGGTCTTGGTGTTTTCTGGTTTGCTACAGCTCTAGTTGGGACCCGATGGGCCCTGTCAAATTCCAGCGGTTTGCTAAAAGACAAGTTAGTGGCTTGCGTGAACCTGTTTTCCAAGAAGGCAATGCATGAGCCTGAAGGATCTTCCTCTCCTTCCGGTATTCCAAAAATTCTTAGATTCCCTCTTCTGTTCCTGTCCTCGAGCCCTGACAAGCGTTTCGTTAAAGAGTCTGTTGTGATTGTTAGGTTTTTGAGGGATTTACATACTTTAGTTTCGGTGTCTTCTAGCTGGCTAATTCTGCTCTCTGTTTCAGACAATCTGATGTTAGTGTCTCTAATATCCTGTCTAATCGCAGAGATTTCTTCCTTTGTTGATTTTGCGAGATCATGAACCTCAGCTAGCTTGCTTAATATGGTGTCCATCGTTGCGTTGATGTCACGTTTGTCTTTTGTAGGCGAGTCTGGATTTGGAGGATTGGCTTTGAGTCTCTTGAGGTTTTTAGCTTCCTTGTCAGCCATTTTTAGTTTGTTGCCGTTTCTCTGCAGAGTGGCTGGTACACTTGATATGAATGACCTTGACGCTTATAGCACAAGCATCAGCACATGCACAAGCACTGATTGCTCTATTTAGATTGGTTGCAGTAGCACCTGTACTTGTTGACTGAACCAACTACAGTGTGGATTGCTGAAAGCGTATAAGAGACACAGTGTACAGCGCACGGCAACACACACAGCGCTAATGTATAGCGAGTAGCGTAAGCTGTGTGCACAGAGACCTCCAAAATGCTCATAGGATGCACATAGGATGCAGTAGTACACACCGTAGCCTCAGACTCCTCTAGAGTGTTACCATGGGAACCATGTCAGGGTCAGGCGTGTGGCTGCAGCTGGTAGATTTTATTTAAAGTATAGGTGATCCCCTTAGGGCATTAACTTAAGTTCATTACCAAGTGACCAGTTTAAAAGTTCGAAAGCGGTTCAGAGGAGATTTGGAGTGGCTCTGGCCATGTGGTTGTTTAGAGGTGCAGGGTCAGGTTCATCACAGACATGCTAGTGCTTCCCTATGATAGCCGCCATCTTAAAGTCAGGCGCCCGACTGCAGATCAAGAATCATACATGCATTCCATTGCATCACATTTGTCTCGAGTTGTGCATAAGGTGCTGCGTAATTTTGTTTAAGTTTGTTCAATATGCCCAAGCCTATTCTGCTACAGACGTTCAAGCGCAAAGTCGGTTGGATGGGTTTGCATTTTTCGCGCCGATTTTCGCGCCAATTTGGCAGCCATTACATGTGTATTTTACACCCCACTCGGTGCAAATCGTGTTTGGCAGACAGATATACCGCTTATATGCCGCTTAGTGACAGATTGATCAGTTCTGAAGCTGCAGTGGAGAGCAGAGGAGCGTTGGGTGAGAGCTTGGCTCAGACCCAGATATACGTTGCGGGTACAGCTGCCATTTTAAATGCTAGCGCCCGGTCTTACTGTACAGTTCTTGAGGTTGGAAGTCTGTGATTGCTTGCGATGGAGCGACCTCCGGGATTGCTCCTCACTCACTCGGGGAAGTTCAGTGGCACTCACGCTCGGTTTCCGACACCAGCAACACCAGCGCCGATTGTACTGTTAAGCGTGATGAAGCCTGGCGTATGGCCAACTCGAGTACCGGTCAGTGAGGGGTAGAGACGGTGAAGCTGCCGCTGAACTCGTAGATGTCCAGGAGCACTTCAATTCGGTGCCGCTGCGTTCCTCGGTTGTTCCGACACAAATTTACATACAGGGATGATATCGGTCAGTGCGGAAAAAGGGTGGAAATACAGTTTCTGGCATTCCCACGGGAGGAGACAAGGCTCATACCGCCATCTTCACCTACGTCCAAACCACGCCCCCTACCTTGCCCACCTTCTTTCCGCATCCTTCCAGAGAGGAAGAGAGGCTCCACCGTCTGGACCCAAAATGTGCGCTCTCCTTTTATCTCAACCGCACACAGCAGTTCCGGGTGGATGACCAACTCTTTGTTGGCTACGTTGGCACCTAGAAAGGTCGGGTGGTACACAAGAGAACTATCTCCCGCTGGGTTGTCTTATGTATCAAAGCCTGTTACTCTTTGGCTAAAAAAGAATCTCCGGTGGGGCTGCGTGCTCATTCCACCAGAGCTACTGCAGCCACTACTGCATTGGGACGTGGTGTCCCCCTGCAAGACATCTGTCAGGCAGCCACGTGGGCCTCACTGCACACGTTTACCAAGCATTATTGCCTGGACAGCCAAGTCCGGAGAGACTGCTTCTTTGGCCGTTCTGTTCTCCGTGACTTTCTGGTGTGATCTTGGTTCGCAGACCCACCACCGGGGTTGGTATTGCTGGGGTATCTATTCTAAGGTAAGGAATCTATCACTATGTGTTTCTTTCAGATGAACAAGTTACTTACCTTCGGTAACGATATATCTGTAAGAAACATTAGTAGTGATTGATTCCTTATCGCCCCACCCATCCTCCCCGTTCTGCGAACTGATTTCTAGGGTTAAGGTCATCCCTTTCAGGGCCCTAGTTTCAATGCACCAGTGGTCAGTATCTTGCATGGCTCTGCGTTCCTGGCGCGGAAAGTCATGTACAGAACTGACGTCCGCGCGCATGGGCGGCGTCTAAGTAGCGCCCGCAACGTCATCTCGGCGACCACGACGCCAACAACGGACGCGGAGCCGCACAACCCCACCTATCGACGCTCAGGGGTACTGCTGACGAAAACTTTCCGGATCCAGTCTGACACCTGGGGATATTTTAAGGTAAGGAATCTATCACTACTAATGTTTCTTACAGATATATCGTTACCGAAGGTAAGTAACTTGTTTGTTAGTTTAAAGCCTTTCCACACAGCTGGCTGAACAGGGCAAACCACACCATACATTTGCAAGCACATGTTCCTATTAATGAAAACATTTGATTAAGACATTTAACAGCATAAATTGCTATTATCCAATTGTATTATTCCATCTACTCAATGAAAGAATTAATCTTCTTGTTCGATTAAATAAAATTGTTACAGTACATCACTTGAGAGAAATTTATTAAAGAGCATAAGAAAAGGTATAAATAAAATATAAAAAATGTCTTTTAATTAGGCCTCCAATGATTAGGATATTTGCATTCAATTTTATAAAAATTAAGCTTGCAGACTTCGCAAAGTGGCATAGCTCAGAGATGTCTTCAGTGTTTGAACTGTATGTGAGGGAATCCTTGCTTGACGCCAGCTCTTTAAAAAGATCGGTTTCAGAAACTTCTGTCTCTCATCTCGAACTCCTGTACAGTGGAGGTGTGTGTTAATAATATCAAGAAAATAATGCAGTTATAAAAAAATGTGCAGAATTAAGGTGTACGTTTTAATGAAAAATGAAATGGGTTTAAATGCAAAAATTGTAGTTGGCAACCATATTTACTCGTACTAGGCCTCAAATGGCTGAAGCAATATTGCTTGAAAAGCTGACCTGACTAGAAACGCTTAGTATGCATAAAATGTTTTTCTTGACCTTTCCATGAACATGTTTTTCATAATAAATAATAGTTGCTTCAATGTTTTCATATAATTACTCAATGTTTCTACTTACACAAAGATCACTCTTAAAATATGATTAGTATGTCAAATCAAAAAGAGCTTTATTCGATTTTAGTCTTGTAAAATCACAAAAGCAAGCAGATAAAAAACATATAGAAATAACATTTCATAAAAACATCTTAAAAAAGCATATGCACAGTTACATATTTAAAATCGTCATTTCATAGAATTGTATAAAATACATATGTACACAGTTCTAATAATTAATTATATACAACTAGGCTTATTCAAAGAATGTTATCAGTGTAATACGGTAAATAAGACAGTCCTACGTAACATAAGATATTCAGTTTCTACTATCGAACAATAATTAAACATTAATCCTTTTCCTTACTCTCAATACGCTTTTCAAGAAACCCGCCATAACTCCAATGCAGTAGTCATTTTCTAATTGTTGTAGATATAAATAGGCTGGTCGACATTGTCTCCATCCACCTGATTTTAATAGGGGCAAGATCCATCTGATTCTTTCCTTAACATATAGTTTACAGAATAAGATCACATGAATTGTTGTCTGTGGGGAGAGATCGTCACAGGGACAATGACATTGTTCTCTGGACCATATATTCATTTCAGGGTAGCTAATCAAATCAAATCAAATAAACTTTATTCGATTTTTAGTAGAAAAAAAAATCATAGAAGTTGCACATTAAAAAAAATATACAATCTAGTGTTTAAAAAAGACTAATACCTTACATATTTACATCTTTAGATATCGCTAAGATCTTAAAAATCACATCTTCAATTAATCTATACCCCGTTTGTTCTGAAAATCAGTCTGCCTCATGCTATGTTTCCCATATAATACTTTTCCTTTTTTTCAATATGGCCTTCAAGAGACCAGACATAGCTCCCACACAATAAACATTATCCAATCTTTGTAAATAAAGGTAGGCAGGTCGACATTGTCTCCATCCCCCACCCTTCAGCATTGGCAAAATCCATCTAGATCTCTCTACTCTATAAAATTTGCAGAATAAAATCACATGTATTGTCGTCTGGGGGGACATTTCATCACAGGGGCACATACAAAGCTTGCTGTTCCAATCATTTTGTATAGGGAAGCTGACTAAACGATGAAAGCTGTCAAATCTTAATCTAGTGAGGACAAACCTATCATAACTTCCTATAAACCATTCCAAATAAGGTTGAATGGTAGGACATACAAGAGTTATCTGATGTTTAATAACTGTACTTTTATACATTTCTGAAGCCGCCCTTAGAGATTCCAGATGATCCTGACAAAGAACTCTGAACTCCTTCCTAGAGATTGTGGTCAGTGTAGTGGGGTTTCTATAAAAGTCAGGTTTTCCCACGTCTGTTAAAAAGCTTCTAATATACCTTAGCCAGGTAATCTTGTTAGCGTGGGTTAAACTCATAGCATCTCTTATAATCTCTCTATTTAACTGTGTGTGATGTGACGTCCAGACTCTGTGCCATAACAACAATGGCTGCATCTTTATCAAGTCAGAAATGTATGGAATCCCCAGTTCGCTATGGCAATTATAAACTGATGTGCTCTGTGGGATTGCTAATATAAATCGTAAAAACTTATTTTCCTCTTTTTGTAATGTAGCCACGTCCTGATACCCCCAAACACCGGCCCCATACATCGCTACGCTGATTAGTATGTCATTTAATGAGGTGATGAAGAAGTTCAATTATGAAGATGCAGCATTTTTGAAGAATATGAATGGTTGCTTTCTAAATGTTTTTTTGCGTTATATAGAGGTTTTAACTTCTACATAGACCATTGTAAAGAAACATGATATATTAGAAGGTTAGAGATGTAGTTTATATGTAGGAAAGTAGACCTGAATGGGAAAATGACCAACATTTACTTAGAAATGATGCAACTTAGTTGCTAACTCAACATTGCTGATGGTGGACTATTGTATTAGTGTGGGAAGACTAGGAGTGATCCTGTTCTCATGAGAGCATTGACAGCTGATTGGTTGACTGCAGATGGAAGAAGCAACATGTTGCAAAGCTTCAGAATGTGATGTCTATAATACTATGTTTTCCTAGAGTAGGTTATCACTTGCCATTATGACTTTTCCATTTGCCTCTTATTTCATGCTGCTTTGAGGCTCTGAGTTTCTCGAACCTCTCTTTATGTGAAATTGTGCTTTAATCAATTTGATTAATTGAGCTGATTTTGATGTTAAAGCTTTATGCTTTCTTTCTCTCACTCTCTCCAACTGGAACTCTTTATGGATTCTGACTGACACCTTTTCCCTGATTCTTAGAATAGGAACTCTTTCCTTTATGGAGCACGCTTAATGCATTTTTATTGCGATTTATTGATTTCTAATAAGATTCTAATTACTAAGATTTATGAATTTAACTTGTGATCAGATAAAGATAATTTCCTGAGAAAAACCCTTTAACTCATACCTCCCATTATTGACTGAAAATTAGGTAGAAATTGTGATTATAATGGATGTGATGTTCAGCTCCTGGTCTTCTCTAAAACAACGGCAAAGATCCATTTGCCTCACACCAGAGACTAAAGAGCGGTGATTAGCCCGGATGATGATAAACCGAGATTCTTTATCTGAGATCTGATTCCCGCTCCAGCAACAGCAACATAGGATGTGAAAAACTGTCTGCAGTAATATGATTTGTTTGCATCTGGGCCAATGTCTAATGCATTTTTTGTTTCGGAACAGCTGGAATCGAGTTTTGCATATTTGTCCGATTTGCCCTCTTCAGTGAGCGTTTTTGATAGTTGTGACCTGTAACTTTGTCGCATGGAGCTAATATTACCTTTGGCCACGAAGCCAGGAATGGATGTTTCCTTGCTCACCAACTACCGTTCCATAGCTTTGCTTCCATTCATGTCTAAGATACTGGAAACATTTGTGAATTAGCAGCTAACTAACTTTTTAGACAGTAACAATCTGCTGGATTCCTCTCAAATGGAATTTCGAGTGAGAAATCGCACCGAGACCACCCTTTTGGCTGTTTTAGATTATATCCGGTCAGTGGTTGATCAGGGCAATGACGCGGTCCTGAGCCTACTTGACCTGTCTGCGGCTTTTGACCCAGTCTTGCATAGTCAGATGATCAAGAAACTCCATCAAATTGGACTCCATTCTAAAGCCCTACAATGGTTTGGATTGTTCTTAAAGAATAGAACTCAAACTGTCCAGCTGAGTACTACCAGATCTCGATCCCATCTATCCAAATGCGGAGTCCCTCAAGGTTCCTCCTTGAGTCACTCTTTTTAACATTTACATCTCCTCTCTAGCAAAGATTGTAAGGAAATGGGGCTTTAAGATCTGCTCGTATGCAGACGATACTCAGTTGGTCATCTCCATGGGGGGGAAAGAATGAAGAAACTCTAGGCAATCCCACCAACTGCCTCTCCGAGGTTGCAGATTGGATAACCGGGCATTGTATTAAACGTAACGCTGAGAAATCTGAAATCCTACTATTCAGTGGTGCTTTTCGAATATGGGACTGGCCCTGGTAGCCTACTTCTCCGGGAGAAGCACCAATTCCCAAGAAAAAGGCAAAAGATCTTGGAGTCATAGTTGACGACTCACTCTCCGTGCAGGAACGAGTTTTGTCACCCGTGGAAAATTCCATGGCATCCTCAAACTACTGAAAAGGATGTTCAGATGGTTGCCGGTTGACTGATGTAAAACAATAGTTCAGACATTGATAACCAGCAGACTGGACTATGGCAATGCCCTGTATGTGGGCATGGTGAATTATCTCTTCACTAGACTCCTGGTAATCCAGAATGCGGCTGCCAAGCTGATCTGTAATTTGGACAGATATAGCTCGGCTTCAGCTTGCCTGGCGACCCTATTTTATTTTTTTCTTGGCTGCCAATAAGGAAAAGAGCCAGCATCAAGCTTCTTTGCCATACACACTGGTCACTATATAACACTGGGCCTGAAATTCTATAATGCAAAGTAGAATTTTACATTCCGGCACACAAACTGAGGTCATGAAACTTGGCGCTCGCCAAGGCAAAAATGATTTAAAAAAAGTCAGAACAGGTGGCCTTTCTTTTCTTTTTTTCTCATCTGGCAGCAGCCCATTGGAATACTCCTTAGACCTTAGCCTGACTGAGAACCACTTATGGTTTAGGAAAAAACGAAAAACTTGATTTTTCAAAGGATAAGTCTTTCTTAGCAGTTTATTCTAAAAATTCTTGTCAGTCCTCACAGTTGAAAATGTAGCTTTCTAAGCGCTGTGATATCCCTCCGGGGATGAGTGTTGCACTATATAAATACACGAAATAAATGAGTTGCAGATGCTGATGGCTTTGCTAGACAGAGCAACAGCGCAGGAGTCCTTTACCCGTGAGCGTAAAGTGAGCTGAGTTTTAACAAGGGCTTTAAAGTTGATTTTGAACTGGTGAACACACCCACCCACTACGCCGGCCACACGCTTGACCCCGTCTTCTCGTCCAGCAAACACATCTCCTTCAGCCACGCCACCGGACTCCACTGGACCGACCACAGCTGCATCCACTTCAGCTTCAGAAAGACTGCGACCCACCACCACCCGCAACAGGCTCCCCGCCGGAGCTGGAGCAAGATCACCGCCGAGCAGCTCACCGCCTCCTCGGCCAGAACACACCCACCAACACAACGGACCCAAACGAAGCAGCCAGCAACCTCGCCAAGTGGCTGACCGCCTGCGCCGACGACCTCGCACCACTAAAAACCCTCCCAGCAGACCCGGAAGCAAGAAAACCCCTTGGTTCACCAACGAACTCAAGGAATCCAAGAAGAACTGCCGCACTCTCGAGAAAACCTGGCGACTCGACCAGACCACAGACAACAGGACCGCCCTCAAGCACGCCACCCGCAAACACCACCAGCTGATCCGTGCCACCAAGAAGTCGGCACTCAAAGAACGACTGGACAACAACGCCCATGACAGCAAGGAACTTTTCAGCATCGTCAAAGAGTTCTCCAACCCCAGCGCCGGAAACAACGACATCACCCCCTCGCAAGACCTCTGCAACTCACTCTCCGCGTTCTTCCACCGCAAGATCACCGACATACATAACAGCTTCGACGCACAAACCACGCACCCTACCGCCGAACCAACGCCCGCCACCACCACCCTCTGCAACTGTACCCCGATCAGCACCGAAGACCCCACCCGCACGATGAACTCCATCCACTCCGGATCACCAACCGACCCCTGCCCACACCACGTCTTCAACAAAGCCGACGCCACCATCGCACCCCATCTCCGGGACATCATCAACTCCTCCTTCCACACCGCCACCTTCCCGGAGAGCTGGAAGCATGCCGAGCTTACCGCCCTCCTGAAGAAACCAACGGCGGACCCCACCGACCTCAAGAACTACCGTCCCATCTCGCTCCTTCCGTTTCCGGCCAAAGTCATCGAGAAGACCGTCAACATACAGCTTGCCGCCTTCCTCGAGACGAACGGATCCTCGACCCCTCGCAGTCCGGGTTTCGGGCCAACCACAGCACCGAGACCGCCCTTATCGCAGCCACCGACGACATCAGAACCCTAACCGACAACGGGGAAACAGCTGCCCTCATCCTCTTGGACCTCTCCGCGGCGTTCGACACCGTCTGCCACCGCACCCTAGTGAAGCGCCTCAGCAACATCGGAATCCGAGAGAAAGCACTGGAATGGATCATCTCGTTCCTCGCCGGAAGAACCCAGAGAGTCCGCCTCCCCCGTTCAGATCCGAAGCCACCGAAGTCATCTGCGGCGTTCCACAAGGATCTTCACTCAGTCCAACCCTCTTCAACGTCTACATGAGCCCCTCGCAGGCATCGCACGCCAACACAACCTCAACATCATCTCCTACGCCGACGACACCCAGCTGATCCTCTCCCTCACCAACGACCCCACCACCGCCAGAGCCAACCTACACGACGGGATGAGAGACGTCGCCGACTGGATGAGGAACAGCCGCCTTAAACTGAACTCGGACAAGACGGAAGTCCTCATCCTGGGCTCATCTCCCTCCGCCTGGGACGACTCCTGGTGGCCCCCGGCCCTGGGCACCGCGCCCAAGCCAACGGACCACGCACGCAACCTGGGCTTCATCCTGGACTCCTCCCTGTCGATGACCAGACAAGTCAACGCCGTCTCATCTTCATGCTTCAACACCCTGCGCATGCTCCGCAAGATCTTCAGATGGATCCCCACTGAAACCAGGAAGACCGTCACCCAGGCACTCGTCACCAGCCGACTGGACTATGGGAACACACTCTACGCCGGAACCACAGCCAAACTTCAAAAAGACTCCAGCGCATCCAGAACGCCTCCGCACGACTCATCCTGGACATCCCCGACACAGCCACATCACCGGACACCTGAAAGACCTGCACTGGCTCCCCGTCAGCAAGAGAATCACGTTCAGACTCCTCACCCACGCACACAAGGCCCTCCACGACCTGGGCCCAAAGTACCTCAACGACCGCATGACCTTCTACACGCCCACACGCCAGCTACGATCAACCAGCCACGCCCTCGCCACCGTACCACGCATCCGCAGAACCACCGCCGGAGGAAGATCCTTCTCCTACCTGGCAGCCAAGACCTGGAACTCCCTCCCCACTCACCTTCGGCGAACCCAGGACCATCTCTCCTTCAGGAAGCAGCTCAAGACCTGGCTGTTCGAGCAGTAACCTACCCCCTCCCCCAGCGCCTTGAGACCCTCCCGGGTGAGTAGCGCGCTCTATAAATGCCGTGATTGATTGATTGATTGATCTTGCTTTCAACAATTTGGTGCTTATTTCCAAGTGTGCTAGGGCTCTGCATAATTGATATCCTCCACTGGTTTTTGCCGGTGTTATTGTCTTCCATTGCCACCCTTAAATGTTGCTTCATAATTTCAAGTGGTGCTCGTTTACCACTGTAGCCGTACTTTAAGAAAGCGGTGTTATGTGTTACTTCCCGATTGTGTAGATTCCAAACGTATGTGTGTTATTTTGGTGGAGTTTGGAAGGTGAAAGAGAGACTTTCCTGTAGACTTTGCGTTGTTGCATGTATAGCAATGGGCCAGTTTTAACTGGAAAGATGTGCTTTCCATTGGAAGGTGTTGGTAATAACTTGGCTCTGATTAGTTTAAGGATGGTCTCGGCTGAATCACTTGAGTTTTGCATTAATACTGCTGGTGGCATACGTGAAAGCAGAAGCCGTATTTTGTATGCAAGAGTATAGATATCTCCTGGAACTGTTGTCAGAAAAAAATCCTACTTGGTTGTGTAAAAGGATGTAGTCCAGCTTCATGGAGTCTAATAGCCATTTTTTCAGCTTTGTTCGATTTTCCAAAGATCATTATTTTGTTTTTTGATGCATTTGCTGTTTATGCTGTGAGTTGTATTGCCCAGGGCACGCTGTAACCCTACTTAGGTTTGGTTTAGGATGATAAAATCATTGGCATATTGCAGGATTTGAACTTTTTCTGTTCCGATGCTATGTTGAAAGGTTTTTCCTCTGGCTAATGCTGATGCAATATCTGCTGTGTGAAGTAAAAACAACAGAGGGTCTAGTATGCAGCCCTGTTTAAGTCCAGTGTTTGTTGCCATGGGTTCCATGACTGACCGTCGGGAACTATTCGAACTCTAACACAGGTGTCTGTGTAGAGTAACCTAGTAGGGTTCAAAAGAGACTGTGGCATTTTCCAGTTCTTCAGTTTTGCCCAGAGTATACTCCGGTAAACCTTGTCAAAAGCAACTGTATAATCTACGAAGCAAGTGAGGAGGGGAGAGACATTCACAGGGTGAAATTAGATATGCCCTAAATTGGCACCAGTGACTCGTATCTCATTCTTTGAAAAGGCTCAATGGGTAATTTCCCATGTGCCACAAAATATAATGGGTTAAGAGGCAAAAACTTAAAAAGGCCATTTTTTAAATATACCCATAGCATGCAACATGATTAACAATAAAAACAAATAAGTATTAAAAAACTCTTTGCTTGGTTCAATCAATCAGGATTTTTATAGCACTACTAATCACCTGGTAGGGTATCCAGGTGCCTGCAGGTCCCGGAAGGCTCAGTCTAACAGCCAGGTCTTGAGGGGGCCTTCAGAATTCCGGAAGTGAGGGGATGTTTCGGAGCTGCATGGGGAGGCTGTTCAAGGTCTAGGCTGCGATGTAAAAGGATCGTCCTCCACTTCTGCTTCGGTGGACGCAGGGCATGTGTACAAGTGACCGGGAGGCGGAGCTTAATGTTCTCAATGGTTGGTGGAAGTTCAGGCGGTGGTTAATGTGGGGTGGTACTTGGTTATGTAGAGCCTTGTGCGTATGGGTCAGCAGTTTGAATTGGCATCTCTTCTGTACGGGGAGTCAGTGGAGCCGCCTGAGGTGGGGTGAGGTGTGTGTGTCGGTGGAGGACGAGTCTGACTGCGGTGTTCTGTATGGTTTGAAGTCTCTGCATCAGATGTGCGGTGATTCCTATGTAGAGAGCGTTGCCATAGTCCAGTCGGCTGTTGATGAGGGCCTGCATCACGGTGCGTCTCGTGTGCAGGGGCAGCCACTTGAAGATCTTCCATAGCATGTGCAGAGTGAGTAAGCTGGTGGTGGAGATGACGTTGATCTGTGATTTTATGGTAAGCTTGTTGTAGATGACGATTCTGAGCATTCTGACGTGGTCGTGGGTACACAGAATGCTTTATAATTATTCCACCATGTCGAATAGCCACAGTTTAGACATGTGTGTCCATTGATCGGCGCTGGTGTCCACTGATCAAAACGCCTCCTTTAATATTATCATCTATTTGTCTTTCTTGAGGTTCCAATGAAGCTTCAGGGAATATGTAACAATGATTCATTGGACACACATGTCTAAACTGTGGCTATTCGACATGGTGGAATAATTATGAAGCATTCTGTGTTTAAACTCGTATATATTACCCTCAATGATCATTTGTGGAGATTATTGTGTTCGATGCAGTGGATTGCCATTGAGCAATGTGTTGTGTGAGTGAGTAAGTATGATTCTGTTGATAGTATGTGTGGGGTACTTGTATGTTGCGCCTGGGCACCACTTATAGGTACAATCGTTTGTTGATGTGGCATTGTATTTATTGGAGTATTTAATAAATGTTTCTTAAATGTATATTTGATATTTTGATATATTGAGAAAGGGTAAAATAAATTTGAAATACATGCCCTAAAAACAATGGTTTCATGGCATTAGCTGTCTAGCGTCTGACCGTCTTTGTTGTTGCACACTGTTTTTTGCCCCTTGGGGACGGGACTATGTAGTTCCCTCTCTCTTTATCCTTGACGTATAGCTTATTTATAAATCACTTACAGGCAGCGGGTTTGTTCTTGATTGGTGGACCCGCTGCCATGAGGAAGGGAGTGATCCATCCGAGCGTGTCTCCTTGGATGCCGATGTGGCGGAGTCTTTAGATCAGCGTGTTGTGGGACATGGTGTTGAAGGCTGCTAAGAGGTTGATGAGGATCAGAGCCGCTGTCCCTCCTCAGTCGAGGAGGGTTCGGATGTCATTGTGGCTGCGATCAGGGCGGTCTCTGTGCTGTGGTTTCTGCAGAAACCGGATTGGGAGATGTCCAGTAGCCGGTTCTGCTTGAGGAGTGTAGAGAGTTGCCTGTTGATGGCCTTTTCCAGTACTTTGGCTGGGAATGGGAGTAAGGAGATGGTCTGGTAGTTTTTGAGTTTGCTGGGGTCGGCAGAGGTATTTTTTTAGTAGTGGTCTGAGTTCAGCGTGTTTCCAGGCGTCTGGAAATGTTGCAGTGGTTGTTGAGGTGTTGAGCAGGATGGTAAGTTCTTGGCTGATCCTTTAGTTTCAGAGGTTGAAGATGTGGTGTGGGCATGGGTCTGTGGGTGGTTCGAAGTGGATGGATTTCATAATTGAAGTTCTTAATTCCCTATTCCAGGGTGGTGGTGGCGGCCGGGCGTCTCTGAAAATGTATCCAGCTATGGTGGGGGGGGGGGGGGGGAGGGGCCATCTTGGTGGAGATGGTGCAGAGGCTGGAAATGCTGAAGTGGACTATGGAGTGGTCGATCCATGCAAGTTCTGTGATGTGGCTGTATTTGACGCAGTTGCTGGAGGTGAAGATGGGGTCCGACGTGAGTCTTGTGGTGTGCGTGGGGTCGCGGATATATGGGTCAGTCCGAGGCTGCTCATACTGTCGAGGAGGTGGCAGAGTTCTTGTAGTTGCAGGCGTCGATGTGGAAGTTGAAGTTGCCGAGGAAGATGTAGTCTTTGGAGGCGAGGGGTGCAATGAAGTCTGTGATGGTGATGCAGAAGCTGGAGCGAGGACCCCAGGGTCTGTATGCGCTAGTGCCCCGGATGGTTGTCTTGTCCGTGCGGAGCTTGAAGTTGAGGTATTCCATGGGGGTGACGGTAATGTCGGTGGGGCACTGTATGATCTCTTTGTGGATGATGGCTATTCCTCCTCCCGGCTTGTTAATGCAGTCCGTGTGAGTGATTTTGTGTCCGTCTGGAGTTGCTGTGGTGATTGTCAAAAAACAAAGGGATCCACCCTTATCGGAAAGTATAGAAGTGTTCCTCCAGACTACGTGTGTCTCCTACAATGGTGGAAAGCACACAGCTTTGTTTAAATACCCCTCACCCACCAAAAGGACCCTTGGTGGCATGCTTCATCATCGGGGTCTTCCCGCCCCGCTGCGGGACTGGGCGTGCTACGACCTACGTGGTGTAGGAGTTGAGTGAAAGGGTCAGAAGTGAGTGAATGGTGAAAAATTAAAAAATACCTGGCTCAGTGGAAAAAAAATTTTTTAATGTCCCTTTGAGCTGGTATTGTTAAAAGTGGGGAATGAGATGGAGATACTATGCTTTAATGAGCAGTGTCTCCTGTGTCGACATGTTTCGAAGCCCTTCCCTGGCTTCTCATCAGGACCTAGAAGAGATCCCTTCTACACTCAAATCAAAACAATTGTGTATTTACATATAATCCTAACTAAGTGGTGCACATAAATTTAACATGCACAGTATACTATACCCCAGTAGGTATATTGCTGAATGGGTTTCTTATATCGCCCAGATAATGCCCAGTGAGCCTTCAAAACGGGAGGGAAGGGGTACCTATAGTCACACAAATATCAAGGTTACCTCCTCACCAGGACACTGCCTCGCCGCGGCTCCGTGGTTTTTGACAATATAACTTGAGGAGGACGTATCCACCTCTTCTGCTCTTTTGAGCATTACCTCTTCACTCCCTTCTTGTGTTGCGTTGCTGTGGTGATGTCACGGGTGAATGATGGGTAAAGCCAGGTCTCGATGAGGAAGACCATGTCTGATGCGAGGGTGGTGGTGAGGTCCCATAACTCAGTGGAGTGCTTGCTGATAGAGCGCGTGTTGAGGAGTAGGCAGTGAAGCTGGTGGATCACTTCTGGTGAGGCATGGCGAGAAGTCGGCATGGTGCTACGCGGTGGGATAGTGGCCGTGCTGGTGCAAGAGAAGCTGCAGCTGGCGCAGGAGAATGGTCCTGCCCTAGACTGCTGTGAAGCTTCACAGCAGTGTTCGCTGGGACGTTAGGTGTTCAGAGTGTGGAGAAAGGGGTGGGCGGGACAAGGACCAGGGGGGGTCCTGGCGCTGGGCGTGGTTCAGGCGCAGTCTGACTTGACTTTGGCGTGCATTCGGCCCACCAGTAGCACGTCCACTGTGCGGCTGCGCTGCGGCCTCTGTTAAGTAGGCCCTGGGAGGAGGAAGGGGTGCTGGGAGGCAGGGCTTGGCAGGAGGCACGATCAGACGGCAGAGGAGCGGAAGGGGAACAAAGCGACCTGAGAAAAAGCACTAGAAAATCAATAGAAACGCAGTAGAAGGCCAATGGAAAACAGTAGAAAAACAATATAAGATCAGTGGAAATGTAATAGATACAATAGGAAAAGAGTAGAAAAATAATAGAGTGCATTGGAAAAACAATAGAGAAAATAATATAAATTCTCTAGAAAGCGGGAGAGAAAGCAGAATAGTGTAGAACAGGAGAGAGACAAGGAAAAAGCACAGTCCGAGGGTGATGCACCGCAAGCGGTAGAGCGATGCAGCAGAAGGAGGGAGCATGAGGGAGAGCTGGGTCAGGGGCCTGCAATGGAGTAATTGTCATCAAGAGTAAGCAAAGAACAATGTAAAAGGCATCAGAGTGCCCCCAGAGCCTTGCAACAATACAAACGAGGACTTTGTTGTAACGTGATGGGGAAGGTAAGGCATGTTGTGTTCTTGTTTGCCATTTATCCTTAGTCCATTAGGTAGAGGTAGTGGTTTGTTCATCTGCACTTGCTGAGAGGAGAATTGCTCAGACCTTTCCATCGACTGTGACCACTGTGGATGCCCTCCCTATGAGAGTGGCTAGATTACCGTATCAGCTTGTATTTATGGTTGTCAAACATGCAGCGATAAGGGTACATAGAGAAGAATAGAATGTAGCTGGCAAGCAGATGTTAGGGATTAGAAGATATAACTTGTTACACTCCTGACTACCCTACATTGCCTCCCTGCGGCTAAATTGTGAATTTCAAAATTCTGAGTTGTTTACTGCATCTTTATTGTCAGTTTGCGGACTTCATCTTGACTCTCTGCCCCATCGGCCAGCTTTATGCATTTTTGCTCTACTGCATCGTCAACTATTGCTATTTCATTTATCCACTGAGTGCAGTTGGGCTTTTGAATTCCTTTCCCCTGATATTTTGCAGAAATTTGACAACCATCTTGAACTTGCAAGCTGAAGACAGTCACTGCCGTGAAATGGTGGGTCAGTCATCGTCATCCTCCACAAATGCTGCATATGACAAAGTTGGTGCTTTATTTTATCACATCACGGTGTGGCACTTCATGGTAAATGCCTTTAACTTGGGCTTGACTCTGAAAATGTGGTTGAGCTACTACACCTGTGAAGATTCCTTCTCCTTTATTCATCACTGCGAACAACAAACCTTTCCAGTACAATATAGGTTTTGTTTAGTAAATAGGGTATTTGCTGAAAATCATGCTCCTTGTGAAAAATTTCCCTCTTCTTGCAGTGGCGCAGAAGATGTGCTGCAGCATTTCCAAGATAACCCTGCATATTATGCAGAAGTGGAATTAGCAATAAAAGGGCCTTTAAATTTAAATGAGATCTTGTCACATTTGTTGTGTGTTCAGAGCAGGTCACGTGTCATGCAATGTCTTCTGACAAACTGCTGCTAGTTTAGCATGAAGATTGTTTTTTTGTTGTTTTTTTTTTAACTTTTTCCTTTCCTTGACTCCAAAGTGAGGAAATTTTGTAATGTGAATCAAGGGACAATCTTGCTGGGGTACAGGAAGTATGAAAGGAAAGGCTGCATGATGTCAGATGTTTTGTAACGTGTAACAACATTTTAAATACTTGTAAATGAACTTTAGAAGTATTTCAAAATATATAAGCAGCAAGAAATCTTCAAATTGGGTACATTCATTTTTGTAATTCTAAGGTCACGAGGAATTCTAAGGAAACAAAGATTTAATACGTAAAATAAAACAAGACACGTGTGTAATACACAAATGAAAATATGCGCAGAAATCCAATTTCTGCATGCTATTGCTTGTGCACTTAATCGGTTTATCAGTAAAGCTGCATGACTGATGCAAATTTAGGGGCCATTTCAGGAGGTACTTTCAATGGACAATATGCGCTATGCAAAAGGCAGTATCCAAGTTTTATTCATTGATTTAAGGCAGTATGCTCGAAAAAGCACCACTGGACACACGCACTCAACACCCACTGTTCTCCTGTCAAATGGGCGATGCTCATTTGTTTCAGTTTGTATAACTCTTGGATATTTCACAAGCAGTATAACTTCACTGACATAACATTGATGATAGCACCCCACTCCCTGCTGAAAATTGTTCCAGCATCACCGGTTTATCTCCCTTAAGTCATCCTGCAGGCCATTTCCTGCATGGTCTCCCTAGGATTGTGTTCTACCTTGGTAACTTTAGTCACAGTTTTGTGCCCGGTCTGGTGGCTCAGTGGACTAAGGCATCCACTGTAGGGGCCTGTGTTTGACCTCATTGTCACAGGTTCAAATCCCGGCGGTCCACTCAGCCTTTCATCCTTCTTAGGTCGATAAAATGAGTACCATTGAGTTGGGTAACAAACCTCTGTTATTCAGCACCAAGATACCCTTCTGGGTGAATGCCTTTTACAAATCCATATATAATGCTTTAGGTTGCCTGTTAGTTGGTCATGGATTTGAGGCAGCTCTCGCTTCATTCCGGTACCTGAGACTTTTAACCCAAAGGGACCCTTGACCTCATCATTGGTAGTTTTATAAAACCATCAGGACCCCAAAGCAGTGATAAAAAGTATGTATCTGAAAGGCAGAGTGACCGCATAGTTTACAAGTTTAAAACAATGCATACAGATATTATCAAAACTCAATAAAATAGTTGATCCCAAATCACATCTTACCTCTACACATACTCCTGAGCATGGTTGTAAATATGCAGCTGAAAATTCATCGGTGACTCGGACCCCGGTGTCTTGCATACAACAAATCGATGCATCGTTTCATGCAGGATGGATGTTTTCTGGAAGGGATTCATGTAGGCTGTGTTTAGCACTGGACTGTAAGTATTTTGAAAGTTGTAAACTCAAAGAGCCAGAATGAATATCCATAGCAATCTGCAGTGCCCAGATTTTCATGGTTTATATACAGCGCCGCGTGTGTTCCTGGTTTCAGAGAAAAGGGCAGTGGCTAACTTGATGCAAAATAGCTGTGGCAACCTGACAGGCGCCTCCTTTAGTTGGGGAAGGGCTGCGGTTGTACGGGGGGATGGAAGACGATATATATGTTGCACTATGTGGGGCAGCAATATGTAGGTTTGTATATATTTAGAGTTCTATAATGTGGACATAGTTTACAAGCTAAAGCCACAGAACATTCTACAGCAGAGTGGGGCAGGGCACAGCAATTTAGGATTTTATATAAGCAGAAGGCGGCCTCCTACTGGCTGGGCCCAGCAGCAGACTTCTAGCCACTGTAATCCTGGCTCCAAAGGCCTAACAATGGTTCTTTTATTATTATTATTATTATTATTATTATCATCATTATCATCATCATTATTATTATTATCTGTCTGATGATATGACTCAAAGAAGAATGGCAAGTGGCCCCCTTAACACCATTTGCTTAATCATTAGATATTGTTCAGTGCATGTAATCTCAAACATCTGTGATACGAGAGAGGAGGTTTCATGTTCGTCAATTGAATTTTTTTTTGCATGTTTAATATTCTGAAACACAGTGCACATTGGTGTCTGCAGTACTATTGCATATGCGGTGATTTGTCATGAAAAGTTGGATTTTTTTGGTTGTTTAGTGCTCACTTTGTGCTAGTAAAACAGCTTTGTAAATCTAGCCTCACGTCTCCAAATGGTTTTACTACCCTCTGCAACGACATTCAACAAAAAAAAGTGTCTGCTGTAGAACAACTAAGTTTGCCAGGCTACTTTTGTTCTCTGGTGCTTCTTTATGCTTGTGTTTTTTTTTTAAACAAACTTTATTGCCTTTTACATGTTGCATAGTAAATCCGCTGATCGCCGCACCAGTGAATACAAAGCATGATCATTCTAATGCATTACATTGCATATCCTGTCTGGTCTTCCAGTCATGAGTCCTGATTTTATCAGTCGCATTCTCGGTCTGGTAAGGCTTCTGCATACAATCTTGATGGTTCCCCCCTCTCTCCTCCCCTTCCCCAACAACTGACTGATCCCACTTCCCCCTCCCCGCCCTGCACTGCTGTCTCCCCACTGCCTCTATTGAGCCCAGCTAGGCGCCTCCCCTGTACTTGAGATGTGTGTGATGGTGTTTCGCCGGAGCCTCCATGTCGTATCCCTGCCCTCTCCTGTGTAGTTTTATTATATATCCCTATTGCTCGGGATCTGTAGTGCTACTCCGCCCTAACCTGGCCCCTGGGGGTTCTCTATTTGTGGTGGTCTCTCTGGGGTGGAAGCTTCAGATTCTCTGTCTCCTCTCTTTATGTCTTCCACCAACCCTTCCCATGCCTGAGCTCTTTCCAGCTTGCCCACTCCCCGTCTCGCATTTCTAAGCAGAACCCTGCCCTCGCAGCCAGCCCATTTCACCAGCTCTCGTTTCCATCTGTGCACATTGGGGCCTTCCGGCTTCTTCCAGCTACTAGTAATTTCGCGTTTCTCGAGTATAAAGGCAAGGTCTTGGAACCGGTCTGTGGTCCTGGTTTTGGCAGTGTGTGGGAACAGGTTGAGCAATACGTGGGCTGGTGTGCAGGGGACCACCCTCTCCGTTATTCTAGCTGTCTCCAGTGTGATTTCCTGCCAGTACTGCGTTAAGGAGGTGCAACTCCACATCATGTGAATAAAAGTCGCCCCTTGTGTATTGCATCTCGGGCATCTAGCGTCTGCACCCTCGAAATAGCGGTTGATACGCTCTGGGGTTAGATATGCTTGGTAAAGTATATAGAAACTGATCAAGCTAAAACGGGCGTTTCGAGATACTTTGGCGGTCCGTTCTAAAATATTGTCCCAGTCCTTGTCTTCTAGAGGTCTGTCGATGTCTCCCACCCCCCCCCCCCCCATTTGTGCCTCAACCGGTCCAGCGGTTGTATGGAGTCTCGCCCTATAGCTCTGTAGAGACATGCAACAACTTTGATAGATCCCCCAGCCAGACTTATGTATTCGCAGGTGGCGTGTCACGGCGGTTCAGTCGTACCCGTTCCCCAGTGTCGCCTCATGGCCCCTGTGACTGCCCCGAAGAGCAGGAAGTGCCCCTGTGGTATTTCCCAGTCAGCGCTGAAGTCCTCAAAGGAGAGAAGCTCCCCGTCCCGGAAGAGATCTCCTACTTTCGTGGCTCCTGCTTGTACGCAATCGTCTATTCCCCGCCATTGTCCTCTGTGGGGAAGGGCCCCCAACAGCGACATCACCATTTCTGGCGAATATGGGCGTTTTGTTCTAGTTTTCTGCAGGCATCGGCCCCAGCAGCGACGTATCACTCTATGTTCGTTGCTGCGGACCTGCTGAGGCTTGGCAGTCCCGAGCAGGGTGCGGAACACACTGGCTTTATCCGGGGTGAAAGGTGGCACCCCCCTGTCCGGCTCCCTGCTCCCAGCCACCCACTGCGTGAGCCTCTGCAGCTGTCCAGCCAAATAGTAGGCCTCCATATCGGGCACAGCCAAATCCACCCCCCCCCCCGACCTAGGCCGTTTTAGAGAGTTAAGGGCTACTCGTTTGCGTCCTGTCCCCCATTTGAACGCCGACAGGCAGGAGTCCAGCTCCCGGAACCATGCTGCTGGTATCCACACTCGAAGCGTGACAAAGAAGTACAGCAGTCGGGGAGAGCCCCCCATTTTAAGTAGGGAGATGCGACCCATTGCTGAGAGGGGAAGCTTTCCCCAGAAAGCCATAGTGTACTTGAGCGAGCGCAGCGCCCTCCCTATGTTACCTTCCTTCACATCCTCCATAGTGTGGAAGATGTGCACACCCAAATATCGGAAACAGCGGGGTTCCCATCGCAGATCGCCTAAGTTCCCAGGTGGCTGCAGGTCCCTCACCAAAGGGAATAATCTGGACTTCTGCCAATTTACGCGCAGGCCCGACAACGACCCAAATCATTCCATCATAGCCTTTGCTCCTGGCAGTTCTTCCCCCGCGTCATTTAAGAATAGTAGGTCATCCGCGTATAACGCTATTTGGTGCTTCTGCTCCCCCAACTGGAGACCTCGGTAAGCCCCTTCAGATCGCGCTACGCAAGCTAATGGCTCCACAGCCAGTGTGAATAGTAGTGGGGAGAGGGGACACCCCTGGCACGTACCCCTCTCCACCTGGTATTGCTCCGATATTGTGCCCCCCGTGCGGACCCTCGCCACCGGATCAGTGTATAATAGCGTCACCCAGCGCAGGAACCCCGGTCCAAGGCCCATTTTGGTCAACACGGCATATAGGAACCCCCATTCCAGGCTATCAAATGCCTTTTCGATGGCGAACAGCGCCCCCCCTGGTCCGCTGACGCCCCAAGTTCGACAATGGACAGCAGTCTACGTATATTCAGAGTAGTGTTCCGGCGGGGAATGAAGCCTGCCTGGTCCTGGTGCACCAGAGACGACATGTATGGGGGCAACTGTGTTGCCAGCACCTTACTTAAAATTTTAACGTCGAGATTCAGCATCAACAAGGGTCTATACGCTGCGCAATCCAATGGGGACTTATCGGGCTTCAACAGCGGGATCACCACCGCCTCTCTAGTGGTGCCCGGTAAGTGGCCCTTCTCCCTTGCCTCGGCATACACCTCCGCCAATTTGAGGGACAGTTCTCCCACGTATGCCGCATAGAATTCCTTGGGGAGCCCATCTGTACCCGGTGTTTTCCCCCGCGCCAGTTCCTTAATAGCTACCCGAATTTCGCGTTCTGAGATTTCAGCTCCTAAGTGCTCTGCGTCCTCTTCAGTTAGAGTATGTTACGGGAGGTCTGCCAGGTATTCCTCTATTTTCCCTTCCCCCAGGGGTCCTGAACTCTTTTAAAGTCGCTCATAATAGCTGCGGAACCTATTATTGATGTCGTCCTGTCGGTATAAAAGGTGCCCCTCTGAGTCCGCTAATTATATGATCGTATTCCCCCTGCGGGTGGGATTAGCGAGCCATGCCAGCAATCTACCTGCCCTGTCTCGCTCAGCATGGGTCCTGTCCATGTATGCTTGAAAGTCAAAGCACCGTAGTCTCTCTTCCTGCACGGCCACCTCCTCCTTCGCCTCAAGTAACTCCTGGCTGAGTTCTGGATGGTTCGGGCGTCAGCGTTCTACTTCCCTCAGTGCTCGATTGGCCCGTTCCACGTCAGTTAGTAATGTACGTCGTACCCCTATTGACAGCGCCATTCAACGCCCACTAATTACCGCCTTAAAGGCCTCCCATTCTGTCACCCTGGAGTCTGTGGATTGTGCATTGTCTACAAAATATGTGACAATTTGTTCCCTGATCTCATGGTGGAACACTTGGTCTTCTAGTGCCTCAGGCTTGAGGCGCCAGGTGGGGATGGGCTGCTGCTGGGTTCCCCACTGTAGCCGAGCCAATAGGGGGTTGTGGTCTGACACCGTTCGAGTGAGGTGTTCCGCGCTGTGGAGTCATGCGTGCATGTCCGGGGAGCATAAAAAGGTGTCCAGTCGGACGTGTAAGTCATGTACATGAGAAAGGTGAGAATACTCCCTATCTAGTGGGTGCATGCGTCGCCAAGTGTCCACCAACCCCCAATGAGCCTGCCAATCCCTGAACGTCCTGGCTATCCTATGTGCTGGGGCATCCCGAAGTGGTGGGTGGGACCGGTCCAGGGCCGGATCTGCAATGCAATTAAAATCTCCCCCCATGATGATTGACCCCGTCATGTATGGCGCCAGAGACCCAGATAATTGCTCAAAGAATGCTCCTTGGTCTGTATTCGTGCCATAAATATTTATCAGCGTGACATCTTGCCCGTCTAGTCGCCCTGTGACTACCACATATCGGCCCTCTGGATCCGCTTTCTGGCCTGTGTGCTGGAAGGGGACGCCCACCCTGATCCATATCAGGACCCCTCTGGCGAATGCCGAGAACGTAGTATAATATGCCTGGCCGCTCCATCTACGGTGTAGTGCCGCCCCCTCGGAGGCCAATGTGTGCGTTTCCTGCAGCATTGCTATGTGAATCCCTCGCCTGTTCAGATGTAGCGTTTATGCATAGAGTGCATCCCCCGGACATTCCAGGAGAGGAGGCTATACTCCCTCTGATTGGGCATTACAGATTAGCCTCTCTATCTCCGTCTGGCCCCCTCGGCCCCGCCCAACTCCCGGCACCCTGTATCGCATAATGGGAACCTCCGCGCAGTGGCTCTTATCCCCAAATGAGTATAGACAGCAGTGCCCCCAACTTAAAACAATAGAACTTTCCCAACTCCCCCTCCCCAGGACAAGTGAGAAACTCTCTCCCATCCAAACTAAGCACTCTAGTGCTAACACAACAATTGTCCATAGTTCGGCAGCGGCGAGGCCAGTGTCCACCCAGAGGAAAACCGTATTCCCGCTCCCCCGAATTTCCCCACCCAGTGCATACTACATTTCTTATTCAATGCCCCGTGTCGGGGCCCCTTCCTCCTCGCGCTACTACCCTCCCGGTGTACTGTGGACTCCCTTCCATCATTCACCCCTGTATACTTGCATGCCCTGAGAGCCTTCAGGCAATATCATCCGCCAGTCTGGGGGTTAGTTCAGGGAGGGTCCGACTGGTTTCGCCCAGTGTGCTGGTGCTAGTGTCCAAGTCTCTCGGGTCTTCCCCCGACATTGAAGATACGCTCTTCGTCCCCTGCGTGCTCATAGAGGCCACTGCTGCCACAGCATTCTCTCTGTCTCGTCGTGATTCTTCCACTGTGGGGAGGTTCCTGGGTTTTCCTCCTCCTCGTGTAGCACTTGAGTTATCCCGACCTGACGGCTCACGTCTTTCTTCTGATTTCTCCTGTGGTGCTTGCGCCTCAACCCAGTCCCACACATCCTGTGGAGTGTTGAAGAACTTGGTTACTCCCGCAGAGATCATCCGGAGCTTGGCCGGGAATATCATGGAGTATTGTACCCCCATTTGTCGCAATTTCTGTTTGACTGCTTTGTAGGACGCTCTTTGCTTTTGTACCTGCCATGAAAAGTCCGGGAAAATTCGTACAGTGCTGTTGTCAATTCGGAGTTGAACTTTGACTCGGGCTCGGCTCAGTACATGGTCTCTATCTTTGTAGAAGAGTAGTCGGGCCACCACTGATCTCGGAGGCCAGCCAGGCGGGGGTGCCCCAGCTGGGACTCTGTGTGCCCGCTCCAGGGCAAAGTATGGTGATAGGCCTTCCTCCGCTACCTCTGTTCGGAGCCAGTTTTCCAAGCAAGCCACCATGTCATTTCCTTCAATTTTCTCTGGCAGGCCTATAATTCGCAGGTTATTGCGTCTCGCTCTATTTTCAGCGTCTTCCGCTCTGAGTTCTAGCACTTGGATTCTCTTCTCTATCTCAGCAAATCTCGGAGCAGACGCAGTTACCTGAGGCTTCAGCTCATGGATCTCCTCTTCTATCGCGGTGACCCGGTCTGCCAGATTCCTGTGATCCGCCCTGAGTAGGCCCAGGTCCTCTCGCAGTATATCTATTTTTGTTTCCACTGCTGTTCTCGACCGCTCTATTGCCTTCAGGATATCGTAGAGGGATGGGTCCTCTTGGGACTCCTTCTTATCCATGCGTGCTCCTGTTCTCGGGTGGGCTTCCCCCGAGTCCTCTCCTGCTGACTCCTGTTGCTGCTTAGTGTCCCTCCTCTTAGATACTCTCCCCATGGTGTTAATGGCTCACGGCTTGGAGCTCCCCCTTTGTCCGCGTCAGCGCCTGGGACACGGGTCTCCGCTTTCCCACTGGTGCTGGTTAACACTTATAGCCTTTCCTCTGCCGTTTGGGCCTTTCTGCTGTCTGCCCTGTGTTGCCTTCCTTGCTCTGGTGGTTTTTTTCTTGGAGAGCCCTCCTTATCCGCGTTGATGTCCGGGGCACTGGTCTCCGCTTTTTTTCCCTTGTGCTGGGTATCGATTACAGTTCTTTCTCCGCTGTATGGGCCTTCTCCCGTCTCTTCCCCTCCGTATCCCGGTGGCACCAGTCAGCGTCCTTCAGTTCTTCCTCCGTAGTTGCACTCCACATGCGCTCCTTTATTAGCAGCGTTTGTCTGCCTCCTGTTGGTGCGTATCCTCCAATTTTGGTCCTTAGAATGGCACGTCTGTTTCTGTTGTCGCTGGTCAATTCCCAGCTCTGATCAGGCGTCTATTGTCCCTGCGCGTTTCCACGGCCTGCTATATTTGTTCTTCTCTACGCCGCACTGTAGACGTGCTCTGGTGCCCCCCCCCGCCGTGCCGCACGGGAGTGCTGAAGGAGAGCCCGGCTGGAGCCAGCTGCCCGCCGCTTGTGTCGGCGCTGCTTACTTGGGTGGCGGTCTGCTCCTCGTCTAGGTTGGACTCCGGTGTGGGTGATTTGGTGTCGCTGCTCCTATTCTTTGTGGCAGACGTGCCTTCGGGGTCTATTAGTTGGGTAGGTCTTCCTTCTCCACAGTTGCACCTGGGCCCTTGAGTACTCGGCAGGCCTCTATAGGTTTCCGCTCCATTAGTATTTTGGCCTGCAATGTCTGCTGTGTTGCCTCAGCCGCCCGTCCGCCGGCGTTCCCTATGTAGCCATTAGCCTCAGTTGCCCGGGGCCTCCTTATCAACCGTCGAGCCCCCTCTCCAGTGCTCCAGCAGGGGTCTGTTCCTTTTGGTTTACCGCAGGGTGCTCCCAGGGGAAGTAGGGGGATTCCCTATGCTCCATCTCCCTCTTCGTTTACTGTCTTGTCCCGCCGGAAGGCTTCGCTCCCTCTCGCTGGATTCCTTGTATGGCGGTTGGGGGCTTTCAAGTATGTGCCGATCTTCTTCTCTCCCCCCGGTAGGGTCAGAAGTCCTGGGGAGAGTTGCCCAATGCGTGAGTAATATTATTTCTAGGGAGGCCCCCGGTTCCCGTTCCGCCCTAGGCTGCGGCCGTAGTGTTGCCCGGTTCGCCGTCCGCTCTCCTGCTGCCTGTTCTGGGCCCCCTCTACATCAGTTGGAGGAGTTAGCAATGCCCCCGCGGTCGATTGCGCACCACTCTCGCCCGTATCTCCCTCTGCTCAGGCTCGTCTCCGCTCCGGGCTTCGCAGGACGGCCCGACCACCGCTTCCTTCCCTCTCAGCCTCCTTCTGTGGTCTCGCTGCTCGGCTCTAGGGTCACATAGGGGGGCCTACCTTCGGCGGTCTGCTTGGGACCGTAACCCAGCAATGTCCAGCCTTTCGCGCTCCACTTACTGGCTCCAGGGCTCAGCCCTCCCGTCACTAGGGCCTTGCTGCACAGTGCTGCTGGGCCGCCACAGTGTCTCCGCAGCCGCTCCTGTGCAGTTTTTGCCCGTTCTGCGTACCTTGCTGGTGCGGGTAGTGAGGGTTTCTCCGTTTCTGCCCTCTGTCTGCCAGCAGCGGGTGTCCGCAACTCTCCCAGTGTCTGTGGCGTCCTCGACCCTCTTAGTCGCTGCCAGTCAACTCGCGGCCGCCATCTTGCCTGGCCTCGCGGTCTCTCCGCTAACGGCGGTTTTCGGTTCGATCTCGGCGGTTGCCGGTTTGTTCCCCCGCACCGCTTGGCTCCCCAGCGTTTCCGGGATCGGGGTGGATGTCGCCTGTGTCTGGGGCCCCTCTATATCGGGCAGGATGGCACTGGATGGGGGATCACCGGCAGGAGCACAGGCTCAAGCCTCCGTCTCCATCGGCGTCCGGCCACTCCCCCAACGTGCTTCTTTATGCTAGTTATCCTCATTCCAATGTCTGTTCGCTAGCCCAACTAGTTCTCTTCTAATTTTTCTCATTCAATAATTCTCCAGAAGATGCACATTTGCATATGCCCAGTTAATATACTGTACCTCACAATTTCCCTAACCGAAATATGTTTACTCTTGGAGGTCTTCTCCAGGTTCTTGGTCTCAGTGAGCTTTTGAGGCATCTCACGTTAACCTCTGCGGCTGTCTCAGATGGAAGGGAGTGCAAATTGTAACATGGTGGGACCCAGCTCTTGGGGGAAGAATATCTGCATTGAATCAGTACTAGCTAGGAAATATGGCAGATTGCCTATTCCTTTAGCATAAACATCCTATCCACACTGGCAGGACACATAGTGTTATTTATTAAAAAATGAAATCTCTGCCAGGTGTTATTCACTTAGAATGAAGGACTGGTCTACTTCACAATTGTATTGTTATTTACGTAATTATATGTGATTATATTGTTTCTTTATGTCAAAATGTTATTGTGAAAGGTATATATGAATTATAAAGAAAAGGTTGCCCTTCAAAAGGACATGTAAGAAATGTTCAAATTTTTTTGAAAATAACATACAATGAAAGTGAAATAAATCATAAGGGCCATTAAAAATTCAAATGTTTGGTTCTTAAAGTTAAAACTAGCATATAGTATATAGCGCCTAGACACTGCAATTGTTGATGCAATACTTTCTAAAAGTGGCATTTTCAAACACACAATTTAATAACCATCTTTACTAAAAGATGTGTTATTAAATTCTGAATTCAGAGAGTCTAAACTTTATTTCTCCATCTTGTCCCAATGGGAATTTATACTTGTAAAATGTCTAAAAATATTTCCCATTTTATCCTATGGGACAGATAGCCTTTCAATAGTGAAAAACGAAATTGGCAGTATTTCACTATCAGGACATGTCACACACACCAGTGCATGTCCTACCTTTTACATACACTGCACCCTGCCCATGGGGGTACATTGGGCATACCATCGGGGTGCCTTATATGTAAGAAAAGGGAAGGTGAGGGCCTGGGAAGTGGGTGCACTTGCCAGGTCGACATGGCAGTTAACAAACTGCACACACACTGCAGTGGCAGGTCTGCGATACCTTTTCAGAGCTACTCCTGTGGGTGGCACAATCAGTGCTGCAGGCCCACTAGTAGCATTTGATTTACAGGCCCTGGCACACTCAGTGCACTTTACTAGGGGCTTACCCGTAAATCAAATATGCCAATCAGGGATAACCAATTGTAAACACAATTTACACAGGGAGCACTTGCACTTTGACACTGATTAGCAGTGGTAAAGTGCCCAGAGTCCTATAGCCAACAAGAGGTCAGGAAAAAAATAGGAGGAAGAAGCAAAAAGTTTGGGGATAACCCTGCAAAAAGGGCCAAGACCAACAGTGTTCATCTATCCACATTGAAATTCCTTAATCTCTTTTACCCCCTTTTCCACCTCTCTTGACACTACATTTGCTGAACCCTCTATACTGAACCCCTTCCTGTACTTCACACACCAGAGGCACTCCAGAATTCTCCTAACTCATTCCCCCGGGCATTTCTTCATCATCTACATTGGACCTCCAACACTAAGATCCTCCCCTTCCCCTCCGCCAGGCCTCACCTTCTGCAAATACCGGTTTTGTCCCTCTAGCGGATCCTTGAAAGCACTCTTGCATGCTATCAATATGTATTTTTGCTATTCGTATATAGAACGAATATTGAGCAAAGACAGAACCTGCGGCGGCTCCTTTATAAGAGCGTCGGGGCGTTGCCCCCTATATTTGGTCCCCCCAACTCCCCGAATTTAATGTAAATAAAAATTTACAGTTTATATATTTTTATGCCGCCCGCGGGCGCCATGCATTTTTATTTTCCATGAGCCGAGTTGCGTAGTGATGAGTGGGTGGGGCTAAATACTTACTAGGCTCACACGCACTTAAAAGTGCGCATTTCAGATTGTCCGACAGCCATTCTGCGGCCAGCCCGACATGTGCGCTATAGGCCTATCACCATCTGTGCATAGTGAGGGGAGGGGGTGGGCAGCCGCAACTCCCTGCACTCAGAAGGAGCACTTGGTCCACCTGCCCAATCCAATCCTGACGCTGCATTCAGCAAGGTAGCAGCGTCTGAATTGGCCATGACTTGCCGCACTAACAGCAATTGCACACGAGTCCGTGGAGAGACTTGTGGCCAGTCCAGCCGAGTTCAATCCGGACCGAAGGCAACTCTTTCTGAGACCGCACAAGATGCCCACCCCCTCGATGTTAAAAATATGAGTTCATTTAAGGAATTCTTGGCTGAGGCGGCAATTGGGCACTGGCTGGATGGGTTCGGTTACGTAGTGTTTTACTGACACATCTGCACACATGCTGATTAATCGCACATTTACATTTTTGCATGCTCCGGGCGTTCAGTCTCGCATTACTTCCTGGTGGCATTTTTCTAGTGCCCAACATGTGGTTCAAGGAGAGCAGCGCCAAGAGTCTGCGGCACCGGGACTTCTTGGCACCCAGGGCAGTCCTCGGCAAGCCGTATTTACTGCATGGGGAGGTACGGGGCGGGCGGCTAGACCTCAAGGGAACCCAATGTGCCCTTCCACGCCATCATTTTCATCTAGACTTTCATTTATTTTGCGGGTAAGTGCTTGAACAGCGCCTGCTGCAAATGTGGTGTGCAAGCGTTTCTGAAAAAAACATTTCAGTGTGATGCAGACAATTCAAACGTTAGTACAAGAGTGCAGTCTGTGTGTATGTGTTCAGGGCGAGATTCCCTGAAAGAGGCCCTTGAATTCAACAGCTTCCAGGGGACAGCCCGGGCGAAGCCTAAGTAGATGTGTACAGGGCCAGCTGCTTGCTCTTCAAATAAAACAAACACCCATGGCTATGGTCATAGGCAGAGGTGCAACTAGAGCCAAATTTTGGGAGGGGGGTGTCACGTAAGTAACACCACGGGAGGCCCCGGTGGGTATAGAAAGTGGTACTTTATTATACAACTTCTGTCAAGACCGCCCATACAACAAGGTGGGGGTCGTGTTCCGTCCTTCTTCACCGCCGCCTTGGTTCTCTGTTCGTCCCTCTTCGGTGGGGCTGCAGGAGTCGGTCTTCCCCTCGGGTAAAACACAAGGGAGAGGCGATCAATGACCTATCCGACGTTAACACTCCCCGCTACGGTTCACCTGTTCCCTCCCCTTGACTGCACTAGGGGTGTCGATGCAGGTTTACTGTGTTACAGCACACATTATGGGGACAGGATGGGATCGGGAAGTCAGGCTGTGTGTGGGCGGTGTAGGGAGAGATAACCCTCTCTCGTCCCTTATGCTATGCGTGCCCCAAGCCCCTTCACCTGACCCAGTAGTCTATACCAGCTTTCTGGCCTGTAAAAGGCCTTCCAAAACCCGCCTTTTAAGGGACAAAGTAACAAGGCAACCAGTCCCTCCCGCTATGTTTTGTGGACAGTGTTATATGCCCGAAAATAACACCTGGGTAAAAACCCACCCTCCCAACAGTTTCCCGGTTGTACGGGTCACTTGCCTGTAGCCGTGGCCCCTTGAGTGAGCCACGGCTGCCTCGTCCGAAACGCCTTCCCTTGGGTAGACCTCTGTCTCTGCACGGCTGTTCCGGTCCTCGTTCTCCCCGGGGACTGCGCTCTGTTTCTCCCGATCCTCCGCTCTCGTCTCGTTGTCGGTCTTGGCGTACGCTTCCTCCTCGCCTCCTTCTGCCTCCGCAGGTCTCGACCCTTCCTCCTCGCCTCCTTCCGCTATATCTGCGTTTCCTTCCGGGTACGGGCTCCGCCCTTCTGTGGACGCAAAGAGGATCTTCCCGGTGCCCCCGGGGCTCTTGAGGGCGGACTCCGCGGGTGCCCTGTCACAGTGCCTCCCCACCAGGCATGGCCGATCGGGCCATGAGACAGCTGCGGAACGGGAGAGGAAGTCCACATTGGTCTGCTACGACCCGGGCCGGTGAGAGACCTGGAACGAAAAAGGTTGTAGAGCCAAAAACCAACGTAGCACACGAGCATTGGAGTCTTGTTCCTGGCCAACCATACAAGTGGAGATCAGTAAAGAGAAGGAAAGGGCGCCCCAGCAGATAGTACTGGAGAGCCTGGACAGCCCATTTTATAGCCAAGCACTCCTTTTCCACTGTGGAATACCGCGTCTCCCGAGGCAATAGTTTGCGACTCAAAAAGACCACGGGATGCAAGTCCCTAGAAGCATCAGGTTGTGACAAGACCGCCCCCAGACCCCTGTAGGAGGCATCGGTCTGTAAGGTGAAACGTGCGGCAAAGTCCGGACACCAAAGCACCGGATCATGGCATAGCAGGTCCTTTAGCGTTTCGAAACTCAGCCGCTGCTCCTCTGACCATTCCATGATGGTATTTGGGCATGCTTTTGTCAACATGTCAGTTAAGGGAGCTGCCACTTCCAAAAAGCAAGGAATAAACCTCCGATTGTATCCCACCAAGCCTAGGAAGGCCTGTCTCCCTTTCTTTGTGGTGGGAGTCGTCAGGGTCCTGATGGCGTCTACCTTGTCTACCTGTGGTCGTATGTGTCCCTCCTGTATATGATAACCCAGGAAATGTATGGAGTTTGTGGCAAGCATACATTTTTCTGGGTTTGCTGTAAGACCCGCTTGTCTTAGACTGTCCAAAACCGCTTGTATATGGATGACATGTTGATCCCAGGTGTGGCTAAAGATCACAATGTCGTCCAGATAGGCGGCCGCATAGTCATGGTGAGTCCGAGGCACCACATCCATCAGCCGCTGAAAGGTGGCCGGTGCTCCATGAAGGCCAAAGGGCAGGACCCTGAACTGATATAGTCCTGAGGGGGTGGAAAACGCGTTTTTCTGCGGTCTGATGGTGTCAAGGCTATTTGCCAATAACCCTTTGTCAGGTCCAGGGTGGAGAGGTACCTAGCTGTTCACAGCTGTTCTATCATCTCAGCCACCATGGCATTGGAAATGAGTCAAAGCGGGAGAGCATGTTCAGCTGCCGAAAGTCCACGCAGAACCGCAACGAGCCATTGGGTTTCGGCACTAATACAATCGGGGAACACCAGGGACTGTGGGAGGGCTCTATAATGTCGTCTCGTAGCATTTTCTCTACTTCTTTTTCCACCACCCTTCGTCTTGCTTCTGGGATTCAATACGGTCGTAACCGGACGGGGTTAGCCTCGTCGGTTCTGATGTCGTGTTGGACAAGGGGTGTCCTACCTGGTCGAGGGGAGAAGACATCCTGATAGTCTTCCACTATTGTGAGGAGGGATTTTCTTTGCACAGTGTCTAACTGGGTGCCCATGGGAATCACATCTGAAACTGGGCACTTATCCCCGGGTGGAAAAGGTATAGCCAGTGGACGGCTGTCCGTTACCAACAGCTCCGCGGACGGCCCAGCTTCTGGGCCGCTGTCCTCTTCCCATTTCTTCAGCAGATTAACGTGATAAATCTGGCCTGCCCGCCCCGTGTGTGGAATGGCCACCCTATAAGTGACTGGTGTGACCTGATCGGTGACTCTATAGGGGCCCTGCCATTTCGCTAACAGTTTATCAGAAGAGGGAAGGAGGAGAAGGACTTTCTCTCCCACATGAAAAGTCCTCAGAACTGTCCGGTGATCATAGGCCTTTTTCTGTTTCTCTTGGGCTGCCTCCAGGTTCTGTCTAACCTCCTCCCATAGAGTGGCCAACCTCTCTTGAAGATGGGCGGCATATTCCAAGAGACCCCTCCCTTCGTCCTCCCAACGTTCCACTGCCATATCCAACAGGGTTCGGGGTTTCCTGCCAAACACCAGCTCGAACGGGTTATAGCCAGTCGAAGATTGTGTATGTGTCCGGATGGCAAAACGAGTGAAGGGAAGCTGCTTGTCCCAGTCCCTTCCTGATACAGACACTGTCTTTTTCAAAATATTTTTAATGGTGCGGTTATACTGCTCCACCAGATCGTCCGTCTGGGGGTGATACACCGAGGTCCGTATCTGTCGGACACCCAACAGTCGACATATCTGGGCCATAAGCCGAGACATGAAGGGAGTACCTTGATCTGTCAGTTCCCTTGGGAAACCCACCCTACTAAAGAAGCCTAACATTGCTTGGGCTACACTACTGGTTGTCATACTGGAGAGCGGTATGGCCTCCGGGTACCTCGTTGCGTAATCAACCAACACCAATATGTATTGGTACCCCCGAGCAGAGACAATCAGAGGACCCACGAGGTCCATACCGACCCTGGAAAAAGGGGTGTCAATTATAGGAAGAGGACACAGGGGTGCTCTGGTTATGTGGGAGGGATTAACACGTTGGCACAAGGGACATGCAGCGCAAAAACGCCTTATGTCATAGAAGACACCCGGCCAATAGAAGTGGCGTAGGAGGTACTCCTCTGTCTTTTCTCGTCCATAATAACCCCCGCCTGCCTGATTGTGCGTTAGGTGGAGGACCTGGTTCCGGAAGGGAAAAGGGACTAGGAGCTGTCTCAGTTTCGGTGGCCTTCTTAACCCTTCTATATAACAAACCCCTTGATGTATAGAAACGGGGGCCTACCTGGTCGTCTTCCTCTGGTACAGTCTGGGCCCAGGTGTTCCCCAAAGTGGGATCTTCCTTTTGTGCTGCCCTGAAGCTACGTGGTGTTCCCAGCTCTCCATCTGCAACAGAGGAAGCAGAAGGGTTGTTAGTCAGCCCGTTTAACACCACTATTTGGTTATGTTTTCTCTTTTCACTACGTGTTTTTCTCTCCTTGTACCTACCCCCTTGTATGTCTTCCGTATAGAAGGCTGCTCCTTTCAACCAGGTGTGCTCTTCCTTGGCCTTAATGGCCCTGGAAAGGAGTAAGGGGTAGTCTGCATAGTCGGTGCCTATAATCATCTCCTCCACCAGGTTAGGAATAGCACCAACTCGTATGGTTCTCTCGTCACCCTTCTCCCCGAACCTTACATCTGCTAACGGGTAGACCTTCTGATCTCCGTGGACACAGGTGATGGCTACTTTCTCTCTCTCTCTCTCTCTCTCTCTCCTTCTCTCCACTGATGGGCCAGAATCCGTTCACGAGTAAGCACGGAATGGCGACACCCCGAGTTCGATAAGGACCTCAGTGGGGATGCCGTTTACGGGGAGACTTAGGTGATACGCCTCCTTCCTGTCTCCTCCCCAGAGCACCCGCCCTTTGGTATACCCTACCTCCATTGGTTCAGCAGGGTTATGCCTTTGTGGGCAGTTGCGTGCACTATGGCCCCACTCTGCACATTGGAAACACTGTGGTCCCTGCCCTCCTTCTCTTACGCTGGGACGGGGAAGGAGTCTAGTATCCACAAGGGGCCTGGGCGGGGGAGCAGAGGGGCCTGGAGCGGAGAATCTCCATTTCAATGCCACCGGAGTTGGCATTCGTGGCATGCATGACCGGACTTCTGGGGCTCTTTGGTGGGCACATGCTAACTCAATGGCGCTGGTGACAGTGACATTGGGGGGTGTTGTTTCACCCACGTGCGAGTAGCGCTCGGGAGCCCCTCCATAAACTGTTCAAGCAGGATCTTATCCACCACTTCCTCCGTTGTAGAGGTATGGGGCTGCAGCCAGCGTGTGCCCAAGTCCTGTACACGGTAAAACAGAGCACAGGGATTGTCCTAGGGTAGCCATTTTTCTTTCCTGAATTTCACCCTGTAATGTTCCTGGTCATAGCCCAGCCTCTCCAGCATCGCTTTCTTGATGGCATCATAAGGGGTGGTTCCTGCTGGGTTGGCGGCTTGATAGGCCGTCTGTAGCTCGCCCGACAGAAGTGGAGCTATGTACTGTCCCCAACGCTCGACAGGCCATTGCACGGTGCTAGCTATGCGTTTGAAGTTTGTAAAGAAAAAGTCTGGGTCTTCCCCTGGCTGGTATTTTTGTAGCACGGAACTCGGTACGTTGGGGTGTGCGTTGCTACTGGCGATGGTATCCGTTAAACGTTGGATGGCGGAATCCTGTACCACTTGGTTCTGGGCTTCTTGTAGATGTTCCCGGTCTTTCTGTGCCTCGGCGGTCTGCCCTTCCACCACCAGTTGAAGATGACGTTGCCCTTCAGCTAGTTGTTTAATCATGTTGTTCAAACTGATTGTCTGTGTCATGGTGTTGTCACGTGACGGGGTAGTAAGGGAAATTCAACTTCTGACACCACTTGTCACGTAAGTAACACCACGGGAGGCCCCGGTGGGTATAGAAAGTGGTACTTTATTATACAACTTCTGTCAAGACAGCCCATACAACAAGGTGGGGGTCGTGTTCTGTCCTCCTTCACCGCTGCCTTGGTTCTCTGTTCGTCGGTTCGTCCCTCTTCGGTGGCGTTGTTTTACTGACACATCTGCACACATGCTGATTAATCGTACATTTACATTTTTACATGCTCCGGGCGTTCAGTCTCGCATTACTTCCTGGTGGCATTTTTCTAGTGCCCAACATGTGGTTCAAGGAGAGCAGCGCCAAGAGTCTGCGGCACCGGGACTTCTTGGCACCCAGGGCAGCCCTCGGCAAGCCGTATCTACCGCATGGGGAGATACAGGGCGGGCGGCTAGACTTCAAGGGAACCCAATGTGCCCTTCCACGCCATCATTTTCATCTAGACTTTCATGTATTTTGCGGGTAAGTGCTTGAACAGCGCATGCTGCAAATGTGGTGTGCAAGCGTTTTTAAAAAAAACATTTCAGGGTGATGCAGACACAATTCAAATGTTAGGACAAGAGTGCAATCTGTGTGTATGTGTTCAGGGCGAGATTCCCTGAAAGAGGCCCTTGAATTCAACAGCTTCCAGGGGACAGCCCGGGCGAAGCCTATGTAGATGTGTACAGGGCCAGCTGCTTGCTCTTCAAATAAACCAAACACCCATGGCTATGGTCATAGGCAGAGGCGCAACTAGAGTCAAATTTTGGGAGGGGGGGTGTCACGTAAGTAACACCACGGGAGGCCCCGGTGGGTATAGAAAGTGGTACTTTATTATAAAACTTCTGTCAAGACCGCCCATACAACAAGGTGGGGGTCGTGTTCCTTCCTTCTTCACCGCCGCCTTGGTTCTCTGTTCGTCCCTCTTCGGTGGTGTTGCAGGAGTCGGTCTTCCCCTCGGGTAAAACACAAGGGAGAGGCGATCAATGACCTATCCGACGTAAACACTCCCCGCTACGGTTCACCTGTTCCCTCCCCTTGACTGCACTAGGGGTGTCGATGCAGGTTTACTGTGTTACAGCACACAGTATGGGGACAGGATGGGATCGGGAAGTCAGGCTGTGTGTAGGTGGAAACAGCGGGCGTGAGAACGGTGTAGGGAGAGAACCCTCTCTCGTCCCTTATGCTATGCGTGCCCCAAGCCCCTTCACCTGACCCAGTAGTCTATACCAGCTTTCTGGACTGTAAAAGGCCTTCCAAAACCCGTCTTTTTAGGGACAAAGTAACAAGGCAACCGGTCCCTCCCGCTATGGTTTGTGGACCGTGTTATATGCCCGAAAAGAACACCTGGGTAAAAACCCACCCTCCCAACAGTTTCCCGGTTGTACGGGTCACTTGCCTGTAGCCGTGGCTCCTTGAGTGAGCCACGGCTGCCTCGTCCGAAATGCCTTCCCTTGGGTTAGACCTCTGTCGCTGCACAGCTGTTCCGGTCCTCGTTCTCCCCGGGGACTGCGCTCGGTTTCTCCCGATCCTCAGCTCTCATCTCATTGTCGGTCTTCGCGTACGCTTCCTCCTTCTGCCTCCCCAGGTCTCGACCCTTCCTCCTCGCCTCCTTCTGCTATATCTGCGTTTCCTTCCGGGTACGGGCTCCGCCCTTCTGTGGACGCAAAGAGGATCTTCCCGGGGGCTCCTGAGGGCAGACTCCGAGGGTGTCCTGTCACAGGGGGCTAATAATAATTTCAGGGGGGGGGCGGGGGCTAATTCTTCCAGCAATAGGCAGAGAGGAGACGCAGGGGCTCTAAGAAAGGGTGAAAAAACAACAAAGCCTCGTTAACAAGTAAATGGTCTTTTAAAGACCTGTGAAGTACTCGGGTGCGGCTGCAATAAGACGGACGCCAGACCAGCCAGCCTACAGCTGCTCAAAACTGTGTGTGTGTGTGTGTGTGTGTGTGTGTGTGTGTGTGTGTGTGTGTGTGTGTGTGTGTGTGTGTGTGTGTGTGTGTGTGTGTGTGTGTGTGTGTGTGTGTGTGTGTGTGTGTGTGTGTGTGTGTGTGTGTGTGTGTGTGTGTGTGTGTGTGTGTGTGTGTGTGTGTGTGTGTGTGTGTGTGCGCGCGCGCGCCCGGGAAGCTGTCTCAGCCCAGGCTAATACACACAACGGGGGGGGCTGAAGCCCTTTGAGGCCTATGGGCGTTGCGCGCCTGGTCGTAGGCGACCAGCTTGTGACGCGTTGCTCCATGCGCTGGCCGTAAGCAGGATTTAATCGAAGTCCACATGCCCTTTGCCCTACCACAGATCTGGACACAGTGGCCACTGTATTGCTGTATCAGCCACTGTTTCCTCAATTATGTAATTTTCGATTTATCTGTACAGTGTCTGAAAGTGTTCTGAAATGTCAAAAGGTGATTTGTTGTCACCTCATCTAATTGTTATTTTTATGTTTTCCCTTTTGATACTTTAATCACTGTTGTAAAAGTTAGAGGGCCTATGAACTCAAAATCTGCACAAGAGCTGCCCCAAGGTACTGCATGATGCCCTGACGCTACGATCTTGTCTAATCTAAAAAAAAAAAATGCAAATGTAGGTGTCACACTGTTCACTAATTCTGAACACACAAAAAACAGCATTTATCTCCTTTCATGAAATCTGAAGCCAAACATAGCATAATTCTACTGGATGAACTAAAGATGGAAGGTTTGCCCTCTATCACCAGAAGTCAAATTTCTTGGTATTATCTGACATTGCACACTGTCATTTACTCTTTATATAAAGAAATCGAAAAAATCTGCAAACTTCTTCGTCCCTATCCCTGCAACGACTGAGAACCCCAGCACATGCCTTAATAACATCACACCTTTACTGTGGGGGGTCTTGCTCTCAGGAATTTAAAGTACGTTGCTCACTCCAGCTATATTCCATGGGATAGCAGGGTTAATATCCAAGAACGGGAACTTTAGTCCAACCCACTGGGTCACCTTAAAGGACCTGCACTGGTTACCTGTAGAAGTCTGGATCAAATTCGAAATTGGCTGTTTAGCTTTCAAAGGCATGCACCCAAACAAACTTAATACCTAACCACCACCAGCTCCCAGTCCATTGAGAGTCCACCACTGAGACATGGCCAGTAGGATTCCCTGTGGTCCCCACGGGTCTCAGCAGACGCGGCAGACAGAGGAAGCCCTATAGAGCCCTCCCCCATCACCACCCCACACCCATCAAGGGCTCAGTAGTGGTGAGGAGTGCTCATGTTCACAGTTCGCCACAGCCTGAGGAGACCGGAGAATCTTCCTGTATCCATTCGACTAGAGTTCAGGACTGCAGCTCAAGAGGAGTAGCAGTGCCCCCAGAGCCTGCTCATCACATGGGTGATTGCAGGTCAGTTATATGTGCCCCCAGCAAAGGCCTAGAGCAAAATCTCTTCACGAGGGAAGAGGACGTGGCGTAACCTTTGCGCTGGCTCAACATCCTGTGATTCTTGGCATATCACTTAATCCCTCCATACTTAAAATACAAAAATGAATGTGTCCTTGTGTAGTGTAACTGGTGCTCATGTAAAGCGCTATATAAAACTGCAAAAAAGAGCTTGGTATCTGGCATCTTAAATCTCATTTTTACTTTATGGCTAATTCCAAAGGTGAAATGCTATTGATGGATCCATCTTTCGCCATCTTATTTTGTGAAGTATTTGTTATGTACAGTGTCACTAATTTTCTTGGCTCTGATCGACCAATACAGTGAAGAAGCAGAGCTATGTTACAGGTAGAATACACCTTGGGTGTCTATTTTCATGGGTGGGTATGTGTGATTGGCTTGGGGATAGTTGGACAGTTTGGAAACAGACCAGTTATGTATCATGTCTGGGGAATTGTTTGTTTTGCTTGTACTGATCCTTGACACTTGTGTGGTAAAGTGCCCCATTTGCATCTATTTTTTTTTCTAAAAAATTGTTGCAAATGTATGATGTAAAATCCAGTATTTTAATTATTTTTTTCAACATTTTCTTGTGGGGGAGAACCCCCACACCTTCATCTTCCATTTTCAGTTTGGGCTCGCTAGCTGCGCATTACAGTCGTATCTAAAAATTGTCCGCCGCACCACTTTTGAAATCCACCAGCCACCACTGGACAGAACTGGTGGTGAAGTGGAATGAATATGAATATATATAGATGAGCCTGTTTCTCCATTGTCTTCCTCTGGTGTAGGGGGGTTGGTTGAAAGGGCCTCATGAGGAGAATGTGGGTAGTCCAAAAAGGAGGAGGAAGTTCAGAGGAGGTGAAAAATGTGGATATTCACGTGCATTTTAGGCTCTTGAGGTATGTATTGCAAATCTCTGGCTGCGCCCCACCCTGAAGTCAACTGACTAGGCTGGTACAGCCCTCCCCCCCTCAACTCTATTTCTACAGCACAGCAGAGCAGTTGTGTTTCTGACATGTTAAAAAAACAGAAATCTATGTTACTGACATTGTATTAGTTTGGAATTTTAGGGTGTGTGTGTTTTTTTAAGGCCTGACAGCATTTTATCAAGTCCTAACTAGTTTTGGAACGGAGTGTACGTTTGTAGCGAAGGGTTATATTACCTGGAAAATTCAATTACGTTCGAAGCCACTTACCAAGTAGAATAGACATATTTTTTTGTCAGTGTAAATCCATTTTCTTTTTTCACGCTGCTGCTGTCCAGTAAAACGTACGTGATTCGGATTGGGACACAGGTGATTGAGCAGTAAAAGCACGGGTCACAACCTGCCTGAGTGGAATGCGTGACAAGCCAATCCCAGTTTCTACGGAGTAACCGACACAGGGTGCGGCCTCGGCCGAGGTCCGTTTACATGTTTTGTTTTTCGAACTTCCACGTTTGAATAACACCCCCCAGGCGAAAGAGATTCATTCCACAAAGCTCTGAGTCCGGCTCTTCGAGCTTTCTCTGGCTACAAGTCTGCGCGCTTTGGTGTGAGAAATCGCATACTCTTTTTCTCAGATATAGCGAAATTCCATAAAAATGTCACGACATTACGCTCATTCATGCTTTTATTACAGTTTGGTTTACCAGTAATATGCATCACTTAAGCGAGTGTGCACTTTCCGTAAAACGTTCATGAGACCTTTTCTTTGTGAACCAGTCACCTGCTGTAATCTCAAAAGACATTTTTGCGCGAGGTTCACACACACACACACACACACCCATGAAAAAAAGCTACACAGAATCGTGTAATGCTAAATTTTGAGACCTTTCACAAATTTTGTATAGTGCGAAATTCAGGACTTTATCAAATTTTGTAGCGAAGTCTGACCTGCCCTGTCAGGAATCAGTTATCTGGTTATACACAGCTCTTTTTAACCAATTGAGTGATCTTCGGCTTTTATAGTTAATGTCAACAATATGCGGGATTTGATGGTGGAATCTGACTGCCAGGAGCTTGTGAAATTTTGTACTCTTTTTCCCAATTATTTTAAACATTTCTTGAAATTGTATGTACAAGTACTCTTTTAGAGCTAAATGTGGTGTGCTGCTTTCTTGATGGACTTTTTTTTTCCATGTGAGGGATATTCCTCATGTAAAAGAAAGCCAAACGAGGTACCACAGGAGACTGATTCAAGCCAAAAATGTTTCTCCGCAAGACTTTTTCTGCGCAAGCCAGTATTCAATGGATGATAATTACATGAAATTGTGCCAGGCCCATGTCTTGCTATGAGATAACCAAGGCACAGCCTCCAACACTGGATGATACTCCGCATCCTCCTCAACGCCAGTCCTACATGAGGCTGGTGGCCCTGTTTGGCTTGGATTCAGACTTTGTTCAAGGGCTAAAACACATTTTGTGGGAAAACGACTGGCAAAATACGGACTACTTGCTCGCCCATCATTCTAGGAATGCTGGACTATGCCTAGATTTGCAAAATGCTTGTGACTTGGTTACTTCTCCTGAAACAGAATTTTAATCTCCACCAGGACCTCCAACTGAGAAGGTGCCTCTTTCACAGTTGTCGGATAAACTTGAAACATAGGTTGGAGTTACTTGCACTCCCCAAGATACACTCGGATCAAAGGTGGGAGTTGTCTGCACCCTTAAGGATACACTTGGAGCAAAGGTTGGAGTGACTTGCACTATTAGGGATACACTTAGAGCAAAAGTTGGAGTTACTTGCACTATTAGGGATACACTTGGAGCAAAGGTTGCAGTTCTTTGCACTCCTAGGGATACATTTGAGACAGAGGGTGGGGTACAAGGTTGATGCATATATCAAAGACTCTGAAGTGCATTCTCTTGGCACTACTGTTCATCAGAGAAACACAGAGATAACTTTTTAAATCCTTGAGTGGTGTCAGTTCTTACATCAAAGTTTTAGGAATGGTCCGGAGTATAAACACTCAAGAAGCGCAGGAGGAATTCACAGAGAGGACATGGAGGAAAAGTCTATAGTCTTTGAAGACTGGGATACAGGGTCCTGTTTATTAGTATAGGGGGTTTAGTACAAACTAACTTGATATCAAGTACTTGGCCTAGTTCCTCCACTTGACTGATGTTCAAAGAAGATCTTGAGGCTTTGACTCAGGGATTCAGAGGAGTCTGGAGTAGCAGTGCAGGAGGGAGAGAGGAGGAATATGTCAAGGGAGTGGGTGCCACTAGAACCACCGTTTCAGATGGACTTTAAGGAGACTGGAGCGCTCCTTGGTTCTGGCAGGATTCTTCAGGTGAGTGGGAAGGGTGAAGCTTGTTGCACTGGGAGCGAGGCCAAGCCACAATTCGAGTTTGGGCAGTTTATATACCTTCTTGAAGGCTCTTTGGATGTAGCTAGATTGTGTTCACATGGGGCACATGGGGATCTGGAAGGTTCACGAACCTTGAGGAAAACACGTGTTTGTACACTCTCTTTGACCTTACAGAATGGGCAGGTGCAACTTGTTGATCGGAACAATATAACAGGAAAGGAATTTATTTATTTTTTATTTTGAAGGTTTTATATAGCGCGAACAAGACCCTTGCGGGTATCAGAGCGCTTTACATGTCAGATGAGGGAGACAAGAGTAGGCATAGCAAACAGTTATAAGTGATTCAGATAAACGATATTCAGAAAGGTAAAAAAAACAAAAAACTAGCGATTAAAATATGGAGCTAAAAAAACAAAAACAGAACTAGTAATTAAAATACAGTACTAAGTCAGTAAATTCACGTGAATTTAGCCATGAGAATCGCTTTCACTTCTTTTTTGAAGGAGGCAGTGGAAGGGTTCAGTCTTGTTTCAGTGGGCAAAGCATTCCAGATCCTGGGAGCCATACCAGAGAAGGATCGGTTATAGGTTTTTTTCTTGGCAAATCGTTGTGGTTTCAGTAGAAGTCTTGGCACTCCTGGAGGCTCTATTGCCCGCAGAGAGCACTAGTTTCTGAGCTAGGTAGTGCGGAGAATTGTGGTGTAGGGCCTTGTGCGTCATACAAGCGATTTTCAGATGAATTCTAGCTTCAAACGGTAGCCAGTTGAGAGCTCTAAGGTCTGGAGAGATGCGAGAGGTTCTCTTTGAGCCCATGATGAGTCTCGCCGCTGAGTTGATAGCGGCTCTTAGCGGGGCTGTCGACGACCTTGGGAGGCCGCATAAGGTTACAGCCCCATATTCCACTCTTGGGATTACTAGGGCTTGAACTGCTTGTTTGAAATCGTAAGCTGGCAGGAAGGGTTTCAGTTTTCGCAGGGTCATCATGTGGAAGTTATCTCCTTTTGTGGAAGTGCTGATATGCTTCTGCATCTTTAGGTTACTGTCCAGAGTCACACCTAGCGATTTAGCTGATTCGACAATGAGAGGTTGACCTTTGAGAGCTGTTAAGTGCTTCATCCAGTCCAGGATAGTGGAAGCTTTGTTAGGGGGAGCGATTAGGAGGAACTCCGTTTTGAGGGAGTTTAGTTTCAAATGGTTTTCGGCCAGCCATGTTTGGGTTTTTTGTAGAGTTGTGTTGAGCGATTTGATGTCTTCAAGTGAGTGGATCTTGATGTAGATTTGGGTGTCGTCTGCATACATATGGAAGTGAATCTTGGAGAGACTGAAGTTCGGTGAGTGGTTCCATGAAAAGGTTGAAAAGAGTGGGCGAGAGGGAGGAGCCTTGCGGAACTCCTAACGTGACTGGCATGGGGTTGGACAGGGATTGATTGACCTTGAATCTTTGAGATCTATTTTGGAGGAAAGAGGCGAACCAGTTAAATACAGCTCCAGACAATCCCATTCTGTATTTTAGGAGCTCTAGCAAGTTGCCATGTTTGACGGTGTCAAATGCTGATGACAGGTCGAGTAAGATTAGTAGACAGGCTTTGTTTTGGTCCAGGATTTTTAGAGCGTCGTCAATTATGTGTGTCATGGCTCATTCGGTACTGTGACCTGCCCGGAAGCCTGATTGAAATTGGTTAAGCAGGTTGAATTGTTCGATGTGTCTGTTCAGCTGCATGTTAACACATTTTTCCAAGAGTTTGGCTAGCATAGGTATGATAGATATCGGACGATAGTTATTTGGGTCCGAAGGGTCCGCTGTTGGTTTCTTTAGGATAGGCGACACCTGACCAGTTTTCAGGATGTCTGGAATGGATCCTTGAAGGAGGGAGGTATTTATGATCTTGGTCCAGAGAGGTAGTGTTAGAAATGGGATCTCTAGTTGGCAAGAGCTTGCACCTTTGTCCAAGTAGGGACCCTTCTTCCTAGTCAGGGTAAGGGTGTTACACTCGTGAAGTAACCCCTGCTCACCCTCGTGGTAGCTTGGCACGAGCAGTCAGGCTTAATTCAGAGGCAGTGTGTAAAGCATTTGCACATAACCAACAGTAATACAGTGTAAGCACTACAAACGGACACCACACCAGTTTAGAAAAATAACCAATATTTTATATACTGAAGACAAGACCAATTACGGCAAAAATCCACAATACTATACTTTAAAAACAAATTCTTGATACGGTAACTTCTTCTTTGCAGGAATAGCACAAAAGCAAAGTTCGTACGAGTCGGTAGCTCCGTCCGAGCCTACCGTGATGCTGAAAACCCCAGAGTCTAACAGTTCCAGCCGACCGCGTCGATACGGGCCAGCAGAGTCATGAACAGACTCGGTTACAGTACCTTTCTCGTTGTGGCTGGTACGGAGTGTACGAGTCGGTCGGCGTTCGTCGCGGTTGCGGTGCAAGACGGAGCGATGCAAGGTGCGGTGTCCCTCGATGCGGTGCAGGCAGCGGCTCGATGAGCGTCGTGCAGACGGAGTCGGTGAGTCCAAGGCGTGCGATGCAGGGTGAGACGATGCTCGATGCGGTGCTGACAGGTTGCGATGCAGGCGACCTAGCCGGAGTGCGGGAGCTGGCGTCGGACAGCGGTGCGAGTCGGAGCGGTGCGTCGCAGACGTGCGAGCGGTGCCCCAAATGCGGTGCGGTCACGACTCTTGAGCCAGTTGCAGCGACCGCGTCGGTCGGGTCCGGTTGGTTCAGCGATGCGATGCGATGCGAAGCGAACTGCGGTGCCCACAGGTCACGGTGCAAGCAGCGGCTCGATGTTGGCGGCGTCGGACGTCGCCCACGGTGAGACCAGGGTTGCGATGCGAAGCAGGGCGATGCGGTCTGCTGTGCAAACAGGTCACCGGCCAGGGATGGATTCGGTTGACGGAGTCGGTTGCAGTTCCCTTCCTCTGTGGCAACTGAAACAGCGTTCCAGAAGCGGTACCCAGAGGCTTGTGAAGTCTTTGCAGTCCCTGAGACTTCTTAACAGGAGGCCAGCTCGGTTCCAGGCCCTTGGAGATACTCAGCACAAGTTTGTAGAAAGTTCAGTCCAGTCCTTTCACTGCCCAAGGCAGAAGCAGCAGCTGCAGGCCAACCCAACAAAGCAACAACACAGCAAAGGGGCAGTACTCCTCCTGGCAGCTCTTCCAGCTCTTCGTCTTGGCAGGTTCCTTGATTCCAGCGAGATCTAAATTCATGGGGTCAGGGCCCCCATATTTATATCCCAAATTTCTTTGTTCTCTGAAGGCAGAGAGGCCTTTGCCTAGTCCAAACCAGTTCTGGAGCACTTTGTTGACAAGTCTCCGTCCCTTCTTTCAGTGAGTAGGCCAGGGACATCAGACGCACCACAGGAGGTGGAGCCAGCATTGTGGAGGGAAGGCACTCCTATTCAGGGCCCAGGTGCGACCCCTCCCACCCATCTACATGTAGATCTTGCTATTCAGTCCTGTGCTGACTCACCCTGTCTCCTGGCATCCCCCAGCCCCTGTCACTCACATTCCAGACAAGGAATACACAACCTCGCAGAGGCAGGCTTGGATGGTTAGACAAGAAAATACCCACTTTCTAAAAGTGGTATTTTCAAACACAGAATGTTAAAACCAACTTCACTAAAAGCTGCATTTTATCATTCTGAGTCCAGGCATACTAAACTCGAATTTCTACCATGTTCCCGGGGTCAGTTAGGATTATAAACTGTAATAATCAAAACTGCCCGTTCTGGCCTAGGGGGAACAGGTAGCCTTGCAATAGTGAAAACCGAACTAGGCTGTAATTCACTATCAGGACATGCCGCACACACCAGGGCATGTCCTACCTTTCACGTACAACGCACCCTGCCCACAGGGGTACCTTGGGCCTACCTTAGGGGTGACTAACATGTAGCAAAGGGAAGGTTTAGGGACTTGCAAGTGTGTGCACTTGCCAAGTCGACATGGCAGCACCAGGCTGCGCACAGGCTCTGCGGTGGCAGGCCCGAGTTACACTTTACGGGCTGTTTACGTGGGTGGCACAATCCAGTGCTGCAGCCCACCAACAGCATTTGGTCTATAGGCCCTGGCACTCGCAGTGCACTTTACAAGGGACTGACACATAAACCAAAATAGGCCAATCATGGAAACACCAATCCATAACGCATTTTATACAGGAGCACTTGCACTTTCCCACTGGACCGCAGTGAGGAAAGGGCGCAGAATCATTACACCAGCAAAAACAGAGTCAAAACCGGGAGGTCAGAAAGCAAAAAGTCAGGGGAAACACGCCAAAAGATGCCAAGTCTAACAGGTAGTAACAGAGGAATGAAGTCTTTTAAGTAGTTAGCGAATGTATCGTTTTCGCTGGAACGTGTATAATGGAAAACAACACCAAGGCCATAGTAACAGCGAGAGCATGGCTTGCCATTGGCTCATGGGATTCTGGGGGATGCTTGCAGAGATTTAATTGAAAACTACACCAAGGCCCTAGGAACAGCAAGAACAGTTAATACATTGGTTCACGGGATTTGGGGAATGCTTGCATGGTTTCAACCATAATGGAAATTACAGGTGCTGGGGAAGCATCAGTCATGAGGGTGCTGGGGTCGCAGTCATGCAGGAGCTGGGGGAACATCAGTCATTGGGGTGTTAAGGTGGAGCATCAGTCATGAGGGAGCTGGGGGAACATCAGTCATGAGGGAGCAGTTGGAACTTGTCAGCTGGGCTCTTCATGAATGTGGCGATATTGCAGCTTTTTGGTCATTGTAACTGAACAGGAGATCTGCCAACTTACCTTTGGAGTCCACTTTTAAGTCCTGGATATAAGTGGGAGCAGGTCCAGCCCATTGCAGGGTCTCCTCACAGGTCTCAACAAGAGGTGCTGTCATTCTTTGGTCTTCCAAAGGTGTTTTTATGAGGGTACGGAGTATGCCACATTTATGCCCAGTGCCAGCCTGTGGGTGAGGGAAACTCCTGGCCACTCCCTAATAAATGGTGTAAAAAAATTCCCAGAAGTGAACGTACCCACTTTTGCAGCGCTTTCTTTGTGTTTTAGTGTACAGTATCCCACAGTACCTAAAGCCAACGAGTCAGAACCTTTCTTTCCCTGTGCAGAGCTCCTTGTGCCCACAAAGAGATGTGGTTATGATAACGGACAAACCTTTCCTTGTGGTCACTCAGTGGAAGAGGGGCTGTCCCTAGAACCAGTTCTGAGATTGGTGTCTGGCTTCCTAACAGGACAATTGAAATAGCAGGCCCAGATGTGAGCTACATCTCATTGTAACAGGGTAGGCACCGTTTGAAGTTAATTATGTTTCTGGGTACAGCCCACATGGCCATCCCGTCGGGGAGAAAAACATCTCCCTATTCCCAAGCCCTTTATCCACTGTCTGACAGCAACACATATTTCACTACAGGCGAGTCATCAACAGTCGGGTAACAGTGGCAAAAAGGCACATTTGGGTCAGACAGAAAAACGTAATAAAAGTGTCATTTTCAAAATAGCAACCTAAAATTCGACCTGACCATTCAGTTGGATTTTAAATTACCATTAAAATGAGTTTTTAAATAATTTTCTATCTATTACTAAACTGAAGGTAAGCATTATAAGGTGCAATAATGTAACCCAGATTTTTCCTGTGGAACAGCTAGCCATACCACAGTGAAAAATGACTTTGGGGATTTTTCACTGCCAAGATATGTAAGACATAAGTACACATGTCCTACTTTTTAAATACCATGCACCCTGCCTAATGTGCATGTAGAGCCTACTTTAGGGATAGCATATAAGTATTAAAAAGGAATGTTTAGGCCTGGCAAATGGTTTATTTTGCCAGGTCTAATCGGCAGTCTTAAAACTGCCTACCCAAGCTGCAGGGGCAGGCCTGGAGACATGCTTTGCATTGTGACACCAGTGATGGCACAATATGTGCTGCAGTTCGCTAGTGAAATCTAACTTACATGTTCTGGGTGCACTTTTGTACCATATACTAAGGACTTATAGGTAGGTTAGGTAGGCCACTCTGGAGGGTAACCACTTTCAACATGTTTTAGGAATCGAAGCACTTGCACTGGGGCCTCGTTAGTGTGCAGAGTAAAAAAGAAAACTTGTATACATTTCCCCTCTGTACATAATTCACAACAGCTGTATTGCTGACCAGACTTTATATGAAACTTTTGAATCACTTCTGTCTCTAATCCCTATGGTTTACCTCTGAGCGCTCGGATGACAGATATTGAGTCCATTCTTGTTGGCAGAGAAGGTTGCGCCATTTGTCCACTTCTTTGTCTGCTTGTTGTCTTGAGCACATGTATTTTATGAGAAACACCTTAAGGGCAAACATTTATTTTGACCTAGTTTTTTATGTCTGCTAGGTGGAATGCAGCTCCTTGGATGTTGGGAAATCTTTTGCATGTGTTCATCACTCCTGATCTGCCATGGCTGTCGCATCCAGTTTAAGCTGGCTGATTTTTTTTCTTTTCTTTTGAAATACTTTTATTGAGTTTTAGAAAGTTAGCCAATCTCATTATATAACAGTGCAAACCATAGTATGATTTCATTGTTATAATAATCTAGACTTAACATGTTGACAGGCTGAATGATTCCTACTCATTCTGTAGCATTGTTGAATAGTCAAAAGTGGAAAGAAGTAAGGGTGAGAAGAGTAGGGAAGGAGATGAGCTAAAACAAGGATACACTAGTTTGGATGTTAATTGTATATCTGCGATGATCTATGTGAGGAAGGGGATTAGTTCCGGAAATGTTTAGAAAGGGTGTGTCTAGAGGGAATGTTGGGATAATGCTCCAATTAAATGTAAATAAGCAAAGTATAATATATAGCTATAGAGGTTTGGATTTTTAGATATATAGGTCCAATTTGTTTCATAATTTGCGTGATGACTGGGAATTAGATTTTTTTTTTTTACGAGCTCAATTGTTATCACTTATAATAAAGCACACGCATTTTCCTCTATATGTGTTGTATGATAGATTAATGTAGGATTTCCATTTACATAGTATGTTCTTAACTCGTATAATTAGAAGAATTCTCGGAGGCATAGGTCTTAAGTGTTGTTTAGTGCGATGGACCTTGAGCCTAAGGTAAATGGTGTAAAAATGAAGGTAGATGTTAGTATGAAATAAATTATTTATAGTTTTCTCGATCTTAACCCGTAGCAGTTTGATCAACCCAGCGATTCTTGGAAGTTCCACCATTGGTCAGATTTTATGAGGCCAATTTTGAAAAGTTTATCGGGGGTCCAGTTTGATCTATGGAGAGTCCATAATTTGCATTGTGTTAAAATTAGAGAGATCTTTTTCGTAGAGGAATATTTACATATATTTGTCCATATCTCATCAGATAAGAATGGTGTAGCGAAATTTATGGAGGTGTCTGACCTTTTTATTTGGCTCAATAGGGAGAGTTTATTTATTTTTTTAAATTATTGGAGCTTAATATTCTATATGTTCTTGCTGTAATGTGCTGTTTTGTGGATACATTTGTGGGTAATTTAGGAAGGTCTGAGCAATGGGGTTTCTTGTGTTTGCTCTGTGTTGCTTTAAGTTTGAGAAATCTATACAAATCTATATTCTCCACCTTTTTTTGTGCTTTGTAAGTTTGCAAAATGTTTGTCACATGTTAGGTTAAAATTGTTTGCCCCTAGAATACCTGTGTCTTTTGTTAATTTGCATAGTTTTTTGTTAAGGCAATCCAGAATTGAGGATCATCACCTATATACATTTACTATGTAAAAATTAGAGTTGGTACTCACTATTTTTTAGATCAGTCTTCTGCCCTCATTGTCCTGAGAGCTTTCAATTACTTTAAGGTCTGCTCTTTTAGATATTAAAGTTATAACTCCATTTCATTTTTTTGTTGGCTCGAGAGCATGTTGAATGTTGGATCCAATGAGTTTGCATGAATTTGCATTCAGAATCACCCACATTTATTTCCTGTAACAGAAATACATCGCCTTTGAGTTTTAGGCAATAGTCTAATATTTTTTTCCTTTTGGGTAATTTAGGCCCTTAGTGTTTAGAGAGAGGATTTGTAGATTCCTGTTTGTCATTGTTGGGAGTGTGGATAGTTGTGTTAAGTGCTGGTGGTGGATATTTTATTTGAAGCTATGTATGGATGGTAGTATAGCTCCTGGCCATCTTAACTTTCATCCTGTGTTTTAGGCTTGTATATTGTTGGAGATCCCCTATTGTATTTTGTGTATGGTCGCTTCATTTACACATGGAAATTGTAGCTAGACAAGTAAGAGGTATCTGACTAATAGGAGTGATTTTATGTTTAGCACGAAAGAGTGTGAGGAAGGGGAGAGAAAGCAAGGGAAGTGATAGACAAATAGGCAAAGGTTGAGTAAGAAAAAGGTTAGGAAAACAGTAGAAATGCATATAAAAGTGAAAGAACCCTACCCAAAACCCACCCATCCCTAAACTGCTCACCGATGGAGCTAAAATCATGGGAGAGTAGAGTGAAGGCCAATGAAAATGTAATATTTCTATAATCGTGAATGATAACAGAAGTATAAGCAATACAGTAGTAATATATTCTAATTTGATGATGGTCTAACTTGAACTCGTATAACCAGATGTGCACCAAACAGTGCAGCTTTAGCAACCAATAGCGAAAGATTGCCTAGACAAAGTTAAAACAACTTTTGTGTTATTTAATATGGTGCAGTGTAACTGTATGAAAGGTATAAATGGTCTACTGACTTTGTGTGGGATATCGTATTGGTATACAGGCACTACATCATGCGGTGGGGATGATTTGGCAGTCAGGTGGTGTATGGCTAGAATGCAGAAGTTATATATTTAGGTTGGTGTCTTTGAACATGTCATGTGATGAATGCTAAAGGCAAGAAGCATTTTAGTACATATTCAATGCAGGATTGCTTGCAAACATGGTTGGTTAGAAGTAGTTATGTATCTGAGCGTGATAATGGAGTGTGGGGTTGGATCCAGTTAGACAGGTTTTATGTTAGTTTCATGACATGGTGGTTAGATGTAGGCTCTATGTGCTTACTCTTAGTTAAGTTGGATGATGTGTGCCACTATGTTTAAAGAATAATAGATTATGGTGCAAGGTAACATTGTTTATAACCTTAACATCAAGAAAACAATACATGAAAAATGTGTTACAAATTTATTTCGGTTTGTGATCCGTTAAGGAAATACTCCAGCTCTGCAGGTTCATTTAAAAAGGAGGTTTTCCTATGTAGTGCTATCTTCAACTTAAAGGGGGCAGCAAATTAGATTATACTTAGTTGTTTCAATTTGTTACTTAAGACTAAGAATTCTTTTCTGCAAACAATTTCCTTTGCATAGACCTGTGAAATTCGGATTCTATATTCTTTCTATTTCATTTTTTTCCTCATATGGTCCAAGATTATCTCAGGGTGTGGTAGCATAGGTGTCTAAAGATTGTTGGTCTAGGGGATTTCAAGTGGTCAAGAGGTCTGCTGGGAACTCTGTGTGCTCCTTCGAGCTCCCTAGTCTATGTGGCATTCAAGATTCCAGGAATGAAGCGCAGGATCTTGCATCTTTCGCGACATTTTCAGGAAGGCCAACAATGCTAAGATTGCCTCTTCTATTCCTGTCCTCGCTCTGTCATTTGCATTTACATTTTGTCAATCTTTTTTGCTGCAAGATCTGTTTTTATTTTTCTTTTGAGCATTTTGGCCATCTTCAACCTTGCTAATTCTAGATTCTGCTTCTTCAATCCTGGATGATTGGCTCTTGAAGTCTTTTCTAAGGCCTTGCAGGTCCGATTGCTAAAGGTTGGTGTTTGTTTTAGTAGTTTGTCAGGTCATGTAACAAGTTTAGCCTTTGAAGTATCAGGTCTGCATTTGGATTCATATCACCTTTGCTTTTTATTGGGAGTCCGGATCAGGAGGCACTGATCTGGTTCTCCTTTGACATGTTTTTTACTCCTTAATTTTTTTTAACGTCTCTTTAGCTTTTTCGTAGCCATATTCCTGCATATGAGTCCGTGACGACATTAAGTGTTAGTTATTGATCAGCATAGATGAGGACTGAGTACTCTTATTATGTTGAGACTTGTTTTGTATATTTTGCTTGATGATTTTCTGCTGGTTTGTGATTTGAAGTTAATTTACAGATAATGTAGAGGGTACTGCTCTTCGTGAGATAATAGTTAGCAATTAGCATTTGGTAGTTCTAGGAAACGTTTAATAAGTTTCTCTGGCAGTGTATTGCCATGCTATATTAACATCCCCAGATAAATGTTTGCACTGTAGCACTGTATAACAGTGTTCGTCTGTATGGCCCAGAGAGTCTTCATTCACCAAAGAAATAAAAGGTCAGAAGAGATTTGTGATTACTAGATCATTGTATAGTGACAGAGCCTAAATCTCTGGCTTGCCCTAAGAAGGTGTTTAGTATTAGACTCCATCACATTCCGGTCCCAGTGATGTTCTTATAGTAGATAATGGCAGGTTCACATTGGAACGAGGGGATATGTTAATAGACATTTTTCCTTCGTGAGTGGAGAGCTTTAGATCGGTAGGGTATTGAAGAGCCCTAAAACCTTGGGGACTCAGATTTTAGATAATGGAAATCTCATATTAGAAACATAGAGAGTATGTGTGCCATCAAATGTCATCTTGAACTGAGAACACTGTAAGAGCTTTGTTACTTTGCATTAGATAGAAATCCAGAACAAGGATAATGGCATTCTTCCATTAAAGCATGTAAAAAATACATACCAACATTATGTCCTCTTGATCATAGACCTCGTTCAGTGAACAGTAGAATATAGCAGTTCATGAGGAAGCAGATGAGTGCACTAGTTGGAGTTTGTCACAGATTTTGAAAGGGTTGTGCTGTTGCAAGTCCAGCGTCTATCGTTCAGTAGTTGGGGCAGAACTAGTTCTAAAAGTATTTAGCTAGAACCGATGCGAGGCGCGTATATCCGCACATTTCAGCATATTTCATACGCATTTCAGCACAATACAGTGCAATATATTTCAGTACATTAGAGCCCTCTAGTTAACATGGACACAAGTAGTGATTGCAGGTGCTTAATTTGCAAAAGAGAAAGTGGCCGTGCTAGAAGCCCATCCGTGGCTGGTGCAATTAAAGGTCGGCGCACCGGACGCCAAGTCTGGGAGTCTTAAATCCACTTTATGCCTCTTTAATCCACTACCAACACTCCCTGCCCCTTTATCTTACTCTTGCAAGTTACTGCGTTCTCCCTTACTGACAGTTTTGTCGTCTTTCTCTTCCTCAATCTTACTGATAATGTGTTTTTCCCGTTGTTGCTTGCACTCAGTAAATGCCTAATGCAGAAAAACAAGTGCCCGTGGTCCCCACTGGCAGCCAACTGCTCAAAGTAAGCTCTGGTGATTGCACAAATGAGGGCAAAGCTTGTGCTGTGAAGAGTCTAGCGTTCGATAGGGCAGTTTATAGTTCCTAAATGATTCAGCTAGAACTGATGTGAGGCGGGCATCATCATTATGCCTTACCACTATTAAAGATGTGCTTTGGGCATAGCTGCCAAGTTTTCAGATTTCTCGTGACATTTCTATGGTTTCAGTTGTCATACGAGTGTCATTCTACTGTCAAATGTGTGACACTTAGAGTGACACTTTCTGGCAAGTAAATCAAAGTGATTGCCAGTATTAATGTGCCTCTCTGTGAGTTTTCTGTTACTGTAGCCATACAAATCACCCAACAATGAAAATACACCTGAAGCAAGCCAGATCCATTAGTTCTTCCAATGATGTTTAGCAGTATCAGATTCAAGAGTAACGATGATTATTTTGTTAGGAATAATTAGAAATACATTGTTTAGATTCTGAGAATATTAGAAGTGAATTAAATCAAGCTGCATCTGTGGAAGAGGGTCTCAGTCCCTCCTTTTCTCCCTTCCACACCCCTTTCATCTGTGGTCTCTCACTCTTAACCGCTTTCAGCCCTGTTCTTCTGACGTCATTGTGAATTCCTCTACCTCCATATCTCACACATATGCCCTTCTTCACCGCCCTGGGGTGCATCAGCAGAGTTGTGATTAGAAATACTGACCCTTGAATAGCTGGCACTGGCATGAGGGTTGAGGTACCTTAATCGAGGTGGACACCTTGTGCAGAAGATATTGCAGCTCTCTTAGACATTTAATATTGGGAACGTTGACTGAAGTGAGGGGGCGCACAGTTTTGCGGTGAGCTGTGGGTTGGGTGGATTGGGGTTACTGGGAAGGTTTGGGCTGAAGCTAGAATAACTCATGTTCTTCATTCAGACACACACAACCACAATATACGCAGTAATGTGTTCACCTCCAGCCCCCAAAATAAGGAAGGTCGCATGTTACCTCTGAGCAGTTGAGAATGTAAAGCAGTGTCAAAAGCACAGATCCCTGTGCCCATATCTTAGCACTGTAAGATTATTCAAAAAGGTTTTACTCTACATGTGATGCGTGCGAATGTCACATATGCACATTGCATGCACATGTGACACGTGCGAATGTCACATTTGCACATTGCATGCACATTGAAACGAGAGAAATACACTGTCTCAACCGCCGTGTAGGCTATTTTAATTTGTAATTGGTAGTCTGGGCACACATTCATATACATTTTGAAGGGTGTAGGGGGGTCTAGTGCTTAATTTGTAAAATAATAAGTGCCGGTGCTAAAGATTTCTCAGAAGCCTGCGGTCCGTGCTATCAAAGGTCGAGGTGGTGAATACTATGGCTGCGTTGTCTTGATTACACCTCATGCCTCTCTCATTCACCACCAGAACCCCCGCCCCTTTACCTCACTCTTTCCCATTCTTTTTCTTCCTTTTCCTCCCTTTATCACTGTCTTTCCGTTTTTCTCTTCTTCTACTTTTAATGAACCGATTGTCAATATTTGAGGCACTTTTCAGCAGAAGCACATTACACTCAGTGGGAACAGATACTTCAAAAACATAACTACGTTACATTTACTAGGGCACAGCCACAATATATTAAATAGCACCATATACATACATACATACATACACACACACACACACACACACACACACACACACCCCCCCCCCCCACCCCTGCATGATGAACCCCACCTCCCCGTGACAGCCACTTTACTTTTAAAGGCACCGCAGTACTTACTACATGCAACGAAGAGTCTATCACTTCCCAGCAAAACAGCTACTCTTCCTTCTTGTACATTTGGGTGGCCGTACATAAGCACCTGGTGTATGTTTCTATCCTCATCTGTTTTTAACTCACACCAGTGCTTATTCATGTATTATTTAGTAAGGTAAATCTTGTGTCAATTGTGAGGATGGCTCAGACGCACTTCTTCTTTCCCTGATTTTCGTTCCTGTTCTGCGTTAGTGCTGTGGAATGGTCCACGCAGCGCTACCCCTGGTCTGTTAGCTCCTCCACCTGAAGGAGCTGGAAGGCGCTCGCAACTTTGGCAGTTAAAGGAGTGGCGGTGGCTTTGGAGCACGGCTGAGGTTAAGTTAAACTAAAGGCCCTGCACTGCTCCTGCCGTTCACAGCCTTCGCCGTGCCGGGCAGTGGCATTTTACTTGCACATGGTACTCCGCGCCGGAGGCATGATTGGTCATGGCAGGCCTTGGACTCGTCACTCAGTGGTCACTTCACAGTTCACTTCATGCGTATGAAGTGACCACCGAGTGACGAGTCCAAAGCCTGCCCTGAGCAATCATGCCTCCGGCGCCGGGCACGGGGCACCTGACCATGTGAAAGTAAAATGCCACTTCCCGGCCCAGGCCAGGGCGCAGGAGAAGGCTGGAAGAAGGGCAGGGGCCAGTTCAGGGCCTTTAACTTATCCCAGCCGGACATTATGTGGAGCTGAGCTGGAGCCGAAGCTACCACGCCGGTGACTGTCACGTCGCGCCACCCACGAGCCACCACGCCCAAGGAAAAAACGAGCAGAGTTGGTAGTGGCTTATGGCTGCTACTTACATTTACTGGTAGTGGTAGGTGGTCGGGCACTGGCCGGCCTGCCTGCATAACTTTATTCGATAGGTGGCGTAGGCCTGCTGCTGCTGCCTGCACTCGACGTCGGGGCTGGGCTAACCACCTCAACTGCTGACGACTCGTGGCGCGGTGCGTGCGGGTGTGCAGGGAGTGGCATCTTGAAAAAAATTCGGCGCACGCTGCCTGCCGCACAGCTTCCGCTGCAGACCCCAATCCAACCCCCTGCCCAATCAGTGTCCCGCCCACCGGCAAGAGCTGCTGCCTAAACTAAAGCAAGTTCAAAATGCGCATCGTGACCGTCATGACAAAATCACTGTGTGGATCTCTGATAGTCTGATTATATTGGATTCATTCATTGACTAAATAAATTATGAGTCGGACTGTCTGGCCAGTGTGTGATGCGCCGAGTCACTGAGGTAAATTCATTTTTAAAAACTGTCTAGTCTACAGCTACGCCACATTCACATTGCCATATGACGTGCTGTCATTTGCAAACGGGTGGTGTTATGTAGACCCAGCCCTGATAAATAAGTGCCGGTGCTAAGCACCGGCAAGCAGCGGCACAAATTAAGCACTGGGTGAGGGTCACACTCTCACCCTGTGAACTGAAACTTGACAGCAGCACTTTCCAAGGACAGTGGTTGTGATATCAGGTGCTGCTAAGTTTGCTCTACAAAAATTATTCAGTACGCTGGCATTGATGGCGTGCATTCGCTCCAGGGTTTAGTCATGCAACAACACTTGTCATCTCATTTCACCTCACTTCAATGTCACTGGGGTTCATCTGATCTGGCTTACCAAAACAATCGGTGAACCTTGCTCTTATCCCCAACTCCTCATGACTTACTTAGCCTGCAGTGTGGGGTACAAAGAGGCCGGGTGCCCGGGCAAGAAGGAGAGAGGTGTCTAGACGAGAGTTGCCCTTCCTTCCGTCCAGCAGAGGCACACCGGTGAACTCGGCCGCAGGATGCAGTGCGAGACTGGCCCCGGCCCTCTGCCAGAGAGCACAGTGGATCACCGGGGTGCAGGGCTCCTGTCAGACCCCAGCGATTGCTGATTTGAGAACAGTGGTAACAAGATGCTACTCTGCCCAAACAGCTCAGGTCGTGATTGACAAGGATGGCATCAGAGTTGCAACAGCTTTCCCAAACTACCTCGGAGAAGCAGACACATGCTGCGGTGTCCAAGTCTTTGGCTCTTATGCATGTTCCTCGCAGTAAGCTGGAAGGTCAAGATGTTATAGAATGGGACCAGGGCTGGTAAAGGGGCCTGGTAGGAAAGAGGCTCCCGTCACATCACATGCGTCTCCTTTTATTAGAAGAGACCGGTGAAGTAATTCAGCTGCGCCGTAATTGAGCACCGGTGTACCTCACGCATGCATACTTCAAGTGCAGGTTAGAGACAAAGCTTTGGCCAGGTGCAATCCTTGTACAAGCCAGAGCTAAGTGCACAGCCCTAAATAGTGCTAACTTTGTAAGTGCTGTTGCCGTTGTCTCTCCTCTGTCACAGTGGACTGGTGCTGCCGCCTCCAAACCCTTTCTCCGGTCACACTTCTCCCGCTGCTGCTCTCTTGCAGACTGACTGACACTACCATCTACAAATTCCCTCCTCCCTCCACCTCCAGGGTTGTCCCTTCTGGGTTTCACGAGCTGCACAGTGCCCATTGTTTTGGCAGGCGCATCATGGCCCAGTACAATATGTGACTAGAGATGCCAGGCTAACGCCTGACCACTTATTTTTGCAGTGGAGCGGTAGAAACAATGTATCCAACAAGCTAAGGCTGCACCCGCCCCGTCTCTCCATAGCAAACAGTGAGTTCCACCGGCCTAGCTAGCAGACAATATGTGAATTGCCTGGGTAGACGGAACCCTGTGGTAGTGCGCAGCAGGCTGTTTTTATGACAGCAGGGCGCCGCACTGTGTGGCGGATGCGTGACTAATCCATTTTAATGTGGTGATGCGCACACCAGCACTAAAATGCGTTCGTTTAACTCCTGATGCGTGGTTTTTGGCAGGACAGTTTCGGGTAATCTTCCACTGTGACAGTTTCTATGCTCCGTATTTGGTCCTGGTACAGTCCACTTAAGGTGACGATTGAGAACAATCTTTTCCCCTGATCGGCCAGAGGGATTAAAGCCTGATAACTTTCAGAGATTTATTGGGTGGCAGCCATCTTGTCTGGTTCCCGCATAGCTAGCAAGGAAACTCGCTACCTCATACCACCTTAGTTTTTTAAAATAAAGGTCCTAACGAGTGCTTCCCATTCAGGTAGAAGATCGATGACAGTAGGGGGTGGCATCAGTGATGTTTGAGTGGGGATGTTGGGGGAGTCTCTGAATTGCAGCAAACGAGGCTCAAGCCACGCCCCAAAGCTGGCTGTGTTTTTTTTTTAATTGTAAAGTTTGACATGGCATTGAGCCTTTGTATCATGAGGATAAACTCCATTCTCAGTCTGATCCTTTGAGAGCCTAGTTTTTCTGTACTCTGTCTACACCCATCTTAGATCTTCTTTGAGACACTCAGAAGCAGTTGTTTGAGTTGGGCACCCAGTTTGTAACCTCTCACCCCAGACAGAGATCAAGACCGTAAATGGAGTCGAGCTGGCATAAGGAGCCACTGCCTCTATAGGTACCCCACGTTAGCATAAGGGTTTTACTTTAGTATACATAACGCTTTTTAAAAAAAAAATTTTTTTTAAGCATTACAGCAGGAGACAAAACGACACAGTGGGCTGGATGATGACTATTAGCAAGAGATACCTGTGATTTGATGAATCATTAATAGGGAAGGATATTTCTTGGTATTTACTAGGACAGCAGAAGACATGAGGGTCAGAGAGCCAGCCAGGCAAAGTCAGTCAGCCTTCCAAGCTCTGATCAGTTCTCCTGGACTACTAATGACAAGAAATGGCCCTTCCCCATTAAAACCCAAAAACATTTAAAACCCAAATGTGCTTTGCGGCGTATGCATCGTGCTTTCCTTGGAACTATCTACTTTAAGCATATTGAAAATCTGTGGGATTAATGAATGACCGCATCTAAGATCCATTATGTTTTTTTTCTTCTAAATTTGTATTTGTCAGAATATATGCCTTTATGCCATGCTTCTGTATTCTAGTCAGTAAAACCAATAATGCGGTAACTTGTGGGATTGTTTTGAAGTGGAGGATTTTAACTATTTGATAATCGAATCTCAATGAGTAGCGAAACAACCTAACACGTTTTCACACTTTATTTCTAACCCTCTAGTACACTCTAGTGCTCATGTATAGTATTACAGGCGATTCCCAAATCCTAGGACCTTGTTTTACAATCCTACGTTGATCCGAGAGAAGAATTTTTCAAAAATGGATTACGTAGACAGTAGGTAATAAAAAGTACAAAAATGTGAGAGTGGAAGATATATTGTGGAAATCTGATTGCAGTCGATGTAGCTTGGGTTTGGTTAAACGAAGAGTAGCATCTTCAATACAAGAATTGGAGAAGCCTTTATGCCTGGTTTTAATAGATATCAAGCCATATCTATTGCTGGCTTTGATGAAGCTTGTGTAAAAGGGTGCGCCGTACAAGAACTGTTCTAGGCAGACAATGCAAAGCCGTGCTCAGAAAAGTTTGGGCGTTTGACTCATTTTAGCTCCGATGGCTAGATGCTCCCTGAAGTGAGATGATATGCAAATAAAAGTGCGGTCATGATCTGTGGACAAAGGAAAACTTCCAACCTACAACAATATGGCCCAATAAAAGACTTGGAGGCTCCACTAACGGAACGAAGGGAAGCAAGAAACCGTGGAGTGACCATGGACCCAAACTTCTCCTTGGCCCCACATGATAATGAATTCCTAAAGTACACTTCTACCCAATTCGATTGTTAAGGCACATAGTCCCTCACCAAGGGTACATCAGAAATCACAGACAGTTCTCACCTTCATAACATTGCAGATGGATTACGAAAGTGGTTTGCATCTTCGCACACCTGCTTCCCTCTGTGGGAAACTACAAATGATCCAAAATGCCACAGCACAGCTACTACCACTCCTCACCAAAGAGTACTCCTGCCACAGGGGCCTCAAGCACTGCACTGGTTCTGGATGGCCGTTCGCACTGCCTTGAAGGAACATCATCCACCGAGGAATCCAAGAGAAAGGCCCAAGGTACTGACGAAGTGAAATACGAGCGATCCTCCCAGAACAGGACACTGTGCTCAAAAGAACACCTCAACTCGTCATACCTTCCTAATAGAAAGAGACTGCTGGTGGGACCACATTCTCAAAACCGGTGGCAGAACTTTAAAACACCTGGCAAGCCAAGGTGAGAAATTTACAAGTCCTTCTCAAATTTATGAAGGAATTAAAAATCTAGCTCTATCGAGATGAAGAGCCAGAACAATTGTGGTCCCCTTACATAAATACCAAACAACAGTTTCCGATAGAGTGTTGGAAAGTCACAGGAACGCCACCGTTGAATCGTGGCTGATTGTAAGCAGCGCAGGTGGGTTAATGGTGGATGAACTGGATACATAAACACGAATCTCCACAGCTGGACTACACACTGGCTGACTGTAATCCGCGCAGGCTGGATGACGGTTTTACCCTCTGCAGTCTTGATGAAACACTTCTGTCCTGCCTGGCTGTTCTCTTAGTGGTCTGTAACTGTCCTAGAACGCCTGTGTACTCTCACAGGACACCTTAAGGCTGCCTGGCTGTTAGTTTAGTAGTCTTTTACTGTCCTAGAACGCACTTGTACTCTCACAGGACACCTTAAGGCTGCCTGGCTGTTCTCTTAGTAGTCTGTAACTGACCTGGAACACACTTGTACTCTCACAGGACACCTTAAGGCTGCCTGGCTGTTCTCTTAGTAGTCTGTAACTGTCCTAGAACACATGTGTACTCTCAGAGGTCACTTTAAGGCTGCTTGGCTGTTCTCTTAGTAGTCTGTAACTGTCCTAGAACACACTTGTACTCTCACAGGGCACTCTAAGGCTGCATGGCTGTTCTCTTAGTAGTCTTTTACTGTCCTAGAACGCACTTGTACTCTCACAGGGCACCTTAAGGCTGCCTGGTCTGGTTGCTTTTCTTAGTAGTCTCTAATTGTCCTAGAACGAACTTTTACTCTCACAGGACACCTTAAGGCTGCCTGGCTGTTCTCTTAGTAGTCTGTAACTGTCCTGAAACACACTTGTACTCTCACAGGACATCTTAAGAACGCCTGGCTGTTTTTTAGTAGTCTGTAACTGTCCTAGAACGCACTTGTACTCTCACAGGGCACCTTAAGGCTGCCTGGCTGTTCTTAGTAGTGTTCTTTTAAATGTCTGTACCTGTCATAGGACATACTTATACTGTCAGAAATCTACCACCAATCTACCTAAACCAAAATGTGCAATATCAAAAAGGACATGTATCAAATGCATGCAGATATCTGCCGCATGAAGCTGGCATCCTAGAGCTCTTTAGGATAGTACTTCCTGGAAGGTCCCACTCTCAGCTCTTCTCACCCCCCCCACCCCCCCACCCGTCCAAATTGGACATCTGAAAATGTTACCCATAGAGAGATTACTGAAATTAAGATCATACAGATGGATCTCCGTCCTTCCTCTTCTTTTACCTTTGAAGGTGTGGAGGGCCTAATTGCTGTACACAGCAAGTAGGTGGGTCATAATTTGTAATCACTGTAAAACCAAAATGGAACTCGCAGACCAAATTATAGCTGCCAGCTAATTCTAACAAGTGTGCACCCTATTTCTCATTTAAACTTCCTCCATCACATGGCTAAGTGCTATGACCCAAGACACAAGAAGAGCTCCACTCTGGTCAATGACTCGCAGTACCAAATCACTTAAAACACTCATTTGGTTTTCTCATCAGTGTTTCAGTATCTCCTCCTCCAATATTCCAGACATTGACATTACTGTGGAGCAGAGGTCTTCAAACTGTTGGGCGCGACCCCCAGGGGGGCCGTGGAGTCCTGGGAAGGGGGTCGCGCATTTCCAGGCCTCAGTTCTGCCTGGAATCTAAAACGTGTGCTCTTCCTTTTGGAAAATGTGACGCTACATTCCGGTCCTTAAAATGCTTCAGATAAAGTTAATTGAGTCTCCTGTGCTGTGAAACGAAGAGGCTGGGCAGACAGGTAAAACAATCCTTCGTGCCAGGGTGCCTGAATGAAATGCAATTGTATGTTATGAGTTTATCTGCAAATGTAAAGGGTACTTGGGAGCGGTTCTGGCTTTAATTGCTTTGTGATGGCAAAGATTTGGTTTTGTTTTGAGTGGTAATAGGAAGTGTTAACAAATGGGCGGTGAAGTGCATGCTTTTGATCGTAGTTTACACAGCGCTTAGTACCCCTGAGGAGGTGTTGAAGGGACAGTTATGCAAAAAAAAAAAAAATGCATTACTTATGGTCCAGTATTATTAAAATCTACATTTTAGAAGCTCCATTTTATCCTAAAACTATTTGCACATTTTGTAGCAGTCTATCTTATAATTAGGGCTCCCGGTCTTATGGTATTTATTTTTTTGCCATTTCCGTCTGTATTTATCCGCATTTATTTTTGCCACAAGCAAAAGACGACGCTACAGCTAGTATTTTTCCACATTTATTTAAATTGACAATGCACACATGCGACTGGTTGTTATTGGTCAACATAATACATTCATCTGAAAACTTTGCCATTGTAGTACAAGCACATGTGCATTTCAAGAGACTTTGGGGACATTGAGGCTCTTTCTGGTTTAATGAAATTGCAGTACATGAGTTTTAGACTGTACGTGTCTAGCGCCCAAAAATAAATTACGTTGTCCTGGCGAAAAAGAATAAAATACTACCTGAAACCAAAATTAAAACACAACTTACTAGTTCCAAGATGTAATTGGCTTCTAATAGAATTTACTCCATAGTAGTTCTCGAGAGGTCCAAAGCCCACGTGTTGCCAGCTGGCTCGAGAAGGAACCACTTGTAACTGGTCGACTGGAATTTCGACTAGGGTGTGATGAGAGCATGAAACTGCATCTCGACCTTGGAAGACCAGTGATGTCTACATACTGGCCTCTGCTGGGCTGAATTTCCCTTTAATCAGTTCTCATCATGCATGCAGCAACCAGTGACAAAACTGCTCGTGCGTCGTTAAGCCATCTAAACAGCTCCTGCTACAAATCTGCGGGCCAAGACTTTCCCGGCAAGATGCTGGTGAGGCTGTGAAGTGCCAGCCTTATGGCAGATAATTAGGGCTACATGTGCCGCTGGAAATTAATGAGAAATCCATAGCTGCCAAGGTTTCAGATTGCTTATGTGTGACATTTTCAGAATTTCACTGTAATAATGAGTGACATTCAACGACTATGAGTGACACTTTCTCGCAAGCAAAATCAAGCAATGAAGACAAGGAAAACATATATAAATATCAGAAATTACACACATTTAAGCAATGAGAAACTTTAAGAAGATCTTAAAACTGCTGCAAAACTAAGCTAGTGCCCTTATAAAAGCGTGTTGACTGGAAGCAGTGCCTCACTGCAGCCAAGCACCAGTTTCAGGGTTTTTTTAAATGGAAGGGAGAGGTGTGAGAAGGCTACATACATGGGGGTGCTACCTGGAGGCTGTGTGTTGCTGCAGCCAAGCCTCAGATTCAGGGGTTTTGAGGGAATCAGAGGGGTGTGGGAAAGCGTCATACACCCAAAGTAGCACTAAGCATGGTTGAGCAGCAGGCAGTGTTACCTATGCTCTAATCATATTCTCCAAGAATTACACACAAAGCATTAGCATGCGTGATCAGAAAGAGATACCCACTAATGATCATATTGTTCAGAGTGAAACTGGAAAAACTGGGACAAATCCCAGCTTCTTGGTGTCACCAAATTGTGTGATCCTAGACAAACTGTTTATTTCACATCCTTGTGTATGTTCATTATCACATGTTGGAGTGCCTTCAAATATGTGTGTCATACAAAAACATGTTTGTACAAATTGTGATGGTTACAACTAATTGTGCAATAAAGTTCCTTCATATATTTGAGTTTGACTGTACTCTGCACATGTATAACATGTCGCACATATTGTACAAATGAATCAGAAGAAGGACAAGTATTCTGGGATTACTAAGTATTTTCTAAATGACACCATGGCTAAAATATTGCCAGTAAATGACCAACGCACAAAATAATTGACAAATTGGTTTTTGAGGTGCAAACTGGACTCCTGTTCGTTGCAGTTTTATATAGCGTGCATTGGAGCACTTTACATGAGCACCAGTTATATTAGTGAAGGTCAAATTTGGTTTTAGGACCAGGAAGATTAAGTCACTTGTGAATATTTACACGATGCTGAGCCAATGCTCAGTCTTGAACCTGATTCCTAAGTTCCAAAGTCTGCAGCTGTTGTGGTAATACCACATGCTCTCCCATGTCTTGCGTTTGATTTAATGGCCTACAATGTTACTCCAGCTGTAACGGGAATCTAGTTTGCATATAGGTACACATGAGATCTGACTTACCGGTCCTCCCATCTCACAGCCAGTAGAAAACACGCCATGCAGATTAAAAACAATGCTCCCAGTCCCATGAAGTGAATGCTTCTTTCCTGGTGTTCCCTTTTTCAATGACTGCTCCCCATTGTGTCCGCTGCTCCTGCCTCTCTTGCCATAATCTCGATGTGTGCTTCCCACTGTACCCACCGGGGCACCACCACTGCCTTCCTTACTGCTGCTGGGAGGGGAGAGCCATGTGATAGCTCTCTCCGTGGTGCGCTGTAAAAGTCATCCGACGGCATGCTGCCTGCTCGACCACCTCTATACAGTACACTGCCAGGGGTCGCTCCACCTCGTCTCGGGCACTGCGGGATTAGGTGTTTAGCCTGTACAGGTGATTGCATTTATTAAGGACACTACTTGACACCTGGTTTGTTGTTTTGTCTGGACATCAACAGAGAAACCTAGCGCCAGACCAAATAAAACAGGTCTACAAACTGAACAGCCTAGCCAAGATAAATAACTAGTCGCACTGGCCGGCATATCTAGCCCTCAGGCCTCGACTGTTCTGGACAAAATCGGAAAAAAATGTGCCTTTCGAAGCATGCTGCAAAGGCATGTCACGGGGAAGCCTGGAAAATATTTCATTCTGGGGCAGGTTAGAGTACAGGCTGCGCGATGTTTTATACCCACAGCTGAATAGCACATGCACCTGCATAATGTGGCCTGCCGTCCGTACCCGACTCGAACACACCGACACAGGTCGGGAGAGCGGCGGCGGGGGGCCGAGGTGCCTCAGACAGCTCTCCGAGTGGGCGCAGCATCCTCCAGGCACCTCACGAAAACAACTTCCCAGGCTGCACATGGGAGGGCGGACACGTAGGCGAAGTGAGGCTGTCTGGAGGCGACAGGGCCAGCCAGTGCTTTGAAACTCCCCGCTCCGTGGTGAGAGCTTCAAAACACATCCCCTCATCCCTCACGAGGCAGCAGGGTGGCGCCAGCCCAGCACAACCTTACGGCTGGCTGCAGCAGGAGGACGTTTAAAGCAGCAGGGAGGCTTTTCATGTGTGAAGAGGGATCAATGAAGGGCGAACAGCTGAGGGAGACACACTGCATCCCAGAGGGACAGATTCATGGCTCTCGAGTCAGTCCGACCCCTATCCTGGCCCCCCCCCCCCCCAGGTCGTTACCCTCCTTCTCACTAGGCAATAAATCATGGAACGGCGCGACGGCGGGCCCTTTCCCTCCACCCCCGCTATAAACCATTAAGCAACCCCTTGCTTTTCTCTTCTTGAGACACCCTGATAACACGACACTGCAGGCTCCCTTAATGAGGTCCACACGAGGGCGCTAAAAGACCCTGATTGGAAGGGATTTAAATGAATTTCCAGGGGCATGGAAAGGAAACTGCACTGGAGCACGGCAGCGCGGCAAAATTTGCTAGTGTTTTGCCGTTTCTAAATATAAATACAGACAAAGGAAATATAGATTTCCGTCTGTATTTATATGTATAAATCCGTAAAAACGGAAAACCGGGAGCCCTACTTATAATGTGTGTAATGGAAGAATAAAATAATGACTTGCGCATTCACAGTGCTTGCTGTCACAGGCTGTGACCTCGTAGCACTAAAAATACACAAGTCACTATTCTCCACTGCACCAACCAAATTTAATTCTGTGGCTCTCTGGTTATACACAGACCTCTGCAGTGCAATAACTAATCAAGGTTTCATAATGTACTACTGTGCATTTCCCACTGAGTAACAACTTTTTAAAATGTATTTTTCATTTAAGCTACCCATTATTTTATATGTAGCTACCTGATGGTAAAAGACCTAAAAAAACGGCCAAAATATTTTGGGGCTGACTTATGAGAGGCTTGCGCCACCGAAGCGTCACTTTTTTTGAAGCTCCGGCGGCACAAGCGTCTCAATCATATCTATGAGGTGACGCAAAGTCACCCTGCGTGGCTTTGAATGACCTCATAGATGTGAAGTAAGACAAAGCAGCGCTAGTCGCTGCCTTGCCTTAGTTTGTCAAGTAGGTGTTTCATGGGCATTGCGATGGGTGTTCCCATGCAACACCCATGGATTTTGACACTGCCCCAGATTTTCAAAACCATGTAAACCTGGGGCATCGCCAAAACCTTACACCTCCCAGTGCTTAATTTGTAAAATGTTAAGTGCCAGGGCTCTGACCAGGAGGCCACTGTAGCTTGCGCCACCCATCGCCCTTGACATTGCTGCCAAAACAACTACTAACCATCTCTCTCGCATGTAAATGCGACAGTTCAGATTATTCAAGGTCCCCAAAGCTAAAGGAATGGCTGGGGAGGCAGGTAATAGCACTATTTTAATGTATATTGTATTCATAAACAACCGTTGTTCTGCTCATCTCTAGGTTAGATGAGCAGCGCCACCATGTTGTAGAATGTTCTAATTATGGTGTTGACAATTAGGTGACGGTGCTGGGCACCGGAAACCAATTCAGTGCCGGTGCTGAGCACCGGAAAGCACCGGCTCAAATTAAGCACTGACGCCTCCCCACAGCAGGCGTAACAAGGAGAAATGTTTTCATTTTTCCTTGTTTTTTCCTCTTTCCATGTGTGTTGCATTCTGCAGCTCACCTAGAAAGTGAAAAACCCCTCTCAGTATTGTTTTTGTGCAGGAAGGTACCCCTTCTTGCACAAAAACAATCCTGCCTACATTGGTGTTAGGCAGCAATTTGTGCGCCAATGCAGGGGGAAAGTACAGGAATGCACCATATTTCATAAATAAGGTGCATTCCTGCCCTTTCACATTGGCGTAGGCCAGTGCAGCAAGAAGACTTGCGGCGCTGCCCTACGCCAATTCCTCATAAAATGAGGCCCTTTGTTTTTAGCCACACCTTTGACCACGCTTCCACGCTCACTGATCTTTGGTTTAATAAACACGGTTTAATATTATTTCTCCACTGTAAAAATGATTTGCTATGGGAATTGGGGGCGTTTATGGTTGTCAATAGGTGTCAATGATGAGGAGTATCAAGCTCTAGAAATTTTTGTCAGGAAGGGATCCTTACGCCTAAAAAATCTTGACAGGGGGGTCTCTGCATTAATACGTTTGTAGACCTTTGCTGTAGAGTAAGACACCTTTTTATTTGACGCAGTGCCAGGGCCAGTATATGACATATTGCTTCTAATGCTCGGTATTGGTGAGTTAGGTTTATGACAGATGTGTGTTAGACCTGGCCCTTTTGGCAGGTTTATCCCCAAACATTTTACCTTTTGCATCCTATTTTTCTGACCCTGTTTTTGTTGGCTACAGGATTCTGGGCACTTTACCACTGCTGACAAGTGCTAAAGTGCATATGCTCTCTGTATAAATTGTGACAATGATTGGTTATCCATGATTGGCATATTTGATTTACAGTTAAGTCCCTAGTAATGTCACGTCACGGTGTGTGCCAGGGCCTGTAAATCAAATGCTACTGTACCACCCACATGAGTAGCCCTGTAAATGTACCTCAGACGTACCACTGTAGTGTCTGTGTGCGCACTTGTGTACTGCCATGTTGTCCGGGCAAGTGCACCCACTTGCCAGGCCCAAACCTTCCCTTTTCTTAAATGTAAGGCACCCCTAAGGTAGGCCCAAGGTACCCCCATGGGCAGGGTGCAGTGTATGTGAAAGGTAGCACATGTACTAGTGTGTGTGACATGTCCTGATAGTAAAATACTGTGTAATTCGTTTTTCACTGTTGAAAGGCTATCTGTCCCATAGGCTTATCATTGGAGTTGCGCTGTAACATTTTTACATGTGTAACCTGCAATAGGGACAAGATAGGAAAATTAAGTTTAGACTTTTGGTGAATGTGGTTTTCAAATCCTGTGTTTGAAAATGCCACTTTTAGAAAGTAGGTATTTTCTTACTTTACCATTCTGTGTGCCTCTGACTATTTGTGTATTCAGCGTCTGGTGTGTAAGTGACGGGCGGAGATGTGTATTCACTCTAGACAGTCACTGGGGGGGGGGGGGGGGTTTGAGGTGTTCCCTGCCTTGCCTGGGTGACTCATCGCAGGCCTGAATAGACCTGGTCTGCATTTAGAGTGGTGGGAGGAGTTGTACTTACATCTGAATAGGCTGTGTCTCCTTTTGCACAATGCTGTCTAAGCCCCATGTGGTCATGCTGCACCAGTGAATACAGAACTGGTTTGGACTGGGTTCAGAGACCCTTGCCACAATGAGAACAAAGACATTTTGGGGTATAAGTATTAGACCTAAAACCCCAAGACTTTGGATTACTTCAAGGAACAAGAGGACCCTGCCAAGGAGAAGCGCTGTAAGGAGGAGTACTGCCCCTTTGTATTGTGGGGTTGTCCTGCAGTTGCTGCTTCTGTCTGTGGTGGAGGACAAGGACTTACTCGTTTGGCCCTGTTGTGGCATCCTACTTGTGAAGGGAATCTCCAAGGGCCTGTGTGTGCTGGCCTCCTGTTTTGGGAAGACTCGGGGATATCAAAGTCTTCCTCCCTTGTGCTATCAGAATATTGGAAGTTCCTTGGGCTTTTTACCTTATTGGGAATCCCTTGTGTTTTCCACTTTATTGGGAAGTCTGGTGCATTGCTGGAATTCCCTGGTGTTTCACTTGGGTGGAAATTCCCAAATTGCTGGACCCTGCCGGGAATTTCCTTGTTGGCTCCACTGCTGAGCTCTTCCTCCGTTTTGCCTTTCTTGTATAGCTGGTGCCGCCAGGCGTGCATGCTGTGAGGTCCATAAGTGAGGAAAAACCTTAAAGAACGGAGCGCGACCGCTCGCCTGCTGAGCGAGTGCCCAGGAGTCCCCCAAGCGTTGCCTAGCAACCAGCGCTGGGTTAAGCCTCCCGCAGTGCCTGGCCATGCCCACGGGAGCCGGCATCAGGAAGGGGAAGCCTCGGGGCCCGTATCGTGGCCCAACAACGCCGACCAGAGGACCCTGTGCGAAGCAGAGCAGGAGCACTCCCCGTGGGCAGGAGCTACGCCTCCGCTCGCGTTGCCGCCCCAGCCACAATGGACCACGAACCAACAAGGAAGCGGGAGCACGTAAGTTCGGCGGCCCTCTGTGCAGTTCTGTTGGAAGCACTTGCGTAGGAGCTGCAATCGCTGCGGGCAAGGATCAGGCGGCCCGATACCTGCCCGAGCAGCATGGCGCTGCAACGGTGTGCGTGGGGGCAGATAAGAGCGCTGGAGGCATGGGGGGAGGCAGTTACCACCTCCGCCTGAGCCGCCAACACGGGACTGGAAGAGGTGTCCCACCCCGCATTCCGCAAAAGTGCCAGGGGCACTGGGCTCCCCTTTGCCATTGCTGCATCGTAGGGCCGGCCCTAGCTGCACCGCACGTTTGCGGGCAGCACTTCTCAATGTTCACACTCGCGGGGGGCCCAGTGAGATCTCCCCCCTTCCTTCTTTGCTGACTCTTGTGGCCATTACAGGACGAGCCCATTACGTGGCCCCTGATCCAGAACTGGCCCATCAAGAAAAGGCCTCAGTGATGACCGTATTTCTAATTTTAGGAGCACAGAGGCTGCTCCTGGGGTGGGTATGGCGTGGTGACCTCTCGCAGGACTTGCTTAAAATGAAAGTGATTTCTGTGCAGTAATGAGTGATTCATGCATATCCTAGTAACCTGCAGTTCTTACCCTAAATGTTGGAATCATTATGTGCAGTAATGTGGGTTGTATAATGTGTTTTGACGACCAGTGCAAGTTATGAGTAATTACCATATTGCACTGAATGTGTTACAACCATTGCCTAATGCCAAAAGTGATTTTTATGGTTTATGTAGATTATGACAAGCGCCTAGTGGCGCAGCGATTTATGTTATAGGGTCTAATGTGCTTTTCATGCTACAAAGTGAGTTATGGTCTAATGTGTTTTTATGTACAATACAAAGGATATTTTTGATATAACTGTGTGGAGTCTCTTTTTGTGGTGTGCCTAGTGTGTCACTGCTGTGTGTGTGTGTGTGTGTTGCGCAAATGCTTTACACATTGCCTCTGGGATAAGCCTGACTGCTCTTCCAAGCTACCAAGGGGGTGAGCAGGGTTTATCTTGGGTGTGTAACTCCCTTACCTTGACTAGAGTGATGGGTTCTGCCTGGCTTAGGTGCATACAATAGCCAACCAGAAACCCAGTTTCTAACAATGTGGTTCTGGGTTATGTATTTATGCAGCCCCCCTCTCCACCTTAAATCTGCAAATAACCTGGGTGACACCATACCCAAGTCTCTGCTCCTCTGGTATTCTCCTCTTGAAGCACCGTAAAAGTCTGAGAAGTCTTAAAGGTGGTGCAGAAGTAAGCTAGCCAATACTCACTTAGATTTTTAGAGGTGTTTTATTGTGTGCAATCTTCTCAAGAGTAGCTCGTGTATTATTTCCCCAATTCCTTTTCTGGTATATTTCTTTTTTTTTTTTAAAGAAAGACATTCTTTAAGCAGGCACCCTTGGTGGATTTATCTTCCATTCCCAAGACAAAACGGTAGAAATAGTGCAGCTCTTTCTGACCTCTGTAGTAGCTAAGATGTCAGTGGACAGGTTTTGTAAATGATCTCCAAATATTTACTAACCGACCCTTAAATTTGAGCAGTTGTAGTAGGGGTGACAACCCACCTCCTTCCCCACGGGTAAAAAGGTTTCTCTCCTAAGTTACTAGCCCAATCATCCAGGCGACTGAAAATTCATATATGCCAGCTCTATATGCTGTCAATAGGGTCATGGTAATCTGACCATGTGATTATGACCTTGGTGATAAGGAATGGGTAATAGCATATAGGTACCTTGTCCAACACTCATAAAGGACAGTACTGCCTAGCATCCCATGACCGCAGCCCACTGGTAGCTGTATTGCTGGAAGGAGAGTTAACACTTGTCAGAGGGTTTTTGCGATATGGCGAGCAAGGGCGACCTACTATATATAGTAGAAACCCGGATTACAGATTATAGGGAACACACTGGTTTCACGTATACATTTGCAAATATTTGTAACTCGGTTGTAATGCTTTAAAAGATGCAGCTAGTCAGCACAGTTCAAGTTACCAATATTGGAAATGTATTTCTGAAATGAGTCCTTAGTGGATCATTGTTTTCTTTATCTTTGGTTGTAAGGCCTCAGGTGTCAGCCATCCTCCTCCCATTCGGTGAAGCATGAATGAGTCTCCACTGCACATGCGCGAGTCCTGCCTGATGTTGATGGACGGTGGCAGTGTTGTGCTCCAAGGCTCAGCCGAGCTTGTGGGTGATATGCTTCTATAGCAAAACCACATTACCATGAGGAAATTGGAGGGGGTAAAACTGAATATCAACACTCCTTTCAGCTCCAAAATGTCAGTTTGTAGTACATTTCTTACACTTGCCTGAGGGCCAGTATTTATTAGCCTCCTGCCTGGCCATAAGTGTGTCAGTGTGGTTAATATCCTGTAACACGGGTGAGTAGATATGTCATTTGAACTTCCAGACAAATCGAGCACGACTTAACACCTTCTAGACCTGGCCCAGACCAGCTGGAACAAGGACCTTTTCCTACCTGCTGGTTGGCATCTTCATCAGATGGGGTTAGAGTGTGACCATAAGAAACGGCACTGTGTGTATCTTGAAAGGAGAAGCAAAGGAATGAAGCAAACCCATGAAGCAGCAGCTAGCATTTTCTGTGCATTACCTAGGAATGTGTTCCTCTCTCCACGAAAAGCTTAAAGAAACTACCCAGTTGTGTTCAGTGGTTTAGCAATTGCCATATTTACCAGTCACACACAAGAGTAGTCTCTCGGCTGGATAGCGATAGCAGGACACAAACATTCTCCTTCCTGCAGTAGCACGTCGCCATATTGTTACCAACAAAAGCTATGGTTCCCTGTTCAGCCCTCTAGAGATTTCTGATATTTATCAAGCGCTCGTACCATTTGGCTTCTCGAATGAGGTCAGTTTCATGTGATCTTCATAGGGTAGATTTGGGAAGTGAAGTGCAGAAAGTGGAGGGTGTTTGCATGAGGATGCTCCAGTCCTGCACTCACAAATACATGTTTGGTTTCAAGTCTGATTGTCCACTTGAATTATTTAAAGTGCATCTGATCTACAACTTACAGAATGGATTTGATTGTTAAATGGCAACCCAAGACAGGAGCAATGCAGTCTTGGGTCTTTAAAATGGATGGCTTGTGGGGAACCTAAAGAAATGGGTAGGTATCACCTACACTTTAGTGCTCCTTAATCTGTTGGGTTTTACTAGAGGTAACCGAATAGTTAACATTCCTTTTGTATCTCGTGGACTCTTCAACTGTTTATCTACTCCTGTAGGAGGTGAATTAAGACTAGGTACTTAAGTTGGACCCATGTTCTGTGGTCATATCCACTGATGTTAGAAATGTCCAATAGTGAAGACAATTCTATGAGCTAAAGTATGTGAATTTTGACTGAGTTGATTTTACAAATTTGATCATGCTTAATTTAAAAGCATGACGAGCTCAAACTGATTTGCTTGCAAAAGGAGACTCTGAATCTCGTGAGCCATATTCAATAAAATACAATGACTAGGGGCTAGTAATAACTTTCTGATGGATACTTCTAACTGCAGATTCCTCAATATGTGACTATTTCCCAGGCATCAGACTGGATTCAGAAGCTTCTGTAGCAGTCTTCCTGCTTTATAGCAGTCTGAGGTGCGTGGGATATGAACACAACTCCAGGGCCTGCCGCGACTGCACCCAGATGAACCTGAAAGCCATATTGAACCGTGAATCTATACTGTACATCACCAATCACAGGAAGACTCGGCGCTAGGACCAGCTGAAGTTGAGATGAAGGTCCCACTCCGCTCCCGAACTCATTCCCGTGGCAGATAGTCGAAGTTTTCAGTGAGTTAAAGAAAAAGCACCATAAAATCAAAGCTGGGATACACCCCTTTGTGCCACTCTTAAACTCCACATAGGACTAAAGGGCGTAAACGTGCCTCTCGGTCGCTCTCCCAATCTCAATTGAAGCTTATTTAGAGTTTGGTCCCTACGCACCCCGAATTTCTAGGTCTGTTGGGGATGCTGCACCAAGTTGTAGCCCTCAGGGAGGCCATGGTGTGTATATTTGGCTCTTTGGGCCCCAAGGATCCGCAAGGGCCTCCAGCCGGACTTAAGCCAGTGGGTCTGCCATCTGTGCCCTTTGGACCAACATTGGGTTTAGCACTGGCTTTGTTCAGGTTTCACTTCCGGTGCCATCCTCTGTGCTGGTTCCTCTCGCATCCACGCTGATGCCGTGACACGTGAGGATGATCTGCACATAGTGCTATTCAACCCCTGGGTGAATTCACAGTGACGTTGACTGTAGTCCCGTCCAGTGCCGACTGCTGCACCGCCACTCTGCAGCCCTCTAACTCCGATACTTTGACCTTACTTACCACATGGTAGGACCAACATCATACACAATCTTTTTGGCACCGATTCAGCTAACAATAACTATGATGACTGGGACAATTATGTTCCCCAATATGACGAGGAAAACTGGTATGAAGAGCTTCAGAATGCCAGTGGGCTGGATACTTACCATGATCCTTGCGTTGTGTTCAGCCATAGAGGACAGTGGTTCTTTAACTTCATTATGCTAAGAGAGGCTGAAGTTTCGGATTTACAGCTACCAACCACTGACAGAAGTCTTGCACCTTGTCAGGCTCCAGCAGACCCACTATTATCATTTAACGAGGCCCCTTACAGACACTCTTTTAGTCACTTGTGCTAAGCCTTGTTCAAGCCCATCCGTTAACAGAGAGGTTGCACATTTCCATCGCCCTGCACCTGGCAACCCTAACACAGCACCCGATGCCTTAGAGTCTGATGATACAGACGTCTACCAGCAAAGTCAGACCCAATGTCTTCCCTACCACTCTGCCTGATCGTTAGTCGAAACAAATAGAAACATTTGGTAAACTGATATTTTCTTCCACAAGATCAGTAAATGCCAGCTGTCTGCTCTGCTGCTACTCCCATGCCATTTGGGACACGGTGGCAACATTTTACTGGAGTGATTTCTCCATGAGCAGGGTCCAGCAGGCACATATATTTTCCTTTGCTAGGCACCAGGTACAGCTGTTGCAGCCCACATCATTGCAGCCTCTCTTTGCCAGGTCCCGGTGCTGGGGTTGCCCCTTTTTATGGCCACCAAATGCCCTCCGGGGAGGTCGCAGTCACTAGCCAATGGGTATTAGATTCCCTTCCTCATGATGACTATTTCCTGTGAAGTATGCCATCTAGCTATTCCAGAAGTCTCTGTTCTGCCCACTTCCAACATGGTAAAACCCCTCTCTCGTTGTGCAGAGCTCCCTATCCCGGCCTAGAGTGTGGCTACTAAGGGGGCTACATGCCCCTGGAAAACATGATGGACACCTGGTTTCTCCTTACTGTCCCTAAAGCTGGCCTTTCTGCCTAAACAATAGAGCAGCCCCTCTCCCAAGTGTTCCCCATTTCCCTTTCAAAGGCAAGGCAGCTTTTCCTTTGAAGCATACCTTTTGGTCTAACACCCATGTGGCTTCCTGCCAGGGAGTGGTAACAACTCTTCCCCCCACCCAGCCTTCTATTGTTCCCTTTCCTTGGAGTGGTTTGCACATCTCCCCAGGAAGGCAGAAAGTTGTCTCTGGAACAGACCCAGTGTGCAACCGTATACGGGCACAGGAGACTATGGGCAATGAAATGGCAACTTTGTAAAAGTTGCACACAGCAACAAGTTATATTAATTATGACTTGGGCATCAAGTCAGGCCTAAGGTAACAAGTTGTTTGATACCTTACTGCACCAACTTTAGTAGTCCCATGCAGAAGTTGGCAAGGCTGAGGTGTCCGCTTTTAACGCTGCATTCGCCAATGGGGCTTCTACCCTTTTCCACATTAAAAATGACAATTGCAGGTTTTTCCTGTTGGAACATGTTAAAGTGCATGTTCCACTCTCTAATATACAGCACACTGCCCTAGGGATGGACAGGCCTACCTTAGGGGTGACTTACATATATTAAAAAGGGAGGATTGGACCTTGCCATTACTTTAAATGGCAAAGTCGAGTTAGCAGTTTAACTCCTCTTCTGAGATCTTTGCATTTGTTGTCTACAGCTTTGGTTGGCCGACTGGTGCCTGCAGAACTTGACTTGGCACCAATACCCAAACAGGTAGTTAAGCACCTCGGTGTCCATCTAGACTAAACCCTAAACATGAAAGAGCAGGTTCTGTCTACTGTAGGTACATGCTTCCACATGATGCGCCTGTTTAGGAAGGCTCTTCCTTTTCTTCTTCTTTCGGCGAGGAAAAAATTGGTGCAGGCGCTCATTGTAAACAGATTAGTTTATGGCAACACTTGACCTGCTTCTGCAAATGAGACTTTACTTTCAAAACTTCAAGTTTTATAAAACACAGCTGCCTGTCTCATTTGCAGTCTTCCCTCTGGCACTGCTTCCACTCCTCTTCTGTGATCTTTGCATTTGTTGCCTGTAAGGAAAAGAATGATTTTCAAAAGTTGCTGCCTTACTCACAAGTCGCTAACAGGTAAAGGTCCCAAGTACCTCATCCAGAAGCTTAAACGTTACTGTGCAGTTAGGACTTTGAGATCCAGCGACAAAGCCATGATCACTGTCCTGTGCATCAGAAAGTCTAGAGCGAGGGGCAGATCTTTTTCCTATCTGGCCCCCTCTTACTGGAATTAACTGCCTTACTACATTTGTACGTGTTTGGATCAGGGCAAATTCAAAAAGATGATCAAGACAGTGCTTTTCTAACTCTTGTGAGTTTTTCCTGCCGACGATTTGCCTCAGCGCTAAGATACCCTTCCCGGGGTGATTCATGTGCGATATTAAATCATATTAACCTCATAACATAACCATACAAAAAGAGGCATTTCCTTACAATGGTACAATTGGCTATCACCTGATTGGCATATTTAACTTACTTATAATTCCCTAGTATATAGTACTACATGTACCCAGGCCTGTACATTAAATCCTACCAGTGGGTCTGCAGCACTCATTATGCCACTCACATAAGTAGCACTTTAAAACGTGTCTCAGGCCTGCCATTGCAGCCGATTGTGCAGTTTTAAAACTGCTAATTCGACCTGGCAAAATAAGCCTTTTGCCAGGCCTAAACCTTTCTTTCCTACTTATGAGTCACTCCAAAGGTGGGCCCTGAACAGCCCAAAAAGCAGGGTACATTTTATTTCAAAAGTCAGACATGTTTTTAACTTTTGCATGTCCTGGTAGTGAAAAACTCCTAAATGTATTTTTCACTACAGTAAGGCCTATCTCTCCCATTGGATAATGTTAGAAATTGAGGTTTTTGGTTGGCAGAGTATACACCTTGTCCAAGCAGGAGCCACAATCCTAGTCGTATCCACAACCTAAATTAACCTGTGCTCACCCTCTGGTTGCTTGATACAGAGCAGTCCGAGGCAATGTGTAAAGTATTTGTGCATCACTTTAATTACAGAATTTCTGAGTAAAACAAGACCAAAACGGCACAAATCCAATTAGTAGAAGTCGAGATACGAATTTTTAAAGATGAAATCCAAAAACAGTGCTTAGAAATCAGTAGCACTCAAAGGTTACTTGAGGTTGCGCTAGACCGGGGTAAATCCAAAGTTCAGGCTGACAGCGCTGGAGGGTAGGGCCCGCTGAAAAAGTACCTTGTGCGGAGCAAGTGTTAGCGTCGAGGGCTCCCTGTGTCAGTTACGATTTACGCATTCGGGTCAATGTGTCAAAGCCGAGCCGCGCAGTCTGTGTCGAAGGGTTGACGCTGTGTTGGAGTCGAGCCTCGCAGCGATGGATTGGTGCTGTGTCAAGCTTTGCAGCGGCATCTTCAGATCGGTGCTGCATGGTCATCAAACCTCGCAGTCGGGACCTGCGTCGTTGGCGAATCGGCACTGCATTGGCATCGGAGCTCACTGAGTCGGTTCCGATCACCACCAAAGTGTCACTGCCTCGATTTTTGCAGAACTCGGCTGCAGAACCCTCCTCTGAGGCCCAGGACTGAAGGGGCACCTCAGGCAAGGGTAAGAGTCTCAGATGGCAGAGTCCAGCAGCACCAGCAGAGTTGCAAGACGTCTTTTGTGACCCTGAGACTTCAGAGAAAAGGAGGCAAGCCAACAAGCTTTTGGAGAAAATTGGTTTCAAGGATGTAGAGAGCAGGTCCAGTCCTTCTCACTCCCAGGCAAGAAGCAGCAGGGCAACACAGCAGAGCAGGTAGCAAAGTGGCAGCCCCTCCTACAGCACAACAGATCTTTTTCCAGGCAGAATGTCATTGGTTCCAGCAAAGTTCTGATTTAGTGGTGTCGGGTGTCCAGTACATCTACCCAAATGTGCCTTTGAAGTGGGGGAGACATCAAAGAGGCCTTTGAAGATCACAAGATCACCGACTTTCCTGCCCTGACTCCAGACTCACTACAGGGGGGGTATGCAACTCTTTATTTGGGGACAGGCACAGCCCTGTTCGGGTGCAAGTGTTAGCTCCTCCCTCCCAATCTACCTCAAGAAAGAACATCAGCCTAGTGATGGGCCATCAGGATGCAAATGTCACACCCCAGCTCCTTAAGTTTGTGACTGTCTAGAGGGAATGCACAAATCCCAGCTGTCACCCAACCCAAATGTATTTAGAAACAGGCAGAGGCACAGATTGGGTAAAGTAAGAAAATGCGAACTTTCTAAAAGTGGCATTTTCAGACTTAAAATTTAAAATCCGATTTCACTATAAGATATTATTTTAAATTGTGAGTCCAGGGAAACCAAACTGCAACATTCTATCTTTTCCCAATTGGAAATTAAGCTTAAAAGATGTTTTACGGCAATCCCAAAGTTAACCTATGGGAGAGATGGGCTTTGCAGTAGTGAAAAACAAATTTAGCAGTTTTTCACTACTAGGACATGAAAAACTCAAAAATACATGTCCTACCTTTTAAATGCACTGCACCCTACCCATAGGGCTGCCTAGGGCCTACCTTAGGGGGTGACGTATATATCTAATAAAAGGGAAGGTTTGGGCCTGGCAAGTAACTTGCCAGGTCGAAATGGCAGTTTAAAACTGCACACACAGGCCTGCAGTGGCAGACCTGAGCCATGTTTAAAAGCTACTGAAGTGGGTGGCACAATCAGTGCTGCAGGCCCACTAATAGCATTTGATTTAATTTACAAGCCCTGGGCACATATAGTGCACTTTACTAAGGACTTACAACTAAATAAATTATGCCAATTGTGGATAAGCCAATGTTACCATGTTTTGAGTCCAGAGCATATGCACTTTAACACTAGTTAGCAGTGGTAAAGTGCCCAGAATCCTAATGCCAGCAAAAATATTCAGCCAAACAGGAGGTCAGGAGGCACAAAGTCATGGAAAACCACACCAAGGATTCCAAGTCTAACAGAGAACATCGGTTTACCTTATTACATTTAATAAGTGCTAACTTTTGATTGGGAACAAATGAAAAGGTCAAGTTTGGACTCAAATGAATTGTAAATTAAAATCCTCTGTAATGGTAAAGTAGGATTTTAAGTCACAATTCTTAAAATGCCACATTTTCTTGTCCTAACCATTTGAGGCCTGCTGCATATGTCACGTGACTGTGGATAGCTTGACAGTTGGCCTTTGTGTATTCCTCCCAGACAGTGAGACAAAGGGGGACTAGGTATTAGCAGAATGGGACATCTTAACAGATTGGGTGGGGCGGAGCTGTTGGCTGCCCATTTGCATTTCTGCTTCTAGCACCCACACAAAGCGACCTGACAAATTTTTGTGTCACCCTAGACTACTTGGAGCCTTTGGTAGGGAAAGGGAAGAACTTTCCAGAGCCAGATGTGGGTATAGGCAGGGTATCGACCCTGTTTCAATGGCTTGTACACCAGATGACTTACCTGCTGCTTGAGGCATACCTTGTTCTTCAGAGGACTACCCTGCTGCTGGAGGCCTGCTTGTTCTTCATAGGACTGCTTTCCTGCTTGAGGTCTGCCTTCTTGAAGGAGAGGGGACCATCTCCTTGACCCAGGACTACCAAAGTGACTCCAAGGCTAGTTGGCTGGCCTCCTGGGTGAGCTACAGGGACATAGCAAGCTCCAGAGACTATGGACTCTGCACCTGTCCTCTTCTGAAGTGAGTCCGAAACCCCAAGAATGGGGCCTCCATACCAAAGTCCTGGACCCTTGGAAGTGGTGTTATACGTGTTGCTCCCGCCTAACCTTAAAAATTGGGACTTGGAAACATTTTCACCAAAAAGTGCCAGAATAACCGATAGAAGACCGTGACATACCTGCCAGCCAATCCTCCCAAGGTGTATCGCTGGTTGGCCTGACTTTGCGGTAGCTCCTGCTAGGTTCTTACCCACAAAGCGATACCAAAGGGGATGATGGACGGAGTGCTTGAGCAAATCAAACACTCACCCACAGTCAACTGATCTGGGTTTAATCCATCATCATTCTTTAGCTCAATCCACCACCCCAGTTCAGACATGGCCATATGCAAATCAGTCTGACCCTGTGCCTCATGGGAACAGTCCAGCCCGAACTGCCAAGCCATGTCTTCCCTGGACCGGAAACAAGCATCCTGGGACCGGTTTCTGGCTATTCATTCGTCATCAGCCAGGCTAGCTTGAATCCAGTGGCAAAGTGAGCAAGGGACCCACGTCTGGGCATACCCTGCCAACTTAGGGCGAACAAAGCGATACCAAAGGGGATGATGGACGGAGCGCTTGAGCAAATCAAACACTCACCCCCAGTCAACTGATCTGGGTTTAATCCATCATCATTCTTTAGCTCACTCCACCACCCCAGTTCAGACATGGCCATATGCAAATCAGTCTGACCCTGTGCCTCATGGGAACAGTCCAGCCCGAACTGCCAAGCCATGTCTTCCCTGGACCGGAAACAAGCATCCTGGGACCGGTTTCTGGCTATTCAGCCGTCATCAGCCAGGCTAGCTTGAATCCAGTGGCAAAGTGAGCAAGGGACCCACGTCTGGGCATACCCTGCCAACTTAGGGCGAACAAAGCGATACCAAAGGGGATGAATGTACGACATTGTTCTGCATTCTGTCCATCAACTGTTGTTTTTGCATTTGTCACCCCGAGTGGGACAGGTATGCCCAGACGTGGGTCCCGTGCTCTCCATGCCACTGGAATCAAGCTATCCTGGCTGAAGAGGGGTGAAACCACGAAACTGGTCCTAGGATGCTTGTTTCCAGTCCAGGGAGGACCTGGCTTGGCAGTTCGGGCTGGACTGTTCCCATGAGGCACAGGGTCAAGACTGATTTGCATATGGCTGGGTTCAAACTGGAATGGCATGGTGAGCAAAAAAACGATGGATTTAGGCCCAGATCTCTGTACTGGGATGAATGTATGACATTGTTCTGCATTCTGTCCATCAACTGTTGTTTTTGCATTTGTCACCCCGAGTGGGACGGGTATGCCCAGACGTGGGTCCCGTGCTCTCCATGCCACTGGAGTCAAGCTATCCTGGCTGAGGAGGGCTGAAAGCCCGAAACCGGTCCTAGGATGCTTGTTTCCAGTCCAGGGAGGACCTGGCTTGGCAGTTCGGGCTGGACTGTTCCCATTGGGCGCAGGGTCAAGACTGATTTGCATATGGCTGGGTCCAAACTGGAATGGCATGGTGAGCAAAAAAACTATGGATTTAGGCCCAGATCTCTGTACTGGGGTGAATGTACGACATTGTTCTGCATTCTGTCCATCAATTGTTGTTTTTGCAGGTTCTTACCCACAGCAGCAAATCCTGTTTAGAGGGGACTACCGAGCCACGTTATCAGGCCTTATGGGTCCTCTTCAGCTATGGCTTTCAGCTTCGTCCTGCTGAAGGTTTTTGACTTCTAAAAAGTTGTTTAAGTCCGAAGGTAAAAATCTTCCCCAGACTCGATGGTGACAGGCTCCCCACCGACAACGATGACCTTCTTGGGTCTGAGGATGCAGACTACCTAGAAAACAACTGATGTCAGTGTGCACAGGTCGCACTTACATGGGGCTTCTCTTGTCATTTCCGAAGCGTAACGACATTGGCACATAGCTGCACAACACCACCTATCAGCACACAGGACAACTGCTCTAAATGTTTCTGGATCCAGTCTGATGCCTAGAGAATATTCACAAGGTGAGCAATCTGTGGTTAGATAGAGTATCCAAAAGAAAGATAGTCCGCAAAGGTAAGTAAGTAAACTATTCTTCTTACTTACTTTAATTTCATTTTTATTGCCGCAATTAGTCACTTTGGGAAAAGCATGAGCGATTTACACAAATGACCCCTTGCAGAATAAAGAATTGTATAGAAATGTTTAGCTTTCTGTGTTAACCTTTGGGTTTACACCATATGCTACAGGGAGGAGATCACAAAAATAGGAAAAATTGACTACCACTTAGAAAATTGCGAAAACTGGTAAAAATATATATTTTTTTCTTTTCAAAAACGATTTTTTTTAGGTTTTTGTACGAACAAGAAAGTACAGCTGGAAAGGCATGCAAAATAGGCCAAAAGGCAACCCATGGATGGGTACCAAACATGTTGTATGGTTACATCAGTACATTAGATGGTATACGAACCTCATAAACCTAGAAGTATTGATGTACTAGTGTAAGTGTGGGGAAATGAAGAAATGTATATGTATGGTAAGAGGGTGAGGTTGTTCAGTGAAGGGGGGAGGGTGAGGGGAACCCTGGATGGTGTCATGGAGTTTGGAGAGCGAGAGAGGAAGACCTGAAAGAAGAGAAGAAAAAGAAGAGGGCGACCAAGGCTAGAATTGGAATGGGGGTATTGTTGCAGAGTGGCAATCTGGTAGGTAGTGGGTGGGGGGATGGATGGATGGTGAGGAGGGGGGCTGGGTTAAGGGAGAGCGCAAAAAAGGGGAGGTAGTGTACTGGCGCCCATTGCCGTTAAATTAGTTAGGGGGCATGTTTGATATTTTATATTAGAAAAATTATTTTCTGCAACTCTACCTGTTCTTGAAAGCTGAGAAGAGAGTGATCTTCCCTGAGCAAACCATTTGCTGATGTCGTTCTTACAAAAAAAAATCCACATACTTGATTGTACGGCTCATTTTCCCCAGATTTTTTCTAAATCGCTAAATGTTTGCTACTTTTTGTATTTTTTGTTTGCTGCTAAGGGAATTCACAAACTATGGTTACCTTTAGAATCCCTAACCATATGGGGAGAGGCGGGGGATTGCCATTTGTGGAAAACCTGTTATGAGGTTTAACAGGCGTTCAACGCCCATAGGACTAATAGGGCTTCAGCCCCCCCGTCGTGTGTCTCGGCCCGGGCTGCTGCAGCTCGAGCTGCTGTGGGCTCAGCTGGGCAGTGTCTGGAGTCTTATCTCTGGCACGCCCGAGTTTTTCACAGGTCTTTAAAGACCATTTGCATAATTACATACCTTTGTAATCTGGTTACCGAGGCTTAGTTTTTTTTCTGGTTCCAGTGCCTCCTGGGCCCCCACTCTGCCTATTCCTTGCATTAGTATTTTACATTTACTGCCGTAGTGTGAGAATGCATTTCATGAAAAGGAATATAAAGTAGGGTTGCCAAAAGAAAAATGCCAGCCATGTGTTGTTTAAGAGCCTGCAAAGACCTCAACTCGTCTTGACACTAAATAGGGTTCGAAATTAAAAAGTATGTATTTATTTGTAATGTGACTTTTCTGTCTTTGTTCCCTTTAATTATCAGTCATGGATCATTCAGGCAGCCCTAGAACACAATTAAAAGTGCTTTCTATTTATATGAACATCAATGCAGCTTCCCCGGACAAGCTTCAGGTTGTACAGAACGCAGCGGCTAGGCTGAGCCTTAACATCCCGAAGCACCAATCAGCCAGGGAGGGGATTCGTGCCTTGCATTGGCTCCCCATTAGGAAGCGAATCCCCTTCAAGGTCCTGTGAATGTTCTTGAAGGCCTTACACACCAAAGGCTCATCGCAGTTGAAAACCATGTTCCAATGGTATATTCCCGGGAGGACCCTGAGATCCTCCACTCAGAAAAACTGATCTCTCTGAGATTTCGCAGGGCCAGATGGGGTGGCCGCTCTTTCTCCTCGGTAGCGGCCACCAAACTCTGGAATTCCCTGCCTTTCTTCCTCTCCAATGCGGAATCTCTTCCAGCTTTCAGAAAATTGCTGAAAACATGTCTATTTTCATCCTAGTTGGCGGCTCCATGCTTCTTTTCTTCTCCGTCTGCCCAGCGCCTTGACACCCTCGGGTATAAGTGCGTTGTACAAATTGTATCCTAGCCTATTTGATGTTTGAAGTCTGCACAGATAAGTGCTGAAAATACTGCTTTAGGTGACTGTTTATTTTTGTACCCTCTGGGACATCAAAATAATGAGCTGGCAACCCTAATCAGGAGACTGGAAGTTTGTTGCAGGATCAGCACATTATTTATTTCCTCCACCCTCGATCCCGGATTAATGCCATAATAGCAATAGTTTGACTTATATCTGAAACCCTAAACTGCTGTCAATAACATGCAGAGTTACCTCAAGTGTCTGGGAATGTACCCTGCTTTCAGACAACTCGCTCCTCATTCTCGCCCTTCACTTTCTTGTCCACCCTGCACTCACAGCGATCACAATGCACTCACACTGATCTCCATGCACTCACATCATTCACCCGCTCCCCTGCACTCGGTGATCACCCTGCAGTCACACAAGCACACTACTCACCCTGCACTCATGCGACACTTCACTCACCTGTCCCCCTCACTGCTCAATCTGCAATCTCACTCAAGCCTATCACTAACCATGCATTCATTCGTCCCACTCTGCACTTGCATCCGCACCCAAATTCATATGGTCACCTCACTCACCCTGCAGTCACCTTACCCTACTCACACACTGTTGCATCGCTCACCGTGCAATCACATGGGCACTCCTGCCACCCACACTGCGCAGAGGGTTAATGTACCTGCTACAAAGAACGTGTACCATGCAGATCACAGAACTGAGTGTGAGTAAACTATGAGTAGCACTTTAAAAAAAATGTAATGTTTGTCAGGAAGGTGCTATAGAGAGATGAGGTGCATTGTTGGTGAGTGGAAGTGAGGCAATTCATGGAGAAGGAGGAAATGGGGGAGGGGCGCCAAAAAAGACTTGCAGCGTGTGCGACCAGTGCTAAGGCCCCCTCCCCCGAAGTTCGAGTCTAGTTGCGCCTCTGAGGTTTAAGTGCAAACTCACCAGACATCAAAAAGTGTCTCAGTACGGGAGAGGGAGCTTTAGCACTTGAGGAGTAAAGCAATGTCTCAATAAGGCTGATTTAGTGTGAAAGCGGAGGTACTTGCTCAGTTTTAATCATTAAATGCAGTTAAAAACAGTATATTTTAAGTGAGATTCTTTATTTTATTTACAGAGCAATGTCTAGAAGTATCCCAAGCAGTTAGATGTAGGGTGCATGAATGCTACACATGTGATAATGTTTCAGTGAAATCGAAAATAATCAGTGTTTTAAAATGTTACCACAGTACTCTTAAATGGCCACAAGGTGGCAATATAACATCGTTTTTCTTTCTAATGTAAGACCTATAATTTCAGGCACAAAACTTACTAAATAGTTGGGAAAGGGCAGAAGGGGTGGCGGTGCAGGCATTATGTTGCCTTAAAGAAAGTAATACAGATGTCCAAGTCAAATACAATATTTTTATATGTATAATTATTTATTCAGGCATGCATTTTCTATCCTTTCGGTGAACGCTTTTTTCGATAAAACTTTTATCAGTTCTTTGAATTTATTGCAAACTGCTGAGGGAGTCAGTTCGGTGAGAAGAATGCAGCATCCCGTCAGCGAAATGAAATGGGTAGTCTTCCGACTCTTTTTCAGGGTTTAAGGGTGTGCTTTTAAATTGTTCTAAAGATCACGTTCTGAAACCTCTCCATCTCACTTAATTAGTGTTGAATCTTTTCATAAGCGGATCATTCTCCGGCTGAGACCAGGAATTGAAATCTGTTCTCTTCGAAATTACTGAAGGAGTAACAAACAGTATGCTTTTAAAACCATGTGAAGAGACTAGCTGCTCATTAACTCGCCTTTCCTATCTTGTAGAGATGCTTGGTTAGCTTAAAAGTAAATTTATGGTCTCTCTGCCTCTTCCCGTTCACTATTTTAGGCCCATGCTGTTTGGCTCGACGAAGTATTGAACTTAATCCTTTTGTGTTAGTTCCCTTTAGGTTCTTAAGTAATGTCTTGCATAACATAACCAGAGACCCCTTAGATGCTCGGAGGATTGCCACACCATTCGGATAGTTAAGGAACTTGCATTATTACAACTTTTTCTTTCCTTCCACGGAATAGATGAAGAGTTAATACTGAACACGCTGCTTCACCAGCTTGAAATCAGAGAATGCTGTTAAAAAAAAAGTTGTAATGCGCTATCCTCTATAAAAAGTCGTCCAGCTTCATGCTGCCGTAAGGCCATCTGGCACTGCCCGATGGGCCGCCATGACATGCCAATGTGTAATAATACCGTGTCATTAGGTCTCGCCTAGGCAGCGCGCATGCGCTGCTCTAGGAGGGCCTTTAGCCATCGGTCTTCACTTTTGAAGCACTGCACTCGTGCTTGTGGCGGCATCCACCTTGCGGGAGCGAGCAGCGGCGTGGCCACGTTAATTACAAACATATGGCCGCTGCTCGCTCCCGCAAGGTGGATGCCGCCACAAGCACAAGTGCAGTGCTTCAAAAGTGAAGACCGCTGATCGCGATGCTGCTTGCGTGTGGCATCACTTGTTTACATTGCTGTGGAGTCTGCGTGGTGTCAGCTTGTGACTAGCGCTCATGCAGCGGATAGCAGGACAAGTTTTACAGAGTACCAGTCTGCACACTCACTCTCTCGCTTGGCCGCGACGGTCAGTGAAATGGTTGTGCTTTAAACCTGACTGGGCTTATGTTACCCTTTCTGTTGGTGTCTTCAGCTGTGTGTTCAGTTTCCCTCTGAGGAACAATGCTGCTGTTGCTGCTTCATTGGTCGCTGTGCCTGCAGATTCACTGCACCGATACAACCATGAGCACTAGCAGGGCTCCAGGCTCCACTTGTAGACAGTGGATGTGCTTTTGGACGCATGTGTGACATGGAGCAATGCTTGTGAGAGCCGCTCTCCGTCGTTTAATGCGACAACATTCAGACGCCTGCATTTTCGAGTTTCGTGTAAACTGCAGGCACACTTCAACCAGTTGTGAAGGAGGGATCGATAGTAAGTAATACGGGCACTGGCATCAACATGACTGTAATTTAACTATACTCCGGGCTACTGGAATGTTGCAAAACTGGCCCTTTTCTGCATGATTATGGATTCATCACGTAATGCAGCATCTTCTGCACCACTAGCAGACTTTACCAATAAAAATATATTTTTTTAATCTCAAACTGATTAAAGGTTATTAAAGAGCGCAATGGCAGACTCTTTGCAAGTGTTAACTGGTATCCTTTCAGCTGGTGGCCGATTGCAGTGTTCAGGTTTTAAACTGGTACTAGTGAGGTGCTATTTTGTCCTGCCCGTATTTCTAGGTGCGGAAGTGACAATCCTAATACTGTCACAAATTGTGGCGCATTATGATCCATCATCTGTCTTTTCTTGTCACAATGTTGTCAACACTGCTTCGTAATTCTGGCCTCCCAGTAAAACCCCTGTATAGGGGGTCATGATTTCCTTAGGAGCCTGCTTTCTTACCCAGTCTACTTCTCTGAGCTGATTTGCATCCTTTTGGCAAACTCTCACTTCCTCCCTGGCCAAGCAAGTATTACTATCATGGTCTATTAAAAGGTGCAGGTCCGTTATACCCTGTGTGTGTGTGTGTGTGTGTGTGGTCTGTGTCTGTCTGTCAGTTGTACATAATGTCTTCTTGGTTATATATAAGGTAAGAAAAATGCTTATAACACGTTTTTATTATAACTTTTCAACATGCTGCACAGCAGCCACACTGCTCTACAACCTAGTTTAAAGACTTTGGCAAAACCATTCGCTCTGGCTAAACACTTATAAGGTCCCAAAGGCGAGACCTATTGGCTATGCCAATGCTTGTTTTTTTGTCCTTGGTCTAGTTGTGGCAGCACCCAACCTGCTGTGTTCCTTCACAGTCAGCAGGTGGCACTGCTGATTTACGCTGCGGAAGAGCCCATGGCAGGTACCGATGTCTCAGCTGCTTATTTTTTGGGGGAGGTGGAGCCACAACATTGTTGGTGTCATCATCAGTATTTATATTTAAAATGTACAAACCATCCCAGCAGCAACCAGAAACGTGTTGCTGCACCTGTCAAAGACCATCAAGAAAATATTCAGAAAGCTCCGAAATGCCACGATTTGCCAGTGAAGGCCGTATTTGGTTTTTATACCATGGGGCCACTTTTTTTTTTTGTTGTTCCTCGGCCTACTTTGTCGTAGTCGGACACAGAAGTTGCCCTTTTGTGGTAGAGCTTGTAATCCGCTGCTACGAATTAAATAAGCAACGTGGGTTGCTCTAACAATACTGTTTGGCTCTCTGAAAGGTCTATTTTCCCATCAAAGAATCGCAACTTAGAGGATAGTGTCCACAAGCCTACTCCAAAAGAATAGATAACATCCTTGCTATAATATTTCAAGTCTTTAGAACATACATTGTTCCGTCTGTAAATGTTTGTACATAATGTGCCTTTTATAGTACAGGTTCTTCTAATAAAGCTCGAAGAGGGCCTGAGCCATGGCTGATTTTGTAGATCTCCAATATCGATGCAAACAAGTTATTTATTGTTTTTTATTTAAGAGTTTTATATAGCGCTGGCCAGACCCGAAGGTATCAAAGCGCTTTACAATATTTAACGTGATGCAATCTAACACAAAGTATTTCAATAAACAGCATTGTCTCGTGTCAAATCCTGTTCAGGGTGGGGGGGGAGGGGGAAAGGAGCGAGTCAAAAGGCAGGTGATGTAAATGCCTTCTTATCGAAGTGTCTATATTCTGCGATGGGCAAGATTCCTGTGACAGAGGAACTCTATCTCGTTGGGCGGCAGTTATCCATTCGGATGAGTTCGGTTGAGGAAGAGGTCTTTGAGCTGACTTTTGAAGTTTATGAAGGAGGGGTTAGTCCTGATATGGACTGGGATGGAGTTCCAAATTTTAGGCGCATTTCCAGAGAAGGAGCATGATAAGGTTTTTTGTTTACGAGTTTTCGGGGGAATGAGAAGTAGAGTGTTAGTACTCCTGAGATTCCTTGTCTGGCCTGCCTTATTGAGTTTGGAAGCCAGGTAGGCAGGTTTACCAGTGTGAAGAGCCTTGTGTGTGAGACAAGCAGTTCTGAAGTTGGAACGCATTTCAATTGGGAGCCATTTTAGCTCTCTTAGAGAGGGAGAGATGTGGTCGTATTTCTTTACTCCGGTGACCATCCTGGCAGCTGCATTTAGAGTTAATCTGAGGGGAGCTAAGTGAGATTTTGCCGTGCCTGTGAGGGTTTGAGTTTTAGGTGGTTGTGGGATAGCCAGTGTTGGACTTCTCTTAGAGTGTCATTAGTCTCTGTATGTCTTCAATTGAGGAAGTTTCTTGGTATCGTTCGCATAGAGGTGGAAGGGGATGTTGGCTTTTTTGAGTATGGCGGTGCCATGTAGATGTTGAACAGAGATGAAGAGAGAACTGATCCTTGAGGGACACCCCTGGTTATGGGGAGTAGGTCAGACGTGAAGTTGTTAATTTTTATTCGTTGGGAGCGGTTCTGAAGGAAGGAGGTAAACCATTGTAGGACCACCTCGTCTGCTCCAATCCTTTATCGGAGTACATTAATGAGCAGTTTCTTGCCGCTGGTTGCACGCCCGTTGCCCAGGGCACCCCGGGACCACAACCTCCAGCCTGCATAGCGCAAGGACGCGCTATAAAAAGTGAACGCCGGCGCGCTATAGTTTCTTGCCGCTGGTTCCACGCCCGTTGCCCAGGGCACCCCAGGACCACAACCTCCAGCCTGCATAGCTCGAGGACGCGCTATAAAAAGTGAATGCCGGCCCGCAGCGCGCTGTAGTTTCTTGCTGCTGGTTCCACGCCTGTTGCCCAGGGCACCCCAGGACCACAACCTCCAGCCTGCATTGCGCGAGGACGCGCTATAAAAAGTGAATGCTGGCCCGTGGCGCGGGACGCGCCCAGGCGAAGCCCGTCAACGCCCGTCGGAGCCCGGAGGAGGCTGGGCTGCCCCCCCCTAACATCGGGATATCAGACTTTGGTTCTACAATTCTCAGGTACTGTGCTGTATTATATCCCGTTGATTATTAATACCTGTGCTCGGGGAGGCGCCCATTCCTGTTGTCTGATTCTACAATGAGCAAACGCAAGGGAGTAGCAGGAACCTTGGATGCATTTATTGTTAGAGCCGAATCAATGCTCAGCCAAGAGATTGAACTGACGGAGAGGCGACTTTCATTAGAACCTCTATCCTTGCAGAGGTGTTCCTCACTAGGTGCTATTTCCCCCGGTGGTGTCCCCCAAACCTGCTCCTCCCCTACCTCGCAAGGCTTGTCCCAGTCCTCTTCTGTACCTGATTTGGAAGCTCTTCCTATGGACGTTCTAAATGGGCCAAGTATAGCCACAAGGGCACGGACCACTAAACCCTATAGTGAGGACAAGACGATTGAGCCATCAGTGAAGCAAAGGAGGGGTGCGGGCACCCAAAAACAACAAAAAGGGTCTGGGTGTGTTAACTCTGAGGTGATACAAACCAGTTCTATCAGTACTCAGACCGATGTTGCTTCTCCCTTACCAACTTATAGTATCCCCGGAGATGCTGCTTCTGATATTGTTTGGGAGACTGCTTTGGATATGGTTCTTGTACGGATCAAAGAATTGATAGATAATACTTTTGCCTTACTTTGGGGACGCTTAGAACACTTGGACATTGTAATGAACAAAATGACTGGTCAAAAAGAGACTTCTCAGATTGCTGCTATTGCAGGGGAGGGTTTGGGATTAGACGCCCTTCATAAAACAGTTACAGCCCCCATAGAGAAACTGATGGCCAGGGTAACAGCTATTGAGGGCTTATTAAGAAAAGGTCATGGTGCACGCCCCATTAATCCATCAAATAATCCCCCAAAGCCCGTACTGGATGACGGTAAGGTAGCTCTTCCTTCCCGGGTTGACACCCCACAAACCTCAGCCAAAGCATTTTCAGGATACAAGAGTACAACTAACACAAACCATAACGATGCCTTAGTCCATAACAAGTCTAGAGTAACTCAGCCACCGCCTACCCCCAGTGCAATTCCCACGGATATGGAGGAGGTGAGACTGAATCTGCCGCCAGAGGCTACTCCATATGCCATAATATTGGCGACTGTACCGCATCTTACTTCCCAGGTAAATGAAACATGGGAGGCACTGAGAAACAAGGCCCTCTGCTGGCTCGGGACAAAAACAGAGGCCCTGTTCGGCGAGTTTAAAATGGCGAGAAGAGTAGGATGGGTGGGGAGAAGGGATAAAACACTTCCCGGTGACTGCATAGTTCTTACTTTCAGAACGCCAAGAATGATACGCGAAATTCTATGCAGACTCGCCAATGATCATGTGATAAATAGAGGTATAAATGTATTGCTCCTTGGATATTTCTACCCCCCAATGAATCACATTCATCATCCTTTACAGCAGAGATCTATAAACCCTAATACTTATCATCAATTTAGCTTACCCTTACATAACAGATTTGATATACTTCCATCTTTGGAAGACATAGATTGACTTACTCCCACCCTTAGTCATGTAGAGCTAAGCCGGATTGGCGCAAATCATCTTCTTGTCCCAAAATCGTTGCCCATTGTACTTGAGGAACTTGCTCATAATGATCAAAGTATTATGGATGCTTTATTTGTTGGTTCCAGCCATCGTAGTTTGGGGCCACTGGTCGACGCCCAGTTAGACGGCGAAGCAGCTGGTGATATCAGCGTACAGCGTAACAACGAGAAGGGATCACACCTGACAATCTCAAATACCCATGATCTACACCCTTTAAATAGTCGTGTTCACCATTCTAACATTCCTAATGTCGATTTCGTACATAACGAGCGACACCCAGGGTGAATATAGGTCTAGCCTAACGAATATACTCTTTTGGAACGTGGCGGGTTTAATTACAAAACTCTCTAACCCTGCCTGGCTTGAATTTATAAATAACTGACATATTATGTATTCAAGAAACCTGGGTAGACGCTATACAACATATCAATGGGTTTAAAACATTCTTTACACCGGCTGCACCCTCCAGACATGGGAGGAAAAAGGGTGGCTTATGCACCTACATTTCATATAGGATGAATGTAAGAAAGGTAGACCTTGTGGTATCGAACACCTACTACCAGGTCTTAATAATGTTCATTGACAATTCCCATTGCACTGTCCTATTAAACTTTTACAATAATATCCCCGCCTCGCAAATGGAGGGAGTTTTGAGGCACCTACAGAAGGACCTGGATAAAACTCAAAAGAAAACAAACAAGGACCTCTGTATAATCTGGGGAGGGGATTTCAACATAGGCCCTTGCATTCACGCTGAAGGAGGTAACTGTGGTTTAATACCTGATGACGAAAAAGACATTCTTCATTTCTCGCACCCCCCCCTCAGGGATCAATTAAACCTGATTAAATATACCATGGACCTGGGATTTGCCAATGATCTCTGTTCACCACCCATACCGTTTAGCAGTACATTTAACGGTCGTGGGTTGTGTTCAACCATAGATTATCTATTAATATCAAACAGATACGCTGATAGAATATACAACTTCAAAACTCATACTGTTGCTTTCAGCGATCACTTTCCTATTAGTGTCACCTTAGATTTGCCGGCTAAAGTGTTATCTAAAAGACAAATGGTCGTCCAACCCGTACAAGATATTGCCATCAATAGATCCAATGGATACACGATTAAATGGGCGGGTTTAGACTCACTACAGCTAACCAAGTCGCTTTTAAGCTGTTGCAAAACAGACTTTTCTGTTTGCCTTGATGAGACTGCCGCGGATTCTGTTATCTTTAATTCCTTCCGAAAAATCTCACAGGCCGTACAAAGTAAATTACTATCAGAATCTAAAAAAAAACCCTAATAGTAAGATGGGCTGGTTTGATTCTAAATGTAGCAAAGTGCATGCAGCTTTGAAAACCGCCCTACATAAGCCCATGAGAGATCAGGAAGTTATAAAAAGGGCTAGAGTAGCGTACAAAACGTCTCTCAAAGAGCAAAAAGAGGCCATAAGAAATTAACTGTGGCAGGCCCTTAAGCAAGCGTCAGACTCAAAAGATATAAAAGGCTTTTGGAAAGCCGTGAACGCCCCGTTCTTGGCCCCCAAAAACTCACCCAGTATTGAAATCACGATTGGGGAGGACCAATGGGTGTCCCACTTTTCCAGACTATACTGTCATAATGTAGACATCCATCATGGTGAGGATCTTAGTACAGGCCCCTTAAGATACCTCCCAATTGGCATCGATTTCAACGTGGATGAGGTGATTCTAGCCATTAATGCGAGCACGGGAGGAAAAGCCCCGGGACCAGACTGCATACCAGTGGACCTATATAAATCCTGCCCTTGGCTGTGGGGTCCACTTCTAACCTTGGCCTTAAGGGTCTGTTGCACACAAGGATTCACTTCGACCTGGACGGAGTCCATACTTGTACCCATTTTTAAGAAAGGTGATCGTAACGACCCAGTCTGCTACAGACCTATATCGCTTTTGGACTCCCTTGTGAAAGTGGTCGGGCGCGTTATTTTAAATAGATTACAGATGTGGGCAGAGGACACTGGTGTAATCTCGGAGCTACAGTATGGATTCCGTCATGGTTTAGGTACAGTGGAACAGAGCCTAAACTTAAGTCTTTTATTGGGAAAATATACACAGGCTGAACGGGGAGCCTTTATCTGTGTTTCGTTGATTTGAGTTCGGCCTTCGATTGTGTTAATCACCAGAAGTTGTGGAGTATACTAGAGTCCATGGGGGGTGGAAACGCCACTTATTAACTTTTTAAAACAGTCTTATCTAGATGCTCGGGCAAGGGTCCGTTATGGGAAAACAGGCGAACTTAGTTACAATTTCCCTGTCAGGAAGGGGTTATGGCAGGGGTGCGTGTTAGCCCCCCTCCTTTTCACCCTCTATATAAATCGTTTGGGCGCTACCTTATTGAGGGAATGCCAGGACCTACCTAGTATTGGCAATTGGAGCATTGTTATACGCTGATGATGCAGTTCTTTTATCCCGCACATCAATTGGCCTGCAGAAAATTGTCTTGAGCTTTGCATCCTATATGTCAAGTTTAGACCTTAACGTAAACATCTCCATAACATTCACTATGAAATGTAGTAAGCCCAATGTTAAGTGTCGTGATATCTTCATAAATAGTAAAAAACTTGAATTTGCTAATTACTTCTCATACTTGGGAATCGTTTTTGAAAGAAGGGGCTCATGGGTCAAAGCCATTGACACCAGAAAATTGCTATTTGCCAAAGCCATAGGAGCCTTGATAAACTTTGCCAGGAAGCTAGGAAAGCGTCCTATTAATGATTTGTTGACAATTTACAAAGCCAAATGTACCTCAATTGCAATGTATGGAGCTGCCATCTGGGGTCATGCAAATGTAGAGTCCCTACAGCAAGTTGAGAACAGGTTCCTAAAATATCTCCTAGCCGTTCCGAATAGTACAGCCACGTATATTTGTCACGCCGTATTGGGACTGTCATACCTGTGCGACCTAATTAAAATCCAGCCGATCTTATTATGGCATAAGGTTTGGACTGGTACTGCAACTGTTCTCAATCGGGACGTGATAAACTACTGTTTGAACTTGCAACAGGTACATCGCATTCCTTGGCTTGCATATGTCAAAAATTTTATGAATGACTTGGGCTGTCCTGAGTACTTTGTTAATCCCGACAGTCTGATCCCTGTCACTAGGAAGGAATTAAAGCTGTCATGCATCAACCATCTGGAGATGATCAGATTGTCCTCTAATATCATGAAAACATCTGTCCGAGCAAATCAATTGCTTCTGACCCAACCAGGGTGTTGGGTTCTCGGCATGTTCTCGTGCCTGCATTCTCGTGCCCGCATTCCTCTCGGCATTCCCTGCGTGGAATAGAGAATGTGCGGGTACTGGCAGTTGCTGCCGGGGAGCTGTGTGGATCGGACGAATAAAGAAGACTTAAGCATTACCTGGAGTTTGTCTTCCTTTCACTGGCGACGAGTTGTCCGGTCCCCAGCCTTCCTTCTATCGTTTTCTCATGAGGTTATTGACGCCATGTTCCGAATCTGCTGCGAGTTTTTGTGGATAAACTGACTCGGCGCTTCTGAGGCATATCGGAAGAAGACCTCTTTGCGGACCGCTTTCATCAGCAAACCACGGTCTTCCTGAGTTTCCGGTGAGGTTTATTTTTTTTATTTTTTTTCCCCTCGAGTGGATTCCAGTGTGTTAAGCCTTGTTGCGCAAGTGCCAGTGAGTCAACATACGTCATTCCCACGTTCAAAGTTCAGTGCCGTGACAGTGTTTCTCTGTGTTGCCCTGGTTACCAGCGCCAAGCACGAGAAAAGGCACCATCGGTGAAGTCGTCATAAACGAGTGGCACAATTTTAAAATTCAAGTTCCACATATTGTACAACAGTGCCACCTTGTGGATTTCTTCGTGAAATGCGAGTTTAGAGAACTCACTCTAGGGACTGTACATTTTTTTGACAATCTGTTCCATGTCGTTTCTGGGCATCAGAGTGATTCATGCCATCTTCTAAGCTGAGCTTCATTGTTGTGGCAACTGTTGACATAGCAACTGCACGTACGCATGTTAGTGTGTCAATGTATTCAGCTCAAATCCTGTAATTGTGGCAACCGGCGCGCAACTCGGCGTGCGTCACTTTTCTTGCAAAACATCAATTGTGCGTCAATTTACTGTTTTGTTAATTCTCACTGACCTAGGCATTATCGGCAATTCAACTACTTGTTTGTAGTGATCTTTGTGGCAGCAACTCACCCACACAATGGATCACGTGGTGGTACCACCTCCATTTTTACAGTCACCTGGTACTCCTCCAGTCATTTGGCAACAGTGGAAAGAGACATTTGAAGCCTACCTTGAGGCGATTGATGGCGATACTTTTACCTCAAAGAAAAAGAAAGCCCTACTTGTGTACAATTTGGGCGCAGAAGGTAGAACCATCTTAAAGACTTTACCTTTAGAGCTCGTAAGAACATGTGTCAGCGGTGGTGATGAAGGCGATTCTTTAATAGTAGACGATTATGCCTCACTCATTAAAACTTTGGATAAAAGATTTAATCCCAAGAGGAACATTGTACTGGAACGTCATAAGTTTTTGCAACGTGCTCAGATTCCTGGCGAATCCATCGATGACTTTGTAGCTGCTCTCAGAACTCTAGCGGTCACTTGTAATTATAGAGAGTTCAGAGATGAAATCATCCGTGATCAGCTAATTGAGCGCACTTGCAACAAAAAGATTCAGTCGAAGCTTTTAGCTTCCGAGGACCCTGACCTAGAAACTGCTCTCATTTTGGCCAGAACTGTTGAGCATTCTCAATTTTGTATGATGGAGATGAGTAGTAGTTCAGCGTCATCCAACGAAGTCAAGTTAGTCAGCTCTAAACCTTCGAACAAACCTACTAAAGGATGTGACACGTGTACCTAGTGTTCCTTCTTCTACATCTACCTTACCTAAATTACAATTTGAGAAAACTGTGAGACCTGAAAAATCTGGTCTCTTGTGTTACCGATGTGGGAGCAGATCTCATTTGGGCAATTTTAAGTTTTGTTTTGCCATTAACCAAACCTGCTTCAAATGTGGTAAGAAAGGTCATCTGGCACGCATGTGCAAGGCTATTGTTGCACATAAGGGTCAATCAAGAACTGTGAGAATTATTGAGCGTGACGATGTTGATTATCGGGATAATGATGAAGGTTATGAGTTACTAATGTTATCTCCTTCTACCCATCTAGATGGTGTGGTAGAAATTGCTTCCATTGTCGATCCGCATAAAAGAAAGTCCCCTGCGTGTGTTGTAAATTTGAACGGCAGAAGTATAAGGTTTCTTGCCGATTCTGGTTCTCCTTTTACCCTTATCAATGCAAAGGACTTTGAGATTTTGGGCAACATTCCTGTTGTCCAGTCCAATATAAAAATCTTTGCTTATGGTGGTAAAAGGGTAGAGGTTCTTGGCAAGTTTGAGGGCAAGTTAGAATTCAGAGGAGATTTCACACATGGGACCGTGTACATCGTAAAAGAGGGTGCTAATTTATTAGGTTGGGAGGAGCAGGGTGAGTTGGGAATCATTCTTGACCCCAATCATCCGGACATGGTTTTATCAAAACACGAAGCCAAGAAATTTTACTCCAATCTCCCTGAGGTTATCCCTGTGCATGCTGTTATTGCCAAATCATTATCAAAGATTGATTGGATTCAAAGGTACCCAGAGATCTTTAATGGTGACTTGGGGAAACTCAAGGGCTTTCAGCACCGCATTGTTTTGAAGGAAGGTGTGAAGGCGGTTGCACACAAAGTACGTAAGGTACCCCTCAGTATGCGTGGTGAGCTCAAACAAGAACTTGAGCGATTGTGTTCCATGGGTGTAATTGAACCCATTGAGGGGTCTGAGTGGTTGTCCCCCATTGTTTTGGCACGCAAGGCCGACAAATCTCTCAGAATGTGTGTGGACTTGCGCGATCTTAACTCGTGCATCTGGGTGGATCGCCAACCTCTGCCCAACATCAATGAGATGTTGTCCACTCTTGAAGGTGCAAAGTATTTTTCTTCTCTTGACATTTCCTCTGCGTACCATCAGGTAGAATTGTGCAAGGACTCGAAACATCTCACATCCTTTGTGACACCCGAGGGTGCTTTCCGCTATGTTCGCATGCCATTTGGTTTGGCATCGGCTTCTGCAGTGTTCCAGCGTCTCATGGGAAACTTGTTTAAGAACACTGCAGGAGTCGAGTTTTTCCAAGATGATATTTTGATTCATGGTAAAACGGAGTTAGAGCACAATTCTAGAGTTAAAGAGGTATTAGATATTGTCAAGTCTAGCGGTTTAACCCTAAGAAAAGATAAATGCAAATTTTTACAAGATGGTGTAGACTATCTAGGGCACCACATTTCTGAAAAAGGGGTGGAACCTAAGGTAAAACTTCTTGATGCCATCCAAAATGTACCTGAACCACAAAATAAGGACCAGCTTCGTTCTTTTCTTGGGCTAGTGGAGTACTACGCCAAATTTGTGCCTAATTTCTCAGATAAGACAGTGTGTTTGCGTGAGCTTCTCAAAAAAAATATGAGGTATGAGTGGTCTGACCGTTGTGCCTGTGATTTCAAGTTGTTGAAAGAAGCTATTGTGCAAGCACATCCACTTAAATTATTCAACATTAATGATCGCTGCATTGTTACCACTGATGCGAGTAACGTGGGTCTTGGTGTTGTTCTTATGCAGAAACGATCTGACAACAGGGAGGAGACTATTGCTTTTGCCTCTAGAGCTCTTCGGGGAGCAGAAGGCACTTATTCCACCATAGAGAAGGAAGCTCTGGCCCTATGGTGGGGTGTACAGTATTTTCGCAATTTTCTGTGGGGCAATGAATTTGTTCTCAGGACCGATCATAAACCACTGGTGGATCTTTTCACTACCAAGGGTGGTGGGAGGGCCACTCCACGCATAGCTAAATGGCAGTACAGATTAAATGAATTTAATTATCGTCTGGAGTATGTGGCTGGTGTGAAGAATCATGTAGCTGACTGCCTGTCCAGATTACCTCTTGCTGAGTCTGCTTGTGACTTTGAGAGTGACGATGTGGAGATGGTATGTGCTGTTAGCGGAGTAGCTGACACAGGAGCTGCATTGTCTGAAACTGATTGGAAGTTGGCTTTAGCTGAAGATGTGGAGACCAAGAAAGTAATGGATTTTGTGGTTCATGGCTGGCCTAACAACACAGATTTGGTTCCCGAACTGATTCCTTTCAAAAGGATATGTGACGAGTTGTCTCTTGTTGATGGGATTTTACGTAGAGGGGGATTGTTGGTTGTGCCTATGACCATGCGTAAGAAGATTTTGGACTTGGCTCATGAAGGTCATCTTGGTATTCGTGCTATGAAGAGGAGGGTTCGGGAGGATTTCTGGTGGCCCGGTGTTGATAGATCGGTGGAACACTGTGTTCGTGAGTGTAGTGCGTGTGTTTTGAGTGACAAAACTCAGGTAACTTTTCCCTCTCCCATCAATCCCATAGCTGTAAAAGATTCACCCTGGTGTAAGTTGGCCTTTGACATCGCTGGTCCTTTTGGGGGTATGGGTAGTTCTCCTAAATACGCTTTGGTATTGATCGACTACATGTCTAAGTGGCCGGAGGTGAGGTTTGTGGACGGTATCAATTCTGCGACGGTTATCAATTTCTTTAAGGAAGTCTTTCTTCGTGAAGGTTTTCCAGAGGAATTGGTGACTGATAACGGGACCCAATTGGTGTCTGTGGAAATGCAGGAATTTCTGAGGATGCATGGTATCAAGCATATTTTCACCTCCCTTTACCACCCCCGCAGCAATGGTTTAGTTGAACGCCTTAACCGTGTGATCAAGGATCAGTTACAGTTAGCTTTTGTCAATGGTTTGCACTGGAAGGATGTAATTTTCAACATGTTGTGGGCTATGAGAATCACCCCTCATTCGAGTACTGGGATGTCCCCGTTCACTTTGTTAAGAGGTAGGGTTGCAGGTTCTAAATTGAACAAAGACTGGATGTCAAGGAAGGATGTGAATTTGCAGAAGTTGAGCATGGTGGTAGATGTCAGAGCGGCAGCTCAAGCCAGGTATGCATCTGATTATGCCAGTGCATGTCCTGTACGTCAAGGGGACTGGGTGAGAATCAAGAAGCCTGTTTTTGTTCACAAGGGTTCTTCTCGGTTTTCTGCTCCGGTTAGAGTGAAAGAAGTAAGAGAGAGTGTGGTTGTGTTGGAGAATGGTAAGATCTGGAATAAGTGTGCTGTCTCAGTGGTGCCGGAGTCTAAAGTGGAGCTTGTTAAAGAAAGGTTTGGAGTTCACACTCCAGAAGTTTGCACTCCGTGCACGTCTTCTTTTCCCTTGGTGATGTGTCCAAAAGGTTCTATGCCTGTTAAAGAGGTTATTCCCCGAACCACTTCTTTGAGGACAAGGGTTGTTCCTTCTAAGTTCCGGGACTATGTCAGGTATTGAGTTTCTTGATGTATTCATCTCCTTGTCTCCCATTAATTGTTTTTTTTGTATTTTGTTTTCTATGCTTGTTATTAATATTCTCATCTTATTTTGATTTATGTGAAGGAAGGGGGGTGTGTTGGGTTCTCGGCATGTTCTCGTGCCTGCATTCTCGTGCCCGCATTCCTCTCGGCATTCCCTGCGTGGAATAGAGAATGTGCGGGTACTGGCAGTTGCTGCCGGGGAGCTGTGTGGATCGGACGAATAAAGAAGACTTAAGCATTACCTGGAGTTTGTCTTCCTTTCACAGGGATACAACCCTACCTAACAAAAACACTAGGAAACTATGACAGGCTGCTACTGACTCGCCTACGTTTAGGCAATTTCCATAACATGGTTGCATTCCCTAGGATAAATGACTGGTCACGCTCTCTATTCCCATCCCCTTGTGATGATATAACTGCACAGTCTACAATTCATATTATTTTCTTCTGTAAGTTTTATATTTTAATTAGGAAAAGATGGATTCTGCCTATTTTAAAAGTGCAATGCCTGAGACAATGTCGACCTGCCTTCATCAAGCTACAATTTTTAGATAATGACATTTTTACTAATCACATAGCCAAATATCTGAAAGGGGTGGTTCGATACAGGAAATCCATGTAAGGCCCCTCTTTCTTAGCTGCTAATGGATTTTATGTATGACATGGCTGTGCATGCAAATTAGCTTGTAGTTCTTTTTTCTACAAAATTTTAGTCGGTTATTTTTATTGTATTGTTAAACTTACATATATGAATTGATGTATCCTCATTTTTAATGTATTGTGCTTTTATGATTTAACATTTTTAAATCGAATAAAGCGTATTTTGACTTGACTTGACTAATGAGCAGTTTGTGGTCGACCGTGTCGAAGGCTGCCGATAGGTCAAGGAGTATGAGTAAACAGCATTGGTCTGTATCAAGTGATTTGTAGATATCATCTATGACATTCAGGATCGCTGTCTCTGAGCTGCATCCTTTTCGGAAGCCCGATTGGTGAGTATCCAGAAGGTTGTTTCTGTCAATGTGTTGGTTAAGTTGGAGGAGAACACATCTTTCCAGGATTTTGGCTAAGAGTGGGAGTTTGGAGACTGGCCTGAAGTTATTGGGATTGTTTGGGTCAGAGCCCGTTCTTTTTAGTAATGGCGTGACTTGGACAATTTTAAGGCAGTCTGGCATGACTCCGGTTCTCAGGGAGCTATTTATAATCTTGGTCCAGAGAGGGGCTAGGGCGAGGTTGAGCTTTTTAGCCAGATGGGCAGGAATAGGGTCCGCTATGAGTGAGGAGGGTTTGGACCTGATCATCATTTCAATGATTTCTGCTTCGGAAATGCGGTTGAAAGACTTCCAGCTGTTGGGTGGGTGCGTGGAGGGGTAATTGCCTTCTTTGCAGGGCGGGGGGGGCTTTTGTTGGATGACAGGAGGTGGTCATCAAGGGAGCGCTGAATCTTAGTGATTTTCTCGTTAAAGAAATTGGCAAAGTTGTCTCATAAGTCTTTGGAGGCCTGCACTGTTGTTGAGGGAGGCTTGGATGTTTGTTGTCTAATGAGATTGAAGAGTTCTTTGGGGCGATTTTTGGCATTGTCTAATGCACCTCGGAAGAAGGTAGTTTTTTCATTCTTGATGTGTTTTTTATATTTCCTGCGTTCTGTTTTGAGTTGGTCAAGGTGGGCTGTGGACGGGTTGTTCCGCCAGAGTCTTTCTGCAGCTCTGAGGTGTCTTCTTTCAGAGTTTAGGTCTGTGTTAAACCAGGATCTCGATGGGATGTTCCTGACTCTTTTTTGTTTCAAGGGAGCTACTTGGTCTAGTATGGTTGTCATTCTTGCATTGTAGTGTGTAGTAAGTTCAGTTGTAGAGAGGTCGCTTTTGGTAGGGAAAAGTAGTGATCTTACCCTTTCTTCCAGGTCGGCAAGGGGAATCTGTCTTAGATTTCTCGCCCAATGAAGGGATTCCTGTGTACGGGGTAGGCAATGAGTCATTTGGTTAATGTGAAATAGAATGATGTGGTGGTCTGACCAGTTGACAGGAAGGATGTGGTCGATAGTAACTGTATCTTCGTGAGCTATAATGGCGTCAAGGATTGAACCTCTGTTATGGGTTTGCTCTGTGCAGTGTTGGATAAGATTATTATTGAGTAGAAGTTCGTTTAAGGATTGGATCAGAGTATTATTTTCATCATCCCAATGGAGGTTGAGGTCACCTAGTATTATGTTGTTGGAGTCCAAGAGTGAGCAGTGTGTTATCAGGTCGGAGAGGTGTTCTCCGAATGTGGTAGTGTTGCCTGGCGGATGGTAGAGGAGATGGCAGTATAGCGTTTTGTTGTCATTAGTCTTAATGGTGGAGGTTAGATATTCAAATGTGTTATAGGTGAAGGAGTCGGTTTCAGTAATGGAAATGTTGCTCTTGTGGATGATTGCAATCCCCCCGCCACAATGGTTCTTTCTGTCTTTATTGATGATTGAGAACCCGGGGTGCACAAGCATGTCAATGATTGGGGAGGAGGACTCGTTCAACCAAGTTTCTGTGATGAACGTGATAACGATGTCATGTATTGGGATGGTTTCTGCCAGTTCTGTTGCGTGTTTGGTTGCAGATCTGCAGTTTATAAGCATGCAGTTGGTTGTTCCCTTGTTGTTGAGTTTCTTCATGGGAGGTGCCATGGGGATATTGATGTGGAAGGCTGGTGGCCTCGTCGTTCTAGGTGTGATGCGGTCTCTCCCAAATCCAGTGATTACCTGGATCTTGGAGCTGGGGTTGACAGTTGTAGATGAGTTATAAAAGTTGGCAAGATCAGTCGCCTCTCTCAGGGACATTGCGGCGCTTGTTCTTTTGGGTCTCTGAGGCTGGTTTATGGAAGGGGTTGAGTTCCAGCTGTGCCACTGTGTCTTGGGAAGACTTGAGTGATGAATGTTGGTGTCTGTGGGTGGAGGGTCTAAGCGTTGGGTAGGCTCCAGATGTGTGGTGAGGTTCAATAAGATTTTGTTTATGCCCTGTATTACAATCTCTAGTTGGCTTTCCAGCAGAGAAAGTCTGAGTCATATTCAGTGAGGAGGGGGTAGGGAGGTTTAGGTTCAAGATGTCCTGAGCGGGACAGTCCAGGGATGGGGAGAGCCTGTCAGTGAGAGTGTGGCTCACAGTGTCATTGGTACCTATGTTGCTCCTGTGGTTAGCCGTGGACATGTGGTGTGAGAACTCTAGTCGTGATTCAGACAGCAGTTTGTTGAGTGCTGTTGGAAGGTGAGAGTTGGGAGGCATTGACTGAGGGTCGGCTTCACTAGTTACCTGTGGGGAAGAGTTTCATCTGAAGGGAGAGGTGGGGGTCGGCAGGGGGTTGGGGAGTCTTAGCAGAGACGTTCCTCGGAATTGTTCTGGATGAGAAGTATTTAGTGTGCGAGTGAGGGGTGGTGGTAGAGGAGGAGAGGGTGGAGTCAAAGGGGGAAAAATTGGAGTTGGTGGAATGAGTCTTGTCGTTGTTTTGTGATTTCACATGGGGGGTCGGTAGGTTGGGGGATATGGAGTTGTGCGAGTTGTTATAGTGTAAATGGGTGAAGGCGTTTCGTAGCGTGGGGAATAGGGAATCAAATGAGTCTAGGTTGGCTTTGTTGGCTTGAATCAAGACTATACCGTTGCTGTAGATGGTCGCAGAGGTGTTGCCACTGCGCGTAGGACGGTTTGAGTTAGAGATCGTCAGTTTGCAGCTGGGAGGGGTGCTAGTTATTTTGGATATGTGAAGGTGGGTTCTAAGAATGGTGTTCCATTTCGCAGGTCGCTGGGTGTGGAAAATGAGATCCATTTTTTGCTGTCCTTTGGAGGAGCAGTGGTATATATCAGCAAAGAGAGTTTCCGGGTGTTGTCTAATCAGCCCGTGTTTGAAGTTTCTTTTCGCTTTCAGTGAGATATTGGGGGGGGAAGATAATGGAGAAAGAGTTAGGGCCATGGGGATGTGGATATTCATTTATCTGAAGTAGAAGTGGCTCTAACAATTCTTGTTGACCTGGTTTGGACACCAGTATTAAAGCAGCCAGACAATGTGATGAACTAGTTGACCAGAACAAGTGAAGTTGACTCTATGTGAGAAAGATGATAGGGATGAGTTTTCTCACATTCAACACATTGTTTATTTATTTTTTAATGAGCTCAAATAATTATTTTAGCAACGCGATCTTCCAGATATGTTGGCTAAAAGTGGCAGTTGCTATGCACGTTTCTAAAGAGAAAGACATGATGTATTCCAATGCTTCAGAGTGGCACACTAATCGGAAATATGACTTAGTCAGAGCAGCAAAGATTTGGGCAACAGGAATTATGAGGCAGGAAATGCCCAAATTATGTGGCATGTTTGAGTTAAATATGCGGCAAGAAAAGCCAAATAATGCGGAACAAAGCAGCACATTTTGTAATAGTACTACTTCATTATTTTGTCATTTTTAAACTTGGTAACGTTGTATGGGCATTGGCTGCGCCCCATTAGTACCAGTTTAACAACTAAATATAGCAATAAACAATAGAAAGGTGGTCTTCCACTGCAACATGTGTCACTGCTTTTTTAGTAACGTTTGAACCATTTGAGCTAGAAACACCATGTCACTGAACCCTAATAGTCCTGAACTGGTCATGGTATTGGATGGTGGTGAGAATACTGGCAAAACTATGCTAGAAAGATTTCCCAGAGTTTTCAGTGACAAGATTGGAAGATTAACTAATTTTGAACACTATTTTATTGAAAAAGGATGCTTGTCCCAAGGTTTTTAAGGTAAGAAATATTCCTATGACTGTCAGGAAGGAAGTAGAAAAAGAATTGGACAGTTTGGTCGCAGGGGATATTATTGAAAAGATAGAATCCTCTCAATGGGTTTCCCCGGTAGTGATTGCCAGACGGGCCAATGGTAATATCCATTTGTGTATAAATGTAAGATACCTTAACAGTAATATTCTCATTGATCAATTTCCATTACCTTGCATATCAGGGATGCTCTCTTCTGTTAAGGAGGCAAGTTACTTTTTCACAATATCTCTCTGCAGCGTACCACCTGATTGTGTTGCACAAGAGTTGCAAACATTACACAGCTTTTATCACTCCTGCCTGGTGCTACCAATATAAGAGAATACCTTTTGGACTGGCGTCGGCAGCTGCAGTGTTCCCAAGATTGATGTATTCATTATTTGGTCAGTTACCCTATGTCCAGTGTTTTCAGGATGACATCTGTATGGAAAGGATGAAACAGAACATGACGAGGTCTTGTAAAGTGTATTGCGAGTTCTGGGCACTAGGGGTTTAACAGTGACCGTTTCAAAATGCTGATTTGCAATGGAATCCGTGACATATTTAGGTCATATGTTATGTATAGATGGTGTGAAACCTAAACCAGAATTGGTGGAGGCAATACTATCGGCACCTGCACCTAAATGTAAAGATGACGTGAGATCTTTCCTAGGGCTTACAGAATTTTATGCCAATTACATTGGGAATTTTTCTAGTAGAGTTTTCCAAATTAGACAACTTCTCAAGAATAAGTGTAAATTTAATTGGTGCACTGAGTGCGAGAGAGAATTTGAAGATCCCAAAAGTGCCATAGCGGAAGCCACTACCTTGTGTAGATTTGATCCCAATCATGTTAGTGTTATCACTAGTGCTGTTTTATTTCAAAAGCTGGGAGGAAGGAGGTGAAGCTATCATTGCTTATGCATCTAGAGCCCTTACTGCTGCGGCAAAAAAATATTCAGTCATTGAGAGACAGACGTTAGCTTGTGTATGGGCTCTAGAGCATTTGTGGGGGGTAAGCAATGTGATTTGAGAAGTGATGATAAACCGTTAAACTACTTACCATGGATGGTATGATTAACGCATCTGCATGTATTGCTAGGATGTCAGTGAGACTCCAAGATTTAATTTACAAAATATTTTATGTGCCTGGTAAGGATAATGTATCAGCAGATTTTTTTATCTAGAATACCATTGCAAATCAAGGAAAATACTAGTAGTGCATGAGAGGATTATCATATTGCTTTGGTGCAAGATGAACGCATTCCTTTCATTGAAAAACACTCTTGGGTGGAAGGGTATACTAAGGATGAGGTGATACAGAATGTCCTGAGGTACATCAGACCTAAGTGGCCTGCCAAAGGGTCTTTAAGTTCTGATTGGAGGTGTTTCTGGGAAGTCCAGAATGAACTGTCGCAGGTCAATGATATCTTAAGGAGGGGCGATAGAGCAGTGCCTCCTGTCAAATCAAGGAAGTCCATCACTATGCAATGCCATGAAGGTCATGGAGGCATTGTAAGGACCAAGCAATCGGTCAAAAATGGGTTTTGGTGGCCAGGTCTGGACATGTTGTTTGAATGTGTGGTCAGGAACTGCATTATCTGTGCTAATGCAGATAAAACTTTGAAAACATTTAGACCTAATTGAGTGAACCATGTGTTCCTTCCTAGGAATCCATGGGAGACCATTGCTGTAGATATTATGGGCCCTGTAGGCAGAGAGTCAAAGTATGTTATTTCAGCTATTGATGTTTTCACCAGATGGCCTGCTATCAAGATTGTTGTAAAGTGGACACAGATGCTGTCCTGTATTTTCTGGATAGTATTTTTACAGAGGAGGGTGTTCCCACTCAAGTGATTACTGACAATGGAGTACAGTTTCTGTCTGTGAAAGCAAAGAACCATTTTAATAGACTGGGTTTAAAACATAACTCCACTTCTTTCTATAATCCTAGTGGGAATGGCATGATTGAAAGTTTCAACAGAGTACTCAAGGGTGCTATTCAGTCTGCAGGTGTAAGTAATAATAATTGGGAATTGCAAATTCCCAAAACTGTGTGGATGTATCATACTACGATTAATGAGACGAGGGGGTGTACTCCTTTTGAAATTATGAGGGGAAGGGTTGAAATGAAATGAAATTTGTACTTGTAAAGCGCACTTATACCCCCAAAGGGGTGTCCTGGCGCTGTACGCATACCGCTGTGGAACCCTTCCTGGCTTTTCCCTGTGAAATGTCCACTCCTGGGCACCCCCAGGGTGAAGCCAGGCATCCCAGCGCTGTTGGGGCCGTTGTGGAGATTAAGCAAGCTATTGCCCAGAGTTGCAGAGTGGGACCCATGATTAGAATAGGCACCGAGGCGAGAATTATCAGGTCCGAGGAAATTGAGCCCAAGACCCGCCGAGGCGGGAATTGAACCCTGGTCCCGGGCCAGATCTCTGCATCAGGGTCTGCCGCTCTAACCATTGAGCCACACTTCTCCACTTGTAGAACTAAAAAGGAATCCAAGTGAGGAGGATCGAGACAGAGACAGAAAGAGGGAATAAGAGAAAGAGAGAGAGAGGGGGTAGGATGGGGGGGCAGCTGCAGAGCAGAAGTGAACACTGTAGGGAGGTGGGTGGTGTGAGATGTGTGTTGAGGGGGAGTGGGGTGGGGTTCATGATATTTAGGAGGACCCTACACTGTGGTGAGGCAGATAAATCCATGCAATCGGTTGGTTTTATTGCGATTGGACCAAAGACGAGCCGAGGAGAAACGTAAACGTTTTCCACTGTACACATCAACAAGGTATTGTAGTACCTCCAGGAATGGTGTACTTCTCCACCTGGGAAAAACAATGTTGTTCAAAGAAAGACTGGAAAACGAAAGTAGTGCTTCACTGGCAAACTCTGTAAAGTGGCGCTAATGTGTTTGGTTTGAGTAAAACCAATCTGGCCACTGTTCGTATTTGGAACCTTTTATTTTTTCTCACTGTTCAGAGGCTGCACTTTGGCTGCAAATGTCGTCTTTTTCTGACATTTTTCTATTCCAAAGTGTTTTTCTTTTTTGGATCCATTTCACAGGGGAACAAATCAAGGAAAGAAGAGGATAGAGAGGGTGAAAGCCCTTTGTTGAAGTCATGATTTTCAGCCAGTGAGCCGAGGAAACCTAATGCCGTCAGATGTCCTCATTGGAAAATGTTAGCGCGGCGAGCTGCCACTTTGGAACTGGAGAACTGGTGCTCACGTAATACACTCCAATACCTTCCGGTCGGGTTCAGGCTACAACTGCAAAAAAAAATAACAGGAAAGCAGTGCCTCTGTTAATGTGCGTAGACACTGAGGCGCTCCCAACTGTGCACGCCTAATTGCAAAGTGAAATTATACATTGCTTCATATTAGTGCACAGAACTGTCACACTGATTATAAAACAAATGTCCTCGTTGGAAAATGTTAGCGCGGCGAGCTGTCACTTTGGAACTGGATAACTGGTACTTAAGTAAAGTGCTCCAATACCTTCCGGTTGGGTTCGTGCTACAACGGCAAAAATACACAAGCCGCGTTGTGAGGGTGCAGTACCACAGGTGTCCCTTGGGGCCTCTCTTGGCCACATATGGTACCGCACCCTGCAACATGGCTAGGCAAACAATATGGCGCAGCTGTGAGAGCTGCTGTCTGGTAAGCTGGGAATCCGTGTTCGAGTCTGCTGCTCAACACCCTCTGATAAACAAGGGCACTGTATTGTAAATTATGCGTAAAGTAAACAAAAAAACTAGCAAAACAGGCCTCTAAGGGGTGGTGGGGGCCTGCGAGCACTATTGTGAGAGGGGTGGAGGGAGACACCGGGAGATAAAGCGACAGCAAGCAAATGATGCGACTGAAGTTTCATTGCACAAGTAAACAGAACAGTTAATGAGTAAAGAGGCAGGCCAACTCAAAAAAATGTTCTCTCGAAGTATAAATAACCTGAACAGTAAGAACACGTAAGAGGGCCAGTCCTCATGAGAGGATACAGCATTCCAAAAGGAGGGACTACTTAGTGTATACACCAATGAAAAGTCAGCATTTCTAAAGGACAGCAACAGGAACCAATGAAAAAGATCGGCATTTTTTCAAGCCCATATCCTAGATACAGCATGTCTCGAAGAGACAGAGCAAGCGCTGCCTAGGCGAAACCTAAAAATGCAAGTGCTGAGATGGGTCCCTATTGGGCTCTTCGTTTATGCCCTTACCCTGGGCATGAAAAAAAACCTTTACTCTGGGGACACTACCAGCCGTCACCATCCTTTGTTATGCATGCTGCCATGAAGGAGCTAATCAGAAGATATGATCACCTGCTAGTGATCTGAAAGTGTACGCCGTGTAGATCTGCAGTGGGGCAGGAGGAATGAAGGGCACAACGCAGACGCAGGCTCTAAATTTAACAGGTCTGCAGTGATAAAACTGCTGTACCGTGTTTCTAATGAAGTGGCATAGTAAAAATGCTTCATTTCTGTAATTATGCTACTGCGAAATAACTATTATTGCCACAGTCATTGTGGCTACTCATTCATCTTCTGCAGATAACAACCATTGGTAAAACCAATAGTCTGGGCTTGTTTTAAGTGCATGCCAGTTGTGCTATTTTATATCTGGATGCAATAACAGAAAGATGCAGCAAAGTACCAGTCCGGTAGCAGAGAATTTTATCTTACATTTTTAAGCCACACCATTTATCACATAGGTTATGCCCCTTTGAGAGGCCCCTCAGGTTTTTCAACCCACTTAAAGCCCTGGACAGGAGCAGAAAGCGTGCTTCGCTCTAAGCCCTAGATTGGGATGTGTGGATATTTACTGCAGTGAGTCTGTGCAGGAGAGAACGGTGGGAACCAGGGTATTCACATGCTCACCAACCATTTGACCCTCAGGTTTGGCCACAACTTTGGAGGTATTATTACCACTAAAAAAGCCCTGGCCTGTAGGACCATCACACACTTGATTTTCACGTGAATCTCTTTTGAATAGCGTCTTTAATCTGGTTTAGAAAAGCCCTTCACTTCCAGGTTCCAATGTAAGTTTTTTTCCTCGAACATTTTATATTTTGTTCACTTTCTCTATGGAAAAATATCCCTTTAATTGACTGTCAGGGGGTCTCTGAATTAAACTTCTTTGCTTACAATTTTAGTGTTCTGAAGTTCACGAGTTCAAATCCCACCAAGGCCAACTCAGCCTTCCACCCTGCCAATGTCAGTAAATTGAGTACGATTAAAATAGGTAATATTAACATCTGTGATTTTGAGCACTCAAAATGGCATATGTGGTATGGCTCGCTATATAACAGCAATTTACTATTATTCTTTTTTTTTTCTTAATAATAAATAGTAAAAGAGATTTTTAAAACATTTCCTCTTGTCGTGTAGTTCCTATAAGACCTATATAGGATCTGCGCGTTTAGACAACATACACTGCGGGACTGGTTTCCAGACTGATTCCAGACACCCCCACCGGGTATGTTGGCCTGTGTACCAGCTAGCTCGCAATGCCACTATAACCTCCTCTTACCAAGGAGAGAATAGTTATTGGCAACTATCGAACATGACAACCCTGATCCCTCAAGACCGTGGAAACAGTAACTTACTTTTCGCTCAGTCACTCGTGCTCACTTGTTCTCAGAGAGATACACAGAATAAACGGTTGGGACGTTTTCAATAAGTATTTATTGAACAGTCGTTATTCTAGTGTAAAATAAGTGCACTGAAATCACCAGTAGACCGTAGCATATATAAATGAGTAGCAGCACTAAGAAAGTAAACAGATGGTAGGTTTCTACAGTTTTTCTAAAATCATAAATATAGGCAAGTATATAAAATACATGGCAATAAAATGCGTACTCCTACGATGCACCCTAACTAGATGTACCTAAGTGTACCTAGCATGTGAGTAGGTGTAAAGCCAAGAATCCCTCTAGGATAAAGCCAACCCCATTACCTGATGTTAGACTGCGGGACCCCATTCTGGTCTCGAGCTGAACACCCCGCAAGGGACGTCAGACCACTGCGAGCTGGAGTATCTGCATGCAGGAACCTCCGCGTCTCGCGTCAGTGTGTCGGCATGGAAGTCGTGATCTCCTCCTCCTATCTCAGCAAAATGTGGTGTTTATATACCCTAAGGTATCCCCAGGGGTTCTACCTTGCTGTTCCAGTGTCGGACTTAGGATGACGTCGGGAATGAACTTTATACACAGTTATTATGCAGGAGATGATGGTCCTGCTGTGATTCCAAGAAACTAAGAATCCTCATGCATGATTTATGAGGCCAGTGTCCAGGGAAAAAACCTACGTACTTATGTGTAGTATTGCAACTGGGTAAAAGGTCAGTCCTCCAAATCCGTTATGTATGTAGCATAGGAGAGAATGTAGGTGAAGGGTTATGATGATACCTAGACCTATATCGGGGTACCTATATGAAATATAACACCCACTCCTCATCCGACTGGACGACATTACTAAATTCTAGCATACTACCAAGGCGTCTAGAGGTTTGTACGCAACAAATAATAAAACCAGTTTTAAGAGAAGTTAAAAAGCGTTTAAAAAAAAAAAAACCTTTAAAAAGTGTTCTAAAAAAAATCAGTCAAGTAGTGGCTTTAAAGTGTCCGTATATATAGCCCAAACAACTATAAACATCTGAAAGCCATGCAGGTCAAAAGATTTCAATTTAGAATTTCGAATAAGTTAAAAAGCCAAATCTTCCCAGCGTGCGACATGCCAAATGTTTGTGTCCTTGCTGGTAGACGCAACATTGCTGCTGTCTGCATACGCAGCTGACGATCCCAGTAACACCTCACAAAGAATGTCAATTGATCACAGATGATCTTCCGTACTGCCTGCAGCAGATGCCGGGGCAGCCTGTGCCACATCCAAGGCCTGAGTGTTGGAGGAGCCGGTGTCCAAACCAACAGGAGCAGAAACTACCTGTGGTGGCTCTAAGAATGCTGCCAACAACATGGGAATGCGGTGAAAACACTGCAGAATATGGGCCGTTATCGGGTCCAGTAAAGCATCAACGTCCGGTGGCGCAGCAGATGGAAGTGTCAGACAGAGGTCCAACACGCATTCTTCTCTGCAGAACAGGCATCGGAGAACAGGTAGGACACAGTCCATCCAGACTGGTCTAAATGACAGGAACCAAGAGGCGCTCATTTCCCGTAGGCGAGGTGTGCCTAGATGTTGAACCATGCGATCACGGTATTTACGCTCCAGGAGAGCAGTTGCTACTTCCTTGGTGGCTGGGATGTCCATTGCGTAGCAGAAAGGTAACAATCAGGATTCTTGCTATTAGGAACAGGATCAGCGGAAGCCCTCCAAAAATGCTTCCAAAGACGGAGTGTATAAAGTTTGGTATAACTCCGAAGACCGTCTGAAAGGTGCATAACAGTCCGGAACCTATGGTCTTAAATCGGTGTACAACACCCGTCGTATCGGACATGTTAAAGATACGACTTACCATTTCTGTGAAATGGAAAGGGCAGTTTGTACGTATAAGTGCCTGTATCTCAGCCGAGGACCTTGCGATCTGGAAAGAAAGTCTCCTGGGCGGAGGTTAAGGGCACGATTTGTTGTAAAAACATGGCTTTCATTCTGCTCAGAGTATCAAACCGTATAAAGGAAACATTTAGCGAAGGCCATAACGGCGTCTCCCATACTATGTGTTGGTGGAAACAATACTTGCATACAGCAAGTAACCCTGGAGCTCACTGTGACTAGATGTGCGATGCCCGGAAGCATCCCACAACAACCTTGATCATTCAGCATCAAGTAACTCCCATTCAAGAGAAGCCTGAATACCGGATTAATCACAGCTGCCGGGGTACCCCTCAAGTGACAGGACAAGTTCACCACAGACCCCTTACAAGCCCCTTGTAGCATAATATCCTGGCATATGAGAGATCCACTTAAAGCGTTCTCGCAGTTAGTTCAGCTTAGAAACACTTCCAGATCCCCAGTCCTGCATCGAAATCTGTATGGTAAATCCCAGGATTCCCTGATAAATTCCTTACCCATCTACTCATATCTGCCTGCCTGTTGTTGTTCTAGCCAATATTGAAACTGAAAAGTTGCGACTGGTAATGTTATATGGCCGTGGATTAACCACTCTGTGGACGGTGACTCCGCCACAGTAAAGGGTAACCTGTCCAGTTTCTCAATGTGCAGCATTGTATATTTTGCTCCCCTCTGTGCCGTTTTCATCTGCTTTTCTGTTAGATTGTATGCAGAAAACAATGACATAATGTTGATAAAACGCCATGGCACATAACCGGCGCGCAATGACTGCAGCGTCCAGCTTAACAAAATAATAGAACGTAACTGCGACTGTCCATGTTGCAATATGGACAAATCCTGTTCTATTACATCGATAGCAGAAGATACAATGTTGCCCAGTGAATATATCCTGGATGTTAATGTAGTCATACCATTGTCAACTACGGCTAACGCCTTTTCTAGGTTAACTCTATCTATTTCTCTTAATCTCTCTGCAGCTTCTTGTTGGGAGATTTTCCAGATTTCGTTATAGACAGCATACAAAAAACGCTTCTGACGTGGTTTTCTGGGACCTAATAGAAAATCCCGTAGGTCCACATCCTCTGTGAGTAAGGACAAGTGTTGTTTCACCTGGGGTAGTGTTGAGGTTTTTAGCCAATCAAGGCACAACTTCCCAACACTGTATGATGTCACTACTCCCGGATGTTCCCGTAGGTCCACATCCTCAGTGAGTAAGGACAAGTGTTGTTTCACCTGGGGTAGTGTTGAGGTTTTTAGCCAATCAAGGCACAACTTCCCAACACTGTATGATGTCACTACCCCCGGATGTTCTCGTTGTACATAACGTGGGTCTGGCCTATGGATACTAAACCCTTCGGTGGTACCCCTGAATCTTTCTTGACATCTGTTTGTGTCAGTCGGCCAAACCAACCATCCCTTCCAATTGGGGTCTGATCTATTGTATTGCAATATGTAATCCAACTTAGCCCTGCTTTCTGATGTAAAATTCCCCTCGGTGTTTAAAGGTGTTGGAATTTTAGGTGTGTTCAAGTCCTTATTCTTAGCTATTCCAAGACAGGAAGTCTGTTGCACAGTGTCATTCAGAAAAATCATCTGCTGAGGAATGAGGCATGCTCTAAATAGTGCTTCTGTTCCCTGGACTTGCCAGTCACTAGAACCCCAGATTAATTTCAAGTCTACAGTGTCCATCCATAAGTGGAGAAGTGGAGAAGTGTGGCTCAATGGTTAGAGCGGCAGACCCTGATGCAGAGATCTGGCCCGGGACCAGGGTTCAATTCCCGCCTCGGCGGGTCTTGGGCTCAATTTCCTCAGACCTGATAATTCTCGCCTCAGTGCCTATTCTAATCATGGGTCCCACTCTGCAACTCTGGGCAATAGCTTGCTTAATCTCCACAACGGCCCCAACAGCGCTGGGATGCCTGGCTTCACCCTGGGGGTGCCCAGGAGTGGACATTTCACAGGGAAAAGCCAGGAAGGGTTCCACAGCGGTATGCGTACAGCGCCAGGACACCCCTTTGGGGGTATAAGTGCGCTTTACAAGTACAAATTTCATTTCATTTCATAAGTCAAAACCCTGTTCAAACAGCTGGGATATAAAGGAAGCAGAGTAAATCTGTTTGGTGTTTGTTAACATATTTTCTCTGTGCAGATATGGGTGCAAACTTCTAATAGTACCAGGTGGGGTCAGAAGTGTTAAACCCTGAAAAATATGAGAATTTCTGTGCAAATGTTTTTGAACTACCTTTCGGTGGTGTAGGGCAATGCTCCCACTGATGGTATGTGAAAACATTTCTGGGTTTGCTTGATTTATGCAAGAAATGATGACCATAATGTTGGTAATAATACATTTTGTCAATCTGATCTGTCCTCTAACATTTCAGTGCTAGAAAATGCGGCAGATTGTTCTGAATCAGACAATAAGTTAACAGTTTCAAAATCCCAATCATCAGAAAATGTACTGGAGGTAATGATATCGTTCAATGAAATTTTAAACAAATGTGGAATTTTTAAAAGCTCGGTCGGTCCAAATATATCAAAATTTACTTTGTCCCACACTATACCATCCGGTATAGGAACTGCTGACATGTTCACGAAGGACAAGTCTCTTTGTTCACGATGAGATGAAACATGAGGTTTTAAAATTAAGTTTACTTTTGACGTTGCAGAGCTCTGTTGAAGATAAGTTCCATTGATGAGCAAGTGAAAAGTTATTACTAATCCTAACCAGAAAAGATTATCCAAAGTTCTAGCCAAGGTGATACTAAATAAGCTTTTCTGAGAAAGTTAAAGTCTTTGATCCGTTGTTTGCGTAGAAATGTGGGCTGGCGTCGTTTCAGGTTCACTTGGATCCAATGAAAAGGTATCGAAGTCGATGAAATAGCCAGATGCAGTTCGATCTATTTTTGGTAGCTCAGCAGGTTTTGTTGAACTTGTAGATTGCTCTTGAAGAGGCATGTTGACGTAGACATCCTTATTAGGTTGAATTGAAATGTCTTTCATTTTGATTTTGAACGTTAGTGTCAAGGGGAACTAGTTCCATTGCATTGTTATTGATTCAGTTGCTTTGTAAAGGTGACCCTTCAAATGTTATTAGTCTTTCTCTTTGTACTTCCTGTATTGTAGCGAGAGGAGGACGTCGGCTACTCAGGAGCCCACGAGGCCTACTATTTAGTATCGGCCACATAGTGTGGTTTGATGAGATCGATTGAGACAAATCTCTTTTCTTTTCCGGCAAGAGGCAGTAGAAGTACAGTTCTTGATCCTTCAACGGCCAGGACAGGTACAGGCTTTCGATAGGATGGCCCGAGTTCTTTCTTGTCCACAATCTTTTCTCTGACCAGATCCCCAACTTTAGGAATCCAGGCAGGTCTTGCCGTGGCTGACTTGACTTCCCCAGTGGCGGTTCTTTTTGTCTCGACGTTACTTAAGGAGGCTCTGGATTCATTCAGATTCTGTAAAACAGCCAAACGTTTATTGATGTCAAACGGTTTTTCATCCGCCCCTCGGCCTTCACAATCGAGATCAGGTACCCACATTCTTGTCCCAAACAGGACCTCGTAAAGAGTTGCACGTCCCAGAGAGCTTCTTGGCTGGTTATTAAGGGCCCGCTGGACCCGAAATAGTTGATTGACCACCCGAGCCTAATACCCTAGCTGTTAAAGATTGCTTTATATATAGGATCAGCGCGTTTAGACAACATACACTGCAGGACTGGTGTCCAGACTGATTCCAGACACCCCCACCGGGTATGTTGGCCTGTGTACCAGCTAGCTCGCAATGCCACTATAACCTCCTCTTACCAAGGAGAGAATAGTTCTTGGCAACTTACGAACATGACGACCCTGATCCCTCAGGACCGTGGAAACAGTAGCTTACTTTTCGCTCAGTCACTCGTGCTCACTTGTTCTCAGAAAGATGCACAGAATAAACGGTTGGGACGTTTTCAATAAGTATTTATTGAACAGTCGTTATTCTAGCGTAAAATAAGTGTACTGAAATCACCAGTAGACAGTAGCATAGATAAATGAGTAGCAGCACTAAGAAATTAAACAGATGGTAGGTTTCTACCATTTTGCTAAAATCATAAATATAGGCAAGTATATAAAATACATGGCAATAAAATGCGTACTCCTACGATGCACCCTAACTAGATGTACCTAGCATGTGAGTAGGTATAAGGCCAAGAATCCCTCTAGGATAAAGCCAACCCCATTACCTGATGTTAGACTGCGGGACCCCGTTCTGGTCTCAAGCTGAACACCCCACAAGGGATGTCAGACCACTGCGAGCTGGAGTATCTGCATGCAGGAACCTCAGCGTCTCGCGTCAGTGTGTCGGCATGGAAGTCGTGATCTCCTCCTCCTATCTCAGCAGGATGTGGTGTTTATGTACCCTTAGGTATCCCCAGGGATTCTACCTTGCTGTGCCAGTGTCGGACTTAGGATGACTCGGGAATGAACTTTATACACAGTTATTATGCAGGAGATGATGGTCCTGCTGTGATTCCAAGAAACTAAGCATCCTCATGCATAATTTATGAGGCCAGTGTCCAGGGAAAAACCCTACGTACTTATGTGTAGTATTGTAACTGGGTAAAAGGTCAGTCCTCCAAATCCGTTATGTATGTAGTATAGGAGAGAATGTAGGTGAATGGTTATGATGATACCTAGACCTATATCGGGGTACCTATATGAAATATAACACTCTAAGAATCTTTTGTGAACTGTCGTGAGAAATGGTGTATTTTAAAGTATCTTGTGCTTGTTCCTTTCCTAAGAGTAGTAATCCAGCCTCTGAAACAAAAAAGTTCTTGATGCACAGGTGGGTCACCCCTGGTGAGTCATTAGCACCACACATACTGCTTTACAACAATGAACTCCAGTGCATTTGCAACCAAAGAGCCACCGAAAGAGCCAAACTTTGGTATATTTTTTAAAGAACATTAGTACAGTGACACTGGACAAATTTACATGTAAGATAAAGATAACTCTCCTTGATGGGTAACTCCCCGAAGGATTGTCTGGTAATTCTGCATTTTAATAGACATTGAGTCATTAGCACGTTACCAGTACAGGATCAAGAATAGGGATAGATGCAGAATCTCCACCACAAAAATGTTATTTCTCTCTATTTTGTTTATTGAAAAGCAGGGGCACGTTGAAAAGATTAGTTAAACCTGAGCTATAGCTGGGGACGCCAGAGATCCGGCAACCAGGATGGCCACATAGAACACGGGCTCCGGTGATCTGAACATAAAATAGCAGCGTCATTGCCGAAATATTGTGGTGGGGCACATTGTTCTGCTAGTTTCCCACTGGGGGATGTTGTGGCTGCTGGGATATTGCCCTGGAGAGCCAGATGGCCCTCGGGTTGTGTCGTATGCTTCATTGAGCTCTCGCCGTCGCTGGATGGTGACGTAACTGTGGTCCTGTGGGCCACTTTGCCTAACGGAGCGGTGAGCCGGAGGAGGGAGTGATTCTGACTGCTGCTGCCCGGTGACTCCTTGCCTGCCCAGGGTGTGACCCCGGATCTTATTGTGCCCGGTGACTATTGTTGGACGGGGGGATGCCCATTGAGCCTTGTGTTTTTTTGAATGGGATGACTCTGGGCCTGCTCTGCTGCCGGGCGACTGAAAGCCTTATCCTTCGGTGCAGCCTGCGGTGCTGGGGGCAGGACCGCTGAGTTGTCTACTTCTCCCACCAAGCTGCCACATGCCATTGCTGTCAGCAGCCTGGGAGCATTTGTGCCATTCTGCAATGCAAGTTTGAGCTCCTTCTCTACTGCGGCCTCCTGCCTGATGGGGCTGGCAAATGTTTGTTACACTTTTTGCAGAGCTGAGCTGCCGTTGGATTGGTCTGGCTGCCCCCTTGGGTGATTGCTCCGATGCAGTCCTGTCTGGATAGTCGCCTATAATGGGCAGAGGTGTCAACAAACAGTCTAAGCTACCTTTTTACAAAAGACCCCTCCTGGTGAAGGCCAATAGGGCTGGGCCAGCTCCAGCTCTCTTGGATCCACCTGAGACTGGGCTTACTACTGTGTTTCAGGAAATGAAAGCTAGTCTTCAGGTTATTTATACCAAAATTGACACTCTCGCTGCCCGTCTTGACAGATTTCAGAAGCGGATGGACCGACAGGGCACCAGTCTCACTCAGGCAGAGAGTAGCATATTGAAGACATGCAAAACCAGGCTGATGATGCCGTACTACGCTACAGCTCGAGTTAAAAGTCCTGTGAGCACGGAACGAAGATATGGAAGGCTGCTCCCGGCATAATAAAATCTGTATCCTGGGCGTCCCAGAATCAGCAACGGCTGGCAATGTGGAGCTTTTTTGTGGAAGAACTCTTCCATACTCTGTTTGGCCGACATAAATATTCCAATGCATTCATAGTGGAGAGAGTACATTGGTCGCTTACCCCAGCTCCGAAACCCGGCCAAAACCCAAAGAACGACTCCTCAGTCATACGGACAGGGACCTAATCCTCAAACTGACCCGCACCTGCTCTTATCTCCACTATGACAATTCACGGATCTCTTTCTATCCTGACTTTACAGTGGCTGTCCAGATGGCTCCACAGTCAATCACGGGGGTCAAGAAAATCCTCTGTGACAGAGGATTGAAATACTCAATGTTGTATCTAACTAAGCTTTGGGTGGAATATACAGGTAAAACTCACAAATTCCAGCAGCTGGAGACTGCACAGGACTCTATTTAACAATATGTACCAGCGAGAAGCCTCCCTGCGCCTTCTGTGGGTGGCGGTCGGGGGGACACTTCGACCTTCTGTGATAACGACTAGCCGCCGTGGCTATTTGTGGTCCATACGCTATCTGCTTTGTTCATCTGGTTGTGTGAGGAGCTCTGCACTTTCAGTTCGTCTTTTTCTGTTCCTGTCTGATGGTTTATTGAAATAGCATGTTTTCCAGTGTGCTTGAGGGCTCCTTGGGTCCTTCCTCCGACCACAGTGTATTGAAGATCCTCTGGAAATTACAGTGGTATGGGCTGTTTGTCCCACTGTATAACTGTATGGTCTTATCCATGTGCAGACTGGCGATGAATGAACAGTATAGATAATTGCAATGTTCTCAAATCCCCGCCGGAGGCCCCGCTGTACTACTTCCACCACGCGAGGAGCACGCACTTGAGGTCTCTGTTACCTGTGTAGACACTGGTTTTGCTTTTGGTTGGAATTTGGTGGGTACTCGCTGACGATTTTGGTTAGTGTGGTGGAGGGTTGGAGGACTTTCTGTTATTGTTATAATGTTTTTCTTCTCTCTAGTTATTTTCCACAGTGAACTATTCAGGTAATACACTACATCATCTGGCGCATTCAGGTGGGTGGGATGCCTGTTGGTGCATCGCTCCCTTGTGACAGTTACTCTCTGAGAGCTGTTTGGTAACTTTCCTTACATGGAATGTGTGGGGCTTAAACAAGGCAAGGCTTGACAGGTGCTTGCCTACCTTGACCGGCATTGGGTTGACGTAGCACGGGAGACTCATAGCTCATCTATCGGCTCACCCACATTTGCGACAGCTTGGGGCACGCACAGATACTTCTCTTACTGTACCTATGCTCATGGGGTGGGTATTCTGGTTAGGAGCTCCATTAACTGCACATGGATATACACTCTTAAGGACACAGTGGGAAGGGTGGTAGCTGCTAAAGTAGACGAGCGCTGACTATTCATTTGACAATCTCCTTAACCATTGCGGTAAATACAGGGACTGGCCTACTATCTGGAGGGAGATTTTAATGCAATTCTTCCCACACGATCAGATAGAACCTCCACGAAACTGCATCCCACGTGGAAAGCTAATCATGGCCTGGCTCATGTCACACACTTATGTGACATGGTAGAGGCCTGGCGCATATCACACCCCAGTGAGCTTGCTTGCACACATCGCTCGCACGTGTGCAGCGTGTCCTGCGTGGACATGTGGTTTATCTCTCATTCCCTGTGCTCTATGGTTCGCAGCTCTGTCTTTCTCCCATGCACCCTTTCAGACCCTTCTTCAGTTGTGCTGGTGTTAGACAGCTTGGCTCCTCCCCCACTTCCACAGCTGACCGTTTCGCAGCACAGAATTGCAGGATGCTTATTTTCACACGGACATCAAGGAAGCCATTGTCTAATTTTTTCAGCTAAATGAGATTTCAGTCACTGAGGTGTCAACTCTGGGAAGCCTTCCAGGGAAAGTTTATTTCTAAAAGTGCGGGGGTTCTTAGGGCCATTTGGGGTCATTTTCATCGTCTTGAGACTGAGCTGCAGAAAGCGGCTATGCAACCTCTGGAGACAGAGGTGTGCTGGCGTAATTGCAGGATATACTGAAGGAGTTTCGAAAAGAGGCCACACGAGAAGTTCTCTACCTGGGTTGACTGGCTCTGGTGCTTCGGTGAGGGTGATCGCCCGGGTAGAACCCTAGCCTGAATCACAGGGAGCGCGATGCCCTCTGAGCGCATTGTCACTGCTCGCATGAACAATGGAACTATTTCAACTGACCCAGCTGAAATTCTTGTAGTCTTCCGCCAGGACTATGAAACTCTATATGCCGCCTCAACTAACCATAGTGTAGTGGATACTTTCTGTTATCTTGATCGTGTTGTCTTAGCTTAGGTGGAGTCCCCCATCAGGTAACTACTTAACTCTCCGATCTCTCTGGTGGATGTCAAGGCTGCTATTATGGGCTTACCTAGTGGCAAGGCACTGAGAGGCAAAGGTCTCCCGGCGGGCTTTTATAAAGCATACATTGACCTTCTGGCACCCCGCCTTCTTGATATGTATAACACTGTCATTTGCGTGGGCAAGCTTCCTCTCTTCACTATGAAAACTGTCATTACAGTTCTGTTGAAGTCCAATAGAGACCCTGTGTCCTGCTCTTCGTATAGACCTTTGTTCCTCCTGTATACAGATAATAAGATTCTGGCGAAGATCTTGGCACAGGGCCTCCAGCCTTTAATGCAGTTTCTAGTGTTACCGGATCAATCTGGCTTCATACCTCAAAGATCTACTGCTTTTACCCTTCGTACTCTGATGGCCATCTTGCACAGGACAGACCTGGAAAAAGCCTTCAATGCATTGGAATGATTGTACACGATGGAGGTGCTTCAACGTCTCAGGCTGGGTTCCTGTTTCATCTCCCTGATTACTGTGCTCTACACAGCTCCCTCAGCATGTGTTAGAGTACATGGGTTACATTCAGAGGCGTTTTTGATCACTTGTGGAACTCTGCAGAGAGTCCCACTGGTCCCCTTGATCTTCACCTTAGAGATGGAACCGCTTTCATGCTATATAAGGGAATTTCACGCACAGTGTGGCTTGGAGCTGAAGCCCTCCTCATTTCTCTGTATGCGGATGATGTGATCCTCTATGTCCAGAAGCTGAAGGAGAATCTATCACCTGTCATCCCTGAAATAGTTTGATTTGGAGGCCATTTCGGGCTATGTATTAATTGGGCTAAATCTGAAATGTTCCTCCTTACTGAGTTCCCATCAATGCCTGTTACAGAATACCCGCTACAGTGGAGTCCGCAGGGGGTCAAATATTTCGGTTTTTGGGTCACATGTGATCACGCTTAACTAATTAGTGCAAACATTGGTGAAAATGGTGATATTATCTTAGTTTTCTACTTGTTTACTAATATTCCTGTGGAACTCCTGCAGTATTATTTTTTCAAGCAGTTGCGTCACCTACTCCTCTGATTGATATGGGGCATGTGACAACCTAGAATCCGAAGGGAGATTCTTATAACGTTCTTACAGCAGGGTAGCCTTGTGGTTGCAGACTTTTATACATAATGCCTAGTTGCACAGGCCCATTATTTGTGCTACTGGATACTGACCACCCGCTCTGAAGCCCTTGTTAGAGGGGAGCGTACTATAGCAAGAACACAGGATATATTACCTAAACGGTCAGTGTGAGAAGTTGGCCTGGTATAGGCTGTCCACTAATTAAAGTGGGCACCTTGCACCAGTCCAAACAACCCTTATGGTGATTTAAGAGGTCAAAGATAACCTTAGAAAGCTATCCAAGTGGTAGCTGTGGAGAGCAGCCTTCAGGCTTAGTCTTGAAGGAATGTTAAGCAGCTTGTTTTACCAGAATGCAACCTTATAGTAGGTTAAATGAAAGGAGAACCACACAGTAGTTTAAAAATATGTATTTATTATTAGAACAATGGAATGTGGAGCACTCCATTGAATACAATGGAGTGCTCTGAGCTTCTACGGGCTGGTAAAGGCCCGCAGAGCAACATTCCAAAGTTGCTTTTGTTTACAGCTATTGCTGTGAATCAAAGGCCTCTCGGAGCTCGAGGGGATTTAAACCCCTCGGGTTCCGAGAGGCCTTTGTTTTATTTGTTAGAACATTCTGCCCTCTAGTGGTAGAATGTTCTAATAGCCTTATAGCCCTTCGTAGCTGGGCTATACCGGCTATTAAAGTCCATACTCTCTAGTACGACACAGTATCTTCTACACGGAGATACTCACAAAACACAATACTGTAGCACAGAAACCATAGTAAATAGCACTAATACACAGTGGGGCCCCAGGGGGGACCAAACCATATACTAAAATAGCGGTATAAGAACCACGACTCGAGTCATGACAGTGTCTAGAGGATGTAGAATCTCTGGGACCCCAAGGAACCACCCAAGGTGAGTAAGTAGGGACCCCGCGGAGGACGGGTGCAGTGTGGGAACACGACCGCGTACTCTGTACAATTCTATGGGGAAGTCGTGGTTGAAGTTTTAAAGTTTAAGGACCCTTCCCAGTGGACTTCGAAGAAACCCTGTGGAAGTTAGGAGGTTGGAGAGCCACCCCGCCCGTGGATACCATAGTACCAGAGTTACCTATCCCTGGGGAGCTGGGTGCATAGGTCTGAAGTGGCGTCGGAAACCGCCGTCGATCTCAATGGAGGACTTCGAAGAAGAGCCACTGCTGGAAGGAAGAAAAGTGTCCGTTGGAATCCAAAGGTGGATTCTGGTCGAAGAGTACCTGAAAGCAGAGGGGACAGAGGACTCGGGAGTGACCAGGGGTTTGGTAGACAAATGCCCACCAATGTCGGGTGCTTCAGGTGCGTTGAGGGGGGTTCTTGACTCTGCAGCCACGGTGACCAGGAGACGTCGAGGACGACCAGGAGCCGGATACGAGCTGTCCCACGAAGGATGTCGAGTGCTGAGGGGTCAGTGTCCGGCGGGAGCACCAACAAGCCTTGGAAACAGCAACCCACGCAGAAGGTCAAAGAAGGTTACGGTTCGGACCAGCAAGGTCCAGGAGACTCACCAAAGAAAGGGGAGTCAGGGCAGGCCTGGAGCAACCAGGTGAGCCCAAGAAAAGCAAAGTTGACCCTCAAGTGGACTCACAGGCCGGAGCCACAGGAGTCACGAGAGGACCTCTCGCGATTTCACCAAACAGTGGCCCACGGAGCACTCAGTGCGAGGAGGCCGGAGTTCTTGGTAGGAAATGGTGCCAGAGGTTGGGGCTACTTGGAGCCCAATGCACTTGCTCAGGAAAAGTCAACAAGCATATGCACTTGCAAATGAACGCGGTGCACAGGGGTACGGGTATTGTAGTCCCCACGAGGAATTCTGGCCTCAAACTGGGTAAGAGGGCAGCTTTGACCTCGAGGGAAGTAGGAACCCACCTCCTGTGTTGCTGGAGCATTCGGAGTCCGTAGGAGCTCAGGAGCAGCAGACCGGTCAGTCGTGATGTGGTGCCTGCGAATGAAGGGGACTGACTCCTTCACTCCAAGGGAGATATCTTCGGTTGTCCTTGATGCTCCACAGGTCCTGCATGGAGCCTGTATGGTGCACGGGCACAGACGATGCTTCAGACTGAGAGGGAGACGAAGTCGGGCCAAAACAAACTCCAGCGAAGTCCAGACGGTCGAAGGTCAGTGGTTTCTTGTTCAGAATCTTGTCCACGCCAAATCTAGGGTCCTTCAGCCAGGTAAGCCCTTTGTACCCACGAGAGAGGGTTGGACAGATTCAGGGGACCCTCCCAGGGGAGGGTCTGGACAGTGGGGAGGTTACTCCCATGTCCTTTGTCCAGTTTCGCGCCAGAGCAGGAGCCAACGGCTCCCAGGACTGGTTTGAACTGGACTATGCACAGGGACAGCAAATGTGCCCCTCATGCAGACTTTCGGTCGCTGGCAAGTGTACCCACCCAGCCCTAATACACTATATCCTGTCTGGGAGGTGGTCACACCTCCCTGTGACAGGATGCCTATTGTTCTGCCTTCCCCTGCTCAAGCTTGGCTCAGCAGCAGGAGGGCAGATATGTGTCTCTGGTCGGCAGCAACCATTTTGTGCTGCCCGGGACTAGAAGGCTGGTACCGGGAATACCAGGGACCCGCTTCTGAGGGGTGGAATCATACCTCTCACACCTGTTACCGGTGTGGTGGTATGATTCCAACATGTTCGACACCAAACACGATAGGGTTTGTTTCAGCCGTTTTAGAGTTGGTCATCTCGCGGTCGCATAATGCCACTCTATATGTCGTAAATGGCTGCTTCACTGACATCCCGGGAGAATGGACTCCGTTTCACTTAGAGCAAACATGGTGAGCAAAAAAACGATGGATTTAGGCCCAGATCTCTGTACTGGGGTGAATGTATGACATTGTTCTGCATTCTGTCCATCAACTGTTGTTTTTGCAACCCTCTCACTTAGAACCAAGCACCTTGCTTTCAGGATTGTAAAGGCCTGCTATAGGGGTGGCTGATAAGTTTTAAGTGCAGTAACCCTTAGATATACTAAACCTATATCGTAAGTAAGTGGTGCACGCACCAACTTACACAGGCTGCAATGGCAGGCCTGTAGTTACATTTTGCATGGCCTCTCATGGGTGGCATAATACATGCTTCAGCCCATGGGAGGCCTCTGGGGTACCGATGCCCTGGGTACATGGGTACCATATACTAGGGACTGACGAGGGTACCCCAGTATCCAATCGGGAGTGTACCTAGGTACATAACAGTTTAGGGAAAAAACAGATAGACTGGGGTCCTGATTAGCAGGATCCCAGTCCAACTAGTCAAAAACAGTATCACATTTAGCAAAATGTGGGGGTAACCATAAGAAGCAGATCCTACTTTCCTACAGTCAGTTAAACAGCGAGCTGTGAGAGAGGATGTGGATGTCATCGTATCTACATGCTGAGGTTGGTGGCACTAGGCGAGGATGGGGGGTGGCCCTTGGTACATCATGCTCTCTGTTCATTGCCTTACCGAAGAATCCACTACTTCCCCCAAAGTGGGAGCATTATATAAAATCCTTATTGCAAAAAGCTAAATTGAATGCGTTAGGTGATCTTTTTGATAATGGTTCTTTTTTTACATTGACCAGTTTTTTTGGATAGAAGTGCACATTCCCACCCTTACAATTCTTGTGTATCATAGAGTTCGCTTTGTGACCAAAGCTGGCTTCCCAACCCACCTTGCAGAGCCCGTCGAGATTTCACTCCTCACCACGTACATACAGCGGGAGGACTCGGAGTAACCCACTAAGAACCATCCACACAGTGGCATGTTTGAAACTTCTTCTCACCAGTAAATTACTTCCAAAACTCTAGTGTGCCTGATTCCAGATTACATCTAAACTAAGGATGCTAGAATGTGATTTATTTATTGTTTATTCTGGGGCCACAACGATTTCCAGGACAATCGTCTTTTAAATGGAAAATAGGTTAGTGACCTAGCATAAGCATTTCAAGAGTGACCTCCACCACGACAAACTGTGGTATTCTATATAATTTCATTAATGACATGGATGCATCTGTTTTCTTCTTTGGCAATAAGATGTCACTCAATGTGTTTCAAATAATTCACTGAAAATGTCAAAGCAAGTACACTGAAAACAATGAAATGTCACACATAAGCAAACAGTTTATTAGTAAAGTTCATAGTTAGTTAAAACCATTACACTGATACTAAAATCATAAAAACCATTCAACAATAAAATACAACATTTCCAAACAATCATATCTTTAGCATCTGTAGGAAGCTGGCTCTGTATATACTATACCAAAAATAGGTATAGTGTGCACAGAGTCCAGTGAGTCCCCAAAGATATTGCAGATGTTAAAGTAGATAATACCTTACTCTCAATTTAGTGGTAGCTCGGCTGAGCTGTTCGGCTTATCAGAGGGTAGTGTGAATGCATTTGTTGTACAAACTCATACAAGACAGGAACACACTCAATTACTAACTCCAGACCAATGTTTTCCAAAAATATTACTTTAGTTACTTTTATTTTTAGGAACCAAGTTGAACTCCGTTACAGGCAAGTGATACTTTCAGAAAAGCAGTAAAAATGCTTTTATGGTCTTGGAAATACTTTGGTATTGTCAATCCGAAACAGAAACATTTGGCACTTGAAAAAGATAGTCGTAGGTAATAGATCGCATGCAATGCAATCCTAAGGAAGGAAAACAGGGTTATACATCAGCAGGTATGTACACGACTTATGTTGCCAGTCCTCGAGGGTATGTTCGACCCTGGGCAAGGTTCAGTTTGAACTGGTACTGCACCACCAGCGACACTGGGGCGGCCGGGGGCAGGGTTCAGTATCTACCCCGCGGTGGTCGATACAGGCAATGATGTTTGCTCTCGCGGTCAACTGAGAAAAATGGGGGTGAATGGGAGTCAGTGGGCCGCCAACGTCGTAACAGTCACTGTCATCGTCAGCGAGTCACTGTAGGTCGATGGGAGGCATGCCCAGCCGTCGTAGGGATGGAGATGCGCAGGGGATGGAGGAGTTCCCCCGATGTTGGGCCATCTCAGAGAGGCCACAGTCAAGCAGGCGGGGCAGGAGGAGGCCGACTGGGCCGCTTGGAGGAGGGTAGAGGCTCTTGGGGGCGAAGCTGTGATCAGCTTGGGTCGTTTGGTCGAGAGGATTCCCTCTAGGTCGTGGAGGCCATCCAGCTGCGGTGTTTTCTTTTGGCAGGGCAGAGTCGTGTCAACACAAGTGTCTGTCTTCTACCGTTGTGGTCTTGGGTTCTTTTTGCAGTAGTGAGTCACATCGACACAAGTGTCGGTCCTCAACTTACTGCGGTTCTTGTACCCGCGGGCGCCCGGGACTAGAGCCTCAAGCACAAAGGGAGTTTCTTGGAGATTGGTTTGAAGGCTGGAAGGTCTCTGGGGTTTTTTGGAGGCCTTGCAGTGTTCCTGGAAGGACAGCAGATCCAATTGGCGAACTGGCTACAGGTGGCGGGGTTCTTGCCAGGCTTTGTCTGCAGCGGTTCAGTTCCTGGTCTGTCAGCTGTCTTCTTCCTTGGTCTATTGAATCCGAAGAGGCGAGGTTCAGGGGTGCCCCTAAATACTAGATTTAAGGGCGTTACAGGGGTGTGCAGGTGGGGACCAATGGGTCCCTTCCCGGGGGTGCCTACACCCCCTATTATGCCACCCTCCAGTGGGAGGGGGACATAGGCCTCTTCCGGATTGGGTGAGTCCCCTCATCTTAAAGATGGAGGGAACTGACGTGTGCTTCACTTTGCCTCCCCTACCTGAGAGGTGAAGTTGGCAAAGGGGGGCACACCTCACTTCCTGGCTAGGTTTTCCCGCTGATTCTCACGCCCAAAGTGGGGGCCAGAACCGGTGGGGGCCAGTTGCTGATAGCAGCAAAAGGCTTGGGGTGGCTAACAAAAGCGACAGGCCTTTGAAGCTTTCCCTTCAGGGACCCTGCCCATCTTGAGGGAGGAGGCATGACACCTCTGTCTAGGATGGGCTTTGTTTCTGGACCCAGAGAGCGGTGGCTCTCTACCCAGGGGTCCAGAAGTCTGTCTGGTGGTGGCAGATGGCTGGTAGCCAGTTAGGAACCACACCAGGGCTAGTCGTTTTTCAGGGGGCATCTCTAAGATGCCCTCTGAGTGCATTTTGCATTAAATCCCACACTGGCATCAGTGTGGGTTTAATGTGCTGAGAAGTTTGGTACCAAACTTCCCAGTTTTCAGTGGAGCCATCCTGGGGTTGTGGAGTTCGTATTGACAAACTCTCAGCCCCTATACTCAAAATGGCTTCACTGCACTAACAATGCCTGTGAATGGCACTGACACTGTAGGGGCACATTGCTCATGCAGCTACGCCCTCACCGGAGGTATGGTACACACTGCCTTTAGGGCTGTAAGGCCTTCTAGAGAGGTGACTTACCCATGCCACAGGCAGTGTTGGTGGGCATTGCACCCAGGGATGGGTGCCATGTTGATTCTTCAGTTTATAACAACAATGTTGCCAGTGTGCACTCTAGTTAAAACTGGATCATACCAAAAATAACTTGTGATTTAAACAGTGTGCATCCTTGCCGATACGCCGTGTCCAAAGGCGTCAATTGACTGTCCAAACAAATGTGCTGGACTGTTGGCTTTCTTAATAACAACTTTATTATTCATGCTCTTTTCATAATGGACACTGTTCAATTGTGGCGTCTATTTCCACAGTCTAATTGCTTTTTGCAGCGTGGAATCTCGATTTTTTAAATTAATATCAATACATTGTGTTTTGTTGATCACAGAGTCTTGTTGCTAATCCAATTGAAAATAGTTTCATAGGTAACACTGCCGATTCACTGTTTGCTTTCTTAACTTTATTATTCACGCTCTTTTCACAATGAGCACTGTTCCTTTAAGACGACTTTGATTGTGGCGTCTACTTAACCTTTCACCTGATCCACGTAGCATACTAACTCTTCTGGCAATGCTGTCAGACCTTCAGCGTTATTCCGGTAAGCGTCATTCTCTTTATTCTTGGAGTGTTTTAGTTGATAAGTTGGTTTTTGCACTTTCGCTGTTATATGTGGTCACGTTCTGTGTGACTGGGTAGTCGCGCGGAATACGCGGCTATTTTTCTAATCTCCACGTCTCTGAACGTTAATGTTTTTTGGATGGCTGCTTCTACGTAAATACAACGCGGTCAGGACTAAAAAAGCACTACTGAGCTCTGCACCGTTACACCGATCTACGCTCTATCGTTGCAGTTAAGATACCTTTCATTAGGCACAAATGGATTTTATGAGCTGTATATACTTGCCCGTCTGTCACGACAGTTGATTTTTCACTTTTTTATTCTGTTAGTTATGCACGGTTTTCTGCACTAAAAGACTCCGTCTGTTAAGTTAAAACACATAAGTATTCACAGGTTTGCACAGATTGTTCGGCACATTATTTACTGTATACCTCGACGAACATGGTCTTCTTGTTCTTCACCATTAGATGCACTTTTGCATGGTTTCCATCATTAGAAGGGAGTATCCCATGTTTAACAGTGATTAACAACCTGTGGACTGTATTTTGAAAGTTTCCTGTTTCATTTCATTTGTAGAACCTTTGTCAAGTGACCCCTGATGAAGGGTCATGTTCCGACCCGAAATGCATTGGGTTTCATGAATGTACCATTGAATTGATGATGGTATAATCCACAAGGAATTATGGATTTATTTTTATGTCTGCAGTGACTACAATGGAAATTAAAAGAAGTACAGTTAACTGCACCCAAAGTGTATGAACTTATTGAAGCTTAGTCAAAACAGCTTACAACATTTTTTTTTTGTTATTTTGATACGTGCTCCTGCCAGCAGGAAGGGTGCCCTTCCAGCACATTTGTTTGTATTCTTCAGTTTAGCCTGCACCAAAACACGCAGCCTGCAACGGTAGGGTGTCGGTGTTCAGGTGAGGGGGTCTCTGAGGGTGGCATAATACATGCTGCAGCCCTCAGAGGCCCTCTCTGGTCACAAGGCCCTTGGTACCAGGGGTACCTTTTATAAGGGACTTGCATGTGGCCATAGGTGTGCCAATTGTGGAGACAAAGGTACAGTTTTTGGGAAAGAGCACCTTCCCTGGGAACCGGATTGGCAGGGACCCAGGGCATACTCAGTCAAGTTGGCATCAGGTATTTGTCAAAAAGTTAGAGGGTAACCATGCAAAAAGGGGCACTTTCCTACAGCATCTTATCATTTCTCACCCATTCCATTAAGGACACCTTAAAGTAGGAAATAAAATGCTAAAGTGTCCTTACACGGATAAACTTCACTGTGCAAATTTATCATGTTCCATCTTCACAAAACAATATATATCAGTACTTCATGAAATTCTTGTTTCAGTCCCATTGACAAAAGCCTCAAAAGTGGAGGTGTATGTGCATTTGTTTTCCTCATCTGACGGACTGGATAAACTCATTTTTTTATAAAATCAGCCACATGTTTAAAAGGTATGAAAACCTTAATTGTATATTGTTATGTTAGTAATAACAATCTGTAATACAAATAAAAGAAGCATAAAATAATCTCAAACTACAGTCTCACAGATTTCCAGTTTTTTTCATGCCTTTTTCAAAACGTTAGTGAAGTTACCGTTCAGGGTTGTGTCTGTTGCTTTAACCCCTTGGCTGCGGCGGTAATTCCGCCGCGGCGCTGGGGGGTGGGGGTGTGAGCGCGGTGCCGCCATGCTTGTGACGGAACCACGCCGTCATGAGCCACGGGCGGCCTGTGCTCATGACGGCGTGGTTCCGTCACAGCCCCGCCCGCTCATTAATTCCCCCGCACAGGCGGGGAATTAATCGCGCGTGGGCCGAGCGGCAGCCGCATGACGGAACCACGCCGTCATGAGCACACGGCGCCCGTGGCTCATGACGGCGTGGTTCCGTCATAAGCACGGAACGGGTTAAGGCATGGAACCACAGCTTGTCTGCGCAAGCGGATTCCTCGCTGATTGAAGGGTGCCTTAAGCAAACCCTTCCTCTCCTTCGGCAGGCCTGGGCAAAGACCGGTTATATGGATAATATTCTCCTCCACAAATTTGCACAGTCTACAGCTGACCTTTTTTGTTTCACGAAGCCAGGGCGCAACATGGGTAAGACCTGGGAGGAGACCTAAGCAATACCTAATAAAGAGAGATTTTTACTTTCTTGACCACTCAGTCTCAAGATAGGGCTGAGGCTTATGATTTTTGTATTCATTTATAACCATCCATGCATGAGATCTAACTGCAAAATCCTCTCTATCTGCTGTTACTGAGATTTTTTTCTTTCCACTCTTGATCGCTTTTTTAAATTTCTCTAGGGGCATTTGTTTTTCCCATAGTGTTCGGACTCCTAGGTCTTCCAGTGTTAGATCTAAATACTGCTTAGAAGGTGAATTTGTACTTGTTTGAACTTCATGCCAAAGAGATTGGCAAAGTTGATTTCCAGTAGTTGATTGCATTTGTTTCCATACTTTAATGTAGCCTTCTTTCCTTGTGATGATTTGATTCAGTAGGCCAAATTCGAGCCTTATCTGTGTTAGAGAGGCATGTTGGGGAGGATGGAAAAGTGTCCTAAAAATGTTTGTGTATATCCCATTAGAAGTTATTGCATCTCTCCCTTGTAGTGCCTCACTCCCGTAACCTATGCTCGGTGGTTATTTAGCTGCTATTACTATTAGCAGTGGCAGGTAGCTGGAGCCATCTAAAGCTCGCTGTAAAGTACGGAATGCCAGGATTAATGCGTTACCCTTTCTTTGCAAGTCCTGTCTTTGCTGCCAGAAGGAGCCCTTATTGTCAAAAAGTACTCTGAGGTATCTGTAAGATTCAACCAACTCCAGATATTGCCCTTGCAGGTACCACTTATATTTTTTCTTTTTTTTTTCTTTGCTCACTTCCATGACTTTTGTTTTCTTCTCATTTATTAGCAGTCTACAGGTGGATGAGCATTTACATTGTCTAGGGTTGAGGTCGGGTCTGCTAGGAATAGGTTAAACAAGTATGCTTACGGCACAAGTTCTTTTAAACCCTGGAGGGTTACTATTTTACTTGACAGGAAGAAGCCATCACAATCCTCCCTCTCATTCAGGTGTCTGAATATACCAGCTGCACTGCTTTTACAAGGCGTTTGGGAATGCCCTAGAAGGCCAGTTTTCCCCTAAGAAGGTTGCACTGCACCTAATCGAAAGCAGACTTAAAATCCACAAGAGGGTGCTCTTTCAGATTTTGCTTGTCCATAATTACCGACCAGGATAAAATATTGGCCGCCATCTCAGCCACTTGTACAAACCCCGATTGGTTAGGAAGAATGATGTGTTTTTCTTTACATAAGCAAACAGAAAACTTGGCAGCTATGGGGTTCCACTTCTTGCCTAGGGGTCTACCCTAGCAGCGACTGGGTCTCTCCACCCTGCAAGGCGCAAGCAGACCTCTGGGGATAGGTGCACTAAAGCTAGGGGTAAACCCTTCCAGATCAGGCTTTAGTTGTATTTGTTTGGTTCTTGATATAGCGCTGCTTAACACTAAAGGGTGGTGGTGTGCTTTGTATGCTTGCAGTTTTCTTTTCTCATGTATAAATATAGGGATCTATTCAGGAGGAAGCCCAGAAATGGAGGGTAGGAGGTAAAATAAAGCAAACGGGTACAGGCGAGTGAAAGGTGACAAAGTGAACGGAAAAAATAAACTTGTTTTTTTCATAAATATGGGCTCCCTACATGAATCTAGTGCTGAGCTGTGTTGTTCCTTGTTAAATGTGCAAAAAGCAGAGCAGCCTGCAGCAAAACTGTCTCGAGGACGTGACAAGTAATACACTCGAGTAAGACAAACGAGTCTCCGAAGAAGAATTGGTTGTGATTCTGGCTCTGCAAGTGTGGCGTTTGTCGGGGAAGAAAAATAAGACCGAGGATGTGCGCATTCTTTTCATCTAATAACTCTTTTTAGTATGCTTTCGATGTCTTGATGAATATTTTATATACACTATACAATGAGAAAATGTGAGACCTGTATTTCCACTTTTGTTTTAATGTGTCTTTTGTATTCTTTTGTTGATGGGGAATGCTGATAAATATGTAACAGAGCATTTTCCCCATTATCCTCCGGGTTCAATGTTTTACTTTAATTGATTCCTTGGTTATTTTAGGCAGTAACGAACGCCCGTCATTGCATGTGCCTTCCTATTGGCCAGCTTCATTAATTATGAGACCAGCTCAACGGTCTTTCTCGTTATTAATTGGTGAAATCTGACATTAAATGACACGATTTGTGTGCGATGAGGCCTTTTGCACGGAAATATGTGGTTAACAAGCAGCGAGGTAGACACATGTCACCGCCGGGAAATTTCACGCTGCTCGCTGACTGAAAGCCACTACCTCCAGCTATGTTGTATTTATTGTATTGTAATTGCATTTATATAGCGCTTACTAAGCCTGGCGAGGAGTCAAAGTGCTTTTTCGGTGAGTAGCACGCTACTCCGGAACCAAGAAAGGCTTAGTGGTGAATTTGTAAAGTGAAACATGAAATTAATTTGAGTGGTGGGCATGTTAGTCTGTTATTTGGATTGAAAAAGGATAGAAGAGGGAAGGGTCTTGAAAATGTATTTGATTTTTTTTTTTTTTTGAGTTCATAGCAGTAGGAGAGGAGCAGAATGAGGTTTGAGATGAGTCAGAGTGGAGTTAGAGGTTATATTGCTAGAGATATAGGGTGAGATATAGGGTAGTGCATTGCATATGCTCAATTAGAAGCAAAATAATAAATGTGAAGATATACAAGTACATGAAAGGTATATATGGATAAGGAAGGTAATATATGTAGATTAAAGTTGTAGTTATTAAAACCAAGCTTTCAAGTGTTGCTGTACTTTACATAAATTTTTGTTTTTATGAATTTTTTTATTTTTTATTTTGTGTAATTTAATAGAGAAACAATTGTAGATAAATAGTTATGATAAAAGATGTACTTATGTATGCAGTCACCTATATACATGTTAAACATAGAATAAGGTACCTATAAGGAATATGTATATTTGTTAAGCAGAACCAACGAATATCTATATATTTAAGACATAATTATTATACATATGTATACAAAATGTATACATATGTAGATACACATCTATAGTCCCAAATAAATGCTTATATACAGAGAGATATGCTGTATATTAATCTTTGAGTATAGTAGTTGTGGGGAAGAGCCAACTCTTGAGTAGTTTATTAGGTGGTTATCTGTGGATCTTATTTTTGGTGGTAAAGAGTTCCATAGTTTGGCTGCTTGAACAAAGAAGGATGTGCCACATATGGTTTTTTAGGTCGAGCAATAGCGCGCATGCGCTGTCTGCAAGACCTGCAGTAATCGCTCTACAGGAGTGTAATCTGGCATGCTTCTTCCAATTGGTTAATTCGTGCATCGTTTTTTGTTTCCTTGCCCCTTATTCGTTAGGGCTCTGAAACATCATTTCCGGTTTTTCGCTAGGAGCACCGGCCAATTACAGTGCCCTAACACTAGTAAGTGTTATTTGGGGACTACTTGTTTATTTAATTTAATGCTAGTGTGTGGCACGACACATTTTCACTTTATTAAAGATAGCTGCCGTCTGCTTTTATTTGTTTATGCATGGCCGTGCATGGCGCAATTTCGGTTTTCCTACGGCTGCCGACGGCTTTTGGTCAACAGTGTGTTTTGGCTGCAACATTTATAGTATGCAGCGTTTTTTTTTATCAGTGCCCAGCGCACTTCGTGTTACTGGGGTTATTTATAGCATAGTGTAATGCTAAAACCCCTCTTCCACGGCCTCGAGAAAAACTTTGCATTTCACCAAGGATGAAAACTCGGTGCAGTGTATTTTCCAAGGTGGCAAAGCACCAAGAATAATATATCACATCACCCAGCACTCTTCAAAGCGCGCACCGTCCACTCCACGCTCCTGTGCTTGTCCCGCGTGCCAAAGCACACATGGAGGGGACTGCTCTGCTCAGCAGCTGCTTATAATATTTGACAGATTTCCTTAACTTGTTGTCTCTTGTGTACAGTAAGCGATTTTACGTTGTACATTATTTTATGGCACAGACCAGGCATTTCGTTAGAATTGTCTGCCACGGTTTAGTAAACCTACTGTTGGATTTGTGTTTTTGTTGAAGTAAGCTTTACTTGGGTTCAGTTTCACCAGCCAGGCAGTCACCCAGTTTTGCATTTTAGATATGTAGTACTCGACCAGCTAGGGGTTTCTGAGAGCTCTGTGAATGATTTCACTCACAAGTCAACGGGTTGGGGGGTGGGGGACTGCTATCAATCCTTGAGGGACTTTGTAGGGTGCGAGAACACGTCGCTCCAAACAATCTGACAGCGATCAGCCAGTTATGTCATTAGTGTAACAGCTTACTGATTCTGTGTCTTCCCACGTACTGTGTCCTGTGTGTGTTATTTTTTCTCATGTGTTCTATGACTGTTTACTGATTCTGTGTCTTCCTGTGCGTAATCTGTGTCATACCGTATGTTTAGTTTCCTCATGTGTGTTATGTGACTGCTTACTGATTGGGTCATCCCGTGTGTTCTGTTTCCTCATGTGTGTTTTGTGACTGCTGATTCTGTGTCTTTCTGTGCCTAGTCTTTCATCCTGTGTGTGTTCTTTTTACTCCCAATGGCTACATAGGGGGCCGAGGTCTGGGGAATCTTTAAATGTAACACAATCCAGGCGGAAGAAGCTTATTTTGCTCCCCTCAATCAAGAGAAATAATATCACCGACTTTAGGGTAGCATCTAGTATGTACCTTCAACTCAATAATGATGAGTCTATTTTTTACATAGGTGCTTTCTTGAAAACCACTGTCCGTGCTCGCCTTTCGATGAACACGGTCTAAATCTGAATTTATACTTAAACAGTTCTGCTCAATGCATGGCTGTCACGTTATGGTCATCATGTCTTGGATGTTAAATATATATTTTTATGAATTGAATGTTTTTAACTATTTTTATGTTTTATTTGACATTGTATGTGGTTTTTATTGTGTTTTAACAGACTTTTATGGATACCTTTGTACCCGAATAAAGATGACATTGAATTGTGTTCTTTTTCCTCACATGTTCTGTGACTGCCTACTGATTCTGTGTCACTCTGTGTAGTCTGTGTCATCCCATGTGCGTTCTTGTTCATGTGTTCTCTGATTGCTTACTGATTCTGTGTCTTCCTGTGTGTGTTCTGTTTCCTCATGTGTGCTGTGACTCCTTACTGATTCTGTGTCAACCTGGCTGTAGACTGTGACATCCAGTGTGTGTTCTGTTTCCTCATGAGTGTTCTGTGTCTGCTTACTAATTCTGCATCTTCATGTGTGTGCTCTGTGCTTTCACTTTAATGTCAGCCGCACAGCTTTGTTTAGACGGGCCGCGCCTAAAAAAAGTGGCGTGGCTGCCATTAAAGTGAAAGAGCGGCATGGGGTGCTTTTACAAACCAGCATTTGCAATGCAATAGGTCTCGCATTTGCAAGAGTTTAAGCTATTGGCATTGTAAATGACAATGCCTTTTATTTATCTGTTTTAAAAACCAAAACATAAATAAAAGGCAGTGTAATTTACAATGCCAATAGCTCAAACTCTCGCAAATGCGAGACCTATTGCATTGCAAATGCTGCTTGTACTGTGGAATTTTGAGGCGAGGTGCCAATCTAGAGCAGCGGTTCCTTTGTTGAATGTATTTGGTTATTTTATTCCTCATGAAAAGGGGTCCTGTTCCATGTATCGCTTTGTGGGTGAAACAAAGCAGCTTGAATGCGGATCTTCTGGCAACCGGTAACCAATGTAGGGCTTTCAAGGCAGGGGAGATATGGGCTTGTGGCTTTATATGTAAGAGTAGCCTGGCAGCAGAGCTCTGAATCCGTTGTAGTCTTTTCATAGTTGTTTAAGGTGATCCGTGGTAGAGGCTATTGGCGTAATTGAGTTTAGACAGAACAAAAGAGATAGTAGCCTGGACCTTGTGTGGAAATCTCAGGTGGGTGAAGATGCGACGCAGAGTTTTTATAGTAATGAAGCTTGATCTTGCTAGTTTGTCCAGTTGGGTATTCATTGATAGCTTGGAGTCCATCATAATTCCAAGGTTTTTTACTTCCTTTGATACTTTAGGCGGTGTTCCCAAATCATCAGGCCAGGTGACGAGTGGGTTATGATTTTTCCAATCGCCACACGTATTTCAGTTTTGGAAGCATTTAATTTGATATGGCTCCATGTCATCCATTGATCCACGGCTCTGAGACAACTGAAAGTTTGTGAATTTCCAATGTCTTTGGGGTTTTCCAGTTTAAGGAGTATTTATCTGTCATCTGCATAGTTATGGCATGTGAGGTGAAATGGATTGATCAGTGCCGGTAATGACTTGATGTAAATGTTGAAAAGCAAGGGTGAGATGATAGAGCCTTGAGGGACTCCTGCTTTTGTGAAGTACGGTTTTGAAGAGAAAGTGGGGGTTTGGATGACATTAGTTCTGTTGTGAAGGTAGAATGCAATCCAGTTGAGAGCAGTCCCCTCTAGTCCGTCTTCGTAGAGTCTTTGTATTAGAGTGTTATGGTCAACTGTGTCAAAGGCAGCTGAGAGGTCCAAGAGTAGTAGTGCAGCAACCCCGTTGCGGTCAACTGTGTTCTTAAGGTCATCCCAGACGGCAATGAGGGCAGATTCTGTGCCTCTTCCTGGATGGAATCCTGTTTGGAATTCTGAAAGTATGGAATTATTTTCAATAAATTGTGACATCTAGGCGAATGCTGCTCTTTCTATCAGTTTGCCCAGGAAAGGTCCATTTGTAATCGGTCTGTAGTTGTCTGGGTTAAGCGGGTCCAGGTTTGTTTTCTATAGTAATGGGTGTATGTATGACTTTTTTTAGTTTTTCTGGAAATATTTCCGTAGTCAGGGAATTGTTGATGATTCTTCTTACTGGTGTGGCAGTAGAGGCAATTAGAAGAATTTTCTTGAAGGTTTGTTGTGGACATGGGTCAGAAGGGCTGCCGGCAGGCCTGCTTGATTTGACCAGGGCCCGAAATTCATTGTGTGAAATGTTTTGGAAGGAATGGAGAGGCTGGGTTAGCATATTCTTGGATTGTTTTGTTGGAAAAGGGTGAATACTGGTGGTTTTTCTTTGTTTTAAATTGTAGTCCAACGTATCTGCTTTGAGGGTGTAATGATTTGCCAGTTTATGAAATCTTGAGTAATGGGATGAACTCCTGCTAGGTAATTTGGTTTACAAAATTTAGTGAGAATGTTATACAGTTCTTTATTTGCACATTTTGAATTCTGCCCGAATCGTATCTTTTTTAGCTTTTTGATGGCTGACTTGTATAATCTGTCAAGTTTCTGTAGGCAAGTTTGTCTTGACTGGTGTTTGTTTTGAGCCAGGTACGTTGCAGCTTTCTAATTTGCTGTTTTATCTCTTTTAGCTCTGTATTTCTCCAAGGTGCCTATTTTCTTTTTATTTTATTTTGTTCTGTTGTATCGTTCTTAGTGGTATTAGGATATCAAAAGCTTCCTCTAGAGACTCATAGTTTTTGCACGGAATTTGAGTCTAGATCTTTACTGGATGTTAGCTGTGTTTCTAAGTGTTCCAAATTGTTTGTTCCCTTGTCGATAGGTGAATGCATGTAAGGAGTTTTAGGTGTGTTGGTTTGTGGTGTTTTACGCTGGAAAGCGGTGGTCTGACCATATGACTGGAGTCATTGTTTGAAAGATAACTAGTTCTGCATTGCAAAAATGCATCTAGAATGTGTCCAGCGATGTGTGTGGGTTTGTGAAGGATCGCATGTAGGTTTAGTGTGTTTTGGCCAGTGATGATTGTTTTTGGATGGGGCATATTGGGTTTGTCAAACCAAATTATCAGGTCACCTGCAATACATAGGTTGGAGTGTAGTGTTATCAGGTTTGAAACTGTGTCTAGAGGTGTGTCTGGGAATGTTGCATTGCTAGGTGGAGGTCTGTAAAAGAGCAGGAAGTTGGTGTAGGTTTGCATCTGGTGAAGAGGGCCTCACAACCGTGTATGGAGCTTTAGCAATATTTAATGTTTGCTTGAAAACAGCTAGGCCACCTCCTCTTTTGCCTATACGATTTTGTGTGATAGTTTGATAGCATGGAGGAATGGCTTCATGCAAGACTGGAGCCATATCATCTCCCAACCATGATTCAGTTATGAACAGTATGTCAGGGTATGTGTCAGTGAAAAGGTGGTAGATGTGATGCTTGTTTTTTTAGAGCGATCGAGCATTTATTAGTAGGCAGTTTAGAGAATGTGCTTTGGTGATTAGTGTGACTTTGCTTTGTAGAAGAGTGAGCAGTATTTTGTGGGCTTGTAGCAGGTGTGTCCTTCGCGCTGGTATTAGCTGTATGAGGATAGCAATAGTGCAGCTGTTCTGTATCGTGTTCCTCGTCCAGCAGGCTAAGAAGGCATTTTGGTGGGTCTGCGTTTTAGTTGGTGGGGATTGTGGTTGAGGGTGGTTTGGTAAGCTGTGTTTTTGTAGAGTAGCCTTGTGCAGTAGACCTGGAGATGCAAAGTTGTGAAGAGTGGCATGTTGCTTATTTTGTTTGCGTCTGTTATGGGTGTAAGGTGTATGAGTTAGGGGGTGTGTGTCATGTAGTAAGTTTCTAAATTGTCCAATGGATGAGAGGCGGTTAAAAGAGTTGCTATGTTGCTGTATATTTCTTAGGTGTGGGGGAAGAGAGCAAGCATGGCATTAGTGTTTGTTTATGGTGTGCAGTATTTGTGTATTAAGGAAGGTGCGAGTGGGTGTATGTTTGTAGTTTGCGACAGTGTTATGAGGTGTTGTGTGTGAGGGTTTTTGTTGTGGTGGTATTTGTGTTATGTTTTGTTTTTGAAGAGTAGTGAAAGGAGGTTCTGATGTATTTGTTTTCTGAGAAGGATTTGTATGTAAACTGTTGGTGAGTGGAAGCTGCAAGGTAAAGGGGGTGGTGATGTGTTTTTGAAAAGAGTGTATGTGGTGTGTGAGAGGGGATGAACGGGAGTTAAGAGTGTGTTAGATTTGATTGCTGAAAGAGGTAATATGGTGGTGCAGTGGAGTGTAAGTGTTGTGTGGTTGTGTTTTTGTGGTAGAAAGATGAGGATGCTGTTGGTGAGTGAAAAGATGGAAGGCTGAGTATAGGTTTGTTTGTGACAAAAAGGGGTCTGTTAGGAGTAATTAGAGCAGGGACTGTGTGTCTGGATGGGATATAGTTGGGTGTTACCAAATGTCAGGTCAGGCGAACCAGTCCCCGGTGGATGTGTGCACGTTCACTCAGAAACTACAAGAGTTTCTAATCCAAAGTTCAAACGATAACGTTTATTCCAATAACACAATCTGTAGATTTCTTCATTGATTAAATCATCAATTTATTATGCAGTCTTCTTTATCTGTAGAACTCATTCAATGCTTTATCACGTGATGACGACTAAGGGCCCGAGTTAGTCGTCATCACATTTCACGTATACCAGGAAGTAACTGCGCACGCGACGCTTGAGAATCAAGGATGCAGATCTCACTATCTCTGATTTAACGAACCCCAGATGAAGGGTCCACATAGACCCGAAATGCATTGGGTTTTGTAAAAATTGGCAGATCAAAATTTGTGATAAAGCATTGAATGAGTTCTACAGATAAAGAAGACTGCATAATAAATTGATTTAATCAATGAAGAAATCTACAGATTGTGTTATTGGAATAAACATTATCGTTTGAACTTTGGATTAGAAACTCTTGTAGTTTCTGAGTGAACGTGCACGCATCGACCGGGGACTGGTTCGCCTGACCTGACATTTGGTAGTTTACATAAGGCACTGCAAGACACAGTGCAGCAGATGGAGTAGCACACAAAATCGTGAGAGTTAAATTTAAAAACGTTTGATTACTGAGTGCACTGAGAAACCCTATCAATTTGAATATAGTTGGGTGTAGCGTGGATTTGGGTTGTGTTTGTGATAAGTGGATTGGTTAGTGGTATAGGATAGATTGGTGTTTTGTGTCTGAGTGAAGGTGCAATTGTGTGGTAGTTGAGGTAGAAGGGTGTAAAGGTGCGGTTTGTGAGGTTTTGTAGTGGGTGCTGAGATACTGAAATGTGTATAGGGTTTCTTTGTAGTACATGAGTAGATTACATTTGCTGTGGGTGTATTAATCTGGTTGTGGATGGGGTATGAAAGATATAAAAATGACAACTCCACAAATCTATGCCCTCTTTGTCCTCAAGTCAAGAACAACCTAAATTGACAGATTAGCCTCTTGCCCTCCTTCACCGTCACCAGAGGGTTGAGGGACTTACTGTGTCGACGCCACTTATTCAAGGACAGAGGCGTCGTTTACGAGCTGGAACCACCGGGCCTGTGTTCAGGAGGTTCCCTTTTCCTTACAGGCATGCTGTGTAATTTTAGGTTGTTCATTTCGATCGCTCTGTCTCTGTTATGCTGTAAATTGTTTGCTGTTGGAACTTTCCCTGCGCTTTCATTCATGCTGTTAGAAGGATTTTTTTAATCAATATTTTGATTTACTTGCTATGTTGTGGACTGATGGCTCACATTTATCACAAAAGCCGGCTTTCTTGTCAGCTGGCAGTCACATTATATCTGCTGACCTTGGTAGGGTTCAGACTGGTAGAAATAAATGTCGTTTAGCATCTGCAAATCATTGGGTTGCGCTTGAGATTTTATAATAAAACAAATGCAGTTAGTAGTTCTTAAAACCACTGGATTTTGTTGTTTGTATAAAGTTCTTTAACTATTTTCTTCAGACCCGTCCTAGTAAGGGGTGTGCAAAAGTCTCTCAATTTGCTTTTGTGTAATTACACAAAACTTCTGACAAAGTATGCATAATTACACGAAATGCAAACCCAGCATTTGGTGCTATATTTTTAACTGCGAAATGCGTCCTCGCATCCATTTTGAAAGTGAGGACTTATTTCATGATTAAAAAAACACTAGCACAAAAACTCAGGTGTCACAAACAGCAGGTACTCAATATGTTTATTGTCAGTGTTGTTCCTGCGCGCTACATTTTTGCCGCAGATTTATGCAATGCAATATACAAGCATAATTTCACATAATGTGAAGTTAGTGAAATGCCATGCGATTACACCTGTATAACAGAAATTTCCTCTGGGCCTAGACCTAAACTGCAGGATGTATGTTTTTTCATTGTGCTTTGTGCTGTGCTGTGCGAACGCTCCTCTTTTATTCAGGGTATGCAGGGTCTCCCTGGATTTTTTTGCAGTTTGCTGGACCCTATATTTTTGCTGGCTGCAGAACATTAGCCCTGCTAATCAGTGGTAAAGTGCCTGTCCTCCCCCTTTCAACATGATGAAAGTAGCATACACCTGTTATATTTAACTTAACTAGAAGTCCCTAGGTTATGGTACAAAGCATACCCAGGGCCTGTAAGTTAAATGTTACTAGTGGATTGTACACCCTTTGTGCCACCCACTGCAGTGGCACTGCACACATGACTGCAGGCCTACAATTTGTGGCCTGGCTGTGCGGTTTTAAACTGCAAATTAGAACTGTCAAAATAACCCCTTTTTACAGGTCAAAACCTTCATTTTAAATATCAATAAGTCATCCCTGAGTAGGCTATATTGCCCTTAAGGTTGGGTGTGTGGTATTTAAAAAGCAGCACATGTAAAAGTTTAATGTTACACTGCTCTTACAGTGAAGAGGCGTCAGAAAATCCTTCTAATGCAGCAAGTCTAGCTATTCTACAGGAAAGCAGCTAGAAATATAATTCTAAGACTCTTGTAATAATTATTTAAAATCCTATTGAATGTTAAGATCAAATTTGTAATAATTATTATGGAAAAGGTACTTTAAGTTAGTTACCATTTCCCTGTCTGAAGCCCTGTTTACATGAGCTCCAGCTGTCCCCTAGCTGCTGAATAGCCCCCTTGATGAGATGTAAACTTGCTCCGAGACCAGGGACAAAAAGCCTTGACTGTGGGGAGGTGGGGTGTTCCCTTGACAGAATGGCCTATGGGCTAGGTGCAGGACCATCGTTAACTCCAAAGAGGCCCTCCTTGTCACAGGCAGATGTAGTTAACGCCTGTGCCTTCCCCTTCCCTTTGTCCCCTCACCCAGACAGGCACCAATCCCAGTGGGAGAGGAGCTGCCCCTAGAACTGATTTAAAGTGATCACATAGATGAGGTTAATTTCCCTGGCCACACCTGTGGGGTGGGCACTGAAGGTCTGCACAGAGGATGAAAGGTTCCACCATCTTGGATTGAGGCAGAGATGGGCACTGTGGGTTTATTTGCAATAGGGCACACAGGAAGTGCTGAAAAAGGGGATAGGGTTGCCCCTGGGCTCGAAATAATTACCCTATTGGTTAGGGTGGAGCCAGGAGTCACCTCCACCCACAGGTTGGTGTCAGGCATAAAAGTGGCACCCACAGTACCCTCCTCCGAACGCTTTCTAGACCTGTGAAGGAAAAGAAGACAATTGGAACTGCTGCTTGTGACCGTAGAAGAACCTATAAGACTGGACCTACTCTCTTTTTCACCCAAGACAAAGAAGAGGACTCCAATGATTATAAGGTTGGCCTCCTGTTCATGCTATGGGGACACAACACGCTGTAAGAGGCTTTTTCTACAGCTGACCAGTTCCAACTGGACCAGCCCTCGACCCTGCTGTTGGCGTGCATTTTGACCCCCAATGTCCTGGACCCTTGTCTAGTGACAAAGTGTACTCCTCCTCACATATCCTGAAGCATGGGACTTTGAATCTATTTGGTTCCAAAAACATCCAGAGGACTGGGACTAACCTGCCAAGTCGATCCAATGAAAGTGCGTAGCCGCTTTTTCAGATATTCAGGCTGCTCCCACTCTGTGCTTTTCCGCAGCAGCAAATCCAATCTAGTGTGGCCTCACGGAGAAGGTATCTGGCCTCTTGGAGCCTTCTTCAGCTACTGCTTGCAGCCTTGCCCCCTAAAAGAATACAAGCCCCTAAAATGTGGCTAATTCTGAAGGTAGAAATCTTCTCGGGCGAAGGCACCAAAAGTATGTGGCCGGCGAATGACCTCTCTTGGGTGCAAAATTCAAAGATCTCCCATTCAGGGCTTTCTCGCCAAAAGCTTTACCAGGACCTGTTCCAGCGGCTATCTGACGTCATGGAGCCCTCTTCGGCCACAGCCTGCTGCCTTGCCTCGCTTAGGATTTTTGACTTTTATTTCAGAGACTAAGTCCGAAGATAAGCCTATTGCAGTCGGTCTTCACTTGTGCCTAGGTACCAGTGAAGTGCAACCAGATGATTTTGGTTGGCTCTTAAGGCTTTTCGGGGCCATTTTACACTCAACTTTAAAAATGTATAACACTGCTTTCCCTTTTGGATTTTCTTCATTCTGGTGTCATTTATTTATTAAACTTTACCCTATCTTTCTAAATTGGTTTGAGATTTTTCTGGTGGTGTGACTTTATTACTGTATTGATACTGTGTAAACACTTTACAAATGGTCTCTAAAGTAAGTTTGCCTGCTCTGTGTCATAGCTACTAGGGGATTGAGCTCAGGTTTATTTAGTAACTGGAGTGGTTCACCCTGAATAGGGTTGTGGTTATTACTTGAGGTGAGTGCTCAACCCTCTCAATTAATAACCCCATTTCTTAAAGGGTAGGAGGAAGAAAAGCAATTGTATGAGAGTTGTAGACCTGACATCTTCTGGCATGGTTTCCCCTGTCTTTTTGCTTCTAACCTCCTGTTTTTTTATGTGTGCTGAACTTCGTTTTTGCTGTTTTTAGTACTTCGGGCACTTTACCACTGCTAAAGTGCAAGTGCTCTATGTCTAAAGTCTGATGGTAATTGATTTCTCCATGAATGGCATATTTGATTTACTAGTAAGTCCCTAGTACAGTGCACCGTATATGTGCACAGGGGCCTGTAAGTCGAATGCTACTAGTGGGCCTTCAGAACTGATTGTGCCACCTACATGAGTAGCCCCACAAATATGTCTCAGGCCTGCCATTGCGAGCCTGTGTGGGCAGTTTCAAACTGCTATGTCGACCTGGCGATTGCACCCGCTTGCCAGGCCAAAACTTCCCTTTTATTACATGTAAAGCACCCTAAGGTAGGTCCTAGGCAGCCCTCAGGTCAGGGTGTAGTGTATTTAAAAGGTAGGAAATTTATGTTGGTGTTTCACATGTCCTGGTAGTGAAAAACTGCTAAATTCTTTTTCCACTAAAGCAAGGCCTTTCTCTCCCATAGTTTAGCATTGGAGCTGTCCTGTAACATTTTACAAGTGACTTCCAATTGGAAGCTGATAGAAAATTGGAGTTTGGTATCTCTGGACTCACAATTTAAAAACACACCTTTTAGTGAAGCTGTTTTTTAAATTGCATGTCTGAAGATGCCACTCTTCAGAAAGTTGGCATTTTTTTGCTCAACCCTTCTGTGCCTCTGCCTGTCCCTAAAATACATGTCTGGGGTTGAATGACAGTTGAACCTTTTGAATTCACTCTGGACAGTGGGATACGAAGGGAGCTGAGGTGTGCCCTGCATATCCTGAGGCCCATCTCCAAGCTGATGGGTCTTCCTGAGCTACAGTGGTGGGAGGAGTTGACACTGACACCTGAATAGGGATGTGCCTGTCCCCACACAAAGCAGTATCCACCCCCGGTAGTGTGTCTGGAGCAAGGGCCAGGAAGGGCAGGGCCTTGTGCACTACAAAGACCTTTCTTTGAAGTTTGCCCACTTGAAAGGCCAAATTGGGTATAAGTACTGGACCTCTGACACCATATACTCAGAATACTTATGGATTGAGAAAATTTTGCCAGGAAGAAGAGCTGTGTTGCTGTCAAGAGGGACTGCCACTTTGCTGTTTGCTTTGCTGTGCTGGCCTGCTGCTTCTGTCCTGGGAATGAAAGGACTGGACTTTGCTTTCTACATCCTGCTTTTCAAGTTTCTCCAAGGGCTTATGTTGAGCTTTTCTCCTGTTGGAAGTCTCAGGGTAGTCATGGACTTCATCTGCCAGCACCTGGGCTCCTCTGCTGAGAGTCCTGCTCTGCTAAGTGGTGCCAATTTCAGTTCAGGGCCCTTGGAAGTGAGTTCTGGTGCTAAAAGAAGAAAACCATGCATCGACTCCAAGCGTCACTTCAGAATTGGCGCACCCCTGCAACAATCGTCTCTGCCTACACTGAACCCATTTCCCCGCTCGCCTGATGCGCGATGGCCTGACTGCTGTTTGCACCGCAAGCTCCGAGTTAGCCGCAGGGCCCCGAAGAATCACCATTGCGTGAGTCGCGAACACCGCATTACCGACGACCATGACGTACCACTCCGATGCACCGCCTGTGGTTCGACATCGATGCTGCGGAATCGACGCATTGCTCTGTAACTTCAATGCCTCATCGACAACGCATAGCCTTCTGGAATCGAGGTATCACACTCTCAATCGACGCATCATCTCCCCTGCGCGGTGCATCGTCACCGGGCGCTATCGACTCAATGACCCTGCACCGCTTCCAGGAACAGACACATCCCTTACTACAAGCGATGCATCACCTCCGTTGTACAATGCACCGCATCATCGAGCGCCAATGTGCCAACGAACTGCATAGCAGTAAGGAACCAGCGCATCACCTGCTTCAACAACACCTCACCTCCGTCACACATCGTCTTTGATTTTTGACACATTGAAGGTGCTTTGTCCTGGTCAAGCGCTACTATTGATTTCTAAGAGTTAAAACTTTATTTAACCTTGAAATTTAGTATCTTGACTTGTGTAGGTTGGATTTTTATCGTTTTGGTCTTGTTTTAACCAGATAAATATTGGCTATTTTTCTAAACTGATAGAGAGAGAGAGAGAGAGAAAAAAAAAACCTTTGCACATTCCCTCTGAGGATAAGCCAGACTGCTCTTGCCAAGCTACCAAGGGGTGAGCACAGGTTATTCTGAGGGTTTAACTTACTTACCCTGACTAGAGTGAGAGTGCAAACCACTGCCAACTAGAGACCCATTTCTAACAGAGAGGATGGCAGTGTCAGAGGTGGATGCAAGGATGGTTGGGTTCGGTCGGTCACTTGTGTATTAATAGCCTGCATTGCTGAGGTATGGGATTGGGTGACCAAAGCATTTGACACAGCAAATCTCATCTGTCTGGGGCATCACATTCACAATTTCACTGCATGCAGAGACGTTTTAAGGCATGGGCAAAGTGGGCTGGTGCCCAGGGCCCCAGCATGTCAGGGGGGGCATCTGATAGACCCAGCTATGTTCTGAAGAGAGTCTTGCCCTGATGAACTTGAATAATTATTAAACAGATTGTTTTGAATACCATTTTCCTTTAATTTATTTTTAAAGTGGTTGATGTGTGAGAGTCTATTACAGACACTTTGAAGAGAAATGTTGTTTATTTTTCGTGCAACAGCCATAAAAAAAGCTTTCTTTTAGATCACAATAGGACCAAACCTATGAGAAATGGGAGGGTGTCACAGATAATATTTGCAGTAATATTAGTGAGCTGCTGCTGTTACAATATTACAAAAAAAAATTACTAAATTACTATCACTGAATATTAGATGTAAACACATTTAGAATTTGGACAGTTGCACTTGTATTCTGTCAGTGACCTGGCCAAAGAGGGCATGAAAGAGCTGAAATTGATTCATAAATTTTAACCTGTTATGAACTGGGGCCCCCAAAATAGGTTTGCCCCAGGGCCCCCAAAATCCTTTAGATGTCCCTGACTGCATGGTTGAACTAACCATACCGTGCACCTGTGTAGTGCCCACCAGGTCCATTTAGGGGGAGGATGCTGCTCTGGGTCAGCGTCTTGGTTGCGCTGTATATCTTTGTAATGGCATACGTGGATGTTCATGCTTTCTGTACAGAGGCTGCATTTGAACCCATGTTGAGAGACCAGGTAGTACAGAAAATAGCTGTACAGATGCTGAGAAGCACCTCTGTCTTTGAACTCCCTTCACCTCCCATATGTGATCTCCAGAGTCTTCAAAAGAGGTACAAGTGCCATATATAGATTATCTGGCTGGATTGAAATATCTATATATCTTTTTTTACCCCAAAACTATGCCTAGAGTATAGCCGAACTAGATGACGTTTGCCTCCTCCTTATGTTGCTTGAAAGTTTAATAATGAAATAACATGATACATGCCGGCAAACGGAATGTTTTACATCCAGAACTGTGAAGCCTTGATTTTATGATTCATGCTCGTTTGGTTTTTCTTTTTCTTTGTATATTGTGTATTGTCAATCATTTCTTATCGGTTACTTTGTATTTTATGAGATTGTGTTTCCCTTCCATAGATCTCATAATAGTCTTAACATTTTTTAAATGTACTTTGATCATACCAAACATCGCTATCTGCACGCCCAAGTGACAGAACAAACAGCTGAGATGCCCTCTTGATCTGAAGCCTGGCATAACCATACCCCCTATCTGACCTGAATTATTTTAATTACATTTATTCGAGTATTAATGATTTTAAGCAAGGCTTTTTTCTCTCAAAGTATAGTGAGAACTGAACATTACCAAGTTAACTATATTTGTAGTCCTATGTAAGGCCATATTTAATTTGTTAAATGTGTATTAAAACTTCCTTATACTTTCATACCCTTGTGACTCTTCTGATTTGGCCGACTGATCTGAAGAAGCACAGATGTGTCATGTAAACCTTTAGTTTCTTTCATGACGATTCTGAATTGTACTAGTGAGTGGGATACACCATGGCCCGGCAATACAGGACTTCATTGATGTTTTCATCCTAAACATATAAAATAACCCATTTGCTAGTTTTCCAAAACCGCCCACTTCATTGTAGATTTTTCAGCTGCAAAATTTGTAAGCCTCGCGATCATGGCAATAAGAAGGTTAGGGCAATAAGCCTGAAACACTGAACTGACTCCGCTTCAGTGCTCCATTTCGCTTGAGGTGTGCCATAATTTGCATTTGCGTGATGAGTAAAATGTTAGCAAAATTAGCCATAATTAAACGAAATGCAGCTCTGTTATTTTGCACTATATTGGATCGCGAAACGCAACCTTGTGTCTATTTTTGGCACAAGGACGCATTTAAATTAAAGCACTGCTAACAGCTGCTCGTATTCTGTTTCTGTGTGTTTGTGGTAATTCTTTTACAGAGAATTCCCGCATTACTGCTAATGGTGCGTGACTACTCGAAGTGGCATAATTTCAGGAATTTTGCATAACAAATGTATTTTGAAATTACCGAAATTAAGCGAATTACGCCGGTGCAATAAAAATTTTGTCCAGGTCTCCCTTTTGCCCCATGCTGTGCCCTATAGTCTTATGGAGGGTAGAAAGGCCCAGCAGTAATTGTTGAATTGTGGGATGTATGTTAACCTGAATGTAATCCTATACATTCTTATCTCCTTAGTTGGGGAGGAGGATTGGTGCTCAATCCACGTGAACCCCTTATCTGAAAGAGACACGTTAGTGACAGATTCCTTACCTTAGAATATCCCCAGGCGTCAGGCTGGATCCGGAAAGTTTTTTGCGTAGCAGTACCCTTGCGCGTCGGTAGGCGGCGTCGTGCGGCTCCGCGTCCGTCGTCGGCGTCGTGATCGCCGGGATGACGTCGCGGGCAGTACTTAGGCGCCGCCCCTGCGCGCTGACGTCAGTTCTTCTTTTTCCACGCCAGCAAGCGCAGATCCGGGAAGAGCAGTGCCCTGGTCATTTTTTGACCATACTTTTTGGTGAATTTTTCACTGTTTTTCTCCATCGACTTCAAGGTGTCGTAGGGATGCCCGGGTTTAAACGTTGCGGCGCCTGTGCTCGGATGATGTCCGTCACAGACCCGCATTGGGAGTGTCTCTTCTGCCTCGGCCGAGGCCACGACACGGAGTCTTGTACCGACTGCCAGGCCCTCAACCCGAAAGCTTTGCGAGAGCGGTCTCGAAAGCTCCTCGAGGCCCGGCATTCGGCTCCGCGGAAGCCCCGGTCGCGTGAGAGGTCCAGGGGTCGATCGCGGAGTCCACACCGGTCGTCGGCATCGAAGTCTTCTTCGTCCGGTAAGTCGAAACACAAAAAGTCCAAAAAGCATCATCGCTCTAGGACTTCGCCTCGCCGGTCTCGCGACTCGGCTGAGGCCCCTCCCGGCACCGTCCCCGCCCCCGCGGCCCCGGACATGCGTGTGGAGTCGCCCCCGCAATACCCGCCCTTCCCGGGTTCGGGGGCGGATCCGGCCAAAGTGCAGGAATTCCTGTCGGCCATGGCCCGCCTCTTCGGGCCTCCAGGTCCCTCCGGTGCGCCTTCGGGCCCCGCGGGCCCTTATGGGGTTGCTCCGGCGTCGCCGACGTCTCCGGCCCCGGCGTCGCCCGTGCCTCCAGCCTCGATCCCGGCTCCGGCTTCGGCCCCGGCCTCGATCCCGGCTCCGCAACCCCCATCGACGCCGGTCGACCTAACGACACCTCCGCCGGCGCCGATGTCTCCGGTGCCGTTCTCGACGCCGCCTGGGGCTCCGGGCGGCGTCGTTCCCCAGTTCCTTCCGGCTCCGGACATGGACCCGGACCGACGTCGCTCGACGCCGGTTCCGGCGCCGATGAGACCTTGGGTCCCAAATGTCCCTCCTCCCCCTTATTTTGAACCTGAGGAGGACCAGGAGGACTGGGAGGGGTCTGATGACCCTCTGACACAACAGTGTCAGTACGATGAGGACTGGACAGAGGGTCTAGGGGATGCCAGTGGTCTAGATACTTCCCCTGACACTGGCATGCTGTCTCCTCCCGTGGCTACGGAGGAGGGAGCCAATTTTGCAACGGTGTTGCGTAGGGCGGCTGGGGCCTTACGTCTCCAACTCCCTACTGTGGCGGTCAAGACTAATATCTTGACAGAGGTGCTTCAGCCGGCAGCCTCCTCTACTGAGACTGTGCTGCCGTTTAACGACGCCCTCACTGACGTTCTTTTGGGCGCCTGGTCCAAGCCCAACACAGGGGCTCCTGTGGATAGGAACGTGTCCCGACGCCATCGCCCAGCTCCGGGCGACCCCCTGTTTCTCTCTGTCCACCCCACCCCTGAGAGCTTGGTTGTCCAAGCCTCCGCTTCCCAAACCGCCTTCCCTACCGCCCCTCCGGATAGGGAATCCAAACGCCTGGATCAATTTGGGAAGAAGGGTTTTTCTTCCTCCAGTGCTGGCTTGCGGTCCATCAACACCGCTTGCCTTTTGGGCCGATATACCCACTCCTTGTGGGATTCGGTGGCGAATGTTTTGCCCCAGTATTCTGAGGAGGTCCAGACACTGCTTTCCCGCGCCATTGCGGAAGGAAGGGATGCGGCCAAATACACAATCCGATGTGGCCTTGATACCGCCGACTCGCTGGGCAGGTCTATTGCAACGACGGTGGCGCTACGACGCCACGCCTGGCTGAGAACCACTGGTTTTTCAGGGGATGTCCAGAATACTCTCATGGACATGCCCTTTGATGGAGTCGGTCTTTTTGGGTCCAAAGCAGACCATGCGTTGGAGCGCTTTAAGGACTCACGGGCTACTGCAAAGTCCCTGGGCCTTTCTGCTACACGCCCTCCGCTGACTTCTGCTTTTCGCCCCTATCGTGGCCACGGTAGGGGCGCCCCTTCACGTCAGCAGCCCAGCCACCGGCCCGCGCAGCAGGCGTCTTCGCGTGGCCGAGGACGTGGATTCCGCCGTGGCGGATCGGGCAACCAGCGTGCGGGTCAGGCCACCACCTCCAACCCGTCCGCGGCCTCCAAACCCTCCTAGTCCCTCCTTTCAGGTGCACAGCACGCCAGTAGGGGGCAGGGTCCGCCATCACCTTCCCCACTGGCTTACCATCACCTCGGACAGGTGGGTCTTGGACATTGTCCGAAGGGGCTACTCCCTCCCCTTCGAGTCCACCCCCCCAGCCATGCCACCTCAATTCCACCGCATGTCAGGGGATCACTTGGTACTTCTGCAGAAGGAAGTCACGGCCCTCTTGGCCAAGAGGGCCATCGAGCATGTTCCGACCCCAGAAGTAGGGCGTGGTTGCTACTCCCACTACTTCCTGGTGCCCAAAAAGGACAAGGAGGACATGCGTCCTATCTTGGACCTCCGGAACGTCAACCGCTTCATCCGGAAGGAGAAGTTCAAGATGCTCACCCTAGCTCAGGTCTTGACTGCCCTCGACCCTGGAGACTGGTTGGTAGCGTTGGACTTGCAGGACGCATATTTCCACATCCCCGTCCTGCCGGCCCACCGGCGTTACCTTCGTTTCACGGTAGGCCTCGAGCATTTTCAGTTCACCGTGCTCCCCTTTGGCCTTACCAGTGCCCCTCGGGTGTTCACGAAAGTGATGGCGGTGGTCGCAGCTCATCTGCGCCCGGGCAGGGGTTTCAGTCTTCCCCTACCTCGACGACTGGCTGCTGAAGGCGGGCTCGTCCCAGGCAGTCGTCTCCCACCTCCAGACTACGGCCGAACTCCTGCACTCGCTGGGGTTCTCCATCAATGTGCCGAAGTCGCATCTGATTCCTTCTCCACAGCTCCTTTTCATCGGAGCAGTTCTGGACACGACGCAGTTTCGGGCCTATCCTCCCGAACGGCGAGTCCGGGATATTCAGGCTATGATTCCGATCTTTCAGCCTTTATCCTGGGTTTCGGTACGGATGACCCTGAGGCTGCTGGGCCTCATGGCCTCCTGCATCCTGCTGGTCGATCATGCCAGATGGCATATGCGGGCTCTGCAGTGGGACCTGAAGTTCCAGTGGGCGCAGCACCAGGGCAACCTGTCCGATCACGTCCAGATCTCGGAGGGGACTGCAAAACAGTTGCAGTGGTGGCTCTCGAACCGGCAATGGGTCATGGGCAGATCCCTCTCCCTTCCCCAGCCAGAGCACACAGTTGTGACGGACGCGTCCCTTCTGGGATGGGGCGGTCACATGGGAGAGGCGGAGATCAGAGGCCTCTGGTCTCCGGCGGAGTCCCGGCTCCATATCAACCTTCTGGAGCTCCGGGCGATCCGACTTGCACTCAAGGCATTCCTTCCCTCTGTCAAAGGGAAGGTAGTGCAGGTGTTCACAGACAACACCACCGCCATGTGGTACTGCAACAAACAAGGCGGGGTGGGGTCGTGGACCCTTTGTCAGGAGGCTCTGCGCCTCTGGACATGGCTGGAACATCAGGGCATGTTTCTGATGGTTCAACACCTGGCAGGTTCGCTGAACGCCAGGGCGGACGAACTCAGCCGCAGGTGCATGATGGATCACGAATGGCGTCTTCACTCGGAAGTGGCGCAAGGACTCTTTCTACAGTGGGGAGAGCCTTGGTTAGATCTATTCGCCACCGAAGAGAACGCGCAATGTCATCAGTTCTGCGCGTTGGAATTTCCAAGGCGGCACTCGCCGGCGACGCTTTTCGTCACGAGTGGAGTTGCGGTCTATTGTACGCCTTTCCGCCTGTACCACTTCTACCCAGAGTGTTGAAGAAGATTCGGCACGACCGGGCCCAAGTCATTCTTGTGGCTCCGGACTGGGCTCGAAGAGTTTGGTATCCCGAGCTACTCAATATGAGCGTAGATCCCCCGATCCGTCTGCCTCTTCGGGAGGATCTTCTGTCGCAGCAGCAGGGGACGGTCCTCCACCCGAACCTGTCCAGTCTACACCTGCTTGCGTGGAGATTGAGCGGCGGCAGTTGATTCCTTTCGACTTGCCTCCCGAAGTTTGTGATGTGATTCTGGCAGCCAGGCGTCCCTCCACTAAGGTGGTATACGCCTGCAGGTGGAACAAATTTGTGGCATGGTGCACAGCAAAGGCTGTGAATCCCCTTTCTGCCCCTCTTTCTGAGGTCCTTCTGTTCCTTCTCTCTCTGGCCCAACAGGGTTCTGCCCTGGGTACCATCAAGGGTTATCTTTGTGCTATCTCGGCCTTCCTCAGGCTCCCTGATCAGCCCTCCCTTTTCAAGTCCCCTGTTGTTAACAGGTTCTTAAAAGGCATTACTCACCTCTTCCCTCCTGTTCCGTTTGTGATGCCTCAGTGGGACTTGAACTTGGTTCTTACCTTTTAATGTGCGCTCCCTTTGAGCCTCTGCATAACTGTCCTCTTCGTCTTCTGACTCTGAAGACAGCCTTTCTGGTGGCCATCACCTCCGCTCGGCGGGTGAGTGAGCTCCAGGCTCTATCTTGCAAACCTCCCTTTCTGTCTGTTCATCCAGACAAGGTTGTTCTTCGGACGCGTCCGTCCTTCTTGCCAAAGGTGGTTACTGCTTTCCACATTGGGCAGACCATCACTTTGCCCACCTTCTTTCCGCCTCCGCATCCTTCCAGAGAGGAAGAGAGGCTCCACCGTCTGGACCCAAAACGTGCGCTCTCCTTCTATATTGACCGCACGAAACACTTCCGGGTGGATGACCAGCTCTTTGTTGGCTACGTGGGCGCCAAAAAGGTCGGGCGGTGCACAAGAGGACCATCTCCCGCTGGGTTACCTTGTGCATCAAGACCTGCTATTCTTTGGCTAAGAAGGAGCCTCCTGTTGGGCTGCGTGCCCATTCCACCAGGGCAACGGCTGCTACCACGGCCTTGGGCCGCGGTGTTCCGCTGCCGGTTATCTGTCAAGCAGCTACGTGGGCCTCGCTGCACACGTTTACAAAGCATTACTGCCTTGACAGTCAGGTCCGGAGGGACGGCTTCTTTGGCCGTTCTGTCCTCCAGGACTTCCTTGTCTGATCTTTGTTCGCAGACCCACCACCGGGGTTGGTATTGCTGGGGTATCTATTCTAAGGTAAGGAATCTGTCACTAACGTGTCTCTTTCAGATGCACAAGTTACTAACTTGTGTAACGATATATCTGTAAGAGACAGTAGTTAGTGACAGATTCCTACCGCCCACCCATCCTCCCCGTTCTGCGAACTGATTTCTAGGGTTAAGGACATCCCTTTCAGGGCCCTAGTATTTTTCAGACACCTATGTCAGCTTCTTGCATGGCTCTGCGTTCCTGGCGCGGAAAGTCGTGTACAGAACTGACGTCAGCGCGCAGGGTCGGCACCTAAGTACTGCCCGCGACGTCATCCCGGCGATCACGACGCCGACGACGGACGCGGAGCCGCACGACGCCGCCTACCGACGCGCAAGGGTACTGCTACGCAAAAAACTTTCCGGATCCAGCCTGACGCCTGGGGATATTCTAAGGTAAGGAATCTGTCACTAACTACTGTCTCTTACAGATATATCGTTACACAAGTTAGTAACTTGTGCTTTGTGAAGTGACAGTTGCCAAAATAATTTCACCCATATGAAGTACCAGATTCCATGTTGTTGCCACACTTAGAGACCCCAGAACATGTCTTGAATCATTTGCCTTTTTGCTAGGTGTAGGCGCTCATTTGGCAGCACTCTATCTGCCTTCGTCTTGCACCTCAACTCCATCAAATGCACCATCACATTAAAAAGCTCCTTTTGTGTAAATGTGTAAAAGTGTTAGTGTGCTGTTCATGACGGGGGGTGCTTGGAGTGGGGGGTTCCCACCACACCAATAGGCTGGGTGATTGAGACTCTTGCTTTTATAATTTTTTGACTCTCCGATTGTACTTATCCATATTTATTTTCTCTTTCCTTAACACTATTTATCCACATTTTTTTGTACTGTAAAACTATAAAGCTTCCGCTGGTATTTTCACATTAATTTACTCGAAAAAATGTAGTCTTGCTTTTGAGCACCTGCAGGGTTTCATGCTATATAATTATATTGCATTAACAATATATTACAGTTTTATTTAACCCTCATAGAGGTTTAGGTTTATTGAATTTCTGTGGCACTTAAACCAGAACCGGTTCAAGTAGGTTGAGGTTGCCAGATTAAGAGCACTGGAAACTGAAACCATCCACAACCCTACCCTTTGCGATTGAGTGGAGGAACAAGGGATGTGAAGCACAGCTGGTTGCATTAAGAACACCCTATTTAGACTGTATTCACTATATGTGTCCTGGCGAAGTGGGTCTGACACAGTATGGTACACCAAAACATGACGTTGGCAGAAAGCAAGACTTTGTTTCCAAACCGTATCATAAGTGTATCAATCATAGTCAACTTGTAGGTTGACTAATAAGGCATGTTGTTGCCCATTTAAGAGGATGTTATCTTTGTTATCTGAAAGAAACAGTTAGTTATAGATTCCTTACCTTAGAATCTCCCCAGGCGTCCGACTGGATCTGGAAAGTTTTTCGTCAGCAGTACCCCTGCACGTCTGAAGGTGGCGTCGGTCGACTCCGCGTTCGTCGTCGCCGGGATGACGTCGCGGTAGCTACATAGACGCCGCCCTCGCGCGCTGACGTCAGTTCTTCCTTTTTTCGCGCCAGCAAGCGCAGATCCGGGAAGAGCGGTACCCCTCAGTCACTTTTTGACTGAGTTTTTTGCGACTTTTGTCGACTTCGTTTTTGAGTCTTATCCGACACCTGGTGCACGAGGGATGCCCGGTTTCAAGGCATGCGGTTCCTGTAGCCGAATGATGTTGGTGACGGATCCGCACCGCGTGTGCCTCTTCTGCCTGGAGCACGACCATGATCCCAAGTCGTGCTCCGACTGTTGGACCATAGCCCTGAAGTCTTTGCGGGAGCGGTCCCGAAAGCTCATCGAGGCCCGGCAGTCGGCTCCGCGTCACACAAGGTCCCGGTCGCGTGGGAGGTCGAGGGACGGATTGCGGAGTCATCATCATCACTCCTCTTCTAAGTCTTCGCACTCGGGTCAGGTAAGTCGAAGCACAAGAAGAAGTTGAAGAAGCATCGTCGCTCTTCGACTTTCCCTCGTCCGTTGGCCGACGCGACACAGGGTGCGGGTGGTGCCCCTCCCGCGGCTCCGCGTTTGGAGCCTTCAGGGTCGACTCCGGCCTTCCCGGGACCGGGAGCATCCCCTGCCCAGCTTAGTCAATTTTACGAAGCGATGCATGCCATCTTTGGGCAGTCCGACTCCGCTGGCGTGCCTTCGGGCCCTGCGGACTCGGCTGGGGGCCCTATGCCTTCGACGCCGGCGGCTTTGGCCTCTGAACCGCAGGGACCCCTTGGATCCAGGCCTGGATCCGGATCGGCGCCAGTCGACTTCGTTGCACCTCCACCTCCACCGGCGCCGACTCCACCGGCACCACGTCCGCAGCAGACGCCGGCTGGACCCCCAGCTGGCGTCTACCCCGGCTTCCGCCCGATGTGGACACGGAGCCGGACCGGCGTCGGCCGACGCCGGATCCGATGCCGATGGGTACTTTTGTCCCTGTGTTCCACCCTGGCCATTTTCAGCCAGATTGGCAGCCAGAGGAGGGTGAGGAAGGCTGGGAGGGGTCGGGTGACCCTTTACAGACCATTTGGAGTATGATCCGGACTTGAGAGAGGAACTGGGAAATGCCAGTGGTCTGGATACCTCCCCAGACCTAGGCATGTTGTCTCCTCCTACCGTGGCTACGGAGGAGGGAGCGTCATACGCAGTGGGGTTGCGTAGGGCGGCCGAGGCTCTCAACCTCAAGCTTCCTACGGTGGCAGTCAGGACTAACTTCCTGACAGAGGTGCTTCAGCCGGCAGCAAGCTCTTCGGAGCCCCTGCTTCCGTTTAATGAAGCCCTCACTGACATCCTTTTGGGCATTTGGTCCAGGCCCAACATAGGGACTCCTGTGGACAGGATGATTGCCCGACGCCACCGCCCGGCCCCGGGCGACCCCACTTTCCTCTCCCAACACCCCACCCCTGAGAGCTTGGTGGTTCAAGCTTCCACCTCAAAAGGCGCCTTCCCTACCGCACCACCGGAAAGGGAATCCAAAAAGCTGGACCACCTTGGGAAGAAAATGTTTTCTTTCGCCAGCTTGGGACTGCGGTCGGTAAACACCGCATGTCTGTTGGGCCGTTACACCCACTCTGTGTGGGATACGGTGGCGCAGGTGCTGCCTCAGTGCCCGGAGGAGGCCCGGGCCATACTCTCCCGTGCAGTTGCCGAGGGGAGAGACACAGCGAAGTTTACCATCCGCTGTGAGCTGGATCCCGCCGATGCACTTGGCAGGACGATTTTAACGTCAGTAGCCCTTTGACGCTACGCTTGGTTGCGTTCGACTGGTTTTTCAGGGGATGTCCAATCCAGCCTTATGGACATGCCCTTTGATGGCCGTCGCCTTTTCGGCGACAAGGCAGACAGCGCGCTAGAGCGCTTGAAGGACTCTCAGGCTATGGCCAGGTCCTTGGGCCTCTCCACCACCCGCCCTGCGCAGTCTGCCTTTCGCCCCTTTCGTGGCTACGGAAGGGGTGCCCCGCTACGTCCCACCCAGAGCCACAGGCCGGCGCAAGCTGTTCAGCCACAGCGCGGCCGGGGACGTGGGAACCACCGGCGTAGTTCTGGGGGCCAGCGGGCGGGCCAGTCCACCACAGCCCCCTCTGCAGCTGCCTCCAAACCTTCCTAGTCCGACCTTTCAGGGCAACCAAACGCCAGTGGGCGTCAGGATCCGCCATCACCTTCCCCACTGGCGCACCATCACGTCGGACAGGTGGGTTTTGCAAATAGTCCGAAGGAGCTACTCCCTCCCCTTCGAGATTACCCCACCTTCCATGGCACCTCAGTACCATCGCATGTCGGAGGATCACCTGGCCCTTCTCCAACAGGAAGTTTCGACACTCTTGGCCACGGGTGCCCTCAAGCACGTTCCTGCCCCAGAAGTAGGTCGTGGTTGCTATTCCCACTACTTTCTGGTACCCAAGAAGGACAAAGGCCTGCGTCCTATCTTGGATCTCAGGAATGTCAACCGCTTCCTCCGGAAGGAGAAGTTCAAGATGTTGATGCTCGCTCAGGTCTTGTCTGCCCTCGACCCTGGAGACTGGATGGTAGCGTTGGACTTGCAGGACGCTTACTTTCACATCCCTGTCCTGCCGCCCCACCGGCGTTACCTGCGGTTCACGGTAGGCCACGAGCACTTTCAGTTTACCATGCTCCCCTGTGGCCTTACCAGCGCCCCTCGGGTGTTCACGAAGGTGATGGCGGTTGTCACAGCTCATCTCCGCAGATCAGGGGTTCCAGTCTTCCCCTAGCTCGACGACTGGCTGTTGAAGGCGGGCTCGCCCCAGGCTGTCGTCTCCCACCTTCAGACTATGGCCAACCTCTTGCATTCGCTGGGGTTCTCCATCAACGTGCCGAAGTCACACCTGACTCCCTCTCAGAAGCTCCTCTTCATCGGAGCGGTTCTGGACACGACGCAGTTTCGGGTTTATCTTCCCGAACAGCGAGTCCGGGATATTCGGGCTATGATTCCGATCTTTCAGCCCCTATCCCGGGTTTCGGTCAGGATGACCCTGAGTCTGCTGGGCCTCATGGCCTCCTACATCCTGCTGGTCGGTCATGCCAGGTGGCATATGCGGGCTCTGCAGTGAGACCTGAAGTTCCAGTGGGCGCAGCATCCGGGGAATCTGTCCGATTGCGTCCAGATCTCGGAGGGCACTGCACAACAATTGCAATGGTTGCTCACGAACCAGGATTGGGTCAACGGCAGATCCCTCTCCCTTCCCCAACCGGAGTTCACAGTGGTGACCGATGCATCCCTTCTGGGATGGGGCGGCCACATGGGGGAGGTGGAGATCAGAAGCCTCTGGTCTCCAGCAAAGTCCGGGCTCCATATCAACCTTCTGGAGCTTCGGGCGATTCGTCTTGCACTCAAAGCATTCCTTCCCGCTGTCTGGGGAAGAGTAGTGCAGGTGTTCACCAACAACACCACCGCCATGTGGTACTGCAACAAACAAGGCGGGGTGGGGTCGTGGACCCTATGTCAAGAGGCCCTCCGCCTCTGGACATGGCTGGAACATCAGGGCATATCCCTGGTGGTTCAACACATGGCAGGTTCACTGAACGCCAGGGCGGACGAACTCAGCCGCAGGTGCATGATGGATCACGAATGGCGTCTTCACTTGGAGGTGGTGCAAGGTCTCTTTCAGCAGTGGGGAGAGCCTTGGTTAGATCTATTCGCCACCGATGAGAACGCCCAATGTCAGCAATTCTGCCGTTGGAATTTCCAAGGCGGCACTCGCGAGTGGAGTTGCGGTCTTCTATACGCCTTTCCGCCTATACCACTTCTGCCCAGAGTGCTGAAGAAGATCAAACGCGACCGGGCCCAAGTCATTCTTGTGGCTCCGGATTGGGCACGAAGAGTCTGGTATCCCGAGCTGCTCAATATGGCCCTCAATACTCCGATCTGACTGCCTCTTCGGGAGGATCTTCTGTCGCAGCAGCAGGGGACGGTCCTCCACCCGAACCTGTCCAGCCTCCACCTCCTTGCGTGGAGATTGAGCGGCGGCAGTTGACTTTGTTTGACCTGCTTCCCGAAGTCTGTGATGTAATCTTGGCAGCCAGGCGTCCCTCCACTAAGACGGTATACGCCTGCCGATGGAACAAATTTGTGGCATGGTGCACAGCAAAGGCTGTGGATCCCCTTTCCGCCCCTCTTTCTGAGGTTCTCTTGTTCCTCCTTTCTTTGGCTCAGCAGGGCTCTGCTCTGGGCACTATCAAGGGCTACCTCTCGGCCATTTCAGCTTTTCTTAGGCTTCCTGATCAGCCTTCTCTTTTCAAGTCCCCTGTTGTAAATAGGTTTCTTAAGGGCATTACTCATCTTTTTCCTCCTGTTCCCTTCGTAATGCCCCAGTGGGACTTGAACTTGGTTCTTGCATACCTTATGTGCGCTTCCTGTGAGCCACTTCATAATTGCCCTCTCAGGCTTCTAACTCTGAAAACTGCATTTCTGGTGGCCATCACCTCTGCTCACAGGGTGAGTGAGCTACAAGCTCTTTCTTCTAAGCCTCCCTTTCTGGCTATCCATGGTTACTTCTTTCCACATTGGCCAAACCATCACTTTGTCCACCTTCTTTCCGCCTCCGCATCCTTCGAAAGAGAGGCTCCACCGTCTGGATCCAAAACGTGCGCTTTCTTTCTACTTGGATCGCACAAAACAATTCCGGGTGGATGACCAGCTCTTTGTTGGGTACTGTTAGAAATGGGGGTCTCTAGTTGGCACTGGCTGGCGCCAATGTCCAAATAGGGACCCTTCTTCCTGAGTCAGGGCAAGTGGGCTACCCCCTTTAATAACCCCTGCTCAACCCTGTGGTAACGTAGCACGAACAGTTAGGCCTATCTCAGAGGAAGTCTGTAAAGCATTTATGACCATGCACAATAAGGCAGTAACGACACCACAAAAGGACACAACTCAAGTAGGTATAGAAAAATAGTATCTTTATCTAAGGTTTAACACAAGACTCTCAAAGCGTTTTAACCAGCCACAATGCACGTAAATCAGTAGGGACTTAAAAAGGCAATAACGTATTTACCAGAACGTGGCACCGACTGAGTTCAAGGCCTGGGTCTACGCAACCCGTTGCGCACCAGATACCTGCCGTTGGACGGGACAGCACGCAGCTTCTCGAAGAAGCGGAGACGGTGACAGGCGGACTCCCAGCGACCACAACTCTTGACTGCAGTGGTCCGCAACGTGCACTCACAATGATTCGGGCACTCGGGGACAGGCGGGCTCTCAGCGGCAGCAGCACGCGGCGGCCCGGGCTGGTGGTGGCGATGACTCTCGTCGTGCAGCTCCGTGGTGGGCTCACAGCTGCAGCAGCTCTCTTAGCTGCGGCGGCCCACAGGACGACTCACGAGGATGCAATGTTGGCAAATGTGCGGGCACTCAGCGGCAGCAGCTCTCTCTTAGCTGCGGCGGCCCACAGGACAAATCACTATGATGCAAAGTTGGCAAAGGTGCGGGCACTCAGCGGCCGCAGCTCTCTTAGCTGCGTCGGCCCACAGGACAAATCATGATGATGCAAAGTTGGCAAAGGTGCGGGCACTCGGCGGCAGCAGCTCTTTCTTAGCTGCGGCGGCCCACAGGACAAATCACGATGATGCAAAGTTGGCAAAGGTGCGGGCACTCAGCGGCAGCAGCTCTCTTACCTGCGGCGGCCCACAGGACGAATCACGATGAGGCAAAGTTGGCCAAGATGCGGGCACTCAGCGGCAGCAGCTCTCTTAGCTGCGGCAGCCCACAGGACGAATCACAATGCTGCAAAGTTGGCAAAGGTGCGGGCACTCAGCGGCAGCAGCTCTCTCTTAGCTGCGGCGGCCCACAGGACGAATCACGATGAGGCAAAGTTGGCCAAGATGCGGGCACTCAGCGGCAGCAGCTCTCTCTTAGCTGCGGCGGCCCACAGGACGAATCACGATGATGCACAGCTGACACCAGTGCGGGCACTCAGCAGCAGCAGCTCTCTCCTAGCTGCGGCGGCCCACAGGACGAATCACGATGAGGCAAAGTTGTCGAAGATGCGGGCACTCAGCGGCAGCAGCTCTCTCTTAGCTGCGGCGGCCCACAGCACGAATCACGATGATGCACAGCTGACACCAGTGCGGGCACTCAGCGGCAGCAGCTCTCTCCTAGCTGCGGCGGCCCACAGGACGAATCACGATGAGGCAAAGTTTTCCAAGATGCGGGCACTCAGCGGCAGCAGCTCTCTCTTAGCTGCGGCGGGCCACAGGACAAAGGATGATCTCGACCAGGCTGGCACAACGGCGGGCACTCAGCGGCTTCAGCTCTCTTAACTGCGGCGGCCCACACAGATTCAGCAAAGGTTCCGAAGGTTCAAATTAAGGCAGGCTCTCAGAGGCGGCAGCTCTCTCTTAGCTGCGGCGGCCCACACAGAGTTAACGAGGGTTACCAGTCCGCGTTCCTCACAGTAGAACTAGAGGCTCCGGATTACTCGACGGAGGCCTCACCTGCAAGTAGAATCCCTCGCACAGGAATTCAGACGGCTGACGGGGTGAAGTCTAATGTCCCTGAGACTTCAGCAGGAAGCGCTCTCAATTCAGGCCCTCTGGTAGTTTCTTAAGCAAGCTTGGTGAAAGTTTCAAAGTCCTTTCCTCTGTTCACTCGGACAGAGTTTCGTCTTGACATCCAGAAGGAACACACTTGAAAAAGGTTTCAGCGCAGCGTTTTATACCTAAAAAGTCTTTGTTCTCTAAAGTCACAAATCACTGAATCCAGCCAGAACCAGTTCGGTGGGGTCGGGGAGCACTTGGTTTACGAGGCGACATCCTGCCCTTTGAGAATCAGGGGGTCTGCTATCAGACGCCCAGTGGGAGGTGGAGCCATCATTCACCTTGCCAGGCACGGCCCTGCTCAGATCAGTCACCCCTCCCCATACTCTAAATGCCGATCTCTCTCTCCAGCCAGGTCTGACCCAGCTGGCCCTGCTGCTCCAAAACCAGACGGCCAATACACACACTAGCAAAGCCTACAGGAAAGCTTAGGCAAGAAAATACCTCATTTCTAGAAGAGGCATTTTCGAACACGGGCTATGCAGATGATCCTTACTAAAAGATGTATCTCAATGTCCTGAGCTTAAACATATCAAATTCGAATTTCCTATCAGGTTCCTGGGGGCAGGTAGGATTATGGAATATAATACTCAGCCTGCCCATTCTGGCCTATGAAAACGGATAGCCTCACAATAGTAAACAGTGAAATGGAGGGTAACTCGCTATTCGAACATGCTACACAGACATACTTTAAAAGCTGCTTCGGTGGGTAGCGCAAATCAGCGCTGCAGGCCCACCAGCAGTATTTGGTCTACCAGCCCTGGGCACACACAGTGCACTTATACTAGGGACTGACAGGTAAACCAAACGAGCCAATTATGGTTATCCCAATTCATACAGTCATCTTTACACAGGGAGCATTCGCGCTGTGGCACTGATTGGCAGTGGCACAGCGCCCAGAGCATCTAAATCCAGCCAACATAAAAGATAGGAAGCGAAAAGAGGAAGGGAGACCCGCGCCAATGATGCCAGGTCTAACACGCATCCCCTCCAGCTGAAATGTGGGGAGAACTAACCATCCCCTTGGGAGTTCTCATCACTAAGGCGGGAAAATCTGGACAGACCGTCAGCATTGGCGGGGGCCGGTTTCCCGCACCCCCTACCCCTTCTCTTTAAGGCAGGGGCCTGGGCCCTACTTTCAGGCTCCAGACCCTCCTGAACACCCTTCTGAGCTGTCATGGACCGAGTGGTTGCACACGCCCACTCAGGCAGACCCAACATTTCCAAATTAGACTTTCTCTCCACCGTAGCCCACGGGGAGTTCTCTAGATCATTGCCCAACAGACAGTCTACAGGCATGGCGGGCCTCACAGCCACTTGAAGAGTTCCTGAGACCCCCCCACTCGAAGGGAACCTGAGCCACTTCACACTGGCTCTCTGAGTTGTCTGCTGACACTACGGGGCAGAATGCATGGGGGACAACCTGCTCTTTGGACACCAACCGGGAGCTGACAGCAGTCACACTAGCTCCGATGTCCCTGAGAGCCTCCACCCTATGGCCATTGATGGTCACCCACTGCCGGTACTTCTTAGTGTTATTAGGCAGTGTGGGGTTAGGGACCTTCTCAAAGTCTCCTAGCGAGACAAGGGTTAACTCCACGGGATCCCACCCACCTTGGACCTCTACCTCCCCCCCTCCAGGGCTACACTGGCAATCTGGCGGGATGGTGCACGGGGTGGTGCACCAGGGGATGCATTGGGGTCCTTCTGGGGATCATAATACCGGTGGCCCACTTGACCACACCTGAAACAAGTGAGTGGCCCCCTCTGAACAGGCCTACCTGTCGGGGACACTGGCTTCTTCTCAGGGGGAGGCTGGGACACCACTGCTTGGTTCCCTTGGGAATTACTTTGGGGCCCTCTCTGGAACTCCCTCGGCTTACCCTTGTCCCCCCCACTTCTCTGCTGGGGACCCTGCCCACCTCTGGCGAAGTCTCCCACAAAACCTTTGCGGATCTGGGTGCTCACCCAGCGGTCCGCTCTCCTCAGCAAGCTTCCTAGGGTTAGTCAGCTTGCTATCAATCAGGTGCTGGCGTAGCTCTGGAAAACAGTTACTAGAAAAATGCTCCCACGCAAACAAATCATACAATTGCTCAAAAGTTTCCACTTTGCTACCCTTTACCCAGCGATCCATTGCTCTGCAGAAAAAAGACACATATTCAACCCACGTGGTACCCTCTAACTTCTTACAGGTTCTAAACCTCTGCCTGTACATTTCTGGGGTCAAACCATAACGGGTCATCAAAGCTTCTTTCATATGGGCATACACCATCCTGCTCTCCTCAGGCAGGTCCAACAGGGTATCCCTACCATCACTCACAAAGCGTCCCCACAATCCCGCTCCCCATTCCTTCTCAGGGACCAGGTGGGACACCATTGCTATCTCATATGCGGCAAACCATTGCCCAATATCCTCACTCTTGTGAAAATCCTTAATGACATCCTTAGGAATATAAACTCTACTCTCAGGAGTTACTAAAGGTATGCTGCCACCAGAGGGGGAGACCGGGACACTCCTCGCCCTGATCTCTGTCTCCCTCAACATTCTCTCATGCTCCATTCTCATTTTCTCAAGTTCAATTGACAATCGATCCTTCTCAATGTCTAACTTCTTACTCTCAAGGTCCTTCTGACCTTCCAATTTAGCCATCTCCAAACTATGCCTCCTATCTCTCTCCCTGTCCTCCAGTTCTTCTGGGGTCAGGCTCCTTTGGGATACACTAGTATCTGGATTGGAGGGTGTTCTATCTCCCCCCCCCCCCTCTACTGCATCATCCTGCTGCCCTCCAGCATTCTCTTCCTCATCCCCAGCGGACTCTCTCGCTTCCCACCAGGCCTTCAGCGCCTTCTGGTACTCCTCCTTCCTAGAGCGACCTATCACGGGGACTGTGAATTGCTTACAAAATGACTTCAGCTGTCTGGCAGTATAGGTATCTAATCTTTCCTCCTCAAAGGTGAGATCCTCCGAAGCATTGGATGTTGGCCTTCCCATATTAGCAGTACTCATGGCTGCGATCAACAATTCAATACTAGAACAACCAACCAAAGAAAAAAAAAATTTCAAAGAGGGACAAAAAACCAGTGCGTGGCTGCGCTTTGGTCTGCACTCACTAGTGGCGTCTACCAGTTATTGTACGTGGATCATAAATGCAAGTCCTGATCCTCACCGCTGACCGCCAATGTTAGAAATGGGGGTCTCTAGTTGGCACTGGCTGGTGCCAATGTCCAAATAGGGACACTTCTTCCTAAGTCAGGGCAAGTGGGCTACCCCCTTTGATAACCCCTGCTCAACCCTGTGGTAACGTAGCACGAGCAGTTAGGCCTATCTCAGAGGCATTGTGTGAAGCATTTATGACCATGCACAATAAGGCAGTAACGACACCACAAAAGGACACAACTCAAGTAGGTATAGAAAAATAGTATCTTTATCTAAGGTTTAACACAAGACTCTCAAAGCGTTTTAACCAGCCAGAATGCACGTAAATCTGTAGGGACTTAAAAAGGCAATAACGTATTCACCAGAACGTGGCACCGACTGAGTTCAAGGCCTGGGTCTACGCGACCCGTTGCGCACCAGATACCTGCCGTTGGACGGGGACACAGCACGCAGCTTCTCGAAGAAGCGGAGATGGTGACAGGCGGACTCCCAGCGACCACAGCTCTTGACTGCAGTGGTCCGCAACGTGCACTCACAATGATTCGGGCACTCGGGGACAGGCAGGCTCTCAGCGGCAGCAGCACGCGGCGGCCCGGGCTGGTGGTGGCGATGACTCTCATCGTGCAGCTCCGTGGTGGGCTCTCAGCGGCAGCAGCTCTCTCTTAGCTGCGGCGGACCACAGGACGACTCACGAGGATGCAATGTTAGCAAAGGTGCGGGCACTCAACGGCAGCAGCTCTTTCTTAGCTGCGGCGGCCCACAGGACAAATCACGATGCTGCAAAGTGGCAAAGGTGCGGGCACTCAGCGGCAGCAGCTCTCTTAGCTGCGGCGGCCCACAGGACGAATCACGATGAGGCAAAGTTGCGGGCACTCAGCGGCAGCAGCTCTTAGCTGCGGCGGCCCACAGGACGAATCACGATGATGCACAGCTGACACCAGTGCGGGCACTCAGCGGCAGCAGCTCTCTCTTAGCTGCGGCGGCCCACAGGACGAATCGCGATGAGGCAAAGTTGGCCAAGATGCGGGCCCTCAGCGGCAGCAGCTCTCTCTTGGCTGCTGCGGCCCACAGGACGAATCACGATGATGCACAGCTGACACCAGTGCGGGCACTCAGCGGCAGCAGCTCTCTCTTAGCTGCGGCGGCCCACAGGACGAATCGCGATGAGGCAAAGTTGGCCAAGATGCGGGCCCTCAGCGGCAGCAGCTCTCTCTTAGCTGCGGCGGCCCACAGTACAAAGGATGATCTCGACCAGGCTGGCACAACGGCGGGCACTCAGCGGCTACAGCTGTCTTAACTGCGGCGGCCCACACAGATTCAGCGAAGGTTCAAATTAAGGCGTCTCTCAGCGGCGGCAGCTCTCTCTTAGCTGCGGCGGCCCACACAGAGTTAACGAGGGTTACCAGTGCGCGTTCCTCACAGTAGAACTAGAGGCTCCGGATTACTCGACGGAGGCCTCACCTGCAAGTAGAATCCCTCGCACAGGAATTCCGACGGCTGACGAGGTGAAGTCTAATGTCCCTGAGACTTCAGCAGGAGGCGCTCTCAATTCAGGCCCTCGGGAAGTTTCTTCAGCAAGCTTGGTGAAAGTTTCAAAGTCCTTTCCTCTGTTCACTCGGACAGAGTTTCGTCTTGACATCCAGAAGGAACACACTTGAAAAAGGTTTCAGCGCAGCGTTTTATACCTAAAACGTCTTTGTTCTCTAAAGTCACAAATCACTGAATCCAGCCAGAACCAGTTCGGTGGGGTCGGGGAGCACTTGGTTTACGAGGCGACATCCTGCCCTTTGAGAATCAGGGGTCTGCTATCAGACGCCCAGTGGGAGGTGGAGCCATCATTCACCTTGCCAGGCACGGCCCTGCTCAGATCAAAGAGTCACCGCTCCCCATACTCTAAATGCCGATCTCTCTCTCCAGCCAGGTCTGACCCAGCTGGCCCTGCTGCTCCAAAACCAGACGGCCAATACACACACTAGCAAAGCCTACAGGAAAGCTTAGGCAAGAAAATACCTCGTTTCTAGAAGAGGCATTTTCGAACACGGGCTATGCAAATGATCCTTACTAAAAGATGTATCTCAATATCCTGAGCTTAAACATATCAAATTCGAATTTCCTATCAGGTTCCTGGGGGCAGGTAGGATTATGGAATGTAATACTCAGCCTGCCCATTCTGGCCTATGAGAACGGATAGCCTCACAATAGTAAACAGTGAAATGGAGGGTAACTCGCTATTAGAACATGATACACAGACATACTTTAAAAGCTGCTTCGGTGGGTAGCGCAAATCAGCGCTGCAGGCCCACCAGCAGTATTTGGTCTACCAGCCCTGGGCACACCAGTGCACTTATACTAGGGACTGACAGGTAAACCAAACAAGCCAATTATGGTTATCCCAATTCATACAGTCATCTTTACACAGGGAGCATTCGCGCTGTGGCACTGATTGGCAGTGGCACAGCGCCCAGAGCATCTAAAACCAGCCAACATAAAAGATAGGAAGCGAAAAGAGGAAGGGAGACCCGCGCCAATGATGCCAGGTCTAACAGGTACGTGGGCGCTAAGAAAGGTCGGGCCGTGTACAAACGGACCATCTCCAGGTGGATCGTTCTGTGTATCAAAGCCTGCTATTCTTTGGCTAAGAAGGAGCCTCCAGTGGTGCTGCGTGCCCATTCCACCAGGGCGACGGCAGCTACTACTGCCTTGGGACGAGGAGTCCACCTGAATGATATCTGTCAGGCAGCTACGTGGGCATCGTTGCACACGTTTACAAGACACTACTGCCTGGACACTCAAGTCCGGAGAGACGGCTTCTTTGGCCGTTCTGTTCTCCAGGGCTTTCTGGTGTGAACTTGGTTCGCAGACCCACCTCCGGGGTTGGTATTGCTGGGGTATCTATTCTAAGGTAAGGAATCTATAACTGTTTCTTTCAGGTGAACAAGTTACTTACCTTCGGTAACGATATATCTGTAAGAAACATAGGTTAGTTATAGATTCCTTACCGCCCCACCCATCCTCCCCGTTCTGCGAACTGACTTCTAGGGTTAAGGACATCCTTTCAGGGCCCTAGTTTTGCGCACCAATGGTCAGTGTCTTGCATGGCTCTGCGCTTCTGGCGTGGAAAGTCGTGTACAGAACTGACGTCAGCGCGCGTGGGTGGCGTCTATGTAGCTACCGCGACGTCATCCTGGCGACCACGACGCCGATGACGAACGCGGAGTCAACCGACGCCACCTTCAGACGCGCAGGGGTACTGCTGACAAAAAACTTTCCGGATCCAGTCTGACGCTTGGGGAGATTCTAAGGTAAGGAATCTATAACTAACCTATGTTTCTTACAGATCTATCATTACCGAAGGTAAGTAACTTGTTCTTACTGTTCTCTCTTGATAATTATTCAGAAATTGGAATGTTTTCCTAGTTCTTCGAGTTGCAGCTTTGGAGTTTCTTGTGATTTTGCTATGAGCAATAGATTTGTATATTATTTTTTTATCTTTTGTTTGTTTTCTTGGCCTTTTGAGTTGCTAGAAAACTTTCCCAAAGAAACAGTGCCTGGATACCTAATAAAAAATATTGAAAAAGAGCAGGAAAAAATGCCCATTTGTGGCTAAGTTTTAGTTTGTAACGTCCTTTCACAATAGCTGATTTACGAAAGCAATACACCATTATGTCCACTAGACCCTTCTGGCTGTGGGAATATGTAGGGTTGTAGTTTTTCCAAGAACCCACGGTACCTAGAGCCAACAACTGAACTGCACCTTATAATGGTTTTTTATTGTGTAGTGGGTATAGAGCAATTCATAAAGTAAAATATAAAGACTGAAAAATGGGTATCAAGGAAACCTATGTATTGCTGAAATAGACACCAGATACAGAGTTTAGGAGCAGTGGCTATTTGTTCATCTCCGGAATTTGTGGGTACCCATACTAGCATGTGATTCAGAGGACATTTTTCAAATTGTCTTCTTTCTTACACAACGTCTTACATTTGGAAGGCTCAAATGCAGAGAAATACAATTGATGATAAATGTTCTACTAGTCTCTATTACCACATCTGCTGATACAAACGGTGCCTCACTTGTGTGGGTAGGGCTAGTGCTGGCGACAGGAATGGGCCCAAAATAAAACATGGACACATCACTATTCCACTAAAAACTGACCCCTTTTTTGCAATGTAGCTAGCTGTGGATTTTTGACCCAAGGTAAGCGAGCACCTAGGGAAACCTAGCAAACCTGTAAATTTTTTAAAACAAGACACCTAGGGAAATGCACGATGGGGTGATTTGTGTGGCCCGAACCAGGTTTTCTTATTCAGAAGCCCTAACAAACATCAAGCGTTGACTTATAAAACACACTTTCCTCATATTTCTGTGATGAAAAGTTCTGAAATCTGCAGGGAGCCACAAATTTCCCACCAACTAGCATTCTCCCAAGTTTTCCTATAAAAATGGTACTTCACTTGTGTAGGAAGGGCTAGGTCCCACGAGAGGAAAGGTCCCAAAACGCAAAATGGACACATCACATTTTTCCACTGGAAACTAACCCTTTTTTAGGTCGAGCCTAGAGGCTCGCATGCGCAGTATTAGAGTATGGACTTGAAGCTCCGCCCACTCTCTGCTCATGTTTTTCATTGGCTTGTGTCATTGTCCTTTGTGAATGCTGGCTTCTGATTCAATAATCGGCTTGTTAGTCCCTCCTTAGTACGGCCTTGTCTTCATTTGTAACCTCCCATGGTGACTGGCCCTTTTACTTCGGTTGTTACACGGTACGTGTTATTTAGTCTGTGAGCATTATTTTTATTTATTGAGTTTCTCTTACTGCAGGCAGGACATGCGCTGAATCAGCTGGAACCGCTTTTGTTTTTTAAAGCAGCACGACCAAGCTTTATCTTATGGGCTTTTAAAAACGGGCGCCTTCTTTCAATAACCCGGGCGCCCGCTTTCAATCACATGGGCGTCCGCTTTCAATTACAACTTGGGCGGCCACTTTCAGTTTAACACGGGCACCCACTTTTACATGCTCGCCCACCTCTTTCTATTTTGCTAACAGCATTCCGTATGGCCGAGAAGCTCAAGTCCTGTAATTTTGGGAAAAGGCCCGTGACTGTCACATGTCAGACCAAAATACGCTGATCAGTGTGCGAGTCACGGCTCTGGAAGCCTGCCCTCACGCACTTGCCTCATCTGTGGCCGGTTTAATGGCGAAGAAAGACAGTATGACCACCGGAAGCTTCAAGGGGTATTAGTGAGCAGTCAGTGTGAGACTGGGCAGGGATTACTGCAGCCCCTTCTTTTTCCTTCCCTAGGGCAACCACAATGCGCTTTTCTCTGGCAGGGTACTCAGAAACAGTCCTCACAAACAGCAGCCTGTTTTTCCACGTACCTTAGAGTTAATATTTGTGTTACGTGTTTATTTGAAGAAGTAGCCTGACTACTCTACATTTGTGTTGTGGGAAGGCTTCCATCTCTTTTTCTCATTTTATTTATTTATTTATGTATTTATTTGAGAGTTTTAAATCATTGTATGGTGTTTCACTCCAAAAAGCGAGGGATTTGCATGTTCTTGCAGTTCTAACTTGCAACAGGCATCGCCTTGGTTTTATGTTTGAACTGTGTAACTAGAACGCATTGTTCAAATGAATTAACTGTTGCACTTTTGTAAATTCAGTATTGCCCTTTAAATAAAAACATATAGTATTGCTTGAATGCAGAGATGTACATATTTTGGTTGCTTAAAAGGGACACGCACTCTATCAGAAATCCCTGCTCATGTCACGCTTTTTCCTGCTCCACCGAAACTCAAACATGGTTCCCCATTTGTAAAGACGTCAGCCCTGCCCGTAAGGCCGCAATTTTTGCCCGCTCCTTTACCCTCTTGCTGCATTCCTCATCTTGCAGAGAGGGGTCAAGGAGCCATGGGATCACATTTCAGTCCTCCTTTAAAGTGGAGACAGCACTGCACTCAAAAATTCTGACTTTTGAAGACAACGTTGTTGTTTGTGATGCATTTCCTTTTTTAGGTCTTGCCTAGGCAGCGCATGCGCTGTCTCGTTGAGACATGCAGTATACAGTGTAGCGTGGAAGCTTCGTGGAAGCTCTGCCCACTCTCCGCCCATCTTTTTCATTGGCTTGTCTGTTAAATGCTGCCTTCCGATTGGTTGAGGGCTTGTTAGTCCCTCCTTATGACGAGCATGTCGTCATTTGTTTTCTTCCACGGCTACTGGCCCCTTTACGGCCCAGACTACTTTCTTCCCGTGCCCCCCCCCTCCCGCAGGCCGATGCCTTCTCGCCGCCCCCCACCCCCGTTCGTGTCTCGTCGCCCGCACGCATTGCCATTTGCAATGCAATAGGTCTCACGTAAATGCGAGTCCTATTGTATTGCTAATGCTTGTTTTGTTTTTTTACTGCTTTTGAGAGCCGCGTCTAGGTGCTCAGTTTAACCTGCTGTGACACCAGGCACCCGAAGCGCTCACAACGTACTCTACAGCAATAGCTGATGGGCCGGACATGCGCAGTAAGGGCGGTTAGACGTCGTTCTGTGACGTTGGACGTCTTCGGTCCCTTCCTCCCGTTAGCACCGGAGCCGGTGTTCTACTTCCGTGGGGTGCTCCAAGCGCTGACTTACCCCGGTAGCCACAGCCTCGGGCTGGCAAAGCCCCTGCGGTTCTTCCATGGCCGGGAACTTCTAGCAGAGCTCGCACTAGTGAGTGCAGCGGCGGGGGATGGTGTTATGTGCTTCGCGAAGAAGGCGGAGCGTTATTGTGTGTGTGTGTGTATATACTTGTGGGGTCTTATGCTCCTTTCTGTGAGGTGCGGGTTGTATGTTCTGTTTAGGGAGTGGGTCTCATCTCCTTGGGGTAGGGAGAGTCGATGTTTGTGCTCGTTAAGTTATGGGACTTTTGTACTCCTTGGGGTGAGGTTAAATAATGCTTTGAAAATGTGTTGTGCTTCTTTGGGGTTATATGCTGTGTTTTAGAAGGTGGAAGTGTGCCCAAGTGCTCCTTCGAAGCAGCGTCTGGTCTTGTGTGGGGGTTATATTGAGCTCTACGAGCAGTGGGGATTTCGGTTCTTTTGGGGGGGCTGCTAAGAGATTCCTCAATAGTAGGTATTTGATATTTCATTGGTGCCTGTTGAGTGGGTTCTGCATATGCGCGTTATTGAGTCCTTTTTCTTTTGGGGCAGAGATTTCAGAGCTTGATAGGGTAACAAACGCTGCGTTCTGATTGACGAAAGCTTAGTGGTGTTTGGAGGACTGAGTTATCCTGTGTGGGATTTAATGTATGTTCTCTTAGACGTGGTGGTTCTAGGGGTGGAAGGGGGAAGTCTTTTGTGTTTTACTTTTTTTTGGAGGGCGTTTTCATGAGGGTGGAGGAGTTGTGCGTGACCGTTTTGGCCAGATTATGATTTAAGTGATAATTCCATATGGTGTATTACCACATGCGATAACTGCTGCATGCTCGCAATTTCCCCCTGCCAGATTTCTTCAGGTAACCAGAAAGGCAAACACAGATTCCACATTGTTTCATTTTCCCTGACAATCTCTGAGTATGGAGATGTATAGATCACATTCAGTATTCAACCCCCCCCTCCCCGGGCTAATGGTACATACTGAGTGTGATAAATAACACTGTTTATTTGAGGCAACATGTGCCTCTTGTCTGCTCTTCCGTAAAACGGAGTTATTGTACTTTTTAAGTGATTCATGGTCGCCAGAATCACAGTAAAGCAGTATTGCTGTGAATTGACCAAAATAAAGTACACGAACGCGTTTTGTAATTTCAGAACACAATTCAGTATAAACTGCATGTAATACATACATTGCCATTTAAGCGTCGTTAACCTATACATCTACATTTAAGAATTCACTCAGCTGCCAAGGGGCCCCATGTCGTGACTCCCTAAGTAATTACTGGCTTTATAGACCTAGTATACTGGGATTTGAACATTTGCTTTTTTGTGTTGCAAATATTTTATTGAGTTTTATAGAAAAGCACAGTACACAAACAAATGACAATAAAGAATTTAATCTACCTAGGTACAGGTCTCATGGTCTTCCAGGTGATGGTCGGAAAATATGGAACAATGCTTCTAGAATCATTCGTAATAAGCATTGTCCAAACAACTCTTGATTATGTTAATACAGGTTCAGTACAGACCTACATAAGCAAAAATGAACATTCTATTTGACGTAAAAATCAGGTGCCAATGCCATTCCTACCGGAATGATGGACCACAATAATGACAGTAACAAATAAAGAAAGGATAAGTAATAAGTCAATAAGAACAAGGTAACAAAGCCATTCTTATAACTTTAAACTTGTATGTGTATGATAGGTCAGCACTATAGTAGGCAGCTAGTGGGATAAGAATCCAACATGTGCGAAGGGGATACATTAATACAAGGAAAATCATGAATTCATGAGGGGGGGGGGTCATTTTTCCAAATATTCATCCAGTTTATTCCAAATATGGGAGTCTACTGATATCCAGGGACATTGTTTTGGTAGGATCGATCAGCCACTCTGTAACCATTTCCACCATGCCTAACTTAGTGTTACTCAAATCTTTCCAGTTACTTAAGATCATTTGGTGCGCCAAGGTAAACATGAGATCTAGTACTAGTAAGTCAAACTTCTCCAAATGTGCATCGTCCCTCTCTATAGCATGGCCTACTAGTGTATACGTGAAATTCTTCGGAGGTGTTACATTAAAAAATTCTTGAATAAAGGTGTAAATTTTATCCCAAAACTGGTATTAACGCTGCCAATCGAACGTATGCGATAGGATACCTGAATCTGATTTACAACTCCAGCAAGTATCGTCTGGTGAAAGATGGAGTTTTTTTTAGTCTTTCAGGTGTCTAAAGAGTTCTTAGTAAAAGAAGGAATCTGGTCTGTGCAAGATTGGATGTAATTGTCTTAAAAAAAAGTAAAAGACCAAATCCTAAACCACATGTTTTTTGTGAGGGGTGTTTAATTATCTATAGCCCACTCGTCTGACCATTTATCCGGTTTAGTTTTCTTAAGAGGGGCGTGTGAAGGTTTTATTAAGGCATATTATTTGGAGACATTGTAGGGTAATTTTTAGGTTATGCAGTATACACTATAGCCTGGAAGCTTCGTGGAAGCTCCGCCCATGTTTTTGATTGCATTAGGTGCTAAATGCTGCCTTCCCATTGGTTTTAGCCGGAATTCAGCCTCGGGAAGAACTATGTCTCCAACTCCACTGGTAAACCGAGCCCATGCATTGGATCCAAATTGATTAGTGTGTGTTTGCTTGCCTTCTAGGCTTGGATCCGTTTCTTTCACAGAGAACAGTGGGAAGAGCCACTAATCTGAAAACAGGCAAATGTCATGCTTATTGCAACAGGCTGAGGACTTTCATGGCCATGCCCCGTAGGTGATATACTGGTAATGGTTCAGCAGAGGTATTTGTGGTTTGTTGGTGAGGTGGCTTGGCTTCTTTTATATGATGTGCGAAGTTTTGATATTCCCTTATTTTCTTGCTTAGTTTGAAGAGCTACTGTGGTCTGAGCAACTGCTTTCATCTAACACTGTAAAGTGTAGTCGGCTATCACTGGAGGTATTTCTTTGGTGTGGAAGATACAGGCAGATGTGTGGGATGTAGGCTGTCTGACTGCTCTGGAATAGAGCAGCCCTTGGGATAAAGGAAACACTTCATAGAAAGACTGCTGAGGCATCGATGAAGCTGGCCATTTCATGATAATAACCCATTATTTCATTGAGGATGCATGCGTGAGTAAACCAGGGTGCATTGTGTGCTTTAGTATTAATGCTGGAATTACTCTGCTTCAGTGAATGTATTTGCACTTATGACAGGTTGTGGTAGTATGGGAGATGGTGCATTATTATGTAATTACACATCTTTTGAGTAGTGCAGCATTTGCACAACTAATGGTTTCTTGTCGCTCATGGCTTCTTGGCGCTGTAGGATTCTGTGGCCTGGTGCCTCTGTATTCCATAGCCTGGTGCCAGCATGTTGCCTGGCTCCGGGGCAGTGTCAGTGTATTCACTGGCACAAAGCATTGCTGGCGCTTTTTGTGAGCCCAAGACGGTGTGTGCGTATTCCTTGAGCTGGTGTTTACGTATTTTCTGATCTATCCAGATGGTAAAATGGTCTCAAAGAAGGCCCATTTTCTGTTTTTTTTTGTCTCTTTGTCCGCGAAACACACGCCTCCGTTTCTATTGTCAGTGTGTTGTCTGACATAGTGTAGCTCTTTTCCTTATCCCTGTGCCAGTGACCTGGTGACACTATGCAGGGTCCATTGGGGGAAGGGGAGGCCAGTCTGGTCTTGCATCCTCCTACCAACAGCCATTCAAGTGTGCAGCATTATTTAGATGTCTGCTTCCTCCTGTCCCGTCCCTATTTCATTATTAGTGCATTGCGTGTTCTAGAGTTGCTTCCTTTCCAGTCTGTTGTGTGTTCCCTGGCCCACAGTTGATGCATGTCTATGAAAGGGGTATCCTGTCTCCTAGTTGATGTATTGGTGTTCTCTGCCACATTTTCTTGTTGCCCCGGTGTTTTTGCCTCAAATCAAAATCCCCAGCTTCTACTCTGTGTTCACTGACTCGGTGTTTATTTCTCCCTGCTCCAGTGCCTCGGCCTTTTCAGTCTGTGTGAGTATATTATCTGACGTGCTTTCATTGATTTGTCAGATCCCTGCTCATTCTCTGATGCAAAGTATGTGCCTCCCGTTCTATGATGGGTGTACTCCTGGACCTTTTGCTTTCTGTCTGTCTGTGTATTCCCTGTACATACATCCATGTGCTTCTCCCAGTGTAGGCATATCCCCTCTCCTATGTGCCATTGTCCATTTGTTCCCTGATCACGTATAAGTGTATCCCTGTGTCAGGTCCCAATGTTGATAACTCCATGTCTGTAGCGTAGTCCCTGTGTTAGTGTACTCCTGATCCTGGTATAAGTATATCATTGCCCCTCTGTTGCAGTACTGACCACGCTAGTATCTGTCGGTGTCCAGTGTTATGTCTCTTGTCACATTATTAGTATATTATTTGCCCCAGTGGTGCTTTATTTACAAATCTGGTGTGTCGGTGTCCAGTGTTGTGTGTCCCTACCCCAGTGCATGTGTGTCCCTGTCCTAAGTTCAGAGTATTCTAGTTTCATTGTAGTTCACTGGTTTTCCTCGTTGTAAATTTCCCATCTTGAATCATCCCTGTTCTGTTGTCATTGTAAACAATGCCTCAGTGTCTGTACTGTATTCTCTTTCCTATTGTAAGCATTATTTGTGTTTTTGATTTCTTGTCTTTCTCAGTGTATTCCTTCAACCAAATCACGCCTCCAAGCTCCAGCAACATTTCGCTCCAAAAATGCTCTTTTCACAGTCCCAGTATTAGTGTTTGTGTGTATCCTAGTTATTATGAAATATCACAGTTTTTTCAACTCTTTGACGTGAATAAGGTGTCGTTTATGTAGATAGTTGTTTCTGTTGGAACAATGAAGTTTGTGTGTGTCTACCTCCTATCCCAGTGTGCTTGGCACTTTGCCGCATTGTGGCTAAACTGTCTGCCCGGTGTAAATTTCATGGTCACTCTACCACTCCCAATTACTGTAACTGATATCCATGTTGGTTCAGAAAAGTGAACTGTTGATGATGTATTCCCCTCCCCTTACCACTCAACCCCTCTTCCCCTTGCAGTGTAGCTTGTTCAATTGTTTGCTAAAGGTGTTACTGCCATGTTGTGAGTCTCTTGCTTGAGGGCATAAGGGCGGCTTGAACATTCAAGCAAAAAAAAAGTAGTAGGCAAAATTCACCAATTCTCACTGCTGGATCTATGTGTGCTGGCACTGCAGTTTGCCTGCAGCTCTTTAAATTAAAAAAATACAGTGGCTGACAGCTGCAGTCCTGTGAAATTGTCCCAAAATTAGCATCTGCTGACATCAGATTAAGAAAGAGCATTTGCAATGCAATAGGTCTCGCATTTACCCAAGTTTGAGCTCTTGGCATTGTAAATGACAATGCCTTTTATTTATGTTTTGGTTTGTATGCCTATAAGTTATAAGCCTGTGTGTGAGAACACCATGCCAATGGCCGCGCGCGATCAGGCAGCTGCAGCACCTGCAGGTGTTAGTTACCCAAAAGGTGAAATGGGTGGCAAGACTGGTGTCGCGTGAAGTGTGCGTTTCATGTTGTTAGGGCCTCTCAGACATCGGTTTCCTGCTGGGCTGGGTCACTCACGTGACTTGAGAGAGTGGCCCAGAGTCCTGATGTTCTCCTGACTTTGCTGGGAGGGGGCCCCACCACAAAAGCTGTCAATCTGTTTTTGGTTTTCTGCTGGCCCCTACAACAACAGTAGCCACCAGAGGAGTGTGCCGTTAGGGCCTCACACATCCTGTTTGGGCTGGGTCCCACGTGGGAGAGAGGCCATGGACTGAGTGATGCTCTGTTCAGCATCATTCCTTTCGAGGGAGGAACCAGGGGGTCCAGCATAAGTCGGCAAAGGCTGGAGGCACAAACCTCAAAAAATAAACAGCTCCTGACCTAGTGTGCAGAGCCTTGATTTAATATGTTACAAAGGAGCTTCCTGATATTTGTACGATTCTAAGTATATTTACTTAGACATGAGTATAAATGAAAGTCGCTTAATAATTATTTCTTACGCTTTGCAGCAGTTAACGTAGAGTTTCTAGTTGCTCAAATGGGTGTGATTTCTGATATTTATAAGTTTCCCTTGTTTTCATAGCTTGATTTTGCTCGCAAGAAAGTGTCACTTATAGTCGTTAAAATTACACTCATATTTACTCTGAAATTATGAAAATGTCACACATAGCAATCTGAAACCTTGGCAGCTATCTAGTGTACATATTTCAAACATACAGATTTTAAATCATTAAACAATGTTGACAATGAATTCAGTGACTGCCGTTTGATGTACTGTGTTTCTGTATTTTTGGCAATAAATTAAAGAACTTTAATATATATTTTCGCCATTGATTTTACAGACCCCTTAGGTTTTCCCCTTAGATTTTGCATCTTCACTTGTTCTCGGAATGTTTGGAATACTTCTCAATCATAATCACTAAGGCCGTTATCTGTATATTTGCATTGTTTATGAAAGTCCCCCAGCGCCAAAGCGCCGGATGCTCCCCTGAATCTGGGGCGTAGGTCTCAAGTATTGAATATGTTGTGGTGATTACCGTCATCTGGGAATGTCATTGTTCTACAAATACATGTAAGCGAAGGTACGTTGCAGTAATATGCGATAAATGTGTTGCATACCCAAATACTTAAAAGGCCCCAAAGGCGAGACCGATTGCATTGCAAATGCTTGTTGTATTTTGAGTTCCATGCCTTAGATCCATTCACTGTGAGACAACTTCTGTGTGTTTATCTGATATACTGCACTCGTTCTGCCTAAAGCCTACCCACACAAATCCCTTTCGTCCACAACCCCCTGAAGTGGTCCCACTGCATCGCTAAATACTTATAGTGTCCCAAAGCGAGACCGATTGCATTGCAAATGCTTGTTTTCAATGTGGCCTGCTGTCAATTTTGAACCCTAGCTTAGCTGGCATCTAGAGAAATGTAGCAAACCTGCCCATTTTTAAAAACTATACACCCGGGGCAATCCAGGGGGCATGACTTGCTTGGCTCTCACCACGGTTGCAAACCTCAAACTTTGGCTAAAAAACATGTTTTCCTCACATTTCTGTGATGGAAAGTTCTGGAATCTGCAGGAAGCAACACATTCCCCACTACCTACCATTCCCCCACGTCTTCTGTTTAAAATGGTACCTCAATTGTGTGTCTAGGCCTAGGGCCCACAGCAGAAACAAATGAACCCAAGATCAATGAATTTTTCTTTGGGAGGACAGACATCAACCTTAGTTTGATCCGTTCCTGTCACGGTCACTGGGCCCAGTCACACAAGTGGGGCAGCATTTTTATATGGACAAGTGGGAGAATGCTGGGTGGTAGGAATTTTGTTGATTCCTTCTGATTCTGGAAGAACAAGTCTTAGAAATGCAAGGAAAATGTGCTATTTTCGGCAAATATTGGGGTTTGCAGTGCGCTGTGGGTAAGAAAAGAAAACTTTGTGGGATCCATGAGTGGCACATTACACTGTACTCACCTGGGTGTCGAGTTTTCAGAAATGCCTGGGTTTGGTAGGTTTCACCCGGGTAGTCGCTGAGCCCAGGCCCAAAAACTGCAGCTACACCTTTTGTTGATGTTACCACATTGCGTCTTGGATTCAGCCTGTGGGTGGGTGCTAGTCCCACCCACACAGGTGAAGTACCATTTTTATGGGAGACATTTGGGATCTCTGGGTGGCTGGAAATTTGTGGCTCCAAGCAGAATCCAGTACTTTGAGTCACTGAAATATGAAGAAAAGGTGTGTTTTTAACCTATGTTTGAGGATTGCAAGGCATTTTGGGTAAGAAATCCTTGTGGGATCCACGCATGACACACCATCCTGGAGTCTAGTTTATGAAAAGGTAGATTTTCCCTAGAAACATTGTTCACCCTGGCAGAGAAAGACAGACAGAAAAGAAAAATATTTTTGCACCACCATCACTATTTGGCCCGAGTGTGAGTGAAAAGTTCAAAATGTAAATTTTATTAACAAAAACGCCGGTAATGTAAAAGCGATGTTTTACCTGTTTAACCTGCACTATTTTATGTTTAAATACTGCACGTTGCTCTGTCCTTCGTTGCACTGAATTTGAAATTGAACCTTTTTTAAATTGAAACTGAATCTTTTAAAATTGATGTGCTCACCTTTTAGTTCACCATAGCGTTGCTCGGTGGTAGTAGAGCGTCAGCCTCCAGCGGGGCTTGCGAGACGCTGATTGGTTGGGGGTCCAATCAGCTTCCTGATTGGTGAGCGGCCGGGGAGAGGGCAGGCTTGCCATAAAAATCCACGCATGCGAGACCGTGCCGGCGACGCGCCAAAGGCAAGCCACTATGCCCATTTTATTTCCTATGATAGGAAAGCTCTGCTGGAGGTGGGAAATGAGACTCATAGCATCCCTAGTACCCTCGTGTCCTTCCTGAAGGAAGTAGGGCTATGGAGCCCCCCCCCCCGAAAAGTAGATTTGGAGGATGGTTGCCAGGTCAGCCCTAACGAGAAGCACAGGGTAAGAAGTGTCAACCACTCGGCGGAAGCGAGTGAGAGGGCAGACACCAAGGTTATCTATCTTAACACACGCTCTTTGGCTAAATATCAAGATGAAATCTTTCATCTTCTTGAGTCGGAGGCTCCAGATCTGCTGTTACTGACGGAAACGTGGCTTACAGAGGAGTCATCCCCTGACATTTTGGCAGCGCTCCCTAGTGAGTATTATATCTCATATGCCAACAGGGAAACTGGGGAAAAAAGGGGGGTGGCGTAGCAGCCATAATCAAAAATCCATCCAATTTGCCCAACTGCCCTCACTGGGTCTACCAGCGGTAGAAACATTAGTGATCTGGTCAAAGTCCGCCACGGAGGATTTTGTGTGTGTTTTGGTTTACAGGCCTCCGCACTATATGCAGGAGTTCGCTCAGGCTCTTGCTGAAGCCATAGCTCCGCTAGTAGTAGACCATGCCAATGTTCTCCTGGTTGGAGACTTAAATTACTGGGTCAATGAGGAAGATGGGGGGCCTCAAGCCTTGGATCTTACTGCTTCCTTACATGAATTGAACCTGGAACAGGTGGTGAACTCACCAACTCATATTAAAGGCCACATATTAGATCAAATCTGGACCTCAAAACTACCCGTGAAGAACTTGAGCATTGTCCCGAGCGGATGGTCAGACCATCATTTTATCTCCTTTTCGGTGACCAGACCAAAGGAGCTAAGCCCCCAGTGGTCTCATTTAGGAACTGGGCTTGGGTTAACCTCACGGAGTTGTGCGAGGACCTGGGGAAATCCCCTCCGGCGCCTAGGGAGGATATTGATGACTATGAGCAAAATGTGTTTAACTGGCTGAAGGGGACCAGTGACACCCATGCCCGCAGGCATAGCTCTAACAAGACAAGAAACCACGAGGCTGACAAATGGTTCTCTGTAGATCTGAGAATGGCGAAACAATCTCCGCGCAGAAAGAAAATGGCTTTCAGAATATTCGCCAGCTCTGAGAACCAGTTATATCCAACAACTTAAAATGTACAAGTCTCTAGTAAAGCAAACTAACGTTAGCCATTTCACGAATAAAATCCTTAAGTCATCAAATAAATCCAAGGAAATTTTCAGAATCGTCAACGAACTATCTAATTTAGATAGGGTGACTCTCCCTATCACACCATCACAGAGTCTGTGTGACACTCTCAATGAATTTTTTGTGGACAAGATTGCCGCAATAAAAAGGAGCATCCCCTTGGGCTTGTCTGCTCCTGACTCCCCGCCGGGGGACACGAACAGCCTCACCCTCTCGCACTTCCCCAATGTATCACAGGACGACCTGATGGAACTTATGACGAAAGTTAAATCAGGTTCACCTAACGACATCTGTCCCCCGAGAGTCCTTAAAGTGGTGGCAACATATGGTGGAGACAGTCTCCTACAATTTCTTAACTTCTCTATCAGTTCGGGCCTGGTACCTCCTGAAGAAAGTGGGGGCAGACCCTTCAGACATGAACAACTTTCGCCCAGTGTCCCGCCTCCCGTATTTAGCTAAGATCTTGGAAGCCTATGTGGCTCACCAACTCTGCGATTTCTTAGAGAAGTCAGAGTTTCTGGACCAGTGTCAGACGGGGTTTCGACCAGCACACTCCACTGAAGCAGTGGTCACATCAGTGCTGGACGAATTGTGAAGAGAAGTGGATAAAGGGGGGAGGGTGGTGGGGGGGGGGGTGGAGCGGTGGGATGGGTGTATGGGGGGTGTGTGTGTACGCAATCGAACCAGGTGTCCATCGTGGCGGGGACATGTGTAGGCTTACTGAGACAGCTGCGGAGACTTGCCCCCCCCCTCCTCTCATTTACTGCACTACGGATGGCCGCGTCGGCAATGATCGTGTCACGGTTGGACTATGGCAACGCTCTGTACATTGCCCTCCCTGAGAAGTTGCTAACCAAACTCCAAGTTGCCGTGAACGACGCAGTTCGACTAATCTTCATGCTCCCAAGACGGGCACATGCAACCCCCCACTGCAGCAGCTGCACTGGCTCCCTATCAAACAGAGAGCCAGGTTTAAAGGTCTTTGTATAGCCCACAAAGCCATCCATGGCCAGGCCCCAGTTTACATTAAGGAGCGCCTCAAAAATTATGTGCCAGGACGTACCCTTTGATCGTCTGAAGCAGGCCTATTGGCCTGCCTGCGCTTCAATACGACCTCCAAAGGGGGCAGAGCCTTTTCTGTAGTGATCCCGCAACTGTGAAACGGGCTGCCGGAAAGCCTTCGTAGGGAACCTACCCTCCTCCCATTTAGGAAAAAACTTAAGACGCTTCTTTTTTCTGAAGCCTGGGGCACAACCTAGGCCAAGTCCGTTGCATGTACATGCTGATCATGGTGAGGTTTAGTCTCTCTCTCATAGCGCTAAGAGACCTGTCGGTGAACATGCGCTTTATAAGTCCCAGTTAACAATAACAACCAACAACCTGCTGGGCGGGCAGCCATAATGTTTACTTATGAAACTAACACAAACAAGATAACAATAAACAACTCTGTGTCAAATTAGAACTCAACAAACTCGGCTGTATCAAGCAGTAAATATAAATATTGACATATCTGGAAAAGCAATACAATCCATACAATTAACTTGATACTCTAAAAAGATACCTCTCACCTGCCACAGGCAGCTAGACTGAGGGTCAACTGCACCTACTCTGTACAGATATAGCAAGCACCAAAGATATCCAACTAGAAAGGAAAAACAAATTCGCACCAGATAACACAGTACAGATCTTGCACAAATCTAAACGTGAATTTGAAACAAAAAAAATCATAAAAATCAGGAAGGGCAATGATACTCATTTTAAGTAAGCTTCACAAAAATGTTTCCTTACCAAACACTCACAAATGCAGATGATGACAAGAAATGAAATTGATAACATTATAAAACATTATAAAGTCTATCCCTGGGGACAGATTGGCATCACAAACGTCCGATCTGCCCCCAAGAGGGGCACAAAGCAAAGGCAAGAAATTGGCACTTCAGAGGAGAATGACCCTTATCCCAGCCACCAGCCAAACATAGTTACACACCAGTTCTCACACACCCCATCCAGACGCCAGCCAGAAGCCAGTCCACACACACCATCAGCCCAATGCCAGCCACATGCTAGTCCACACACACACCACCATGCAAACGCCAGTACACACACCACCAAGCGCCAAAACATGCACACCACCAAATGCCAGTACACGCACACCACCAAATGCCAGTACACGCACACCACCAGCCAAATGCCAGTTCACACGGTCACAGAAACGTATTCCCTGGTGTCTAGTCGACCAGTCAAAGAATAGGGAGTGACCCTTTCCAAGGGGGCTGCTCCCCAACTTTCACAAATATTGCATTCCTTGGTGTCTAGTGATTTTAAACCCTACCCCAGCTTGGGGGCAAGTCGGCCTAGAAAATGTCCAATCTGCCCCCAGGGATGTTGGAAAATGGCTAAAACATGTGTCCCAAGGGGCCACTTACAGCAACAAAATAAAATCCCTGGTGTCTGGTGAGTGCATTCCTGCTGCATGATCGCGGTCCCACCCGCAATCTTGCAGCAGGAATACTCTGCAGAGAGACACCAGGGGAAAGGAAAAACTCTTTCCTTTCCCCCAGTGTCTCTCTGCCTCCCAGGACCAAAAACATACCTGTCTCCTGGATAAACTGTAAGCGAATGGCTTCCAGCACGTCCCTGGCGGCTTTTGATGACGGCGGTCTGTGTGTGCGCCAAAGTCATCAAATTGCTGGGGGAGGTATCAGGGAGGGCAGCAGAAGGGCTTCCACTACCATCCCTGGTGGGGGCATAAAGCGGGGGAGGGAGGTCATGCAGGGTGAGCACCCGCTCTCCCTCCGTGGAGGGGTGCTAGGATGTGCTGGACATGTCCTCAGCACCCGAGCATCAGTGCTGAGGACGTGTCCTGCACGTCATTAGCACCCAAGCAGTTAAGGGCTTTCTATTCCATTGCAAATATTTTCGGTGTGGTGCAAGAGTGCGTTCACTGAAAGCCTACTGAATGGCCTACATAATTGCAGTTTAATGATTCCTGAATAATTTGTAGCCGTTTCTCATTTTGTTGATAACTTTATGCATAGATCTGTCAAAAAGTAATCTATTAATTTGGGAAGTAGTACTTTTACCAACTTAATAAACACATCCTGGTTAGAACTTAACCATGTTCTCAGTGAAACTGTGCTCAAACTGTGGTAAAATCAGCATTCAGTTCCCCAGAGAAATTAGTGTTAAGTTTGAGTTGTTTAAACAAAAAAAGGTAGGACAATAACACAGTAAAACTCCCAAGCCAATTTAGAAAGACCGAGAAACATGCAATGAGCAACAAAAGACCAATGGATAAGGGGAACCAGTCATTTTGCATTTAATTAGAAAACATGAATAGAAAAATTAAAGCTCCAATGCCCAGCAACAATTTGCATTTGACTGGGATGTACATGTGAAAGGCGGGCCACCTGTGATGGAGAAGGGGTCAAGTAAGCCAAACATGTCACACCTGTCAAAAGTTTTACCTTGGAACTTGGGCACTTTTTGAACCTCAAAGCCTTCCTGTTGGACAGAATCCAAAGCTGAAACCAGTGAGCATCTCTCAAAATTATGTACGTTGTCAAGCTCCTTCTGAAGTAGTCCATGTTGGCACCCATAGCTCAGTGCGGGACAAAGCTGGATTTGATAGTCACTGAGGTTCTTCATGTGGCGGATCTTTGTTTGTTCCCATCGCCACTCCACTATTTTGATATAGGGTGTCTTTCCCTCTTTCAGGGTCAGAAGTTGCTTTCCATCCTGCTTGGTTTGAAGCCATAAAGTTTGGGATGGCTCAAGAAATGGATGTTATCAGTTCCTGCCAGGTCCACCTGCTATGCCCAAGCCAAAAGGAAGAACTGTTAAGGCTATACTTTGTTTTGCAAATTTTTCCTCTCCTATTTCAAATGGGTAATCCATGCTAACTGACCACTTGTTGACAACACCCCTGCATCCAGGGCGCCCAGAGGCCAAGCAATTGTTTCAAGGAGGAGGGTTGTTAGCCCGCCAAGGATGAGTATTGGACCTCTGGCGTAGGGCTGAGAAGCAAGCTAGTTTTAACCTGGGTTTTCTCTCCGGCTGAGTAAAGTACACTTAAACTTATTTTTCCACTAAAGTTATGACAAATATTCTATAACCATTGATTTGAAATTTTGAAACTTAGTGAAAAATAACATAATCAATGCTCTCTCATTTTCCCTGGGGAACTTAAATAAAATGTTATTCGTAGGTGAGCCTGTTCTTGGAAAATGCAGTTGTAACCACACAGTGAAAACAGCTTTGGGACGGATCATCAGCGCGAGGGTCAACTATTCCCAATTGTGAGCATGTCACTTTTTTTCTACATAAAGCAGCATCAAGCCCTATGATCCTATAAGGCACACTTTATGGATTGTTTAATATGTCAAATAGGTTTTCCTACCTGGCAAAGAGGCTTTTCCGAGGCATGTATCTGCAGTGCTTTTAAACTGCAGCCCAGCCATTACACAAGTCTGCAACCTGGATCTGCACATTTTTGTCATGTTTGTGTGGGTGGTATAAATGCCCTGGAGCCCATATATGACGTTTAACTTATGCGCCTCTTATGCAAATTCTTCACTAACTTACAATGGGCTTACTGGTGAGTTACATGTTAAATACAGTTATTTGGTAGAGCCTAATTTACGCTTTACGGGACCATTTTAGGGATGGGACACACTGTGGCATAAATGTCAGTGTCTGAGCACACAGTCTTTATATCAGCAATAATATAGTTCAGAAAAATGTCAAAAATCCTAGTTGACCATGCACCAAAGGCGACATTGCAACAATTACCTTTGGATGACGGGTTTCCCAAGAGAAGTTATTGCTATTAAGAACTCAGTCCATCTTCCTTCTTCTGTTGCCTAGCACGCACTGTATTAATGTGCGCTTGACTACCAAAGCAATCTTGATGGAATCAGCCTATTTGTTTCTGAACCAACAGGTTGTGATCACTTAATAGTCATGTTGTAACAATGTATATCATTTGCTGAGAAGGTTTCCCTTTCATATAAAGTTCGCCTTCACATTTTAAACATCCACAGCGTGCTTCGCTATCACTTTTTTGGATTGCAGTAAAGTGCCAGCACATTTTACCTATAGAAATACACCAGATAATCTTCTTACAGCTCTGAATAATGTTTCTTTTTTTCCCCTTTTTAAAAAAAAAAGTTATAATTATAAGACATTAATAACATGCTAGAGAATAGTCTTGGAAAGATAACACACCTCGTTAAGTATGAGGCAGAATGTGTTCACATAAGTAAAAATTACAAAATGTTGACTACGTGGTATGAGAATATATCACATGAACCGTTGTGGCGTTTAGCACTCTGAGAATTAACATGATGCATACAAATAAGAGTCTTATGAACACCCTACTAGGGCGTACACTGGGAGATTTGTCCAGGTCCTCGGTCAGTCCTTAATACAGGGCAAATAACTGATATATGCCTTCCCTATATCTCTACAAAAATATGCAAATGGTCATTCCACTTGGATATCACATGCTCATGTGTGGCCATTTCTGCCATTGCTTCTGACCATTGCAATGAAGTTGGTGGAAGGGCAGATATCAAGTGTTGCAAAATGAATATTTAACAGTTGCAGATGCCGAGTCCAGTGATTTTTTTCACATGGTTCGTGATGCCCATGATGTCCTGGGTGGCATGCAGTAGAGCAAGGTCTAGAAGTGGATTAAAATGTGAATCGCTCTCACTTGGCGCCAGATGGAAGACCAAAAGGAGCGAAGTTTTGGGCAGTGCCACAAAGTGTGAATTATGTCCCTTGAGGGATGGTCACATCTCCAGCAGTTTGCAGTTAGTGCCAAGTTTGCCCTGTGGAGTTTAAAAGGGGCCAGCACCAACTACGCAATATTTTAAAGAACCTAAATTTTGACCTGGCCTCGCGCAAACGCCTTTCGGGCTACTGTGGAAGATCACATAAATTACCAATATTACGGATGGTCTTAAGGTAAGGTTGCCTTCTGTTGTAAAGTTGTGTCCAGGTTGGCTTAAAGTAACGTTCCTCAGTTGGCATTTTATATAGACCTGAGACAACTTTCCTGCAAGTTGCTCATTTCTGAAAATAATCATGGATGACATTTTCCAAAGCCAAGGATTCGCGTACTTAGTTTGTTAGTAAGTCTGGCTTTCAATTGTAGATACTGCAGGAAGTTATTGTGTCCTAGGTGAAATTCTGCACTCCTATCCAAAAAGATTTCAAGGCTTCATCGGCGATAACATGAACAATGGAGAGGATACCTTGTTGCATCCATCGCGGCTAATAAAGAACTTCCCCTGTAATTGTAAATTCCGCAGTATGTGATAGAGGAGCTTGCAAGAGCAAAAAAGTGTCTTGGCGCAGTAGTCTATGGCTAGTCTTCCACACGTTGTAGGAGCTTACTGTGATGGGGTTAGTTTTTGCCTTGCATGTAGAATTCTAACTGTAAGCAAGCGAGTGCCCTTGGACCTCACCGTATATATGAGTTTCAAGAAGGATCCAGCCAGAGGTTTCCAGCTCCGAGTGAAATTAAAAAGAAAGTTACAAGAGGTACTAAGCCATATGGTAAAGTTCACGATTTGGGTGGCCTAGACCTCCAGAAGTCGTGTTTGTGTGAGGATTTGATGCAGCTGAGGGGCATTGCCTTGCCAACTATAGGTCTTGATTTGGCGTTCGATACATCACAATTGTTTTATGGGAGTAGGAATTGATAACATTCTGAGGACATAGTTGTAACGAGGGTGGCCACATTTATAAAAGCTGTACACGCCCCACAAAGATTATTGGAACTTGCTCCAACTCGAAGTCCTTTTCCACCAGCTTCATTAGTACGGCCATATTGTTTCTGGTCATTATCTGTAAGTTATTACTGATGAGGATCCCCAAATATTTAATCTTGGATTGCACACGGTGGAAGGGGAGGCCGTGCAGAGAGAGGGATGTTGTTTGTGGGGTCATGGGAAGTGCTTCGCTCTTACCCCAATCTGAATTGGTTTTCAGTGTCCCAGAGTATGATTTACATCGAAGTTAATAAAGATTGATACTTTAGCAGTAACATTAGGCAGTGTGTGTCCTCTATCGTTGTGGTAGGCAGTGCCTGGAGACCCTGTAGTGTATTAATGTGCTATATAAATGTCCCAATTTAGTCAGTCAAACTGTATATATCGTTCTTTTTGGTAAGCTAAATTCATAGATGTCATGTCTCTCCTAATCTATCACACTCGGGCGCGTCCTAAGATCCCTTGGCAGGTTGGATTTTATTAGTATGTCTCTGTTACGTTTTCTGATTTTACTATATCTGCAAACTGCATACAAAAATAGAGAATATAAATAAATAGGTCATTCATGCCCCATATGGAAAATGGGATGCATGGACGGTCCACCTAATGCCCTTTATTCACACCCATGTTCATTTTATGCAGTATATTTGGGTGTAGCGTAATGTGCCTAGATTCTTTTTTTATAACAAACTTTATTGAATTTTCAGCCAGCTAAGGTGAATACATGGCACACACATAGCAAAATATGGTATACACTCCACGTAGAGCAGAAACATCTCGTAAGTATATCTCAGTAAACATGAAGAATGACCACAAGTACAGATTCATAAGTGATTAAGCACGTTGACGCAGCCACTTTCCCCATACCCACCCATGTTTTTGGGGGCAACCGTAGGCTTTGAAAACCACGCTTCTGCTGCGCACACCAATCTACACTCCACTTTGATAGGGTTGGCGGCCCGGGGGACAGCGATCGCGCCACGATGTCTCGTTTCACCACCAGGATGGCTGTGCCCAAGAACGCTCTTTCATCCCTCATACCCCCAGATCTCTCAAACACCCCAAGAAGAATCAACAGGGGGGAAAGGGGAACCTCCCATCCTAGCAACTCTGGCAGCTCATGGGTCACCTTGGTCCAATACTGAAGTACCACCACACAAGACCGTATGTATGTATTTAAGCTTATATAGTGCTCAGCTACCCCCAACGGGGGTGTCCCGGCGCTTGCAGATACAGTGGGGGTGAAGGCAAGTTAAAGTTGTCGAGTCCTAGTTTGCTAAAGGAGGCTGAAAAGCCAAGTCTTCAAATCCTTCCGGAAGATAGGTTCCGACTTGACTTTTCTAATATGATCAGGCATGGAGTTCCATAAGGTCGCGGTTTTGACGGAAAAGGACCGTCCTCCTATTCTGGACTTAGAAAAACGGGGGATGACAAGGCACTCACGATGATTAGATCTTAGGGTCCTGGACTGATGGTATTTGCGAACTCTCTTCTTTAGATATTGCGGGCCAATATCATTAAGTGCTCTGTATGCAAGAGTAAGTGCCTTAAATTCAGTTCTTCTTCTTGACAGGCAGCCAGTGGAGACTACGCAAATGAGGGGATATATGATGTCTTAGTGGGATGTTCCTAATAAGCTAGGCTGCTGCATTCTGCACAGTTTGCAATTTCCTGAGCAGGTATGCTGGCAGCCCGATGTACAGACTATTTGCATAGTCAAGCTGTGATGTAATCACCGCATGGACTATTGTTTTCCTACAGTCCATTGGTAGGAAGTAGAGGAATCTCCGAAGGGCCTTCATTTTCCAAAAGCAGGACGAGGAAACATGGGCTATCTGAGTCTTACATGACAGGGAAGTATCTAGTTTGAACCCCAGATTCCTTGCAGACAAGTACCATGTGATAGGAATCTGCTGAGTCAATTCCGCATCGAGGGCATGCGGGGGTGGGGCGCAAGCCCGCCCGCTATAAGTTAATTGGAGAGAGGTATACAAAGTAAAGACAGTAGGTTTGAACAAGCCTCAATCTGGAGGAGGTGGTAAGTTCACAAGGAGCCATCAGGGTCAAGTGAACCATGGGAGTTGAAAATAAGCGTGTGGTAGATCTGAGAGATTCCGCCGCAGCCTAGACTTCCCATGAGCAATGTGGCCTCCAGAGGACTGAATTCTCGGACTGCATCAGTGGGCCGTGAGAGTGTCTGAGTTGGAGGTATTTATAAGGTTGGGTATGTGTAAGGCTGTAGGTAGTGTGCCTAGATTTAGTGGTGTGTTTTTTGATGCTGATTTTTAAAAAATGTTTTTGGTTTTTTAATTATAATTTGAGTTTACATTGTTATTATCACTGCTTCTGTGATCCTGGAACGTCTAGATCTCATGGAATCAAACCAATGTTATGCCATTTTGTCATTTACCATTCTTTATTTAGGTCATTCATTTTTATGTTGCTGGTATGACATTTTTGCACCCTCTGCTGAATGTTTGGGACCTGATATGGTTTGTCCTGTGAGCACTTATCTAGATTGTAGATTTTGCTTTTGGTCTACACTATATTAAGAACTGAATTATGAATTTCGGGTTCATTTTTATTGTACATACACTACAAATTGAAGAAACAGCATGAACTATATTTATCTCTCAATTTTTGTGCAGACTAAATCTGGTGGAAGCATTTGTTGAAGATGCTGAGCTAAGACAATCTCTTCAAGAAGATCTTCTGCGTCGCTTTCCAGACCTCAATCGTCTGGCAAAGAAGTTTCAGAAGAAAACCGCAAATCTTCAAGATTGTTACAGAATATACCAAGCAATTGAGTATATACCCAGTGTTGTGATGGCACTGGAAAAATATCAAGGTTTGAATCTGTTTTTTCTTTACCACACCCTTTCTTGAATTTGATTTTCCTCTGAGTAGGTCGCCACTTGCCATGAGGGTGGAGAAAAATCTTGAAAGTCGGGGTCTATTCTGAAACCATTGGCACTTAAAGCTGAATATTAAGCAAGCTTCATCAGTAGAATACTCAAAGATAGACTTCATGCATTTGGGTAGGATCTTCACCAATTTAATCAATCCTTTTTTTTCTGGGGCTCATCCTGGTAATTTAGTCTTATATTGTTTCCTTAGTTATGCATTTAAGTAGTCAGTGTATGTAGTAGAGGTTTGTGAGTGTTATGTATAACTGTGTCACATTCTGGAATTTGGTGAGACACTTAAGCTGTTTTGGTAATTTGAACTCATCAGTTATCAACCACTTAGCTCAACTGCTTAAAGTAAGCAATGAATATATACACAAACATTGGTGGCTTAAGTTGCACCTCTATAATTGAGGCGATCTCCTAGCAAGCCCTAACCAGGTAGCTACTTCATGATGATTGATTAATTATTGTAGAAGACAGGTTATGCAGTAGAATGCCCACAATGGGCAGCATCCTTTCTACTTGGTCCACACTCTGTCAACCCAGCCACAAGACAACTCTACTCCCCAACATTCCATGGCCTTATAAATTCAAGTGAGCATAGAAAAGTAAGCAAGACACAGACAGATTGTTGCACTATGCCTGGCTGCAAAAGGAGCATCACAAAATCAGTAATAGAGTTGCACTGTGTGATCAAAGTTTCTACTGATGAATCAGTTTGGTTGAAGGAACTAGCATGCTGTCCTCTTTCTGGTAAATATTTATTTTTGTATTTATTTTTTTAATTGTTTAAGATACAGACTCTAACAAATTGCTAAGAATTCCAAGAATTACAGTGAATAAGTAGTGAATTGTTCCCTTACAAATACTAGTATAGCTTCCCCATTTCACAATGTCCAACTCAGTTAAAAAATAGCCTATTGTCTCTAGACAACTTTCTCTAAAGTGCCCTTGCATATTTGAGATTTCAGAATTAAGGCATTCATATGTATACAGAAGTAAATCAATAAATATTAGTACAGAAAAGAAGTACTGCGTCCGTACCTTCCTATAACAAGCTCATCTTGGCACTACCAATATACTTCATGTAATTCAAAACTCTGTATAACATTAGAATCCCTTCCCCATACAGTTGTTAATTTGGGGAAAAATCCTTCTAATGTGGCAGTGCATACAAAAGTGACTCAAATACAGTAGTCCTCAATCAACCTGGGAGCTGCTTTACATAAGCCCACTTGCCCCATATTTTTCTATAAATTGGTATTTCAATTAAATGAGCGTGGTACCAATATTCCCTTTCACCAGTTTTCTTCATCTTCTTCAGCCACTCTACATAGATGAGACTTACGGAAGATTTCCAGTATAAACATTAAATATAAACCTTCATCATCTAAAGAAGTATCTCTGGTAGGCTGAGCAAAGCTGCAAATAGGGTTGGTTTGACAATTCCCCCAGCTCTGTCAGTAATGGCCAAAAAGATATCTTTCCAAAGTTTGGACACCACTTCACAAGACCAAAGCATTTGTTCCCAATCTCCATCTTTATCACATCCAGGGCATTTTTTACTGACTGGGTGAAGATTTTATTCAGTCTTCCAAGAGTAAAATACAGCAAACACCCAAGAAATCAGACGGGAGTAGTAAAGGCTAGGAAAGCCTACAAAGAATTGATCAGAAAATGGAAGATTGAATTAAGAGGAGGCCTGGGAAGACCTAAGGACTGCATGCACCCTGAAAGACTTCTGAGCCTTCTGACAGGTTATAATTTCCCCAAATTTGCTGTGGGATGAAATGCCTAAAGTTCAGACCATTGTACCGGCCAAGGATTGGGTGGACCATTTTTAAAAAATATTTGGCCCCAACGCCCAGACTACTAACTTGGTTCTGGACCCTGCAGCCCCCTTTAACCTAAACGCAGCTTTAATTTTGAGTATGTCAGTTGAGGTATCGGATGTCATTTTAGCTATTCATAGGAGCCCCCCAGAGAAAGCTCGAGGTCCTGATAGAATCCCATTGGATCTTTTTTAAATCACTCCTGAAATTTTGGGCCCGTTAATACCCAAGTTATAAGATGTGCAATTGTGGGCCCTTTAGTCAAGACTTGGCAGGAGGCTATTATTGTTCCTATTTTTAAAAAAGGGGACAAGAGCCAACCCCTTTGCTACCACCAATTTTCCTGCTAGATAACACTGTAAAGATCCTGTGCAGGGTTATCCTGGCTAAACTGGAACTCTGGACATCTGAGACTCAAGGGCTCTTGCATTTCCAGTTTGACTTTCATCAGGGCTTAGAAACTGTAGAACAGTCCTTGAACCTATGTCTCATAGTCCAAAAATATGCAAAGGCAAAATTAGGCTGTAGCCACCTGGCCTATATGGACTTAACATGTCTCTTTGACACAGTGGATCTCCCAAAACTATGGTCAATTATGTCACATATAGGAATCAATAGTGCAATTATTACCCTGCTCAGTAGGCTTCATGAGCATACCTCAGCTAGAGTTCGCTGTAGCAGGAATGGAGATCCAACAGAAGAGTTCCCCTCTGTTAGGGCTTAGACAAGGATGCGTATTGGCACTATTTCTCTTTTTACTCTACATCAGTGGGCTTAGAGATTACTTGTGTAAAGCTGGGAAAGACATCCCGAGGGCCAACTCACGTCTAGTTCCTGTGTTACTATATGCAGATGACGCCGTTCTCATTGCGAGAACAGCTAATGGCCTTCAAACCCTGCTCGATGCTTTTAACAGATTCGTGGATAACTTAAGACTTAAGACTAATCGTACAAAATCTTTTGTAATGAAATACCACCCAAAAAATAGCCAAAACCAGAAAGGTTTTGCTTGGATGAGAAGAAATTAGGGAATCTCCCCCATTTTACGTATCAGGCAGTGCCATTTGATGTAGATTTTAATTGGACGTTTTTACTGACTGTTAAAGCTGTTCAATTTCAAAGAGGGATTGATGCTTTTTTTTTTTGATTTTCAAAAAGATTGGGTCATAAACCAGATAAAGAATTGCTTTGTATTTTTAAAAGCAAATGCTTGTCAGTTGTTTCTTTTGGTGATGGTATATGGGAATATATTAATTGCAGTTCTCTACAAGTAATAGAAAACAAGTTCATAAAGAGATTGCTGGCAGTGCCTCAATCTACCTCTGTAACCTTCTGTCACAAAGAAGTCGGACTGGGCCTATTAGATGTCCACATAACACTACAGCCTTTATTACTCTGGCTTAGAATCTGGAAAAACACAGAGGCCCACTTTTGCAGAACAATATTGACAGCTTGTATGAATCTGGATAACTGTCTAGATAGCCCATGCCTCAGATTTATTAAATAAAGCTTTGCTAGGATGGGTACTCCGGAATACTTTTCTAATCCAGACACCCTTACTTATATCTCACCTGGCAGAATTAAAGAGCTCTTTTACCAACATGCTCAGTCGACCCGAATGGCGATCAGTCTCCCCGGGTCGGGGGAGTTCCCTCGACAACTCCAAGCACAGCTTGCACTTTATCTGCAGACAATCCTTATTGGGAGGCAAAATCTTTTTGCTTACCATATTTTGCTTCAAAACAAAACATTTCCTGGCAGTTTTTCCAACCCAAGACATTTGGTTTCTCTCACTCCCTCCCTGTGATGGCACTGCACACCAAAGCACTAAGTAATCCTATTCTGCACACTTTATACTCCGCAGAGAAGGCGCCCATCACTGCTAGCGTTGGAGACTAGGTCCCACAAGTTGTCCCTGGCCTATTTACTCTCTCTGGGAAGCATAGATATCATACATGCTGTACTGAATTATATCTTAAGTGCATTAAGGATTTGAAATAAATACTAGATCATTACCCCATCGTTGCTGCTTATATTTATATGTATTTAAAATGTTTTTTTGAGGTTTATTTATTATTGCATATTGAAATGTATTTGGTTTCATGCTAACTTTTATGGCTCGATAGTCAAATAAAGTATTCTGATTATGATGATGAAATACAGCAGCCAACCAAATAAAAAAAGTCTGTGGAAATTAACTCCTCTCAAAAGTGAGTACCTATAGTCAAAATATCTCTGCCAGCCACTTCTTTCTAGAAACATACCAGTCCCCCTTCCCCATTTAGCACAGGTATCCTTGCAGAATAATTATACATATGTAATTACTTATACTAAAAGCAAAAAGAACTGTTTGCATTTTCTTTTTAAACAAAAAGATAGGAATTATCAAGTTACGAATCAAAGCAAAGCATTAGTCACTTTAATAGAATGAAATACTTTAATATCGAATATGCCTTGGCAAGATACATTAAGCGTTGCACCAATAACACGCGTATCCAAGAAAAACTCCTTTCGAGGAACCCCGGGTTAAGAGAAGCGGTTGAGATTGCCAAATCGGTTGAACACACAGCAAAATGCGTAAAGGAAATGAGGCTCAACAGCGAAGTAGTTGCTAATATTCAAAATGAGGAGGAGTCAGAAGGGGTGTACAAGGTAAAAGAAAAAGGGGGACTTTTTTATAGAACCCCGGAGAAAGGTCACCAACCAAAGTGTTACAGGTGTGGGAGTAACAATCATTTTGCAAATTATCCCCAGTGCCCTGCTAGAAGTGTGACCTGCAAAAAGTGCAACAGGAGAGGGCATTTCGCTAGGGTATGTAGAGAAGGAGAGGCACACACCAAAGAGAATGATAGAGAACAGGTGAAGGCCCAGAGTAAAGAGATAAAATATGTGGTACCGAGTGAAAAGAAATATGTATTACAGTTGAAGGATACTGCTGATTCGGTAAATGTCATCTATCCCTCATGTGAAGTGTTGTTAAATGACAAAGCAGTAACAATGTTTGCCGATTCGTGTTCTCCGTTTACTCTACTTAACAAGAAGGATTACGAGAACATAGGTGAGGGCGTGGTGTCCTGTTTGGAAAAGCCTGACATTACTCCTACAGGGTACAGTAAGGAACCCATAGATTTAGTTGGTATGAAGGAAATGGACATTCAATTCAAAAACAGAGTGACCGTTGGCAAGGTATACATCGTGGAATCAGGATCCAACTTGCTTGGCTGGCAGCACCAAAAGAACTGGGGATAATTCTGGATCCCAATGGCAAGGAACAAGTGCTACTGACTGAAGGGATTAGTAGGAGCGACAGCATCTGCGAGGAGTTCCATGAACTGTTTAAGGATAAATTAGGATGCCTGCGCGAATTTCAACACAAAATCAAACTCAAATCGGGCGCCAAACCAGTAGTCCACAAGGTGCGTCCAGTACCCCACCAAATGAAAGGACCGTTGGAGAAGGAGCTGCGTAGGTTAAGTGAGATGGGAGTCATTCAGCCAGTGGACTGCTCGGAATGGTTGGCCCCAGTAGTTATCGCAGCCAAGGCCAACGGAGAGGGCATTCGGTTGTGTGTGGACCTTCGCAGTTTGAATGAGAGTATCTGGGTGGAACGGCACCCACTGCCAAAGATTAACGAGATGCTCAGCACCATGGGGAGCGCCAGATTCTTCAGTGTCATCGATTTGTCCATGGCCTATCACCAAGTGGACCTGCATCCGGATTCAAGACCTTTGACTGCTTTCGTAACCCCTCAAGGAGCGTTCATGTTCCGTAGGATGCCGTTCGGCTTGGCTTCAGCGGCGGCGGTTTTCCAGAAAATAATGCAACAGATTCTGGAAGGGGTAGACAGGACCATGTGTTTCCAAGACGATATCTTGGTATATGGGAACAACATAGAAGAGCACGATCTCACCCTCAAGACGGTATTCCAGAAACTCACGGATGCGGGGTTAACTGTTCAAAGGAACAAGTGCAAAATCAGAGTCAAGTCTGTGGAGTACTTGGGGCATTCCATTTCCGAGGAGGGTTTCAGGCCAAAGTACAGTCTTATGAGTGCTGTAAGAGATGCACCGTATCCCAACAGTAAAGAGGAACTCAAGTCCTTCTTGGGTCTCATGGAATACCTGGCGAAGTTCATAAAAACTACGCTTCCAAAAGTGAGCCGTTGCGTAACCTCCTAAAAAAGGAAGTGGAGTTTGTATGGGAGGATGAACACAGAAGAGTCATGAGTGAACTGAAAGAAGAGATTTTGAACTCACCTGCGTTGGGAACTTTTGACCCTACTAAGAAAACCATCCTCACCACTGATGCGTCGAACAAGGGATTGGGTGCCACCCTCATACAAAGAGAAGACAAGAGGGAGAAAATCATTGCTTTCGCTTCCAGGAGTCTCACGAGAGCGGAGTACAACTATTCCGTCATTGAAAAGGAGGCCTTGGCGTGCTTCTGGGCGGTGAAGCATTTCAAATTTTTCTTGTGGGGTATGAATTTCACGATCAGGACGGACCACAAACCGCTCACGTCCATATTCACGGTAAAAGGAATGGAGAATTGTTCACCGCGAATCAGCAGATGGATTTTAGGGTTGGAAAATTTCAATTTCAGGGTGGAGTATGTGCCTGGAAAAGAAAATACGATTGCTGATTACTTGTCAAGAGCACCCCTGAGCAATGAAGTACAAGAAGAAATGTTGGACAGCCCCATAATGGTGGTGGATGATCCGGCCATTACTGAAGAGGAGTGGGACAAGTTCATGGAAGATGATGAGGATTTGAAGGTCCTTAAAACCATCATGAGAGAAGGATGGCCAACCAAAAGAAATGACCTCGTGGAGGGATTAAAGGATTTCTGGGAGATCAGGAATGAATTGTGTGTCATAGGGGACAAGGTATACCGCCAAAACCGAGTGGTGCCCCCACTGGTCTCAGGAAAAGAATTATAGAATTGGCGCATGAGGGTCACTTAGGGCGGAGCATCACCAAACACAAGGTCAGAGCGAACTTTTGGTTCCCCAAGATGGACACTTTGGCTGAACAACTAGTCAAGGACTGTTTGTGCTGCGCCAAGAGCGACAAGTCCAAAGCCTTGCGGAAAGCGCCTCTGTCACCGGTGGAAGTACCCTCGAGACCATGGAACAAGTTAGCCATGGACATCATAGGGCCAATGGACAGTTTGGGGGTGCAGAAACGGTTCATGATTGTGCTCGTCGATTACACATCACACTGGATCAGTCAAAAATGTGTGCATCGTGTCAACACCAACACTGTGCTGGAATTCCTTAAGGAAGTGTTTTCAAGTGAAGGGATACCATCAGTGTTGGTCAGTGATAATGGTGTACAGTTTACTTCTGAGTTTATGAGAGAGTTTTTGGAGAACATGAATATAAAACATGAGTTAACGGCACTCTACTGCCCTAAAGCCAATGGCCTAGTGGAGAGGGCCAACAGAATGATCAAAGAGCATATTCAATTGGCGGTAGCCAATAATCAGGATGTAGAATCTCACCTACGCAAGTGTATGTGGGCGTACCACACTGCCCCCAATTTGGTGACGGGTATCTCTCCCTTCATAGCTCTACGGGGGAGGGAGCCTTGCACCAAGTTCAATCCTGGGTTTTTAGAAGGAGGTAAAAAGTCAGTTCCTGACATGGAGGGAGCCACTAGGAAGGTTGAATCACATCAGTCTAGATACAAGGCTTGGTATGACAAGAAACATGGGGTCAAACCACGGTTATGGAAGGTGGGAGATGTGGTCCAAGTAAAAAGGGGTGGGAAGGACGGGCGGAAAGAAAGTCAATTCTACCCCCCTCGCAAAGTAGCCAAGGTCTTGGAAAATGTGGTTCAATTGGACAATGGGCAATGGTGGAGCTTCGACAACATTGTAAGATCCGAAATATAACCAGTCCGAACTTTGTTGTGTCAACATTGGAAGTTAAGAGTTGCAAATTTTCTAATAATTGTTCTTTGGTTTGTTAGGTAAGGAGGTGTGTTGTAACCTTGTTGGTTCATTCCGTCACCCCCCATGCTCCCTTCGTAAATGGTTTCCCCCACCCAGAGCTTACCTTGGAATGTTGGGGATGTGGGACTTGTGGAGAGTGGATGACCAATAAACGAGTATCCTCCCGACTTGTCTGGTATTCATTGATACCTGTAACAATAACTTTTGTTGTTTAGTGTTGGAATGTGCTATGCTGATAGTATTTTAAAATATATTGAGCACTGTATGCTGTATGAATGTATCATTCAAGATCTATTTCATATTGATTTATTGCTGTTAGGAAATGAGGTCTATTACATGGTGTGGTTGTGCGACCTCACCGTGTAATACACTTACCAATCACTTTAGGACCAGTAGGTTTCGTTTACAAGGTGTAGGTAATGAAAGCGTTTCATTCAACCGTGAACAAGCATTTGCAAATTCAACAAATTTGACACTTAGAAAGTTTTTCACCAAAAAGTTGTAATGCGGTCACTTGGAGCCACTTTAGACGATCAACTCCAGTAGGGAGCTATTCAGGGAGATCAGCAAGGTCCTCCGTGACAGTTACCTCAGCAGGTGAAGCAGTCTTCAGTCAGTTCCAGGCCCTTTTGTTCGTTGTAGTGGTCCCCTAAGGAAGTGGTCCTAATGCAGGGGATGAAGGATGCTGAAGATGCTGTGGATACAATGTGGTTGATGGGGGTCTTCCTGCAGCTTCTCCTCGGTCCACGAAGGGAGTGAGGTGGTCCTGGTTACAGGGTTGGCGACCCTCGATGTCCTCTTGGTGCTGGTAGAAGTCCATTCGCCCTGTGATGCGTTCATAACTAAATCCTTCCCTGGGTGATAATTCGGCTTCTGGGTGACCAAGCTGCATTTTGATGATTCTTCTGGGCTCAGCGAACTCGGGTGCAGGTTTAAGCGTAGTGTCCTGGTCCCTTGTGCTGCACAGTGGCGGTTGGTGGCGGTCTGAAGATTCTGGGCTACCAACCTGCCCCAGTAGGCTTCCCATCTGTTGTGGCCCTGTGCTGTGAACAGAAGGTAAGCCAACTGATCCTTGGAGTCTCTTTGCTTTGGCTGGGCTCTGGAGACTACTTCTCCGTGAGCAGGACAGAGCAGGCACAGTCCCTTGTCTTTGCTAGAAACCAGGTTCAGCAGGTGCTGTCCATGCCAGTGCAGCCTCTCTTTGCCCGGTTCCATGATGCAGTAGGGCAGTCCTCCTTTGCTCCTTCTCCCAGTCCAGTCGAGATTGGAGTTTTGGGTACCAGCTGTGCCCTATTTATGCTGAGAAAATGAAATGCCCACAGGATAGGATGCAGTTTGTAGCCAATAGGCTACCAGGTTCCCTCTCTCCTGATGACCACTTCCTGGGAAGTGTGGCATCTGGCTATCCCAAGATGCACCATTCGGCCCACTCCCAAGGTGGCAGAACCCTTCTCTTGGTGTCCAGCGCTCCCGAGCCCAACCCAAAGGTGTGGCTAACATGGGGCTGCACACCCCTGGAAAACCGGTTGACAACAAGTTTCCTCTCCTTCCAGGTGCCTGCTAGTTTGCCCAAACAATGGTGCTTCCCCTTTCCCAAGTGTTCCTCGTTTGTTTTTCAAAGGCGGCTTCAGCTTTGAAGCTCTCCTTTTGGGCCAACACCTGTGTGACTTCCTGCAGGAGGGCGGTAACACCTCTCTCCAATGCAGGCCATTGTTGTCTCCTTTCCTGAGAGTCGTTAGCACGTCTCCCTAGGAGGACAGAAAGCTGTTTCAGGCTCAAGCTTCTTGTGTAACCGTTAAGGGCACAGGAGATTGAAGACAACAAAGTGGCAACTTTGTAAAAGTTGGTTGTATGATGGAATTACGCATGCCAAAACAACGCATGCTTTTATTACGTCGTCATTACAACGCATGCGTCTTTAGCACGCATGCCTTTACAATGAAAACTTTTACCACACACGTCTTTACCACGCCTCCCTGTACAACGAAATTTTCGTTGTAAAAGCATGCTTTGTAAAGACATACTTGTGGTAAACGTTTAATGGTAAGTAAAATCCTTCTATGTATATCAGCACAAAGAAATCCGGGACTTTGCAAGGCTTACAGTGCGGCCGTCTGAGCGGTTACAAATAATGAAAGACAGTGAAGACAGACTGATAGTGTAATCTGTCCCCCTGTCTGTCCCTGAAGGTAGCCGCCATCTTAGAACATGTCCCAATACATAAAGTAGTAACTCATAAAGTGCATGAAATGTAATGACACCAGTACTTCAGATCATCACGTTTAATTTGAATTAAAATGCAATAAATTAAAATACAGGGAAATGTACATTGTCTTGAAGCAGTCCAAATGGTCTTGAGATACTGAGTACTGCCCATCATACTCATACGATACAAAAGGGGATGATGGACGGAACGTTTGAGCCAATCAAACACTCACCCCCAGTCAACTGATCTGGGTTTAATCCATCATCATTCTTTAGCTCACTCCACCACCCCAGTTCAGACATGGCCATATGCAAATCAGTCTGACCCTGTGCCTCATGGGAACAGTCCAGCCCGAACTGCCAAGCCATGTCTTCCCTGGACCGGAAACAAGCATCCTAGGATCGGTTTCTGGCATTTCAGCCGTCATCAGCCAGGCTTGCTTGAATCCAGTGGCAAAGTGAGCAAGGGACCCACGTCTGGGCATACCCTGCCAACTTAGGGCGAACAAAGCGATACCAAAGGGGATGAATGTACGACATTGTTCTGCAGTCTGTCCATCAATTGTTGTTTTTGCATTTGTCACCCCGAGTTGGCGGGGGTATGCCCAGACGTGGGTCCCTTGCTCACCTTGCCACTGGATTCAAGCAAGCCTGGCTGATGACGGCTGAAATGCCAGAAACCGGTCCTAGGATGCTTGTTTCCGGTCCAGGAAGACATGGCTTGGCAGTTCGGGCTGGACTGTTCCCATGAGGCACAGGGTCAGACTGATTTGCATATGGCCATGTCTGAACTGGGGTGGTGGAGTGAGCTAAAGAATGATGATGGATTAAACCCAGATCAGTTGACTGGGGGTGAGTGTTTGATTGGCTCAAGCGTTCCGTCCATCATCCCCTTTTGTATCGCATCATACGGCATCAAACATGTAACAGAAAACAGAAGGCCTGTGAATGCGTGAAACATAAACAATTGCACCGAAACACCCATGAGTGTATATTCCATCTGTGGTAGAAAAGGGCCGTCTTCTCGTCTGTCTAACAATATCATGGGAACGGGCAGTCTACTCATCTGGCTAACAATATCATGGGTAACTCGGGGGCCTTGCTGATCAGGTTTCCTGAGCAAAGGAATCACTCACTGTGTTTTGGTAAGTTTAAAAGATTGCTGTGGTCCTAGGCCATATCCCTCCCCTCTTCCTGAACCAGTACAGATCGGGGGCTCCAGATCTTAGCACACGTAACACACATTCAACTTAACCGCAGCTGTGTTGTGAGGAGATACCACCCACCTGTTCAGTTTAAAGAACCAGAGAGTGTGTGCAAAGGCACTGTCGCCAGCTGACTTTTAAAAAAACTTATATTATTGAAACTGTGATTGTTTCTGCTGCAGCTTTGGAAATAAATAGCATTCAAGCATTCTGACAGCGCCTGAAAACATTAACAGAAATGCAAAACACTCGACTGTGCGACAACAGTATTTATTGCACAGGGACAGAACAATGTAGACAGTAGTTAGTTGCATTGCACAGGAATATGAAGAGGATCCACTGCTATAAAACGTGTACACACACACACACACACACACACGCGCACACGCGCACACGCGCACACGCACACACACACACACACACACACACACACACACCCACACACACGCCCACACACACACGCCCACACACACACGCCCACACACGCCTTTACAAGAAATTTGTTGTAAAGGCATGCATGAAGGAGGCATATTCACTGCAAACTCCTGCGCGGTAAAAGCTTGTGTGAAAAAGATGCTTTAGTGCTAAAGCCTTTGTTGTCTAGGCATGCGGGATTCAGCCTAAGTTGTAAAGGCCATTTCCCGTAAAAGTTGCACAGTGTTACTTGTTAAATTAATTTTGACTTGCGAATCAAGCTCGACCTAATGTAACAAGTTGTTTAATACCTTGGAGTATCAACTCTGTTCTCCCCGTTCAGGCAGTGGCGTACCTAGGCACTCTGCCGCCCGTGGCGGTCCCTGCCTTTTGCCGCCGCGCTGAGGGGGGGGGGGGGTGCTGGCGATGATTTTTGCCGCCCCCGCCCCCGAAACTCGTTCCGCCCCCCCCTTGCTACGCCAGTGCGTTCAGGAGTTAGCACATCTGAGGGGTCAGAGTGTAACTCCGTACTTACCAATGGGGCGACCAAGTCCTTTCACAGTAAAAACGTCAGTTTCGCTTATTTACTGTCATATTTACTGACCTAAAAAAAAACACATGTTCTGCTCATGAAATATGTTGCACCCTACCTTAGTGCTTGGTAGGCCTGCCATAGGGGTGACTTACACATATTGTAGAGGGAGGTTGGGCTTTGCCAGGTGCTTTAAATGGCTAAATCGGGCAAGCAATTTAAAACTGCAATGACCAGAGACTCATTTTGCCTGTGGAGCACAACCAGTGCTGCAATCCCTGGGGTGACTCTAACTTGCCCTGAGTACCTTGGATATCATATACTAGGGACTTACAGTTAAGTTAGCGTATGCCAATTCTGAATAGCCAATGTAACATACATTTTGGGGTCAGGGCACTGGCATGGAGGTCTGCTTAGCGGACCCCAGTGCACTCTGAGTTGAAAAACCAACAGCATAAATCCTAAAACCTGGGGGTGATCATACAAAAAGAGGCATTTTCTTACAGGTGCAACATTTGATTTCATGATGTGCTGAATTAGAAGGTGTGAGAACTTGGTATATTAGTTGGGGGGGGGGGGTGAAGTCACAACTACAGGCCCACCGTGATGGAGCACATGCCAAATACAGGGGCCAGGTTAGTCCCACTGAAAGAGTTACCTTCTCACAGTCCTGCACAAAGAGTCCAATTCGTAGTGCGGGAGGCTGTGAGAAGCGGGGAGAGCATTACGATTGTAGTCTCAGTCGACCGAGGAGCAGGCCGGGTGTCACGAACGGTTGTCGCTGTAGCACGAAGATCCTGTTGGGCTTTGCATACGGTCATTGCTGGAGCTACATCATTGGCATATAACCATGTAGAGAGGGTTTGGAGGAAAAGACCTACAGCTCCTCAAGAGTAGAGAGATCCTCTGAAGTGAGGGCGAAGGGATACAGCTTCCCTAATGTGAGTTACCAGATATATATATATATATATATATATATATATATATATATAAACACACACACACACACTATGTGTCAGGGTGGGCTCGACCATATTTCTGGGAGCTCTTATTGAGACATTTTTGTAAGGGGCGTAACTTTAAAGATAAAATTCCTCACCCACACCAAAGGAATCCTTTATTAGTGGGGTGGGTGGGAAAGTAAAATTAAGACTATGAGGGTATAAGGATATGATAGTGCTATGACACCAACATGTTTCAGTCCTTTTCTACTGGCCTATATGAGGTGCTGGGCTTTCGTCAGGGTGGGTTAGCAAAGAGGTCACTCCCCCATTGATGTGTCAAACGTGTGGTTTTTATGATGGTAGTGGTGCGCATGCAATTAGCATAGACACATTTTTCTAATCTTATACTTGCCGCCGCTAGAATTACCTATAACTGAAGAATTGCATACATAATGTACATCTGATGGCAAATAAAGTATTCAAACATTGAGAGCATATACCAGGATCTACCAGTACGGCATCACTATCAATTGGTCCCATTTTTGCATGCACACTCGTCTACCACAGTAGGTACCCCTAGTCCCACAGCATATATATATATATCTATATATATCTGTATATCTCTCCATGTATCCAATTACACATGTATCTATATATCTCCACTATCTTGTGATCATGCTCAGACGTGGGTCCCGGGCTCACTGTGCCACTGGATTCAAGCTATCGTGACTGATGAGGGGTGAAACACCAAAACCGGTCCTAGGATGCTTGTTTCCGGACCAGGGAGGACCTGGCTTGGCAGTTCGGGCTGGACTGTTCCCATGAGGCACAGGGTCAAGACTGATTTGCATATGGCCGGGTCTAAACTGGGGTGTCATGGTGAGCAAAAGAATGATGGATTTAACCCAGATCTCTTGACTGGGGGTGGATGTTTTGATTTGTTCTGCATTCTGTCCATCAATTGTGTGTCTTTTGCTTACTCGTGTGGAAACAGCACTCAGACATACCGTGTTGTAATGATCATCATGCGTTGACCACGACTAAATTATTTGTAGTTTGCTTGGTTCAAGAAATGCATGCTACACACGAAGTGATGTGACTTCGCCCTTCTATACATTCAACAGTCTGCCTAGTTGCCATATTAGAAAAGTGGATAATTGAAACAGATGGAGAACTACGCTTATGTAGATATGCTTCTCATTGAAATCACAAAAAGTGAAATAATGGGTTATCACTCGCCCACAGCGGGTGGGACGGCTGTGCCCACAGGGGCATCGTTGGTAGTCACCACGGGCTGTCGGTGCTGTAGTGCGAAGTGCAGATCTTGCATTGCTGGCGGTCATTGTAGCGCGAAGAGTCCGGTTCACCGGAACTTCGCGTTGGTGGCCACCAAGTACTTACGCTCTGGTAAGTACATTTTTTCCAGATCGAGATGGCAAGTTTAAACTGCACACAGACTGCAAATGGCAGGCCAGTGACAAGTTTGCAAGGGCTGCTTGAATGGGTGACAGAATGAGTGCTGCAAGCCCACTAGTACGTGGCATTTAATTTACAGGCCCTAGGTACATACAGTACCACTTTACTAGGGATTATAAGTAAATAAAATGTGCCAATTGGGTGTAAGCCAATTTTACCATGTTTAAAGGAGTGAGCACAAGTACTTTAGCACTGGTTAGCAGGGGTAAAGTATGCAAAGTCCTATGGCCAACAAAAACAAATTCAGCAAAACAGGAGTAGTGAAGGCAAAACGTTTGGGGGTGGGGGAAACCACTCGAAGGATGTCAGGTTAACAGAATGAAATTGGTTTTAGTTGGATAATATTTTAAATGTTTTATATTTCTAGAAGATTGTTTCTTGGAAAATACAACTTCACTTTGTAAACTTGATTAACAAGCAATTCATTGATACTTACTTCAGTAAAAAAAAACACTTTCTGCTTGGAGAAATACAGCAGCTTTTCATCTCCAGCCAAGTAAATTTCTCAATTGTTTTCTGAAAACTGGCCACCTTTATGAATCTGGGCCAGGCATCCCTTTCACTATTGTCCACCTTATACTTTTAAAATTTAGAAAGTAGTTTGGAGGTAGATTACTCAGCAACAGTGGACTTATTCGGCGAAACGCTTTAGCATCAGTATTTAATGCAATTCCAAACTTGGATTTCTTCAGAAAGAAACAGAAAATTACCCCTTTGAAAGAGATCTTCACTCGGGCCCCCCGAGGCCCTCGTTCTCTACATTTTGCATTTGAACTCACATTATTCATTCTCCATCGATGATTTGTAGTTTTGTCTTTTCCTGCATGTCCTATTTAAGATGAGTTGCAATAGCCCTCTGAAAAAGCAACTGGGGTGGATTAGGTGCACTGTACTATTTCTTAAATTTCATAAGCCTAAATGTTCCTTAGCGCTCTAATAGATCTGTGTGTGTGCGTGTGTGTGTGTGTGTGGGCATAAGTATTTGAAGAGTGTAACCTTGTTTGTTGAGTGCAAACGTAGCAAGACCGTGATGGAGCTTTGAAGGATGACAACCTGAGTGACAATACAGAATCATTTACAATGAACCAAAATGTTCATGGGTGGTGAGTCCCATCTTGTACTCTTGCCTTCTACAGTATCAACGATTGTTACCCTTCTTGCAAGGAAATCTTCGTTCCTTCAGGTGTGAGGAACAGAATCTTTCACCACACTTGCTGTAGTTTGTACTGAAAAGAAACGACTCCTGGTGGTAAACCTGGGTAATGTGGTATTGGACGGGCTGGATGAATGCTGTCCCAACTTGCTCTCTTCACCACACTGTATACAACATAATATTTATGAACTATAGAAAGATAGAGCAGTTCCTGTGTACCCGCTACATTGGTCACTGTCTTTGCTGTCCTTGGCTACAACACATGTCCTCTGTTTCTTCTGGGCCAGTCCTCCAAACAGAAATGAGAGCCTGGCACAGAAGTGGAGGAAACCTCTATCTGGAATGGGCTTCTCTTATATATTACTAAGTACTGCTCCACGTACTAAATGCTTGCAGTTTGTAGTAGTTCTCTTTTTCATATCAAAGTAATTAACTTACTGGACATTTTCACTTTGCGCCTTAATTCCAGGTTTTAATCTGAGTAACTGTTCAATGGAATTCATTCTTTAATGTATCTTTGTTATACCACCATTGCAGGTGTCATGAGGTATGACAATTCATATTTAATATATATCTAAAGCGATAGACATATAAACTACAGGGTTTTGATATTTATAATGCCCGAAACATGTTGATTATTGTCAAGGAAGATATGTTTTATTGCCTGGTAGACAAACAGAAGTTACATTATGATCAGCAGGGACAGAGCTGTGGCACTCTGGTTCTCACTGCCAATTAGGCAGACTGAAAGATATCCCATCACCACTGGAAAAAGTGTGGAGCCTTGAGCCCCGGATTATTTATTTAAGATCTGCACAGAAGGGCTTCTAAGTTGTGAGTGGTTTGCTTTTGCTTAGGTGGAGATTGGTAGGGAATCGCCCCAACACAAGTGTTCAGCACGAAAATCTTTCAATCATAGCACATTTTTACCTTCAATTACTTAATAAAGTGGATCCATGTTGTACCAATAGAGAAGTGACCCTCCCCTACGAAATTGTCATAGAGCCTTTAAAACAGCTCAGTAAATGGTCTGACGTCAGCGGCTTGCCACTCAGCCCATGAACGGAGATCATGGGGTGCTTGTGACTGTTCTTCCCCTGCTATTTGTCCTGAGGTTTATCCACATCCAGCCTCATCCTGTTAGTACAGCAAGGCACGTGGTGTCATCCCCTGATCAGCCTATACCAGGTGGTCTGTGGTTAGCTAAAGACTAGACCTGCTAGAGGTGTGTGTTGCCGGCACAAAATGTGCAAGGTGGGTCTGTGGGTATCTGGTCTATGAGCTTGTCGTCTTCTCTGCAGCGCATGTGTGCAGGGTCTGTGAGTCCCCTGTGTGCAGTGTATTTGTGTGCATTCCCGCAGAGTATCACTTTCTACATGGTGTGCGTATCTGCAGTGTGATTCTGTGTATATAGCGGACATATCCAACGCAGACCTAGGAGGGTTGGATACATGCCCAGTTTTCAGGCTATCCATATTTGCATGCATTTACATAGTAGGGATTGTCTTAAAAATTCGATGCAAATCTGTCCCTTTTGAATGTATGTTAGACACCCGTGGTCTATGTTATCGCAGCAGAATTGTTCAGTTAGATTAAAATATAGTGACGGTCAGAGCACAAGTTTGCACCCCAGCAAGGTCGATTCACCTCTCATGCTTTCAAGGCCAGTAAATAGAATACCATTACATTGGATATAGTAACACTAGCCAATTGCCATGCATAGCAGCAGCAGAAATGGTTCATGAACAACCATATGCTTTCTGGAGGGGTGTGTGTGCTTTTTTCATGGGTCTCTTGCAGGGGGTTCATCATTTCCAAGGCATAGCTCAGACACACCTACTTCACCATCCAGAATCAAAATGTATGTTTCATATTGCACATTGGGCCTCTACACTGTTTTGTATGTCCCGTGCCAGGTAGCTTTTATGCCATTGTGTCAATTGATAAGTTACACAGCAATCAAAATGAATGTCACAATGTCCAACTGGAAGGTAATCCCTTAGATGAAATGCTTTGTTTGCCAAAGCTTAGAGTGTGTAGCCTCTAAAATTCACTGCCAGAAAGTACTCCAACAACCTGTATTGCACGTGAGGTTTATTGTGGAGAAGACATTTAGAGCAACATTTGAGTGGCTGGAGTGGAGTGGAGGTAGGAAAGAATTCCAATCTTCAGTATTTGTGAAAATGCCAGTTGCTTGATTGGATTACTCATCTGCTTGTTCCATGCGGATAACATCACCAATGAGACTGTTTCCTGCCCCCTGGGTCTGATTTGTCTTCCCTGTTCTGGGTGGTCATATATCATATTTGCCAGTTATATTTACGAAATCTATACATTTTTCTGTGCTGGCCCAAATAATTGTTTTAGGAAGTGGGAGGAACAATTGAATTTCTTTGCAGGATCTGTAGATTTGTGTAGACATTTGCTCATTCGATAAGTAGACTATTTAAAAAAGAAAATCGACATTACTGACTATTTTGAAAGTGTTTGCCAAAAGTGTCTCACGTGAATATTCTTTGAAGTTGTTAATTTCATTCAAGTGTCCTAAAATGCCAGTTAAAAAGCTAGAAATGTATATATTTAAGTTGTCAATATTCCATTTTGATTTCTTTTTCTCTCATAGGAGTTCACCAGATGTTACTGTTGGCAGTATTTGCAACTCCGCTTAACGACCTAATTAATGATTTCAAAAAATATCAGGAAATGATAGAAACTACTTTAGACATGGATCAGGTATGCAACATATTACCTTTGAGTGTCGTAATTAATGTGTCATTGTCCCTTTGCCTTTTCAATTGATAGGTGTTTAGAATCCTCTGCACTCTAGAACTGATATTGTTTGAAGCATAACTGTTTGATGTTGTGTGCTTGACTTGCATCATTCCAACATTTGATAAGTAAAAAAGAAAAAACTCTTAAAATAGACTACAGATATTGGCTGCAGTTGAAAGGTAGGCCAAGTACAGCGGCGGCCTGCATTTTTCTTTGTTTTATTCAAGTCGGCGGCTTATGCCAGGATCTCCTTTTTTAATTTTTTTTTTAAATAAAACATGCAATTTTTTTTTTCTTTGCAATCTTTATTTATATTTTTAGGGAAAATACAGCATAATAATAACAGTAAGGGAAGACCACCACTCAGTAGGCATGTGAGAGGAATAATCGCACCCAAGAAGGCAACCACATAGAGAGTCCGATTCCGACATTGGATCAGCAAGTAGTTTGCGGCGGCCATCAATCCATGGAGGTTTGATCCCGTGTAGTCCAGGACGAGCGTGACCTGTGCGAAGTCAATCATAATGATCAGTGGCGATTATAAATAGCAGTGGCGGCTGCTATTTAACGGTGGGGAGGCGGGTCGCGGGGAAAGGGAATGAAAAAAAAATATTAAACAATCACTTACCTGCCTGCAGCTGCCGCCTCTCGGTCCTCTTTGCCCGCTTCCAGGAACAGGAAGCACCCAGGCTTCCAGACTCCCCTAGCCAATCGTGACACTGCTGATAGCAGCGTCGTAATTGGTCTGAAGCCGTGGTTTGGTGCTTAGACAGGGAGTGGGAGCCTGGGCATGTTCTCCACCCAGTAATACAGCCTTGGTGGAGAACATGCAAAGTGCTTGTGATGGTTTGGTCGGCCCGAGACAGCTGGCCAAACCATCATGCGCACTTAAGAGAGTGCAAACCCCTCCTCCTCCGGCTACTCTGTGAGAGCACAGCCCCGCCCCTATCCAGCTGAGCAACAACGGGAAAATAAATTGATATTAACAATGAGTTATCTCACCATTACTGTTTATCGTAGCGATTGACCCCTTGATCAGACACCTACAGGAGAAGCATTTACATCGGGGCCTACGGTTCAGGCACGGCCCTCTCCTGATGTCTATGTATGAAGATGACATCTCACTGTTCATTAGACATCCCTCTGAAAATCTAGCTCCCTTAATAGGTGAAATCTCCAGGTTTGGAGACGTCTCCGGTTTACGTATCAATTTGGAAAAATCCGAACTCTTTCCATTGGCAGACTGCATGACACATCCTACATGCGGACACTCCCTCCGTTGGGTGGCCAACACCACAAAATATCTGGGGATCATACTCCACAGAGACAGGGATCAAATCATTTGCTTCAACTATGGCTCGCCATGGACAAGCTCACCAGCCAAGTGGACCGGTGGGTCCGTCCTCCCCACTCCATGGCCGGGCGTATTGCCCTCATTAAAATAAACGTGCTATCCCGTTTCATGTATTTATTTGTAAGTATTCCTTCACCCTTGACAAATGCGTTCTTCCTCTAGCTTCGAGGCCTTTTGATTCGGCTGGTGTGGGCGCACTGCTGGCCACGTATAGCCTGGGACACACTTACACTCCCTTACTATCGGGGCGGTTTCCCCGTTCCAGATCTCCACCTTTATTACCTGGTGGCACAGGCCCAATTCGCCTACCATTGGTTCCATCCAGATGCCCGACTCCCGTACAATAAACCAGAGCAGGACCTTGCGGATCCAATGCCTCCTAACGTGTTGCTACCACAAGGCATTCGCCTGAACCGCACAGATGTCCAGACGCTATCCACGACATACTGGGCTTGGCGCAAACTTGGCAGGAAGCTGGGATCTGAATGTGTCTATTCCCCAAACTACTGTTGTCGCACAACCCCTGGCTCCCTTTAGCTACAGAAAGGCTGGTGCAACGCACCCTCCAAAAGCTCGACCTCCACACTTTTGCAGGCCTATGCCTAGATGGACACGTTAAGACACAATTTGACGCAACTCACGAGACTGCGATATCCTACATGGATAAATTCATCCTTGCTAGGCTGCGAGGCACTCTATGCTCCGTCATGGCAACCAGTCCTCTTGCCCCCACTGAATTACCTCCTCTTACTTTGCTCATAACGGACCCGGAAAGCTCGCACCTGTCCGCCAAACTGTACAGATAATCTTCAGCTCTAAAGCGCACACACGGCGGTGCCTGCCGATGATGGGAGGAGGACTTGGGAGACCCACTGTCGGACAAAGGCTGGACATTCTGCTGCTCCCAAACTAACAGTTTCCCCTAACCATCCTAAGGAGACGTGGATCCGCAGTATGACATACTGTGACACACAGAGCGAGATATATTCCACTCTCCAGCCCCCTACCTCTCGCACGAAGCATATATGGCAGCCACTACGGGACCATCTTCTTTCCCTACTACCCAACCCCTAGTATACGTCCACCCCCCAAGCCGCTACTGCAATGATGACAAGCCCCCAGACACCATCCCTTCCATTGCCTGCCTCCCTGAGTTAAACCAGCACTGATGTACAACGTGGCCCTTTTTTAATGCTAACCCCTCAGAAGTGGATTTCCACGGATCTCCCACTGTCACTCTGCACCCTTCCATCTCGTAGAACTCTGTGCCCACCCCTGAACTCACCCTCTCCTTCCCCCATCCTACCGCATCCCTTTATGATTCTGTTATGCGTTTGCTTTTTTCATGTATTTTCTAATAGTGCATGTAGCCTCATCTACAGTAGAAGATATAACTGATGCATACAGCAATGATGTATACGATTTCCACAAAGACGCTATGATACCCATCGTTATGCCTCATCAAAGGGACTTATGATAACTGTAACAAAAATGGGAATTTCCTGCTACAAGTCTGTTGTTACTCAATAAAAAAATTCAATTAAATTTTAAAAAAAATCTTTTTATTTTTTGACCTGCTCAGTTGGGCGACGGTCCTCCGCCTTAGAGGAGGAGCCGCCCCTGATAAATAGTATCAATAAAATAGCAACAGGAGGAGTGGGGGCATCATAGTGGGAAGGGAGGGAAATCGGGAAAAGTTGTGGGATCAAGTAGGGCAAAAAAGCATGCCTAACAAAGTACAAATGGGAAAGCATACATATTGATCATCTAGTGAGGTGTGGTTGCATCATGAATCGATAGCGTAGTGTAGAACCACAAAAAAATACTGCGAGGGAATAATGGTATGATGGGTAACCTCTTATACGTGAACAATACACCTAGAATAGCAATTGAAAACTCCGTCATGGGCAATCGCCTGGCTGTCGGACCGGTGTCCTCTCCTCGCAGGATGTGGCGGGACAGCGCACCAACTTGGGGCTTATTCTGGATTATCAGCTACCCCAAGGAAGGCCCCCATGCACGTTAAGCTTGTTGTAAACCTTTCGTGCAGGGCTACTCGATGGAGTACTATGATCCATTCTGTGGGAGTGGGGCACATAGGCTGACGCCAGTAGTGGAGGATACACATCTTTGTAAGCACTGTAGCCAGCTTTTGGTGGGTATGAGTATACATTTCAGGGCCATCCACTACATCATGTAGAAGGGTCGGATGGGCAGAGGGATGGATAAACGGAGGGTGAAACTATTGTAAATGCAGCCATACTGACACTCAGTAGAGTTGAAGCCTCCGGCAGCTGCACAGTTGGTAAAGTAAGTAGCAGTCCTCCTCAGAACATCTCCAGCCCTTGCAATGGGGCAGCAGACTCTACTGGTGCGGTTTCCTCAAGGACCACTCATATAATGTCTTGAAGTACGGAATTTGAGGTGGGATTCCCTAACGACTCTATCATGGGAGTAAAGCAGTTCCAATCTTTGGGGACGTAATCCCTGCCCAGGGCAATCTGCCAATGGTGTTGGTCAGGGCCAGGGTGGGGTTCAAGTGGGCTCCTCTGATAAGCACTCCATATATAAACCAGGAGCAGTCCCTTGTATCACCTCAGAACTTGAGGCATTGTAAGAAGGGTGATACTGGCAGTTCCACCGGGAGGGGGCCTGTCACTGAGCGAAGCGGTGGGATAGCTGATGATTCTTCCAGTAGTCCGACTGGGTGAGAGTGAACTCTCCCCTACGTGACGAAAATGGTTTAAGAGTGACCTCCCGAAGGAGGTGATCAATGTGCTTCAACCCTCTCGCATTCCAAACGGCCCAGTAGAACGGTTCTCCATCAATGTGGAGGGCCGCTTTAAGCCACACCGGGACCATACTATGAAGAAGAGGGGTCAAGTCCAGCAGTTTGTGGGCCGCCACCCATGCCATGGCTGCAAGCGCTGGGTTGCCTCTCCAAGGGGTTATAATGGCTGTATGTAGCACAGAGGGAACACGCATGTTGAACCAGTAAGACGGTGTTCAATACCCACCCATGCTGGTGCCCTCGTGGGGCCGCACAGGTTGGGGGCTTTCTGGGAGAGTTGGAAGGCCAGGCTATAGGAGGAAATGTGCGGTAGACAGAGACCTCCAGCTGATTTGTCAGTCCAAATCTAACAGCCCTCAGTCTAGGGTGCCGGCCACTTCAGATGTATGACTGGATGTCAGTTTCTATGCCCAAAAGAAGCGAAGCGGGCACTCTCAAGGGTAGCTTACTGAAGGCGTACTTGTATCTGGGCGCGACCGTCATCTTCTCAGTTTGCACTCTGCCTCAGAGGGAAAGGTTAGGATGTTGCCATTTGAGGAAGTCCTGCTTAGACCGGTCTCAGAGGAGTAGGAGGTTGCCCTCAACTATCCTCTTCAGGCCACAGGTCACCCTGATTCCTAGGTATTGTAGGCCCTGCGGCACCCATTGTATGCCTCTAGTGTATAGACATTCTCTGTTGGTCTCTCTCAATAGTGACAAAGCCTCGCACTTCGTCCAGCTAATTTTATAGCCTGAGAGGCAGGAGAAGGTGTCTATCCGTCACAGTCTGGTTTTCGTCCTGGGCATAGTACCGAATTGGCTCTGCTTGGTGTTACAGAATATCTTAGGCAGCAGCTTGACTGCGGTGGTACGGCAGCACTCATCTTATTGGACTTGAGCGTGGCCTTCGACAGGGTCTCACACTCCATCTTGGTGGATCGTCTTGAAGCCTCGGGTATTATAGGAGTAGCCTTGCAGTGATTGATCTCGTTTTTAAAGGATCGTTCATTTCAAGTCTTCTCTCATACCACTAAATCTGATTCAGTAGCCCTAACATCAGGAGTACAGCAGGGTTCGATTTTGAGTCCTCTGCTTTTTAATCTTTATGTTCGCCCTTTGGCGGACATTGCAGAATAGTCTGGGTTGACTATTTTCTCTTACGCAGATGATACCCAGATCGTTTTCTCTCTTTCATCTGCTCAGCATCAGGATTCTTCCTTGCTCCAGCTCGGACTGCGTAATATCTCTCTGTGGATGTCTAGTAATGCTTTAAAGCTGAACGGCTCTAAAACTGAGGTCCTCATTCTGGGAAACGATCCTGATCTATGGGGAGCAAACCATTGGCCTGACTCTCTGGGGCCTCTACCTGCTCCGGTTCCGAAGGTGAAGAACTTGGGTGTTATCATTGATAATAATCTCCCTTAGAGCCCAAGTGTCTGGAGTCACCGCAACATGCTTTGCGGTTCTCAAGTGGCTAAAAAAAATCCTTTGGTTAATTCCACATACAGCCCAAAGAATGTGGTGCAGACAATGGTGATCTCCAGACTTGACTATGGCAATGTACTGTACTTGGGCGCAGATAAGGCCGCTGTTCATCGTTTACAGGCCATTCAAAACGTGGCCGCTCGCCTGCTTTTTCGGTTGCCTCGACAAGCCTCTATCTCTCCTTTGCTCCTTTAACTTCATTGGCTTAAGGTAAATAAACGCATTGAGTTTAAGGCTCTATGTTATATGTTTCGAGCTAAGCATGGCTTGGCTCCCTCGTACATAAAAAGCCTGGTCAAATCTTACCTACCTACCCGTCAGTTGAGATCGGCCAGCCACTATCTTTTTTCTGTTCCCAGAGTGAGGCTGACCCGTATGCGAGGCCGCTCGCTTTCCTACCTTGTACCTAAACTGTGGAATTCCCTTCCTTTGGAACTTAGGACCTGTCAGTCTCTTTTGGCTTTTCGTAAAAAGCTAAAAACTTTTCTTTATAACCAAGTTTAATCCCTTTGTTTCAGATATCTGCAATCTCGCTTGCCCTGTTTAGCGCCGGGAAACCCTGTTGGGTAGCTGTGCGCTGTATAAATCTTTTAAATAAAATAAATATTGAACGTGGCTGATGTCAGTGTGGAGTCTGGGCTTGAAAAGAAGATGAGAATGCTGTCCATGTAGAGGAGCGCCTTCACCTCAGTGTCTCCGATGAATATTCTGCTCACTTCTGCCAAGAGGTGTATGGCGATAGACAGGGGCTCAAGCACCAGGAGAAATAGCAGCGGGGAGAGTGGGCAGCCTTGTTGCATGCCCCAACGAACCAGGAACATGTCGGACAGGAAGGCACCATAGTTGTCTTCCACCACTGGTGAGTCATAGAAGAGTCGAACCTTAGAGATAAAATCTTCCAGAGGCCAATCTTCATCATAACTCTGAAGAGGAAAGGCCACTCCATATGGTCAAATGCCTTTTCGGCGTTCAGAGGGGGAGCACCAAGCTGAAATACCATAGAAGACGGTAGAGAGTTCTTAGGAAGGTTCAGCCTGGAAGAAAGCCAACCAGTGAAGAATGGATCAGTTGCAGGATTACTTTACCTAGCTGGGTCTGCAAGATTTTGGCCAGAATCTTCTGATCCGTGTTGATAAAAAAGATCGGGCATTAGCTGGTGCACTCTTAATGGAGCTTTGCCTTCCTTAGGGATGACAGTGATGGTGACTTTGTTGGTATCCAGAACCAAAGAGCCTTGCTCTGCAGCCTCCTTATAGGCATGTCAGGAGCAGGGCCAGTGTCAGTTTTCCTGTCTAATAAAACTCCCCAGGAAACCCATCTTCTCCTGGGATTTGCGATTGGGGCACACTGATATGGCTTCCGCCACCTCGTCCTCTGTGATATCTCCCTCTAACAGCGCTTGACCCTCTTCTTTTTTAGAGGGCAGATGTAGCGGCTTCAGTACGTCTTCAATCTGTGTCTGTGTGGAGGTAAATTCTGAGTGGTAAAGCGTGGAGTAGAACTCAGCAATTCTCCCCACAGTGACAGCCAGCTGCGACTCATGATGGCGCAGCTGTGCTTCAAGAAAGCATCCAGCTTTTTCACCCTGATCATATTTATGCCATCATAGTTTCACTAAGCCTTTTTCTCCTGCGACTGTAAATAATGCATTCAATCGCCCTACAAATGGGCGTCCATGGAGATGACTTATACTGCCGTGGAGGTCAGTCACCTCCACTCCTGGAGAATGGTGTGGGACTGAAATTTGCAGAGTCTTGCATCATGACTGCCCTCAGGGCAGCCTTCCCAGCTGCACCGAGCGTCTGAGTCAAGGCGACAGAGCCTATGTGTCTTGTAAGTAGGAGCGAATGTGGGCGCAGAGATTTTCCTTGAGCTCTGAGAGGGTGTAGGCAAAGGCCCGCATCCGCCAGCACGTGTGTGGAGGAGGGGGTGGAGTGTGTGTGGGGCCCAGGTCCATGTTCAGGCAAACCATGCCATGGTTCATAACAACTGCCTCCTGAATGGCACTGTCCGTAACAAAGGAAAGGAGCGGATTCTTCAATAGGAAGTAATCGATACAGGATCCGGTGTCGTGGGGGCAGGAGAGAAAAGTATATTTCCTATCTACAGGGTGCAAGAGGTGTCACACGTCCATTATGGTGTGGTCCGACATTAGATCATGCAGTAGAGCCGTCTGACTGGATACGGGGCTCTTTCGCACCTGTACGATCCAAGAACGCCAAGTTCCAGCTGCCTCCCAGATACAGGGGGGTCCAATGCAAGCTCATGAGCATGCGGAAGAGGCTGGCCAGGAAGTGGGTATTATCGGAATTGGGTGCATAGATGGAGCCCAGAACCAGTGTCCTGTCTGGGAAACGGACTTTGGCAAATGTCCAGCACCCTTCATCATTCACCCAGGTCTTAAGTATTCTGCAGGGGAGGTTCCATCAGAGAAAGATGGCTACACCACACTTCTTTGAACATCTGTGGGTGTAAGAGAGCAGGGCATTTGTTCCTTGTGTGTGGCTACTTCTAAGCACTGTGCCTGCCTAGTCTAATTTGAGTTTAGGAGACTCCGCAGTAGATAAGTGGGTTTCTTAGTGGAGTGCAATATCTACCCGTTTTGTTCTCAGTTAATGAAGTAGTTCTCAGGTAATGAATCTGTAGTAATGGGGAGCGCCAGCATGGATCTGCTATCGCCTGGTCGTGGGCAATGGAAACTGAGTGATGGCAAAAGACGCTTGGGGGGGATTAGGGCAGGGAGATAGAGGGATGGGGCTTCAGGGAGGAGGATTAGGGAGGGAAAGATGAGTACTCGTGGTGTTGAGCTAAGACCGACACCCTTCAGTGTCAGTTCCCCTCTGGCCCTCGTTATGAGGCATGGAGTGTGCTAGAAAGGCAGAAGGGCGTGCTAGGCATAAAAGCAGGTACAGGGTGGATGGTTGGGGGGGCGGGGGGGAAGAGACAGAGATAGAGAGACACACACACACACCCTGGAGTACCTAATCATGCAACCTTCCCTGGGACTTATACTCTATAATGCAGGTATTCCAGCCTGCGGCCCCAAGCACTCTTCAAACAAGTCTGTTAGTTAGGCACTATAATGTAATCTACCCTTGATTTTCTAAAAGAAGACTTAAATCTTCTATAAAATGGAAGGCTGTTGCAAGCAATTACACAGCTAAATTGGGAGCTCCAAATACTTAAATCTGGTAAAGTGCCTTGGCAGCGCATCAACAAAAGTGCCATAATAGAGCACTATAATCTGACCAACACAAAGAGTCATGGGTAAAAAAAGAAACAAGAAGCCACTTATACCCTGTTACGTATCGAAGAAATGGAAGATGCCCTGTTTTGTGTAGCAGAAGGCTCACATCACTTGGCTCCTATATGGAGTAATTTCACTGCCCGCGACTACACTTTCCTCCACCTTGTCTGGGAGTTAAAATTTGAATTTGCTGGTTACACACACGACACTTCCTCATTTATAAGTGCAGCTGGCTGTTCAAATCCTCTAGATCATTCACTCTTATGTGATTACATCACTTTGCATAGCATAGAGCGGGTAGCCCTTTGAAATGAGACGGGATTAAGCTGCAGATTGGTAGCGGCACATTTCATCCGTCCCAGACCAACATACACTCATGAATAATGGGTCCTATTTAGTAATCACAAGTGATACATGTTGCGTAGTGACCCAAGGCCAACTGTATCTGTTCACTTTATCAGGAATAAAATGTTGTGGGGTGATCTTGTACCCTCCTTCTAAAAAACTGTTTGAAAATGTCCTTTGGCTAGAATAGACATAGATAATATGCGCCTTGATAAGTTGAATAAACATGTTGCTGTCTTAATACAGAAGAAGGTCTTCTTCACCTCAGTGGCAGAAACTTTTGACCTACAAACAGCCCGTTCTGCTTCCAGATTCAAACACTCCTGTAACGCAGTATCCCAACTCACTTTGCAGACTTCGTGCACACCATTTCTAGCTTATCCAGCACAAGTGGCATATAACATTTCTTCCAGAACGTTGATCTGGTTTATTGACTATTTTTAAAATCCTATTTTGCTGCATAAACTATTTACAGGAAACTGTTTTGGAAGTTCCGCTGGAAACTACCCCAGTGGATATAGTAGACATGAAATAAGTGCTATTTTATTTTTGTTTATTTTATTTATTTATAAAGCGGCCGAATCACCCCATCAGGGTATCTCCACGCTCGAACTGCTATAGGACTCCAAGGGGATGCTAGATTAGAATAAAGTCGCTTTTAACATCTTTCTAAACTTTAGATAGTCCATACATAGTCGTAAGTGGATGGGGAGTTGGTTCCAGTATCGTGGGGCCAGGTGGACCTCTAACAATGAACCAAGGCTGTCATTGCAGAGCATTGCGGTTGTCAATTGTAAAATATGCACATTATGATGGGCAAGTCGCTCTTCCAACATTAGAGCAAACAACTGCTTTGATGCTTGAAATATCAATGTCTTTAAGAGCCAACAAAATATAAACAAGGTATGCAGTTCCTAGACAGAACAAAGAAAGACCAAGTCGGATGGTTCTGAGGTAAGTAATATGCTCCAATAGGAGCACGGGCTCTCACCCACCGGATGGGTGTCATGCTTCATCATTGGGCAAGCTTCTTGTTGGGCCAGCGCTGAAATGCCCAACAGGCACCAACAAGGGGACACTTTGCCGAAGATCTTTTTAGAATAGCCGTTTGATGAAGTGAGGGTGTGTGGGCTAAAAATGTATTGTAGTTAGGTGCAAAAAGTGAATTAAAGTAGGTAAAGTGATGCTCAGGAACAATCAGTTTTATGAATGAGATCACTAGCCTAGTTAAAATCGTGTCTGCTACCTCAGGATATAATGGTCCTAGATAGCTTAGAGGGCTAAGGATTTACTTGGTTATCATGTTTCTCGCCTTGAGAGAGCATGAAATCCACGACCGCTCTTAGGAACATGATTGGATCCCTACTTTGAACTAAGTTTGGCCTTATAAGCTATTCGTCTTTTCCGTCCGATGACTTTAGAACTTTGAACTGTTCTTTGTGACGTTTTGTACTGTAATTGGTGATCCTCGTCGATACTCTTTTGGGCCCTCCAGAAGCCTTGTATTGGCGAAACGCGTTGGCTGCATGTTTTCTGCTCATTTGTGAAGAAGAGAACGAATAAAAAGAATACACACAAGCAGAGGATTGACTAGTTTTGCTTACATTGATCCATATTGCAACTTTTTGTTCAAACAACTGTTTGGTTGCCTCTCGATTATGTATAAATGATTCAAATGTTCGACTAAATGGTCGCTTGTCGATAGATGTGGGTAACCATTTGTATTATAAAGGCAGTGAGTATGTCAGGTAGTGCAGCACAAGGTTCCCTAGCTGCCAAAATCTGTACAATTCTATTGTGACTGGCACGTGGTCCGAGAGATGGATCAAACAGACATCTAATTTAGTTGTGATGTGAATTAGAGCATTGTTTATTAATATTAAGTCTATTCATGAATAGGATCCGTGCACATGGGTGAAAAACATGTAGTCTAGTAAATCCTCTTTTTTTTTTTTTAACCTATTTTTGTCAGCATTTCACAATTATATAAATGAATTTTACAGGTACGAGTTATCATATAACAGTTCTGGAGCTGCAAATCTGTGCATGTCAGGTTCCAATTTTACACATGAAATCGAAAATATTTTCATTATGTATTCCTAACAGCAGCTTCCAATATACCTGATACTTTTACATTCCATACCTTGCCATATAATTTCCCCAGGGGATTTCTTCATCATTGCACTTGCAGACATTTCCTGCCCATTTATTAACTAATAATAAAAACAAACTAAACTTTGTGGTGTAGTGCCTCGTAATGTGTTTGTTACATCGTATGTGTTCACGGGTATGCCTCTTAGTCTGTCATGGGGCTCCTAAATCCGGATCATGTCTCCATGTGTATGTAGCCATTTGTTGTTACAGTAGGGAACCTATTGGTTTTGGGGGTCCCATATCAGGGGTGTCTTCCCTCAAGTCTTCTGCTATTTCATCTCTCATCAGTTTCCTCGCTATTCCATAACTCCCAATCTCTCATCACCTCCGCCCACAAATCCGCGATGGGGCGTTTACGTATTCCTTTCGAGTCCTCTTTCTGAAGGGTCTTCAGTTCTGCCCTAGACTAGATGTCAAAATTTTTCTCCCAAGTTGTTATCAAAGGGGTGGTGTTTGCTAACCATTGCTGCGCAATCTGCATTCAAGCCAGGACCAGCGCTAAATCGATAAACCTATTCCCTATTTTTTTTGCTTTGGGTCTGGGGAAGAGGCCCAGCAGACAGATCGCGGGTGTGTTTGGAAACGTACGGGCCAGCGTCTACCCAATCTCGGTCAAAACCTTTTCCCAAAAGTCCTTCAAATGTATGCATTCCCACATCATATGTATAAAGCCTGCGTCCATCAAGCCACATCTGGCATAGGATCTATTGCCCCCCCCTCTCATTACATTCAGTCTGTGTGGGGTCATGTGCATATAGTTAAACTGAATAGTCTTCAAATTTGAGTTTCTGGATACCGTTTTTGACCCTCTCGGAGCTCGCGCCCACTCCTTATCTGTCGGGGGTTTCCAAATGATCTCGTCCCATCTACCTCTAGTGCGGTTTAGTTGTTTTGTAACTGATTCGAGTAGTGATTGGTATAACCATTTCACTAAGTGTTGAGCGGCCCCCCGGGTTAGCAGCGTTTGAAGCACTCTGTGGGTAGAGGGCTCAGTTAAGCTACCCTGCCATAGGTCAGGAAATGTTTGTACCAGTGAATGGTAGGTCAGGAACTGGCCATGTGGTAAGTCATAATGAGCCATTAGCTCGTCCATGGGCATTAATGTTCCCAGGTGGAAACAATCTCCCACCATTGTAATCCCGGCTTCTGTCCACGCCGCTAGTTTAGCTCTTAAGTAGGGGGCCAACAGGTTCCCAAATGGGATTCCTATAAGTGGTATTTCCGGCGCATAGGGGTGTCCCTTTTCCGTGCGTCTGAGGCACCTCCTCCAGCAATACATGGCCATCTTCAGCAACACATTGGGGTAGAGGGGCGCACTTTCTGGTGCACCACTTTAGCCACTAACCGACCCTGGTTATGTCCCCCGTTTATCTCTCCTAAATGCTCCACATTCCGACCATCTAACCACTGGGCTAGCCTTTGCAGCTGAGCCGCTAGGTAATATAGTTCGAAATCTGGGACGCCCAGTCCTCCATTCTCTGCTGTTCCTTGCGTTATTTCCAGGGCTACCCTATTTCGTCCCCCATCCCAGATCAGTTTCCGAAGCAGCTAATTCTGAGAACCATTTCGGCGGTATCACCACCGGAAGGTTCACAAAGTGGTACAGTAATCTCAGTAACATAATCATTTTTGAAAGTGCCACTCTAGCCATCAGTGGCAGCTTGAGGGAGCGCCAGAATTGTACAGACGCTTTCAGTGATCTAACAATCGGATTAAGGTTGCCCTCGCGCAGGTCATCTAACTTATGAAAGACCTGGACTCATAGATACTTAAATGAGCGGGGGCCCACACCAAACCTGTCGGAGTGTTTCCTGCTGCGTCTGGTTTACCTGTAGAGGAAAGGTGTAGGTTTTAGATTTATTAACTTTGAGCCCTGCCAAGATCGCATAATCATCTATCACCGCTAAAGCCCGCTGTGCTCCTGTCCCCCCATCTCTTATATACAATAGTAGGTCGCCTGCATAGAGGGAGATCATATGGGCTTTGGATCCTAGCTGGACTCCGAGAAGACATTCTTGTTTTCGAAAATTGTCGCCAGGGGTTCTATTGCGATAGCGAACAACAATGGAGACAGAGGGCATCCCTGTCTGGTGCCCCTATATATATATGATAGGGTTCCGAGATCACTTCAATCGTCCTCACACGTGCAGTTGGGAGTGTACATAGAACTTTTACCCATCTAATCCAGTCCTCCCCCATTCCCATCACTTCCATCGTGCCTTCAAGGAAGTCCCATCTTACCGAATAAAAGGCCTTCTCTAAATCGATAGATACTATCAATGCATCTGGGTATTGATCTCTGCCTGGGTGGTGCAACACAGAGAACAGGCTTCGTAGATTTTCAGAGGTGGATCGGGTCGGCACAAACCCGTTCTGGTCCGTGTGTATTAAGGTAGTCATGTATAGCATTAGGCGTGTGGCCAAGATCTTACTCAGAATGTTAAAATCGGTGCTATGCATCGAGAGTGGGTGGAAATCTGACACCTGTGGGTGTGGGTTTTTAGTTTTGGGGTGAGGCACTATCAGGGCGTCCCTGGTCGAGATGGGTAGTTCCCTCACATCCCACGTTTCGGTGTATAGCTCCATTATTTTTGGTACTAGGGTCTGGGCATTCTTAGAATAAAACTCCACCGGCAGCCCATCTGGGCCGGGAGTTTTCCCACCGAGCCATCTCTTTTATTGCTGCCCTGATCTCCATCTCAGTAGTCTGCCCCCCCAGGGTGGCTCGTTGGTCAGGCGGTATCGCCGTGAGGGGGAGGGGTGCTAAGTAATTTGTTATGGTCTCCCTCTGTTGCAGTCTGGGCTCACAGTATAACTGGGCATAGTAAGTTCGGAAAGCGTGATTTATTTCTCTAGGGTGATGTGTAATCCCTCTGTCCGATAATTGCATCTGGGATATAGGGGACCTCCCATGTTCAGGCCGGATCAACCATGCAAGTAGTCTGCCCGCCCTACCTCCCTCCATATGTATTCGTCCACTATATTCACGTATGTTGAAGTTTTTTGGTCGCTCCAGCGCTTCGTCATGTCTCCGCCTCACGCCCCGCAGCTCATCACGGGCGCCCTAATCCATAAACAAGCCGGTTTCTTTCACCTGTAGTTGGGCTTCCAGATTAGTGATCTCCTCCAATATTTCCCTCCGTATCCCTACTTTATGGCCCATGCATTGTCTACGTATTACCACCTTGAAGCCTCCCATTCAGTTGCCCTGGTGGTGGCTGTATTTTGATTGCTCCGAAAGTATTGTCCTATGGCTGTCTGTAGTGCCGTGTGGAACGGACCATCTTCCAACAGATTAGGGTCTAGTCGTCAGGTGGGAGTCCGCCTGGGCTCCGACCATGGGCGGAAACACAGCAATTTGGGGTTGTGGTCAGATATAGTGCGCCCCAAGTATTCTGTGTGAGTGATGGACCGTCGTAAGCCACTAGAGCAAACATACATATCAAGTCTGGTATGTAACTTATACAAGGGGGAACAATACAAGTAACCCCTCTCATTTCCATGTTGCAGTCTCCAAATATCTCCCATGTCCCAACCCTCTAGCTACTCCTGAAAACCCTTAGTCACCTTGGCTACTGGGGTATTGTTCAGCGGGGGGGGGGTTGACCTATCCATCGCAATGTCAGCCACGCAGTTAAAATCCCCCTCCCCCCCCGCAATACACGGGAGGTATCCAGCTCAGAGAGGTGTTTCGATACGCTGTGTAGGAACTGAATCTGATCGTGGTTCGGTGCATAAATGCTCCCAAGTGTGAGTTCCCTGCCAAGTATCCTCCACTGAAGCAGGACATATCTGCCCTCTGGGTCCGTGAGAACCTTGCTTACTTCAGTGGGGGCGCCTGCTCTAATACATATAACAGTTCCCCTCGAAAATGCAGAATATGTGGTAGCATACAGGTTTTCCCGCCATCGACGTCTGAGTCGAATACTCTCTTCCAGTGTGAGGTGCTTTTCCTGTAGCATCGCTACTTGTATACCCCGGCGCATGAGATAACTATGTATTTTGTGTCTTTTGGACATTACCCCATACTCCTTACATTCCAGGAAAGCATCTTAATGTCATGGTGTACTAAATGCATGGTTGAGTTCACCTTGAGTTACACCTCCCCTCCTTCCCCCTCCAGGTCCCCCCAATTTGTACAAACTTCCTGGCATACCATAGTAACAGTCTGTCGGAGACCACCACATTTCCCCAACAATTAACTCCCTTTCCCCTGGGCAGCTCCGCAACGGCGGGCCGCCCAAACCTGTAAAAAAGAAAACCATTAATACAAGATTGTCCTACGGTCTCTGTGGATCAGGACTCTCTTGGTAGGGATGCGTAAGAGGTTAGTTTCTGTGGGCGGCGTCCGCTCAGGCCTCAAAATCTTCTGACAGGGATCTGAGTCCCTCCCTCTGCCGAGACCCATGAATCTCATCAGTCTAGTGTTCGTGTCTCCTCACCGTGGGGCACAGTAGCCAGCGTCAGATGATACCATCAGTTGTTTGTGCAGTGACATCAAGCATATTCACCTCACTTCTGGCCGAGGCCCCGGGATCACAGTCCCCCACAATACGTTCCGAAGACTTGTCGGAGTGACTTTTCTCTGTACGGTGTGTCAGGACCTCGGCAATGGCTTGCAGAGCTGCTTTTCTTTCTTGTGCCGTTTGAGATGCAGTAGGTTTCCTTAGTGTGGCCCTCCTTGACGAGCGCCGCAGACGTTTTTGTTGCGGTAAGGGGAGTTTGGAACCATGTGGGTCATCTCGGACCATCGGGCCACCCTTTTTATAGGTCTCCAACCATGACCACACCTCTTCTGTTGAGTCGCAAAAGTGCGTGGATCTAAAAGGGCCATGACTCGATGCGAGAGAGGGAGACGAGAGAACATAGTGATTGACCGATGGCCGATACTTGTTTCATGCTCTCATTACTTTGTAAACTGTTGATTTCAAGTCATACTGAATAAATAAAGCTTTGAAGAAAAAAAAAAAGTGCGTGGATCCATCCAAGGTGATTCGCAACTTCGCGGGGAACAGTAGGGAATATCTAACTCCCTCTTCTCTCAGTGCCTTCTTGGCCTCTAAGAAGGAGGCACGTTGAGCCTGCACTTTGGCTCTGAAGTCTGGAAAAATGGACATTCTGCTGTTGTCCATAGGGTAAGGACCATTAGTACGAGCCTATTGTATTAAAATGTCCGGTCCTTATAATGTAAGAGGCGCGCCACCACCGGCCGAGGGGGTCTCCCCAGTGCCAGCGGGCGAGACGGGACTCATTTGTGCCCTCTCCAGTGCAAAGAAGGGTGTGAGCAGGTTCGGGCCATGACGGTCTTCATCCAATCTTCCAGGAAGGCCACCATGTCCTCGTGTTCCTTATTTTCGGGTATTCTCACCACACGGATATTATTTCATCTGTTTCTCGCTTCAGCGTCTTCTGCCCATCTTTCCAGAGTGGCGACTCTTGTTACCAGATTGTCCAGCCGATTGGATGCGGATTTGCAGTCTGGTTGTATCGTTTCAATTGTTTGCTCCACCGTTTTCATCCTATCTACTAGTTTGTAGTGTTCTGTCTGTAGGAGACCAAGGCCAACCGAGACCGCCCCTATGTCCTGTTGCAGCGCCGTTTTAGTGTAAGCGATGGCCGCTAATATTTTATCAAGGGGATTATGGAGTACCTGGTCTGATTGCCCCAGGACCTCAGGATCCGCAATGGTGAGTATGGGTTGCGTGTCTCCATCCTCCACAGTGGCACCTCTCTGTTTCTGCCGTGCCTTGCCCATATTGAGGTCTTGTTAAGATTCCAGGGGGTCTCTTCCTGTAACCAGTCAGGTCCCCCAGTTCCTCCACCGGCTAGCCCGTAGCTTCCCCTTCCCAGTGTGAGGTGAATTATTACGAGCAGGCCACTCAACCTCGCTCCAGGTGCGCCCTGCTGTCACTTATTCTGTTACTTCTAGCGTGTTACCTCCTCACCAAGAGTCTGCCGTGTTTACCTCTGGGGGTGCTGGCGTGATACCGCTGGGCAAGTCTTTTTGTTTCTCTGCGCTCAGGTCTACATGCTCTCTGAGCCCGTACGTCGATGTATGTAACAGTTTCACTTCTGAGTAGGGACCTTAGGGCCTCAGGCCAGAACAACGATACCCCAATGCACGCTTCGTCAGCAATTCACCGTGAAGGGGTTATCCGAGGACGCAGCCGGGCCACCGTGTTGCTCTACTGTGCCGGGACATAAATGTCTCCAGTCTCAGGCTCCTCCAATACTCCGCAGTTTCTCACCGCGCGTGACCACATATCCTGGGGTGAACAAGAGGGAGGGCCGCCTCCTGAACCCTGTGTAGTTCCAGCCCCCTGCAGAGACCGGTTCAGAACGCACTATCTTCGATTCGCACCCTGGATCTTGATAGATCAACTGGAGTCCGACAGCCTCAGGTAGTAACTTGGTTCAGCACACTTCCCCTAGGGGCTCTCCCAGGCCAAGCCGCCCGCGTGGCACCTCACCTTATGTAGTCCAAGGTGCTTCACCGATCTGCCATCCACCCATAGCTGTTGATGCCTCTGTAATAAACAGGCTCCAGATGGGCCCCACCATTGAGGCTCACAGTCGTCTATTGCCCCTGGTCTGGCCCTCCCCGCTGCCCACTTCTCCGGGGCCTGGACCCGCACCCCTGGCTCCCCGCTCTCCCCTCCGGGGTGCCTCGGTTCTCGTAGGCCAGCAGGCAGTCAATCGCTCCTCAGAGCGCAGTGCCGGCGCACTCCATCAGGGGGAGTGTTATGGTTGCTGCCGTGCCCGCCTGGTTGCACATCCACTCCGGGCCGTGGTTTTCAGGCTGCTCACAAGGTCCGGTGGCATTCCTCTTTCCACTGCCCCGCTGCTTCTCCACAGTAGGTCGGGCACCGTCGGGTGCACTGCTGGGGCGGCCGTTTCTGCTCAGTTCGGCCTCTTTCCAAAGACGTCACAGGCACTCAGGACCTGCACACTCTCCCCCCCCCCAGGGGCCGCGGCTCACTTGTAACTGTTGGCCCGTTTCCTCAAGGCATCACTGGATTCACCTCTGCGTTCAGCGGATGCCCGTCTGGGCGTATCTCTACGACAGCCCGCGGCTTTCAGGATGCCCGCGGGAGCCAGTCTAGTGAATCCTTATGCTGTTCCTGTCGGATATCTCGCATTTTCTGTGAGTATTTCAGTTTTATTTTTAGAGAATGCCCCAAGGTGGGTTGAGGTTACACTTTCTCTGTCTACTTGAGGATCCCACACTAAGCTCAAGTCCCCCCAATAAGGCAACGTCTTCTTCTGCAAATTCACTTTTGTGGCAATTTGAGTTAAAAAGAAAGTGTCTTGACCTGTATTAGGTGAATACAGTGTCTTTCTAATGTTGTTCTAGCCTTCGAGTGACCCTTTTAACATCAAGTACCCTTCCCTCCTTGCGTTTTTTGATTTCTACAGGAACAAAGGGGCGGGATCTAGGAAAGAACAAGGCCTCTTCATTATGTTGGGAGATGCTGGAGGAATGATATGCCGATTGATAATATTTGTACCAGAGTTGCGTCTCTTTAGAGTGTTTAAGATGCATCTCTCGTAAAGTTACCATGCCACTTCTAGTGTCCCAAATGAACTTCCAGATCTAGATCTTTTGTTTGGGGAGTTAAAGTCCCCTGGCATTGAAAGAGATTATTTTACCAATTACTTGGGCTGAGTCAGCAAGCCATATTAATTGTCAATATGGGATTTCTCTGAATAATGCTGCATTATAAAAAGACCTCACTAGGCTGAAGGCTTTGCAGGACTACAAAGCATAGTTGTAGGTGGGCAACTAGTTCCATTGTGCAAGTATCTTGTTGTTCCCCTAAACTTTAAACTAGAGACTAATAACGGTGTTGGCATAAAACAATTTATAAAACTAGGTGGTGCATTACTGGGTTCCCCAAACCCCCACCCCCATTGGAAATCCTGCTATGCCATAATCTGATGGGTTCCCTGAGCATCCTTGAGGCATGCCATTCTATCGAATAGCCATCCTTCACCTCCAAACATCTCCCCTCTCCTCCCCTGCACCTCCCCTATGTAGCTTAATGTTCATACAGATAAATGTGGCCCAAAACCTCTCTCAGCTATTGTTCAGACCTACAGCAATCATTAGGGTCATGGCTTTCATACAATAGCCTTTGTTTAAGTTTGATGGGATTATACTCTAATATGGGAGCAGTGTGAGATCACCATGTGAAAAGTATTGTGGTGAGTCACTACTCAACTATCTAGGTCTGTTCAGTTTCAAATATGTCATGGCCCCCGTTTCGAATTTTGGCTTGGTCCACTCAGATGCTGAGGTTGCGTCGTTCCCCATGCATCTTGTGGCGGGTGATTACTCTTATCCCTTACCCCCCCTGAGTGGTCAATGGTGCGTTGTGGTCTTCAAGGCGTAGTTCCAGTATTTGATCAGCTTCTGTTAGTCTGGCTGTTTGGTGGAATTTTTTTGACAGAATACAACAGCAATACCAAGAGGATATAACCATCAATATTGTGTTTATTGCTGCAGTTTATCCGTGATAAGGCGGAATTGTTGTCTCCTCAATACTTTGCTAGAGCAATACCTTGGAACAGTGTGCAGTCAAAATCTTGGAAGCGAATAGTGTCTTGAAGGAGCACTGCCTGGAGTACCTTTTTAGTTGATGGTTGTGCATTATGGTCTTTTGAAGTCGTAGGGATTTCTCCTTCTGACCCTATGAACTCTAATCTAATTTTATGGTTCCCGGTTCTGCGTGGGTCAGTTTTGCAAACTGCCCAGTACCAATTGTCTCAGATCCGAGCCTTCCGCCTCTCCTTGTAGTTATCTGATTCTGATATTATCAAATTATATGTGGTTTTCTAGATCTTCCATTTTTAGAGCCCCAATGTTAGCCTGTACTCACAATTCTGAAACTTGGCTAGTAAGTTGTAGGGTGGTGTCTTTAAGTCACTATATTGTAGATTCAGCTTCTATGATTCTTGAACTAGCTACATCGATGTTGCAGCGAACAGTGGCTATGTTCTTTGTGCAGATTAAAGTAAAGTGCAGGTCTCCTATCTCTTTGGGAAAATTCTTCTTGGAGTTTACTTTGAAAGTCTTGAGAATTTCAAGGAGGTCTGTTTTAGTGAGCGCCAATTTTCCGTTTTAAGACTTCTTTCCCCTGCTAGAAGCTGCTGTGTTGCTCAAAAATGGGTCTCCGTCTTTCCTGCAGAGTGCAAGAACACTTCACACTGACTTCTGAGTGGCCTTGTTAGGACACTTCCGGCACAAGGTTATTACAGCTACGTGGCACTGTGACTTTCACAGAGTACGTTGCGCAGATGGTAGTCATAACATTTTATACAGGCTTATAGGGTGGCAGAGTGCAGTGTCTGAATAAGGCCAGTAGCAGAAGAGACCTCTTTGTCCATGGTCAACGGGGTATCAAAGTGGCCACGGTGGCTCTGTCTCAAGGAGTTATCTGATGCTGTAACTTTCATGGTGTGTTTTGCGCAGATGGAAGTCCTCCATTTATTATGCAGGCTCATAATTTGCTAAAGTCTAGCACTTTCGTTATTAGGCAATCTGTATTATTATTATTATGCCACTAGAAAATGAAACTTCACCATCTATGATCTAGAGTGGAGCAGAACGGCCACCACAGCTCTGTCTCAAGGTGCGCCAAGCGTCTACACCCTGATTCTCAAACAGTGGGCGCAGCCTGACAAAAGCTGTCCACAGTTTCCGATGGTAAGAGTGTTCCTTCAATGTAACAATAGTAAGGGACTTGTAACTCCTATGGCGAGATCTGGTGTCAAGGAACTGCCTCTTCTTGGTGAATCAATGAGGTGGCCTGGTCCACAAATCCCAGTGGCATGCAATATTAAGGAAGTGAGCCTTAACCATAGCTCCCAATCATTGCTCCAGCTGTCAGAGGTCTATTAGTGTCTTGCAGACCTTCTGGGAGGCCTGTGCCTGGCATTTGGTAGGATTTGGGTGTTGCAGCCATTATAGTTGAAAGGGACATCTTCATCAGTTTGTGATCTTCTCTCAGGACCTTCTTGCAGCAGGGGTTGTCATCCGCCACCGATCAACCAGCTGGTGCTACTTGTCTTCCTTAGGGGAAGCTACACAGGGATGGTGGGTCAGACCCCTACCGGAGTGTGGCCCTTTGACTCTCAGCATGCCCTATATATATTTTTTTTTCTAAACATAAATCTACGTAGGGAGTAACATTCTTGTGTAAAGTCAGGAAACCATGAACCCTTTATCCACTGAAGGTGCTCCACAAATGTGGAACACTGCCACCAAATTGGAAACTAGAAGCAGATGGAAGTCTTCATGCAGAACTCTCCCCTTCAAGAAACAAAGCCTAATGACTTTATGGTCACTCCCGGGAGTATGAACCACTTGAGGGTTGCTCATTTTACTTCCCTGAGTGATTTTTGAAATTTAGATTCTTAGCCCACATAATGGTTTACTCTATACATATATCATTAGATGAAGGCTGTTTATCTGTACACCTCTGTGCGCCTTGCCTATAGATATCTTTCTGTTAGCATATACATGTTAAGTTGTTCAATTATATGGAGAATATTGATTTGCGACAAAATGTGTTCTGGTCACAGTCCCTGTCCCAATGAAGATCTCCTTAAGCAGAGTATTTGAGGGTCTGAGCCCAAGCCCACTATCTTCAAAAGAGCGAACAAAAGAAAAAAGGAACTTGCGTATCCCAACATTTCATAGAAACACATGTACATTCTCTCCCACCCCCCCTTCCCCCCCCGCCCCCATCCCCAGAGTGCATTGAGAGAATGCATAGTGCACAACTAGAGGCATTTTGCTCAGCGTAAAGAATGAGTACTTTACTTTGTGGGTCTGATTTTCCATAGCATAAGCTTTGTATATATGAATGTGAAACAATGACAGAATAATTATCCCATATTTATCACGTAGTGGGACTTTGATTCACAACTGTCTTTGTGTTGTCATACAGGATGAATGAACAATTGTGATTTTGTTTGAGTGAAAATGATTGTAGGTAAAATGAAAAGTGCCTATGTTGTGTGTTGTTGCAAAGTAAGTTGGGGACCTGTAGCCTTACCTCCATAGCAATATTTGGTATACATTTCTGAATAGGCTACAAAGATGGTGTAAATTGTTTTATACATAATGAAATTGGAGCATATAAATATTTCATGTGCTACTTCTACTTTCTTTGAAAAATACATAGAATTTGTGCACAGGATCTTTAACCGAGTAGGATGCCTTTTCTACAGACACATTTGGTCTCGGCAACAGTTTATTTGAACCTCTCAGAGTACAAGATGATGGCCAATGATGCAGTCAGGTCCAGATATCAGGGTCTTATTGTAGTCAAGGTACAGGGTGTAAAATTGAAGGCCTGCCCTACTGATCTTAAACAAGCCATCCGAGAGATCAGGGTAAAGGCTTCTGGTTTGGGGGTCAAGAAAGTGTGGAGTGTCTCAGGCAGGTAACAAAAAATTGGCCCTGTCATGGTAGAGTTTACAGATAATGACTAGTTAAGCAGAAAGTCCATTCTGGTTCGAATATCATAGGCCAGGACCTTTGGCAAGGGTGAAGTGGACAGAAAGCTGAATGGCACAATGGATGACGGAGTGTCGCTGTAACCCCTCCTTCAGCATTGTATGGTTTTAAATCTCTGAAGTTGACGAAAAAGCCTATTGACCGGTGGTCAATCAGGGATGTTCTTGCAGGTACTCTCTGGCAATGAGCCTGGGCCTGGCCATCTGCTCTGCATATCACAGTGAGGTTGCATGCTTCCGAGCTCGTCTCCAGTGTTCTTGGAAGCAGGATGTCTCCTTGAGGTTGTGTCCCTTAAAAACCAAAAGCAGTCATGCTCTTTCCAATTAGAAGTACCAGTTCACTTTATGTAGACTTTCCTTGAATTTAGTTAACTGCGCAGGGGTGATTTGTTGATGGACAATGACGGTCACCGCTTTTAGAGAGAGAAGGTATCTGAATAGGGCAGAGACCGCTTGCATGCCCTCTAGTACAGTTCATGCTTTCATATATATTTTAGTAACTTGTATTTAGCTCAGATTGTCACAGGTACGTAAATGTTTGGAATGGGATCTTCTCAGTTTTTGCTGTAGATGCTACTTTGTAAGTCAATGGTACACATAGCGAGTGAAAATAATGATCTTTATTGCTGTTTGCTTGGGCTCCTGCCTATGCATAGAACACGCTGCAGTCCACAATAGTGAACTGAGAACATGCATAAAAGAAACGTTTGGACCAAACCGAGTTTTGGGCCTTCTGAGCGATGTTGAGTTCCAGTGTGGTGCAAACTATCAGCACTGTACTGAGTTTGTGCAGCATTGTTGCTCCTCTTCTCTTGATAGGAAATATTGTATACCATTCTGGACGTTTGGAGCATTTTACTACGTCTACACATGTGGTGCAGTTTGGATGGTACATTAAGGGAATTGTGCACTTATTGTTGTATCTGAGTTTCCATAGGAAGAGGATTTTTGTTTATCTAATAACTTTGGCACCATTTGACAAATCTGCACGAAATTTTCCAAAAGAAAAACATTCATCCACCTTGGTTTCTTCATGGAAGGTTTTACGCAGATTCGTCTAGCGGGGGCCAAGCAAGGGGAGTGGGGAATCCCAAAAGTGCATTTTCCTGTGGTTTTCCTATAGTAAACTTGCTCTTTGATTTAACAAAAAAATGGTTGAACAAAATTACTCTAAATGTGGCAAACATTTAGAATTTTACACAGAAAGCTTGCCTTTTGCGATCTGGTGTATATTCATTCAGCCGCTTTGAGAAATTAGTGTTTAAATAGGGGTTTGGGTTAACCCAGAGAAAAAGTTTATCTTGATGGTTGGTCCTGAAATCACACAGTACCAAAAAATATTAAATATTCACCATTCTTATTGCCTGAGGAAGCTATTCCTCCCGTCTGTCATCCCAGTATCAAAGCTAGTACCGTGATACCGAATGGTCTGCTTGACTGGCTGCAATACTGAAGAAAATTTTGTGGCTGCCATTAAACGACTTCCGGACTCAGTACATGTTGGGAGGGAAATAAAAAAGGAACCCGTCTCTAAGTCAAATAATTTTTTTTTTTTAAAAGATACATATTATAATTATTATTTTGGGTCGCTAGTACCGCAGTACCAAAAAAACATTAAATAAAAAATGACAAGGGTCTGGTTATAGAGTAGACCTTGGGGTCAACTACCATTGTGCAAGCCAGAGGCTGTGTGCAGTGGCTATTGGCTGCCTGCAGTGAGTTGGGCACAGCATCATTGAACATGTCATGAGTAATGCAGTATGTGAGGTCATAAGCAGGCCATGATAATTACTTCTCTAACTGTAACAGGTGAATTTCAGTGTTTTTTATTTATAGTTCTTATATATTCTTATTTCATCTCCACGCTTAAATGTAATGTAACTTTAATGCTCGTTTTTTAAGCACATTTTTTGAGTCTTTTAGCACAAGCTAAGATCTTATTACCATACCTAAATATAATTTAATTCTGACCACTGTTTTGTTCAGTCGATTTGTGTTTAAAAGAAAATCATATTTCTAAGTTGTGCAATCTGCCAACCTGCGCCCGACCCTAGAGGAAGTGGCCAATCCCCGCTGGGCGCTGCCTTTGGCCAATCACAGCATGGGTCGGCTGCCAGGCCTCCAGACCCACTGCATGCGGCCAACCTCCACTGCATGAAACTGGAGCATGGCAGAATGGAATGTACCGACTTGAGACAGTAAAGCGCGGCGTCTGCAGACTGCCACTGCGTACAGTGCTCGTTGTTTCTATCATGTATTAGTATTTCAAAACCTGCCTGCTGCACAACGTCTCAGGTTCACTTTAGGGTCGTTTCCATTCATGTTTTAAAGCTTCTATAGCTTACAAAGAGATCATTTGTGAAGCGAAACACGAGAAGCGCTCTGGGAGAGAAATTGCTTTATTTGGCCTGATTCCTTTAATTACAGGACTGATGGGTTTATCGACATAACAATGAAAGATGATGTGCATTTTGCTTAAGGGACAGGCTCGTTTGTGCTGAAATGAAAGGATGAGCTGCCAGCGAGAACAGCGGTAGTTCCACTGTCACAGCATCCGCACACACCAACCTGCTCTTCGGAATGGGCGCCAGCAAAGGCCATCAGCCTATCACATTCCTTTGCAGCTTGTCAGAGAGCCAGTCTCTGTGTTAAAATGAAGAATTCACTCTTAAACGGGGTACACGTTGGAGCTGAAATGCCTGTTAATTAGTGATGTGATGCCTTCAGTTGGCCTTTAGAGCATCCACCTGTACCACTACTCTCAGATACCCTCGTGGTGTTTCGAAGGTAGCCAAAGGATTGAAATGCTGATGGTGGCTTATGAATATTTAACAGGACTACCGCATTACCGAGCTGTTAGCTGCTGGCTTGATGAAAATCGTAGTTCAATATAGTTCTTTTTTTCTGCAGCGCTACATGTTTCGCAGTATTTGCCAACAGTGTATCTAGTGTCAGTCGTGGAGAAACATTGAATTAGGGCTTACTGTGCACTGCTGGGGACCGTACTTGCTTTACCACGGTCAAATGTGCATTCAAAGATCAGGTTAAACCAGGGTATCTAATGGATTGATGACATGTACCTAAACAAGCTTTGACAAAGCCAATAGGTCTTGCCTGTGTGAGAGCTAATGGCTTTGCCAATGTCTTTTAGCTAAGTTGTATGGCTGCGTGGTTGCTGTTCAGCATGTCTACAAGTTAGTTGTGTGGCACAGAGGAGAGTGGTGTGGAGTGGATTAACGTAGAGTGCAGTGGAGTGGTGTAGAGTAGAGTTGCATAGTGTAGAGTGGGGTGGTGTAGTGTCGCGTGAAATATCATAGAGTACAGTACAGTGGCACTGACTGGAGAGGTGTAAAATGGAGTGGCGTAGAGTGCCATAGCGTGGCACTGTATAAAGTGGAGTAATGTTAGTGGCTTAGAGTATAGTGATTGGCGTTGAGTAGTGTGGCCTAGAGTGGATTGGCGTTGAGTGCATAGAGTGCCCGTAGAGTGCCGTAGACTGGCATTGTATTGAGTGAAGTAGCATGGAGTGGAGTGGCAGAGTAGCATTGTATGGCGTAGAGTGGTGTATAGTGGCAGGGTGGCATTGTATTGCGTAGAGTGGAAGAGTAGAGTGGCTTAGAGTGGAGTGGCATGGAGTGGCATTGTTTGGAGTGGGGTAGAGCAGAATGGAGTGGGGTAGAGCAGAATGGAGTGGGGTAGAGCAGAATGGAGTGGGGTAGAGCAGAATGGAGTGGGGTAGAGCAGAATAGAGTGGGGTAGAGCAGAATGGGGTGGGGTAGAGCAGAATGGGGTGGGGTAGAGCAGAATGGGGTGGGGAAGAGCAGAATGGGGTGGGGTAGAATGGCTTGTAGTGGTGTAGTTTATAGTGGCGTGGCATAGAGTTGCATTGGGTGCAATGGAGTGATGTAGAGTAGAGTAGAGTGGTGTGGAGTAGAGTGGAGTGGGGTAGAGTGGCATAGAGCAGGGCGGTGTAGCGTGGCGTAGAACAGTGGTGTAGAATACAGTTGCTTAGAGCAGCGTGGCGTAGAATACAGTTGCGTAGAGCAGCGTGGTGTAGAGTACAGTGGAGTGGCATTTAGTTGAGTTGAAGTTGCAAAGAGTGTAGTTGCGTGGAGTAGAATGGCATTTGTAGGAAGGTAGGATCCTTCTGCATGGTTGCCCCCACTTTTTGCCTAGTGCTAAGCTGCATTTCGACTAGTCTGACTGGGATTCTGCTAATCAGGACCCCAGTCTATCTGCTTTCTCCCTAAACTGTTGTGTTCAGTACTTGGGTACATCCCACATTGGATACTGGGGTACCCTTATAAGTCCCTAGTATATGGTACTAAGGTACCCAGGGCATAGGTACCCCAGAGGTCTCCCATGAGCTGAAGCATGTATTATGCCACACATGAGAGACCATTCAAAATGGAACTACATGCCTGCCATTTCAGCCTGTGTAAGCTGGTGCTAGCACCACTTACTAAAGAGAGAGGTTTTCTATATCCAGGGTCACTGCACTTAAAACCTATAAGTCACCCCTATAGCAAGCCTTTGCAATACTGAAGGTAGAGTGCTTGGTTCTAAGTGAGAGTGTGCCCCTGCATGAGCAGGACACCCCTGCAGCCTATGGAGCCCATTCTCCCGGGTTGTCAGTGAAGCAGCCATATACTATATAGAGGGGCACCGTGTAATTATGCGATGACCATCACGAAAACGGCTGCAACGAATCCTATCATGTTTGGTATCAAAAATGTTGGAATCATACAGTAAACGGTGTGGGAGGTATGATTCCAAGCACTGGAAGAGCCCTCCGATAGGCTCTGTGTTCCCGGCACCAACCTTTTAGACCAGGACAGAACAAAATGGTTGCTGCCGACCAGAGACACATTTCTGCCCTCCTGCTGCTGAACCAAGCTCGAGCAGCGGAAGGCAGAACAATAGGCATCCTGTCACAGGGAGGTGTGCCCACCTCCCAGACAGGATTTAGTGTATTGGGACCAGGTGGGTGCGCTTGTTTGCGGCTGAAAATCTACATGAGGGGCACACTTGGTGTCCCCGTGCATAGTCCAGTTCAAACCAGTTCTGGGAGCCATTGGCTCCCGCTCTGGCGCAAAACTGGACAAAGGACATGGGAGTAACCTCACCCCTGTCCAGACCATCCCCTGGGAGGGTCCCCTGAATCTTCCCAACCCTTTCCCTAGGGTACTTCAGGGCTTACCTGGGTGTAGGTCCCTAGATTCATCATGGGATAAGATTCAGATCAGACACCACTGCACTTCTACCGTCTGGGCACTCCGGACTTCGCTGTACTTCGTTTGGGCATGACTTTCTCCCTTCCAGTCTGCTGCATCGTCTGTGCCTGTGCGTCCTACAGGAACCTTCCAAGGCCTGTGAAGCATCAAAGACACTTGAAGAAATCTCCCTTGGAGTGAAGGAGTCACTCCCCTGCATTCGCAGGCACCACAACTAAGTTGGCCGGTCTGCAGATCCTGAGCTCCTCCGGACTCCATGGGCTGTGCAACACAGGTGGTGGTTTTCCACAGCTCTCGAGGCCTGCCTTGCCCTCTAACCAAGTTTGAGGCTAGTATCCCTCGTGGGGGTTGCAATAACCGGACCCCTGTGCACCGCGTCCAACTTGCAGTTGCAAAAGCTTGTTGGCTTCCTTCCATTAAGATCTTCGGGCTCCAAGTAGCCCCAACCTCGAGCACCTCCAGTGACAATAATCTTCGGCCACACCGCATTGTGTGCATCGTGGCCTGCATCTTTTGGTGAGCTGCGTGAGGTCCTCTTGCGCCTCCAGTGCCCTTGGCCTGTGGGTCCACTTGAGGGTCACACTTGTTTCTTTTTGGGCTTCCCTGATTGCTCGGGGCCTGCCCTGACTCCCCTGCTGTTGGCGAGTCCCCTGGACCATGCTGGTCCCGCCGTTGCTCCTTCTTTGATTCCTGCGTTGGTTACATTTGCCAAGGCTTGTTGGTGCTCCCGCCGGACACCGACCCCTCAGCATTCGACATCCTTCGTGGGACAGCTCGTGCACGGCTCCTGGTCCTCCTCAGGGTCGACTGGTCCTCATAGCTGCAGAGTCAAGGTCATCGTCATCCATCTGCAACACCTGACATCGGAGGGCATTTGTCTTCCAAGTCTCTTGGTCACCGCTGAGTGACATAGACTCTGTCCCCTCTGCTTGCAGGTACCTCTTATCAAGAATCCATCCTTGGATTCCACTGGACACTTTTTCCTTCAACCGCGGCACTTTCCTGAAGTCCTCCATTGGGTTTGACAGCAGTTTCTGACACCACTTCACATGTATGCACCCGGCTTCCCTGGTGTAGGTAACGTGAGTACTAGGGTATCCACGGGTGGGGTGGCTCTCCAACCTTCTGTCTTCCACGGGGTTTCTTCAGGGTCCACTGGGAAGGGCCCTTAATCTTCAAAAATCCAACTGCGACTTGCACATAGATTTGTACGGAGCAGGCAATCATGTTTCTACACTGCACACGCTCTCCGTGGGGTCCCTAGCTACTCACCTTGGGTGGTTCCTTGGGGTCCCAGCACTTCTACGTCCTTTCAACCTTGTCTTGATCCGAGTTGTGGTTCTTATACCACTTTCTTAGTATATGGTTTGGTCCCCCCCTGGGGCCACTGTGTATTTCGTGCTATTTACTGTGTTTCTTTGCTAATGTATTGTGTGCATTGTGTTTATCTCCATGTTGGAGATATTGGAACGTACTAGAGAGTATTATATAATAAATACATATTTTTATAGATACTTGGTGTGGTTCTTTTTCACTTACTCTATACTATAAGATTGCATTCTGGTAAAACAAGCTGCTTTACACTCCTTCTGGACTAAGCCTGAAGGCTGCTTTCCACAGCTACCACTTGGAGAGCTTTCTACGGTTGTCTAAGACCTCTTAAAGCACCATAAGTGTTGTTTGGACTGGTGCAATGTGCCCACTTACATAAGTGGACATCGTATACCAGGCCAGCTTCTCACAGCATTGCGTAGAGAAGAGTGGCACTGAGTGGCATTGTTTAGAGTGGCATCTGCTTAACGATCTTTCAGGCTTTTGGGTAAGTAGCAGGGCAGGTCCCAAAGTACTAGTAGTGTAATTACTTTACTACTATTCAATTTCGGTTGGATGTATTTCGTGCTTGAGTGTGCTCAGATGGGATGGATGTGGTGTAATAATTTTGTAGATGTCAACTAAAAGCTTGGTGCTGTGTGGTCTGCAAGTGCTGAATGCTATTGTATGTGGTTCTCGTTGTCAGAGGGGTTGCTGCAATGGCTGTTTGGGCTAGGGTTCTGATTGGCTACTAAGACTAGGGTTTCCTTTTGGGATTGGGGATTAGGGATTTGATTGCCTTTTAGGGCTAGGGCTGTAATTGGTTAATAGGGCCAGGTTTCCCATTGGCTCTAGGGTTTAGGTTCTGATTGGTTAGGGTTAGGGCTAGGGTTCCATTGGCCAATAGGGCAATTTTAAGCATAGGGCTCAGAGCGTTTCAGCTTGGGCGTCGAATCTAAGGGCGGAGAAGACAAGGGGAGTTGCCTGATTGGCCTGGGCGGAGAGGACAAGGGCAGTTGCCTGTTTGGGTCGGGACTAAGGCCAGAGATGCTGCCCAATTTTCACTTACGAGCTACCGCCTTCAGCCCTCCACATCCGCCAACATCCAAACACAATAGCAGGAAAGGCATTCTACCCATGCACCACAAACAAACCTCATACAGATTTCAATTTGTATTGAACCACTACAAAACCCCACAAACCACACCTACATACAATTCTACCCCACCTACAATACTATGGCATCTGCATACTCGCACAAAACACAACTCTGTCCTAAACCACTAACACATCACCAACACAACACAAAGCCACATTATACATAACTTAAATGCATCCAGACACATTCTCCCTGTTGAAACAAAACTCCAGCTCTATCCCCTTTTATCATGACAAAACCTATACTCAGCCTTCCATCACACTCTCCACAAACACCCGCCTCCTCTTTTTTACCAATCACTCACAACCATACAATCCTTACACGCCACTACATCACACACATTTCCTATTCCAGTCTTCAAATGTAACACAAACTCTCATAACTCTTGTCCATCCCCTCTTACACACAACATACTCTTCTCTGAAACGCATCACCACCCCTGTACTATTCAAATACCATTCAGCAGCAGTACTGCACATACAAATCGTTCAATGACAACCACCACATCAATATCTCTTCTCACTACTCCACAAAAACAAAACTCACACATCTCAATATATATTTCTTACACATATATTCCCTTACTATGTAATCCTGTATCTATATATTTATTAAGTCCTATTGTACAAGAAAAAAGAAATAACACTCTCGAAAGCTTTACTGTGTCCTACCATCAACCTACACCTCTATCAATTTATCCTCTGTCTTCACTCTCATCTCAAACCCTGTTTACTACTATGATCTCCGAAATAACCCTTTCTTGACTTCTCCCTTCTCTACACCTCCTGGCTCACCCCAAACATCAGTTTACTACTATGATCTCCCAAACAACCCTACTAAATTCTCCCTCATGTTATCTCTCCTTTGACTCATCCCAAACCTCATTTTTCTACTGATTCTCTTTCTCCTAATCCCTTTCTACAGGCCTTCCCTCCTCCATATCTCCTTTACTCACCCCAGACCTCAACTTACTACTATGATCTTCCAATTAACACTTCTGGTTTTCTTCCCGCTTCTATCCTTCCTTACTCTGTTCAATCCAACTAACAGACTCACATGTCCTCCGCTCAAATTAACTCGTACCTCACTATACTAATACTATACTCCTATTTCCCTATACTAATCCACAACAAATCCTTTTGGGTTCCAGAATAGCGTGCTACTCAATGAAAAGTGCTTTGACGCCTCGTCAGGGGTAGTAAGCGCTATATAAAACATTTGTGTTGAGTGGCATAGAGTGGGGTTGAGTAGTGGCAATTTATGGACTGATGTAGAGTGGCATAGAGTAGAATGGCATAGTGGAGTGACGGAGAGCTGAGTGGTGTCCAGTAGAGTAGTGTGTATTAGAGTGGCGCAGCATAGAATGAAGTGGCATAGAGTGGCGTAGGGTGGAGTAGAGTGACATAGAGCAGAGTGGCGTAGAGTACAGTGGAGTGGCATAGTGTGAGTGGAGGGTCGGAGGGTAGAGTGGCATTGCATAGAGTGGCATTGCATAGAGTGGCGTAAATGGAGTGGCATAGAATGGAATGGCGTAGAGTAGAATGGAATGGCGTAGAGTAGAATGGAATGGCGTAGAGTAGAGTAGAATGGAATGGCGTAGAGTAGAGTAGAATGGAGTGGCGTAGAGTAGAATGGAATGGAGTGGCGTAGAGTAGAATGGAGTGGCGTAGAGTGGCATAGACCAGTGGCATGACATAGTGGCATAGACTATAGTGGCATAGGGTGGTGTGACGTTGAGTGACATAGAGTGGTATTGTGTGCATTAGAGGTGGTAGTGTAGAATGGAGTGACAGAGTAAGATGGAGTGGGGTAGAGTGGCGTAGAGTACAGTGGAGCGGCATAGAGTACAGTAGAGTGGCAGAGTAGAGTGGATATGCATAGGGTATAGAGACTGTGTTTTTGTGCCACAGTGCTTTAGCGCGGTGCGAACGATGCCACCGTACTTGCCAGTGAGTTTGTGGGTGCTGTAATTCAAAAATATTTACTGGTTTAAAAGCACCTTCTGCAGACTTTCTCTGTGTCCAGCAGTGTTTGCACAGCAATAATAATGGCATGATAACTCTGTAACTAATTTATGTGCTGGCGAGAAATCCCAGTTATGTCAAGTAGTAGTTTTAACTCCTATTAAGTAGCGCATAGGGTTAATATGCTTGCTGCAAAGAATGTGTGTTTTATAAGACAAAGAAAGGCAGTAGGACTGTAGGATAGTCACACTAGTATTTATCCGTATTAGTTAGACCCAGACACTCTATTGTTTGTGATTCTACTGCCAACGAATCACTACACAAAACTACTTGGCACATACAGGACAGGAGTGTCTATTATCTACACGTGTTATCATTGATAATATCATTAATCTTTTTTTAGAAATTTCCCATTTCCATCATTGATGATGCCCAGACATCATAATTAATATAGACCATATAAATAAATTGGAGTTGAACATAGAATATTTGATGACTCATCTTTGATACTATTGCCAGGGATCCACTCAATTACAACGCAAAGCCTAACTAGAGATGATACACCTGGTTTTGAGCATTTTACTTACAACCCTGATGAAGTCCGTTTAGGACGAAACACGTTGGCTGGGCAGAATTCATGTTTACACCTACAAAAAGAATAGAAATCAAGATTTTTTCATCAAGATTCCGTGACTCCTGTGTATTACTAATGCACACTACCGTAATTACAGGTTTGATAATTTATACAATTTGGTCTATATTAATTATGATGTCTGGGCATCAATGATGGGAAATGTGAAGTTTCTAAAAAGATTAATAACACACGTGTAGATAATAGACACTTCTGTCCTGTATGTGCAAAGAATGTGTAGTGCATATCACAGAAATGTATTTTTATATGGATCGCTTAGTGAGTTTCTGCTTTTGTCAAAAAGATCCTTTTGTTTCTTGCAGTTAATCATGCACAGTACTAATATAGAACAGCGAGCTATGAACGATTATCAAATACCTGCATGCAAACTGCAACATATATATATATATATATATATATATATATATATATATATATATATATATATATATATATATATATATACACATATATATATACACACGCTGTGCAGTGCTTCTCATTGTGTGACCAAGACCGCTTGACGGTCGAAACGCGTAACTCTGAGGTTTATGAAGGAATAAATCTTTTTCACAGTTCCTCGTCTCGATATTGCCTGAGAGCGCGCTATACTTGTGGTTTTGGCAAACAATTTTCACCGGCTGGCTCCGCGCGCCACCTCCCATGGGTCTCTGGTTCCCGGAAGGAGCGCTGTTTTACAAGGATATATATTATATTCGGTCATGTGATCAAGGCCGGTGAACGGCTGAAACGCGTTATGGCAGCAATAACTTTTCAAGAATAAAAAAAGAAAATTGCACTTATCTGCAGTCCGTACTCGTTCTTTGGGAAAAGAGGTGACGAGAGTTGGCAATGTGTATATATATATATATATATATATATATATATATATATATATTTTCCGCAGTGTTTCATTATGTTAATGTTGGTAAAAAATCTTAGTTTTGTTTAGAAATTATTTGTAAACAACACTATATGGCGTTTTAAATCCGAAGTCACAGCTTCTCGAAACCAAGCACTTTAAAATATATTGCCTACCGGTATGGATGACACGTGACTCCTATACCCTGTTGTTAACCTTATTTTATGTAACATTTAGTATACAGTGATTTACATGTTGCAACTGCATCTGCTGCATGAATGCGTATTGCCTTTTTTTTGTGTTTGAATTTGTGCATTTTTTTGGATGGTTGCATTTTGTAGCGATTGCTGTGACATGAATTTGGTGCCAATGAGCATGTAAAGGCAGGCTAAGGCTGTGAAAAGTAAATCTGGGTAGTTTTGCATTAGTAAATAATTTTTATTATATTACCTCAGGAAAGTATGTGTGTGTGTGTGTGTATAATATATATATATATATATATATTTTTTACTGAAATAATCAGTGATGCCACTGACCATGTCATGAGCGATGTAATTTTTGGCCCCCAAGGTCCCTCAGTAGTAAATTGGACTTCATCCCCCAACCAGTAGTGCGCCAGGAGGCACGTTTGCAGAGTGGTGGAGAAAGGGGGCGTGGCCCCCAAAGACCTCTCAGCAGTCCCGCTGTGTGCTGCTTACTGGAGGTAACAGGAGGGGTAGTTGGCCCCCTCGGATGTCCTTGGTGGGCCAACTACTCCTCCTGTTACCTCCAGTAAGTCCCACACAGCAGGATTGCTGTGAGGTTGTCGGAGGCCACACCCCCTTTCTCCACCAATTTGCAAACGCACCTCCTGGCGCACTACTACTAGGGTAATGAATTCCTCTTGGCTATTGAGGTTCTTGGGGGCTAACTACCCCTCCTGTTACCACCAGTAAGTCCCACACAGAGGGTTTGCGGAGACCTTTTTGGTGGCTACACAGCCCCCTTTCCACTAAAATAAAAACTACACCAAAAAACAGCCCGGCAACTCGTCGGAGCCCACCCCTTCTTTCTCCACCACTCTGCAAACGCATCTCCTAGCATACTACTAGTTGGGGGATGAAGTCCCCGCCCCCCCCTCGCTGCATCCCCCTCCTCCCGCATTAATGTTGAATTTTGCCCTGGGGAGGTGGCGTTCCCTGGGGCTGCGCGGGCCCCCCTGCATTCAATAATACTTTGCCCTGGGGAGGTGGTGGTACCAAGGGCACGGGAGTTACCTAGGGCAACCTCCATATAATTTTCAAAAAGCCTCAGGGAGGTGGCGGCCCCGGGGCTTTAATACTCCAAGGAGGGTGGCCTTGTGCACCCCCTCCTAAGTATAATGCTCTTGCCCCTGGGACTTGGCCCACCCGGGGGCTGATTACAAACGAAGCGCAGGAGCCTGCGGCTCATTTTAAAAAACAATTTCGGCAGGAGTGGAGGATCCATCGCGACTCCCTGCGTCAATTTAACAAAAATATGCCTATTTGCCTGATGGGTGGGGCGGAATTGCTTTTGGACAGAGGGAGCTGCTGAACATGCAGCTCCCTCTGTCCAAAAGCAATTCTTCTCTGCTTTGAGTTAGCTAGAGCATTTTAAATGCAGAGCAGAGTTTGCTATGGCTTGGCGGGAGCGATGCCGGGATACATCTATATATCCAACGAACTATGGATTGCTTACTGGGTATTCTGAGTGATTCTTGGTACCGGTGAGGAATTTGCGTGTATGTTTAGGGCTCCCGAAGCATAGTTCAGACCGTTGGTAGTTAACAACAGATCCCAATACAAAATATTCAGGTTTGCACTGTGCGTTCGGCAGTATATCAAGGTCCCTTGTGGAACAAAGGAAATAGTATCCTTGTGTCCTGTAAAAAAAACTAAATTCAAACGGAAGCAGTAATTTATTTCTAATATGTCATTGATGCCAGATTGTTCTTGTGCGACTGCACGTGTTGCACAAATAGAAAGTCTGACATAGAAGTGCATGTGCAAAAGGTAGGGAGAGGAGAAAGAGGCACCTGCTAAAGTGCTATGCAATATTACTGATAAGTTGTTGTTGTTTCCAAAGAACACATTGGCGTAGGTTAGAGGTGATAACGCAAGCAGGTCAAATCTGTTTTTAGTGAAAAAATGCTCCTTGGCAGAGGTAGTGTGTCCTGAGTTGTAGTGGCATTCATGAAATATGCAGCTGTATTTTATTGCAGGACAACAAATTATAATTGCATATTATTTTTAGCATAAGGTGTTACTGCATGTAGTACATGTAATGTAATTAAGGCACACTTAGTGATGTTGTATAGGCTAGGGCTGGAATAGTAATAAAAAGCGAGAGGCCTATTTGTTGCTTATGTGATTTAGTAAGTGTAAGATGGAGCCTGAGAGACATATTTTTAATTGTTGCTCATGGTGGAAGGGCTTGAAGGATGCAGTGTAATTGTTGTTCCAGTGTGTGGTGTGGGGAGTTGTAAGTAGACACAGTCTAGGGTAAAGTGTTAAAAGAACGTAAAGACAGATTGTGATGCTTTGAATTTGGAAAGGCAGAGGGATAGGAGCTTGGGGGGGCGAAGACCCGAAGGTGGGTGGAGTAGGGATTCTCGGGGATTCTCAGAGTGGCACGAAGATTGTGGTGTCTTTCTTTACAAGTAGTAGGAAGGTAATTGTTACAACTTGCAGATTTGTGCATAAAAGCACAAAGGAGTGCAATTACTGTCCTGGAGCCAGTTGACTTGCTGGCTGAGTGGAAGTTAGCACTTTGTAAAAGCATGGAAGAGGTTAGGGGAGTCTAGGGACAGAAAAGGAATTTGTAGATGGGTCAGTCAAATGAAGTTGTGGTTTATGTTCATTGTGTTTGTGTTGGGCATGGTGCCACTGTACCTGCTGAACAAATGTATTCCCCGGTCTGGTAACTGTAGTTCAGAATGACCTATAAAGAGAGGTGTGTTGTTGGTGTGTGTGCCCCAAAGCAGGGTGATACGTTGTGGTGTTAGTAAACAATAGCCATGGAAGAGCATACTTTGTATTATAACATGGGTCGAAATGTATATTCTTGTGTAGGCAGTGTGTGGTATTTCCTAGCGAAAGTAGAAGAATTGTGTTCTTTTTGTCTGTTTAAAGAGTAAACTGAAGCATTATCATTTTAATGTTCCCTTTCCATGAGTTCTTATTGTCCTGGTGTCACTGCACTTGCTGTTTGAAAATAAAGTAAACTCCTGGAAGTGTGTGTTCAAAGCATAGGGAAGAAAAAGGTGGTTCAGGTGCTTAAAAGAGCAGTGATATTGTGTTGTTCTCTGTGAATAATGACTTTGCCTATGCTGAACTTGTCCTGGTGTAATCTTTAGACTCCTGAGCACGTTTAGCAGTGCCTGCACTGGTGCCTGCTTTCATTCTAAGCAGTAACGTGGGCGGGTAGGAGGCTTTTTACATTTTTCACCTCCAGCTGGGCCAAAGATAAAGGCCGAAATTAAGGGGCCATCAGGTCTCCTTTTGTTCAATCTGATTCTGGCTGGGTGCAGTCTGGAGACTCACACTCAGATGCAAATGGAAAGGAGGGGAACTAGAGGCTCACAGTTTATCACTTCAGAGGTGCTTAAGAGAGGCATGCTTTTGACTTTGTTCTGTCCCTGTTTATAAGAGAAATGCATGCACTGCAAGAATGTCTGATGTGTTTGTCTGTCCCGGTAGTTGCACAAATAACAATGTAAATGCCACTATTTTATTTCTTTTATTGCGCAACTCATCCCAGTGCAGGGTGTCATAGTGCTTTATATCACATACATATTCTACATTGACAATAAATCATGTAAGTATGTAAATCAATGTACAAGATGTTTGTTGCATAAAACATTGAGGGTTACAAGGTGTAGGAGTCACATGTCCTTCAAAGCTCACTCTTCTATAGCCGAAGGATTACAATTTATTAACTGCAAGTTAACTGCAAGTAACAAAAGGATCTCTGGGCCTGATTTAGATTTCGAGGATGGGTTACTCCGTCACAGCGGTGACGGATATCTCATCCGCTGAAATATAAATCCTTTAATATCCTATGAGATTTATATTTCAGCGGATGGGGTATCCATCACCATTGTGACTGAGTAACTCGTCTGCCAAAATCTAAATCAGGCCCTCTGTGTTAAAAGCAGCAAGTCACTTACCTATGTAGCTAAAATAAATATCTGTCATCCGTATGTTACATGATTTGCTAGTTAAGGGTTATATCTGAAAGAGACTGTAGTTGAAGATTCCTTACCTTTAGAATTACCCCCAGACGTCAAACTGGATCCGGGGATTTTTTCTTTAGCAGTACCCCTGCACATCGGTAGCTGGTGTCGGTCGACTCTGCGTCCGTCGTCGGCATCATGTTCGCCGGGATGACGTCGCGGTGTCTATTTAGATGCCGCCCGTGCGTGCTGACGTCAGTTCTTTCTTTTTCTGCGCCAGCCTAGCGCAGATCCGGAGAGAGATTGCCCCTTAGTCAATTTTTGACTAACATTTTAGACTTTTTGGCGATGCCTTTTTCGAGTCTTCGACTCCTGGTTCACGTGGGATGTCCCTTTGCCGAACCGGATTCAAGCCTAATGCCTCCTGTCACAAGCTGATGTCCGTCACGGATCCGCACTCCGTGTGCCTCTGGTGCCTGGAGCGTGACCACGACCCGAAGTCGTGCTCCGACTGTCCGGCCAGGAACCCGAAGTCTTTGCTGGAGCGGTCCCGAAAGCTTTTGGAGGCCCAGCAGTCAACTCCACGTCGCTCGAGGTCTCGGAGCGACCGCCACCATTCATCTTCCAAGTCTTCGCACTCCTCGGGTAAGTCGAAGCACAAGAAGAAGGCGAAGAAGCACCGTCGCTCTTCGCCTATGCCCCGTCCGTCGGCCGATGTGACGCGGGACCCGGAGCATTGTCACACTCTGGCTCCTTCTTCGGAGCCTGCTTCTGGGACGGCTCCACTCTTCCCTCCCTTTCCCGAAGCCAGAGCATCCCCCGCCCAGCTTCGAGCCTTCTACGAAGCACTTCACAGCATCTTTGGGCAGCCCGACTCCGCCGGCGTGCCTTCGGGCCCCGTGGACTCGGCTGGGATCCCTGGGCCTTTGATGCCGGCCCCCGAGGATCCAGGCCTGGATCCAGATCGGCGCCGGTCGACGTCACGGTACCTTCCCTGGTGCCGATTCTAGTGACGACGCCCCGACGTCGGTTGTGCCCACGACCGGCATCGGCCCCAACCTCACCCACGACTTGGACACGGCGCCGGACCGACGTCTATCAACGTCAGTACCGGCGCCGGAAAGTGCATTCGTACCTCTAAGTCCTGGTGCTCCTTTCCGCCGTGAGTGGCAACCAGAGGAGGGTGACGAGGACTGGGCGGGGTCTGTGGACCCTTTGGCTGACCAGCTTGAAGAGCCAGACTGGCGAGAGGAAATAGGTGATGCCAGTGGTTTGGATACCTCCCCAGACCTTGGCATGCTCCCCCCCCCTACCGTGGCTACGGAGAAGGGAGCTTCCTACGCAGTGGTGTTGCGTAGGGCGGCTGAGGCCTTGGGCCTTGAGCTTCCTACGATGGCAGTCAGGACTAACCTCTTGACGGAGGTGCTTCAACCGGCAGCAGCCTCTTTAGAGCCCCTTCTGCCTTTTAATGAAGCCCTCACCGACGTCCTTCTGGGCACTTGGTCCAAGACCAACACAGGGGCTCCTGTGGACAGGATTATTGCCCAACGCCTCCGCCTGGCCCCAGGCAACCCACTTTTCCTCTCCCAACACCAGACCCCCGAGAGCTTGGTGGTCCAAGCCTCGTCCTCTAAGGGTGCATTCCCTACTGCTCCCTCAGATAGGGAATCCAAGAAGCTGGACCACCTTGGGAACACTGCATGCCTCTTGGGCCGTTATACCCATACTGTGTGGGATACGGTTGCGCAAGTGCTGCCACAGTGCCCGGAAGAGGCCCGGGCCGTTTTCACATGCACAGTGGCAGAGGGTAGAGACGCTTCCAAGTTCACCATCAGATGTGGGCTTGATACCGCCGGCTCTCTGGGCAGAACGGTTTCCACGTCAGTAGCCTTGAGGTGCTACACCTGGTTCAGGACGTCTGGTTTCTCTGGGGATGTCCAATCCATCTTGCTGGACATGCCCTTTGATGGCCGTCGCCTTTTCGGTGACAAGCGCTTCAAGAATTCTAGGGCTACGGCCAGATCCTTGGGCCTCGCAGCAACCTTTCGCCCCATGCAGTCTGCTTTTCGCCCCTTTTGTGGCTATGGAAGGGGTGCCCCACCACGTTCAACCCAGTCCAGCCACCGGGCCGCGCAACTACCCAGCCTCTGCGTGGCCGCAGACATGGGGCCCAGCAACGCGGGTCAGTGGGCGGGCCAGTCCACCCATAACCCCCCTGCAGCAGCCTCCAAGTCCACCTAGTCTGACCTTTCAGGGCCACCAGAGGCCAGTGGGAGGCAGGATTCGCCATCACCTCCCCCACTGGCAAAATATCATGTCGGACACGTTGATTTTGCAGATAATCAGAAGGGGCTACTCCCTCCCCTTCGAGACTACCCCTCCCTCAATGGCACCATCTTTCCATCGCATGTCGGAGGATCATTTGGCCCTTCTCCGCCAGGAAGTTGCAGCTCTCTTGGCCTAGGAGGCTATCGAAATGGTCCCTGTGCCAGAAGTAGGTCATGGTTGTTACTCCCACTACTTTCTGGTACCCAAGAAGGACAAAGGCCTACGTCCTATCTTGGATCTCAGGGACATCAACCGCTTCTTCCTGAAGGAGAAGTTCAAAATGTTGACATTAGCTCAGGTCCTGTCTGCCCACGACCATGGAGACTGGATGGTAGCGTTGGACTTGCAGGATGCTTACTTCCACATTCCCGTCCTGCCAGCCCACAGAACTACGGTTCACGGTGGGCCATGAGCATTTTCAGTTTACTGTGCTCCCCTTTGGCCTTACCAGCACCCCTCGGGTGTTCACGAAAGTGATAGCAGTGGTCGCAGCTCATCTGCGCAGATCAGGGATTCCAGTCTTCCCTATCTCGACGACTGGCTGTTGAAGGCGGACTCGCCCCAGGCTGTCGTCTCCCACATTCAGACTATGGCGGACCTCCTGCTCTCGCTGGGGTTCCCTATCAACGTGCCGAAGTCACACCTGACTCACTCTCAGAAGCTCCTTTTCATCGGAGCAGTTCTGGATACAGCGCAGTTTCGGGCTTATCCTCCCCTGCAGCGAGTCTGGGATATGCGGGCTATGATACCGATGTTTCAGACTATATCCCGGATTTTGGTGAGAATGACTCTGAGGCTGCTGGGCCTCATGGCCTCCTGCATCCTGCTGGTAGATCATGCCAGATGGCATAGGTGAGCTCTGCAGTGGGACCTGAAGTTCCAGTGGGCGCAGCATCAGGGGAATCTTTCTGACAACTTCCAGATCTCGAAGGGGACTGCGCAACAACTGCAGTGGTGGCTAATGAACCAGGCTTGGGTTAGAGGCAGATCCCTCTCCCTTCCCCAAACAGACTTCACAGTGGTGATAGATGCGTCACTCCTGGGATGGGGCAGCCATTTGGGAGAGGCGGAGATCAGCGGCGTCTGGTCTCCGGCGGAGTCTGGGCTCCATATCAACCTGCTGGAGATCCGTGCGATTCGTCTGGCACTGAAGGCATTCCTTCCCTCTCTCAAAGGGAAGGTAGTGCAGGTGTTTGCGGACAACACTACCGCCATGTAGTACTGCAACAAGCAGGGCGAGGTGGGGTCGTGGGCCCTATGTCAAGAGGCTCTTCGTCTCTGGACATGGCTGGAACATCAGGGCATGTCCCTGGTGGTTCAACACCAGGCAGGTTCTCTGAATGCCAGGGTGGACTAACTCAGCTGCCTGTGCCTGGTGGATCACGAATGGCGTCTTCACTCGAAGGTGGTGCAAGGTCTCTTTCAGCGGTGGGGAGAGCCTTGGTTAGATCTGTTCGCCATCGAAGAGAACGTGCAATGTCAGCAATTCTGCAAGTTGGAATTTCCAAGGCGGCACTCGCTCTGCGACGCTTTTCATCGCAAGTGGACCCGCGGCCTCCTGTATGCCTTTCCGCCTGTACCACTTCTGCCCAAAGTGCTGAAGAAGATCAAGCGCGACCAGGCTCAAGTCATTCTTGTGGTTCCGGACTGGGTATGAAGAGTCTGATACCCGGAGCTCTTGAGCATGGCCATCGATCCTCCGGTCAGATTGCCCCTTCGGGAGGATCTTCTGTCGCAGCAGCAGCAGGGGATGGTCCTCCAACCTGTCCAGCCTCCACCTCCTTGCGTGGAGATTGAGCAGCGACAGTTGACAGCTTTTGACCTTCCTCCTGAAGTCTGTAACGTCATCTTGGCAGCCAGGCGTCCCTCCACTAAAACGGTATGCGTCTGCAGATGGAACAGGTTTGTGGCATGGTGCACAGCAAAGGCTGTGGATCCCCTTTCTGCCCCTCTTTCGGAGGTTCTCTTGTATATACTTTCTTTGGCCCAGCAGGGCTCTGCCCTGGGCACTCTTAAAGGCTACCTTTCGGCCATATTTGCCTTTCTTCGCCTTCCTGATCATCCTTCTCTTTTCAAGTCCCATATTGTAAATAGATTTCTAAAGGGCATTAATCACCTCTTTCCTCCTTCTCCATTCATAAAGCCCCAGTGGGACTTGAACCTGGTCTTAACCTATCTTATGTGCGCTCCCTTCGACCCTCTTCACAACTGTCCTCTCGGGCTCCTCAATCTGAAGACGGCTTTCCTTGTTGCCATCACCTCTGCTCGCAGGGTAAGTGAGCTTAAGGCTTTGTCTTCAAAACCTCATTTTCTTGCTGTTCATCTGGACAAAGTAGTTATTCGCACAAGGCCTTCTTTTCTTCCCAAAGTGGTTACCTTTATCCATATAGGACAGACCATCACTTAGCCCACCTTCTCCCCACCTCTGCACCTTTCCAAGGAGTAGGAGATACTCCACTGTCTGGACCCAAAACGTACGCTGTCTTTCTATCTCGACCGCACAAAAGATTTCCGGGTGGACGATCAACTCTTTGTTGGATCTGTGGGGGCCAAGAAAGGTTGGGCTGTGCAAAAACTCAACGTCTCTCGATGGGTTGTCCTATGCATTAAAATCTGCTATTCCTTGGCAAAGAAGGAAGCCCCAATGGAACTGCATGCCCACTCCACCAGGGCGACGGCAGCTACTACTGCCTTGGGGCGTGGAGTCCCACTCCTTGACATCTGTCAGGCGGCCACGTGGGCATCTCTGCACACGTTCACCAAACATTATTGCCTGGGCAGCCAGGTCCAGAGAGACTGCTACTTCGGCCACTCTGTTCTCCAGGACTTTCTGTTGTGAACTTGGTTCGCAGACCCACCTCTGGGATTGGCATTGCTGGGGTATCTAGTCTAAAGGTAAGGTATCTATAACTACAGTCTCTTTCAGATGAACAAGTTACTTACCTTCGGTAACGATGTATCTTTAAGAGACATATGTAGTTATAGATTCCTTACCGCCCTACCCATCCTCCCCGTTCTCCGAACTGACTTCTAGAGATAGGGACTCCCTTCCAGGGCCCTAGTTATGTGCACCAGTGGTCAGTGTCTTGCATGTCTCTGCGCTTCTGGTGTGAAAAGTCGTGTCAGAACTGACGTCCGCGCGCATGGGCGGCATCTAAGTAGACACCGCAACGTCATCCCAGCGAACACGACGCTGACGGACGCGGAGTCTACCTACGTCACCTACCGACGCGCAGGGGTACTGCTAAAGAAAAAATCTCAGGATCCAGTCTGACGCCTCGGGGTAATTCTAAAGGTAAGGCATCTATAACTACATATGTCTCTTACAGATAGATCATTACCGAAGGTAAGTAACTTGTTCGTTACAGCTTCTTAAACTGGAGCATAGGAGGGGCATGAGTGGGCTCCATGGGGAGAGTAATCTGCATTCCTCTTTCCTATAAATGCTCACACTTTGAAGTCAGCGCAAGTAAAGTAAACACCAAGCTCCCTCTGTAGACAGTTTCACATTTGACCTCTGTCTTTGAATGCCCAGCAAATGTGACAAGATAAGAACAAGATTTGAAGGCCTGTTTTCAGAAAGCGAGTTTGTGGAAGAATACATTAAACGAGGTTTGGGCAACGGGAGGGACGAACTCAAGCTGGACAGACTAAAGCAAGTAAAGCCAGCAAATAGTGAGTTACAAACCACAAAGGCAATGGTAAGCAACGGGTGGAATGGATTCCTTTCTCAGTGTTCTGAATGTCCCCAAAATGTCGTTAGCAAACCAGACAGGGTAGACTGCGACCCCCAAAACCAATGGTAAGGAACAGGCGGAATGCATTCGTAGTTCAACTTTCTAATTGTCCCCAAAATGTCTTTAGCAAACCAGACCGCTACGCTGTGTTTTAGGCTGCAACCTAAAAAGTTAATTTCCTCTTCCTGCTGTGATAGTGTGCAAAAGAGTCCTTTGTTGAGTAACAGCACTTATTGCCCAAAAGCGAATGGCAATAAGGCTTTTATAACTTTTACGCTCTAAAGCTGGCCCCTAGAGGACCCACTGTGGCCTTGACTGCACATAAATCCTCACCCGCTGGTGCCACGTCCAGCACTGCAGTACATTGGCACCAACGGAGGTTAAACCTTCACCATCTTCTCCTAGCACACCTGCTCTACTCCCGCGTCTAATGTCTGAAGGCCACTACATTCCAGCCCTTCCCCCTCACCATAGCTGAAAGCACAAGGTACTGAAGCAGTGAGAAAACTAGATCGCCATGAATCAAATAGCAGAATAGGAAGGTACAAGTAAGAAAACCCTCACGCTAAGTAAAGTACGGACCCAGCCCACAAAGACCTATTATTGGGAGAAAGGTCTGTCATCCAGAGAATGCTCATTTGTCGCATTTGGGCATTTGTCGCGATTTATAAAACTCAAATCAAATAATTGAGCGGACCTATATAAAAGCATTGTATCCCTTTGACAATGGCTATATCGGTTGTTAAGTGCCCACTCCCTGAATTATAGCCCAAAGTTTCTATAATGGGACGCAGAACGTTTAATACTTGGTGTAGCCTGAAACAGAAAGGCTGAAATGCTTTTAGAACATTCCACGCACTTGGCCACGATGTTCTCCATTAGTTGGGGAGAAACTGAGCGAGACTATAAAATGTTGATTCAGAAGGGCTGAATGAGCATTATTGGTCCTCTACTACTCTATTATCTTGATTGGAGTACTCCGCATTCAGTGTTGTAATAATAAAGCCTGTTCACAAATCTAATAATATCGCTGTTCATCCCCAGAGGAAACCACCTTATGGCGGCTGGCTCACTAGGGAATTTACTCTTGACAACACCAGTATGTGAGTCTGCGTGAGTAACAGTGAGTAACTTGTAGAAAGTCCTGACCACAGTCTGCTGACTTCTCTTCAGCCTAAGAAACTCAACACCATTCCAACATATGCCCAGGGCAAGATGAACCATTTCCTACTCTTTGTACTCATCAGAAACAAACATCTAGAAGTTACAGATATTTTTCTACTGTAGCACTCAAACTTTGGAACAACCTACCCATGGGAATGGAAGCTGCAACACCTACAAATTTACACAGTTTATGAAACAAATCTGAAAACCTTCTGAGCTGTACTCCACTCCTGTATTTCACTTCTCTTCCTCCCTAAACCTCTCACGCGCACCTTGGCCAGTGGCTCATCTGCACAATGTTCAAACAGTTGTGAGAGGCAGCTCAGCCTGCCTTGATTACACACATAACGAGTGTGATACTCTACTCTGGATGTCCTGGAGGAGGATTGAACCAGGGCATTGTCTGTAATTATAATAAGCATACTTGCTGTAACCAGGATCAAGGTCAAAAGTTCTAACCACTATAATGACTATCATATCCTGTGCATATCCTTTTCATGTGCAAGAAGTGATGAAGGAAATCAGATGAAATAACCTGAACAAGAGAGGAGCCAGAAGAATTAGAGTAGGCTGTATCATTTTACTGTATGGACATCTTCTAAGACCACAAAAGATATAGCCTACTGATAAGACAAAGACAAATTGGATACTCTAGATCTGATGCACAAAACAACCATACTGAAAACCACAAATGGGCTGTAAAAAGATCCCCACTTGCATGGTCTGTGACATGGTTCATCATGGAGTCCTTCATCTAAAATGACAGGGCATTTGGATGTGTTCATTCTAAGAAGGAAGGTTTTGATAGTATAGATCTGAGGGTTCTTTTGAAAATTAGTTTGGTTAAAATTACCTTAAGTAATCTGTTTATTAGTGAGGGGTAAAAGGAAGAGAAGGTGATGCAGGAAGATGATTATTACTCCAGCGTCTATAATATCTGAGTCTACATGTTATGGACGATTGTTAAATGCCCCCAGTGGGTCAGACGGCTTTCATCAGGACCAAAGATCATTATCAATTCACTAGGTTGTGAACCCGAGTGTAGTTTATTTGTGAGGAAAAAAGGCATTCAAGCTTGCACTCAATCATGCATATATATGCTCCAGATGGAGGGGGACAGGTTGTTTTCTGTTGATGCAGGGTTAATAAAAGCACAAAATATTCAGTGAAATTTCATTAACATAACAGTTGTAATAAAAGTGTATGATCAGCATGCAGGTGATGGTGGTTTCACTACAAGCCAAACTCAGTGCTGAATAGGTAAGTAACAAAAAACACTCCTAAAGCTCAATGATACATGTATGGCGGTAGTAGTCAAGTGACAGATAACTCTCCTCTTGTAGGGTTTTGTTTGAACTCCATAGGTGTCATTGAGGAAACAACTGTACACATCTCAACCCACAAGCCAAATTCATGAAAGGTAACCTGGAGACCCGATTTACACCGAAACCCCATATAAGTGACCTCACCATCCTCCATGGCACTCCAGTTCTTAGAGGAGCAGAGTATGGCACTGGTTTCCCTGTTGGGCTCAGAGCTCTCAGTGGTCTTGTTCTGTAATGTTGTTCTGTCTCTTCAGGACTCTAGAGTTTTTTCTGGCCTGCCTGGTAAGATAAGTCACTCATTTAACCGATCAGACCAGGAACAGTAGTGATTTTTATAGCCTTCCAGTCTCCTGTGAAATTGTTGTTTTTGTCCTTATCTGCGATTCCTTCTTGGATGCTCTACATGTAAAGTGACTGGCTAGAGTGGTTCCCTCAGTCCTTCCTCCCTCTCACAGCTTCTGGTGACAATACTGCAGCACCTTTAATTTGCATCCAGCAGTCGATGATCAGTTCAAGTGCCCTGCCTCCTCCGGTCTCTGATAGCACCACCAATAGTGCTGCAGGTTTCCTTTTCAGATCCAGTACCAACCACTTCAGCAGTCCTTAAAGATGAGAGATGCCATCATAGATCAATCCTACAGGCAACTTTCCCACAAAACACCATGCTTTGGCCATCACGACACTGATTGGACACAGATCCTGATTTTAGTATTGGACATCCCAAGCAATGACCGGGTGCTAGTACTCCAATCCTAACCAAAGCTTTAAAGCTCAGTCCGTTGGAAGGGAGGAAAGTTATATGTTCCACCCCACCATTGCTCAGCTTCATCTCATGGTTCCTGAAGAGTCAGCCCTTGCCTGTCTTGGCATCTATGCAGACTCTAGATGTCCCCGCCGCTGCTAGGAAGTTCTCTACAAGAGCCCATACACTGTATGATGTCATGAGTTTTTCTAGACCCTTTACTGAAATGAGCGTATAGGTGGACACTTCAGAACCTACCTTTCTACCATTTACACATCCAGTGAGTCTGCCAAAGGACATCTAATGAGTCTGAGGCCCCTATTCCTTCCTGACAATCTCTCTGGGATCTCTTCCTGATATTAACCAGAATGATGCATAAGCATTTTGAGCTATGCCTTATGCAAATCAAAGTTGCTCTCCTGCAAGCCTTCTTACTTTGTGGCTAGGTTGTCCGCCATACCATGTATTCCACTGGGACAAGAGAATATTAGTGACTCTCCATTAGCTTCCATGTTCTGATTGAATTCAATTTGAACAAAGAGATATTCTTCCCATATCCTCTCTGTCTGAATGTATTATCCCCTGAGGAGACAATACATAAATAGGACCTCTGATCGATGCTTCTAACTACAGATTTCACACCTTAGAATACTTCTCGGGTGCCAGACTGGATCTGGAACCTTTTCTCCTGTGATTCTTTCGCCTACTGATAGGTGGCGCTGTGTGGCTTTGCACTGGCTTTATACTGCCTCGAAAGAGACAATGTGGAGTTGCATATAAGCACCACCCCTGTGCACTGACATCAGTTCCTTTTTTATTTTTTTTCCGCCTTCCGATGCAGATCTGAAGCTCTGCTCCCAGTTTTGGTGGTCTTCCAACGACTCCAAAGTAATCCATTAAGCAAGGTGACAATGTCCTCTCCTAAAATGATGTGTTTCAAGCTATGCCCTGACTGCAGGAAGCAGATGTCAGTCACTGACCCTCATGCAGTGTTTCTCTTGTGTCTGCCTTTGGGACATGACTTGAAGTGATCTAAATGTACCCGAAGGCGATTTGGGACTAAGTAGCACAGATGTATGTCACTAAACATAAAAAGTCGTTGAAGCCTTCTCTCGCTCAAGTTAAGCCGAATCAAAATCCAAATGCGAAAAAAGTGAAGCCCCTTCCTGCCACTCTGTATCCAAAGAGAAGGCTCTAGAGCGTCATGATGGGAGCATGTCTTCCTCTAGGTCTCTGGTCGTGGAGCTGACTCCCCAACTGATCCCAGTGTGCCCTGTATTTCCCAGGTTATTGGTGGCGCCGCAGGAGATTAAAGCCTTCAAGGAGACCATGCTTCAGATTTTTAGCACACTTTCTGCTCCCTTTGGCTTACCTTGAGGCCCCTAGGGACCACACGGGCCTCCATTCAGGTTTCCGCCAGCTGATCTGCTGCTTGACCCCTTGGGACCCGCAACTGGCCCTGTTCCGACTACAGTACGGACTCCCACTACAGCTACAAGACCTGCACCAGGCCCTTCCATATAGACGATGGTACCAATGCCACTGCACCAGCAGAGGATCTCGAGCAGATTCTGATGTCTGACACTGAACCGACTTCAGCCCAATGTTGACTGATGTCATGCCACAAGATTACAAAAGTACCACCATTCATTATACAGCTGTACTTTACCAGAGTGGACTCTCCAGCAGAGGGTCGATAATCTATTTGGCTCCGACTCGGAGCAAGATACACCATAGAATGGAGTTTATGACAGTGGGAAAAGGAATTGTTTTTTTCTCCCTCACTACACAGATGATAACTTTAACATGGATTTACAAGGGGCCAGGGCTTGTATTACCATTTGGGCCACCAACGAAAGAGTGCATCATTTGCAGTAGAGGCACGACGGGCAGCCAAGGTTCTGGATTTTCAACTGCCTTCTTTTGAGACCAAAACAAATTTCCTTACGGATATTATTCAGCCTAAGCCAGCTACGTCTGGGCCCTTGCTCCCTTTTAATGAGGCCCTGACTGATACCTTCATGAGCACTTGGTCAAAGATTTTTTCCTGTCCAAAGATTTGTTCCTGTCCATCAGTGAATAGGCAGGTGACCGGCATCTCAGAAAGGCTCCTGGTAACTCTGATTTGCTTACTAAACATTGTTCTTCAGAGAGCTTTCTGGTTCAGGCTTTAACCAGTAAGGTGAACTCCAATACATTCCCCACAATTTGTCTCAAAAGGTGCTATCGATTCTGGGGTTTTTGACCTTCTGCATCTGAATGCCTTCCTGCGGAAGGACAAATTCAAAATGCCCATGCTGGCCCATATTGTGTCTGCTCTGAACCTGCAGGACTGGATGGTGTCCTCAGACCTGCAGGTTGAGTATTTTTATATACCTATCCTACAGTCCCACCAATGTTAAGTACAATTCACGGTAGGCCAGGAGCATGTTTTGTTTCCTGTGCTCCCTTTCGACCCTTGAGTGATAATAAAAATGTTGGTGGTGTTCGCTGCCAACCTGCGATGGTTAGGGATATCAGTTTTCCTGTGCGTCGACAATTGATTCAACGGCGAAGAACAAGTTACTTACCTTCGGTAACGATGTATCTGTAAGAGAAATTTAATAGGTATAGATTCCCTACCTTAGAATTTCCCCCAGGCGTCAGACTGGATCCGGAGAATTTTTTCCTCAGCAGTACCCCTGCGCATCGGTAGGTGGCGTCGGTTAACTCCGGCATCGTAGTCGCCAGGATGAGGTCGAGGTGTCTACTTAGACGCCGTCCCTGCACGCTAATGTCAGTTCTGACACGACTTTCCATGCCAGAAGAGCAGCGTCATGAAAGACACTGACCGCTGGTGTGCCACAACTAGGGCCCTGCAAGGGAGTCCCTATCCCTATAAGTCAGTTCGCAGAGCAGGGAGGATGGGTGCGGCGGTAAGGAATCTATAACTAATAAATGTCTCTTACAGATTCATCGTTACCGAAGGTAAGTAACTTGTTCATCTGAAAGAGACCATTAGTTCTAGATTCCTTACCTTAGAATAAATAGATACCCCAGCAATACCAATCCCCGAGGAGGGCCTGCGCACCAAGCTCACACCAGAAAGTCCTGGAGGACAGAACGGGCAAAGTAGCTGTCCCTCTGGACTTGACTATCCAGGCAGTAATGTCTGGTGAACGTGTGCATAGATGCCCACGTGGCTGCCTGGCAGATGTCGATAAGTGGGACTCAACGTGACAAAGCAGTAGTTACTGCTGTAGCTCTAGTGGAATCACTGACATAACATCGACAGATACAATATCGACCTACCATATTATCGACACAAAAATATTGATTACATTAATATCGACAACCTATACCTATTTAAAAAATACACTAATATCGACATCAAAATATCGTCAAACATTTACATCGATATCAGTATTATCGAACACTAAAATATCGTTATATAAAATATCGAACATATTTAAAAAATATACATGTCAAAAATATTGATAACAATAATATAGACAGCAGTAATATCGTTTTACAAAAATATCGACATCTTAAAAACAGTTAAATGAAACAAAACAGCACGAAAAATAAATTTTTATCAATAAACATACACTGCATACAAAATAAATCAAATACAACCTATTAAAAAAATATTAAAATATATAATCACAAAATATATTATAAATACACTATTAACTATTTAAATATTATAATTAAATAATATACAAACATTATTTAACATCAAATACAATATAATAGACATTTAATGGACTAAAGCTGTTTAAAAAAAAAAAAAAAAGCAATAACTGATTCTTAATTTGCGTTTTCCATATATGGAATACAACGACCAAAACAATTAAAACAATAAATGACAGCCAATGAAATACACACACTATTAAAATAAACCAATCAAATTGAACAAACAATTAATTAAACACTATATAAAGACAAGAAAATTAATCATTATTTTACACCTCAAACCAAAAATAAACGAGAAGGCAAAACTCTGCCGAATTGCTGCCAGAACACAGGACTTCATTAAAGAAAATTCTATCTCCTACTTCAGAAAGTAAGTAAAATACCATTTATAATCTAACACTACTGCTAGTCTTCAAAAACAACTATTTCTAAGGAAGAAATAATTAATATATATATTTTAAATTTATATCTACTGTACAGATAATTCGGAAAACATCCAAACAGCTTCAGAACAGTGTGAAAAATTGACTGAGAAATAAAGTAAGTATTAAAGGAAATTCTATTAAAACAATTACCTAAAATACCCAACCAAATCCCAACTTCCCCCCCACCTTGTTCACAATTAAACAAAATTCTTAAAATTATCTTTTTTTCTACCAACAGAAATATCAGCAACAAAACTGAGATCAAACAACAAAGAAAGTGCATCAGCATTAAAAACGACCACAAAATTCAACATTGTAAGTATATACATAACAATGTATATGTATTAGTTAAAAAAATGTACAGTACTCTTTTAGTAATTTTTATATACATTTTTCTTAGCATTTCAAACATCACAATGACTGAAGGCGCCCAATTCATAACGTCACATAAAGGAAAGTTTTTACTATGTTACATGGGGTATGTGTATACCCAAAAAAAGCAAACTGGCCTGAAAGTAAACTGGAAATGTAGAAAATACTATTCTAATAAGTGTTATGGGAGGGCTACAACTAAAGAAACAACTGTTCTGTATGTTAGGGAGCATAACCACCCCTAATATTACTGAAATAGAGGTTAGAAATGCTCTAGACGATATAAAAGAAGCTAGCACTAGCTCAGGTAAATTCACCACTGAAATACTGAAGGAAATGCTGCCCAAAATACCCCAACATGCTACTGGCCAAATGCCCTCAATTTCTTCCTTGAAAAGAACTATAGCTCGAACAAAAAAGCTACTACCACCACCACACTCACCCCAAAAACATTTGAAAAAGTAGAAATTCCCCCAGAACTATCTATTACACATAATGAAGAACCTTTTCTTCTTTATGATAACAAATCTAAGGATAAAAGAATAATTATGTTTGCAACCCCTAATAATTTAGCAAAACTCCAACAGTCCGAAACTTGGATGATGGACGGGACTTTTAAAAATATGTCCCAAACCATTCTATCAATTATATACTGTCCATGCACTATACCAAAATACTAACATCCCTTTTCTCTACGCCTTACTACCAAATAAACAAAACTCCACCTATATGGAACTACTATCTAAAATTAAACAAGAAGCCAATAATTATTTTCCCCCAAAAATAATAAGTGATTTTGAGCAGGCAATGATAAACGCAATCTTAAAAACTTACCCACACACAGCTATTCAGGGTTGCTACTATCATTTTAATCAATGTATTTGGAGACACCTCCAGAAATCCACACTAAGGGCCCGATTCCGATCTCGCTCGGAAAGCTCTCCGTACGACTCGGATCCGGAGGGCTTTCCGAGCGAGACGTGCTCCGGGAGTCCGAACGAGCGAGTACGATGCAGCCGTATGCTTACGGACTCGGTTCGCTCGGACTCCCATTGGACTCTACGGGAGCCTGCGTACAGACACGTACACAGGCTCCCATAGCAGAAAAGGGGTGGGTGGGGAAAAGCGTACACCCTGTGGCGAGCACCTCATGGTGCCCGCCGCACTGTGCATGCTTGTATCGGGGGGGACCCATGGGCACCCCCCGTGATAGATTCGGAGGGCCCCGGGTGAAGTGGGGCCTGGTACAGCCCCCCGAAGTACGCTTCCGACATCAGTTTCGTCTCGTTGAGACCGAGGCGAAGCGGCTGTCCGAATCGTGCATCGTACTTGCTCGGTCGGAAATCGGCTCCATTGCGCGGCACGATTCGTCTACAAACGAGACGTACGGAGCGGTTCGGGTCCGGAAACGATTCGGTCGGCGCTTACGCGATCTTCGCATCGTACTTGGTCGTTCGGACTTGTGTACGATTCGGTCGTAAACAAGGGCTACGGATCGGGTCCGGTAAAGCCAAATCCGATTCGGAGGCCTTCCGAGCGAGATCGGAATCCGGCCCCAAGTATTGAATATGCGACAAATAGCTCCTTCGCATATCAAATAAAAAAACTTATAGCACTGGCCTACGTCCCAGTTACTGACGTGGCCGAACACTACAACCTATTGATAGAAAGTCCATACTATCAACAAAACGAACAAAAATTAAGTCCCCTTTTAGACTACTTTGAGTATACCTGGGTGGGAAGACTCACAGATCTGGACACAGAAGGCAACCTAAATAGCACATTCCATGGTGGAATGTATACCACAGCACACTAAATAAAGAGGCAAAAACAAACAATGCTGTTGAAGGATGGCATAATGCCTTCCAAGCAACAACAGGCAGAGCTCCACCTACTCTACAAAAACTCCTACTATCTATTCAAAAAGAACAGAGCTACCAACAGCTTAGAATGGAGCAATCTGTAACACAAATAGCCCCTAAACTTACCAAACAAACTAAACAAATGTTTGAATACTTACAATTTAAAGTAAGACTATATCCAACAACAAGAGGCCTAGAATACCTAGAAACAATAGCAAAACCCTACTTTAACTTAAAAATCCACAAAATATTCTAATACTCATCTCCAAAATGAATGCAAATATATACATATAATTTTTATATTTTCACAAACATAAATAATTTGTCAAATATAATTATTTTGAAACCATAAATATATATTGACATATTATTTATATTTATAAAAATATAAAACACAATAACACTACTTTTCTTAACATTTCCCTCCCACAATAAATAATTAAAATAACTTACCGTTTCCGTAGCTGAAGAAAGGAAATCCCAACTCTTGTAAATAAATCCAGGTATATCCTAATACCAATTGAACCCAAAAAATACCCCCCAAAAATGCAAAACTCCAACTGTTTGAAAAGTAATCCTCCGTCGGTAATTCCACAAACGATAAACCATAAAAATCCCGAAATGTTTTTTAAAAAAAAGAAACGCTCCATGAAAACCTGAAGAATTAAGGAAGTGTAAAATAATTATTAGTTGATTAAACTAATACACACTTCCTTAATAAAAAACAAACGTAATCTTCTCTTAACCGCCACTTCTCACGACCAAAACCTGTAAAAAAAACACGAACAATTCCACCCACAAAAACATACACATAAACTATAACATAACACTATTGTAAACATTATTCACACCATATTCAAACATATTCTCACATATTTAAACCTTTCTAACCTAGGCCTCAAAAATAACTATCGACATATCACTAAAACCTAAGTTACACTTAAACACCACAACTCCAAAAACCTAACAGTACACACACTACCTTAGCACCTAACTACCTTAAAAAAAAGTAAAAGTATAGTTTAAATAAAGAAAATTAAACTTGCCTTCCTCGATGCGACGCAGCTTCCAACCGCGACCTTCTTCCCTCCGAAATAACCCAAAACAAACGCGAGCGGTTACAAAATACAAGCTCTAAACAAATATGGCAGCTTTAAACATTAAGGGGCACATTACGATACCCGGCGTAAATAATTCCGCCAGGCATGGAAGCGGCAAAAATCCGCCCGCACACACCGCCTGAACACCGACCACGCCATTACGATTACACAAACCGAATACCGCCATCGGCGGAAAAAGCACACAAAATACCGCCCGCCAACGTCCGAGTCGGAGACAAACCGCCCGCCACGGACGGAAACACGCACGACAACACAAAACCGCCCGCCCTCACGGCCGACACACCGCACGTGAAATTACGATCGCACCGACATGAGCGCGGAAAAACCACAAATATACCGCCCGCCAGCGCAAACAACGCCGATGAGAATCGACACGGCAGAAGCCATGGCGCCCACGTACCTGCACAGAAACCATCCGCACACAAAACCAATAGCACACAACATGGCCAACAAGTCCACACAGCAAGGCACGCACAAATACACAAGCACAGTACACATCCCGAAAACACCCCCCCGGACAAACAAAAAATACAAAGGCCAGAACCCCAGACACAACACACCTGAAAACAACAGACCATGAGGACACACCCACATAGGTGAGTACAAAAGCAGCACTCCCACAGACCACAACCCCTTGCTACATTGCAAACCAGAGAGGAGAGGAGAGGACACAGTGACACAGCAAGGACAGCAGCACACCACAGAAACGCACACATCACAACCACCACCACCACCACCACCAAACACCACCACCACCACCACCACCACCAAACACCGGCACCACAAACACCATGGCACCACAAAGGATGCCCAAGTTCACGCCCATGGAGCTGACGGTCATGGTCGACGAGATCATCAAGGTGTACCCACAAATCTATGGGAACATGGTCCAGCACACACCACTAGCCACCAGAAACAGAATGTGGAACCGGATCGTAGACCAGGTCAATGCAGTCGGGACCCTGCCCAGGAACAGAGTCGAGATTAACAAACGTTGGAATGACGTCAAGAGCCTGGTCAAGAAGAAGGAGGGCAAAAACAGAGAGCTGGCTGCCGTCACTGGCGGAGGGAATCCCGCGCTCTTTAAGACCTTCAAAGCGTGGGAGGAGAAGGTGCGAGTCGTAATCCATCCGGAGATCCTCGCCGGATTAGCAGGGGAGTGGAGGCTGGTAAGTACAAACTAATGTATACCAGCACACCGCTATGTACTCACATGCACTACCACCATGCCACAGCTCCCAGGGACAAACACCCCCATGTCCAGCACACAATACACAACACATCACACACACATGCAACAGACACCACCACACACAGCCCAAACCGAACAACTGCAAGATGCGTGGGGACATGTGTACACTAAGCCAGCCACGTAACCACCAACAGGTCCCCAAATATGCCAGAAGCGCCACGAGCACCCACCACACCCATGTGTCCGCCACAGCTGCACCAACCGACAAGTAACAGGTAAGTGGCAGGAACACAAAGTGCAGTGGGTCGGAGGGGGACAGCTGAAGTACAACACCCACCAGGCCCCCACTCCCACAGACCAGCAAGGTGGAGCACTCCCCACACCCATGTGTCAGGCACAGCTGCACCAACCGACAAGTAACAGGTAAGTGGCAGGAACACAAAGTGCAGTGGGTGGGACGGTGGACAGCCCAAGTACAACACACACCAGGCCCCAGTCCCACAGCACAGCAAGGAGGAGCATCCCCCACACCCCACACCCACGTGTCAGCCACCGCAGTGCACAACGACAGCCGAAAGGCAGACATCACGGTCCACAGCAATCGGTGTCAGTGGGTATCCAGCCACCCCCACGACCCACAACACCCTCCCACCCCCACAGACCTGCAACATGGAGCACCCCCGCTCAGAGCCATGTGGCATCCAGTACAGTGCACGCACGAACAACTTGCAGGTGGGAAACTGGACAGGGCCGGATTACTGGAGGCATGAGGACCGTAACACGACCAACACATGGGACATGTCACGTAGCAGACGAACACGCAGCACCGCCCACCGTCACGAACAAGTGAACAATGTGCACACGGACACGAACAACAGACTCACACCCCACATGACCCATCACAGACATAGCAACACCCAAGGAGCCACGTCTGCATGCACAAGCCACACTGAATATAGTACCACACGGCAGCCACTGTGCAACTCATCACACACAACCGAAACACCATTGAAGTCCTGTCCATGTAGCCCCAACTGCCTGTCAACCACACACCCCACAACTACGCCTATGTAAGACAAACAACACTAGACGCAACAGAGCGGAACAACAGAAATGCACACGAACACCACTGAACCCATCAAACACACAGACACACCATGCACAAACAACATACCATCCATCCCATCCGTCAGCCCCAGTCTCATGAAAGGCATGTCATCCGCACAGCTGCCACACATACAGCAGTCACGCTAATATACATGCCCATGACCAACCATGTGCCAGAAGTCAAAGAAGTGCACGACACACTGTGAGCAACAACACACAACATGGGCCACACCCCCCGAGCACTGCAGTGATGCACATGGCACAGGGCAGCACGCACACCAAGGAGATGGGACAACTGCAATACGTTGGCTGGCACACAACCATCACTCACTCATAACGATGCGTCCAATGCCATGTCCAGTAATCACAACAGACAGCAAATATGCAGGCCATGTCAAGCATGCACACACCTCAAACCATGCACTGTCATGCTGCCACAACACATGTCACGTTCGGCACCCATGGCTCACAGCATGTACCCCAAAAGCATATTCCCTCCCAAATGCGAATCTGGGGCATGGCCCCCATGTTGCCATATGCGTTCCTAAGCGTTCCATTTGAACCCCAAAAGCATATTCCCTCCCAAATGCGAATCTGGGGCATGGCCCCCATGTTGCCATATGCGTTCCTAAGCGTTCCATTTGAACCCCAAAAGCATATTCCCTCCCAAATGCGAATCTGGGGCATGGCCCCCATGTTGCCATATGCGTTCCTAAGCGTTCCATTTGAACCCCAAAAGCAAAGTACAAACCAGACCCAGGATGGGCCAGGAGCCCGCATACACCAGAGTCACAATAAGTAGGGGCACAGCAACACACCCATCGGCATGGCCAATCCGTCCCATGCCACATGTGCACAGCACACAGTCCCATTGCCAAGCACACACAACTACAGATGCTACAGCCACACACACGCCTCCGGGAAACCCATGTACGAGATTGCACGAACTGTCAATGTCAGACGACAAATACATACTTCGCCAGGTGCAACACAATAACTAATCTCATTCTCTCCACAGGTGACGAACTGCTGGATGCTGGGGATGGAGCCAGCAGCCAGCACAGCCAGCCTACAAGCCCCCAACGAGGACACACGGATCTGGAGGATCTGTCCTCCTCTTCGGACACGGACAACCAAGCAGGCCCATCTGGTGTGGCAGGGCCCAGCCGCTCCCCAGGACCCCTCCTACCCACCAACCCATCATCCAGGGCTGCTGAACATTCACAGCCCCCTGCTGCCACTGTCGTTGCGGCCACACCCACGGTCATTGTGGCCACTACCACTGCCGCAACGGCCACCATCGCCGCACCGACCACCACCGCCGCCACCACCGCCACGTCTCCGCTGGCACCAGCCCCAGCGCAGGTGGTGGCCCGGACGACTGGATCCACCCTGGGAGCCACAGCGAGGACCGTGGTGAGCAATGTGGCTAGTGGGCAGGCCGGTGGCAGCAGGACTGGTAGGAGGAGCAGGGTCAGGGAAACGCCAGCCTCCCCTGGGAGCCATGCCCTGCCTCACATGGCCAGAGTCCTTGGGGCCTATGAAGAGGCCCAAGGACAATGGGTCCGGTCTGCCTCAGACACGCGTGAGGTGCTGGGGGTGTTGAGGTCCATGGACGCCCGTATGGGCCAAATCGTGGACCTCATGGGACAGCTGGTGGTGGCGGTGAGGTCACAGCCAGGGACAGCAGCTCCCCTCCGCCACCACCTGCCGGGGCGCAGGGTGGAGCAGCAGTGTCCAGTTCCTCTGCGTCCACAGCCAGTGATCACACCTCAACCACCAGCATGTCGCAAGCAGGCACCCCCTCGCAAACGTGGAAGGGGCCGTCCGAAGAGGAAACAGATCTCCCGGGAGGACTTCGCACGCTCCAGTCGCAAGTGAGGCAGCCAGCCAGCCTTCCGCCAGCCTTCCTTGACCAGCCACTGCATTGACTTGGACTACGATCCCACTCAACACAGCCATCTGGATGGCATGTGTGTGTTGGACTATGGACATAGAACCAGTGGGTACACCCTGATCATCACGCAGCCATGACCGACAGCTCATTGTCACTGCACGCACCACTTTTGTCATCACCTTACACACAATCACATGTCACAGTTTGTAATAAATGCACCTTTTTCACTAACTGCTGTTTGTGCCCTGTGTTTTATTTGTACGGAATACAACGGCCACCGTGGGCGGAAAGGCACCTGATGCGTGGCATGGCAATTGAATCCGGAGGGCCTGTAGGGACCTAGGGGTGGGAGACAGAACAGGAGCACATTCAATGAGTGTGTCACACACCCATCACACAGTACATGTCAACAACTACAAGCAATGTACACACATCGCACAGAGCAATAGGGCACAATGCCACAGCCACCAACAGTGGCATACTACCCTGGCCATGGAGCGTTGACACACAGCACGCAGTGAACAAACGGCCACCCTGACACAGCACACACACACCTGCACAGATACAGCCACATCAGCGGTCGTACATGGACACTCACCGTCAAGTGAAGTAGCGGGCGATGAGCTGCTGCCGCACATTACCAGCTTCCTCCTCTCCGCTGTCCTCCTCACTCGAGCTGTCCTGGTCTGCGGGCTGGGGCCCTGGTTGATCTCCGTCATCCACGATGAGGGGGATCTGCTTCCGAATGGCCAGATTGTGCAGCATGCAGCACGCCACCACTATCTGGCACACCTTCTGTGGGGAGTACGCCAGCGCACTCCCGGTGCGGTCCAGGCACCTGAACCTGGACTTGAGGAGGCCAAAGGTACGCTCGACCACACGTCTGGTCCTCCCATGTGCCTCATTGTAGCGATCGTCTGCTGGGGTGCGAGGATTCCTCAATGGACTGAGCAGCCATGCCCCATTCGGATACGCAGAGTCACCTGGGTGTGAGGGACACAGAGAACCGTTGCTAATCCAACTGGACAGGGGACAGCATCGTACAGCCAGCACGCTACACCACTCCACATACTCACCGACAATACAGGCACGATCCTGTTGCATATTGGACATCAGTCGTGGCAAGATGCTGTTGCGCATTATGTGTGCGTCATGGGCCGAGCCTGGGAACTTTGCACACACGTGGGTGATCACCATGTCCGCAAGGCACACCACTTGCACATTCAGGGAGTGCGTGTGCTTCCTGTTGCGGTACAGGTGCTCAGTGGCCTGTGGTGGAACAAGGCCGACATGTGTGCAGTCAATGGCTCCAACGACGTGTGGGATTCTGCCAAGGGCATAGAATGCACCCTTCACTGCCGCCAATTCACGAGCCCTGGGGAAGCGGATGTACCTGTTCCGGTACAGCATCATGGCTGCCAGTACATCCCTCAGCACCTTGCTGAACATGGGCTGGGACATCCCTCCTCCAATGCCCACTGTGTGCTGGAATGACCCAGTGGCGAAGAAATGCATGGCGGCCATCACCTTAGCCGTGGGGGTGACAGCAGTCGGATACACCCTGCGGGGACGGAGATGGGGTTCTAACATGGCACACAGTCGATGCAGGGTTGGCCTGTCCAGCCGAAACTTCCTAATAACCTCTGTATCGTCCATGTCCGCCAGCAATTGGTATGGGCGGTCAATGTTCGGTCTCTGCCTAGGGACAATGGCAGAGGACACATGTCAAAGCAACACGACACATAGCAATTTCGCATACACATCACTGACATGACTGAGTAAGCACAGGAGCCACAGCCCAGCTGTCAAGCTGGGACGGCACGGCCACAATACACTTACACAGGTCTCCCAACAATGGCAATGGCTAGTGATACAAACCACTGCCATGTGCATGCACATGGGGATCTAGGCCCCAATGACTTACGGGGCGTGCTGATGGGGACTGACTGCATATCCGTCAAGCGGCAACGCCACGGCAACATGAATGTCTGCTGAGCATGGAACTGCTTCCGCGGCTGGATGAGTATGGCACACGACGACGACGATGTGGGCACAGGCTGAGCGGCCAAAACAAGTGGGACCTGTGGCACGAGGGGATATGAGACAGTAGTAGGTGTCAGCACTGCACCCTATGTACAGCACTGTACGGATCACACCTCCCGAAACATTGACAGGTGTCCACATTGACAGCCCCATGCCAAGACGGCTGTGTGCTTGCAGTCACACGTCACAGGTGAGAGGTTACATTGCACGTGCCAGGTGGCAGACGTACACAGTGGGAGCTGGCATGTGTGTGCATGTGTCTCCTGTTCAGGATCCACCAGATGGGCGCTGACTCTGTACTGACCATTGGACACAGCATGTTCCGTGGAAGGCTTGTGTGTGTGGGATGGTGGCACTGGATGTGCCTCCGTTGGGTGGGGGGCCATGCACAGGGCGGGTACGTCGATGATTGCGCATTGTTGGTCACGGTGGGTGCACCAACTAAGATGTGTTGCCCTGTGTTCAATTCCTATGTCCGCATGATGATGGACTGTAGATGTGGGCAGACTACACATTGGTCGATGTGCTGTCTATATGCATGTGCCTTCACACCAGGCACAGCTGCCCCTGCACATGTGACCCCTGCTGGACTCGCTGCTGGGTCTGTGGAGCTGATGCACCTTCTGCGCGTGGGGCGGACAGCTCTCCTCACTTCCCTCATTGCGCATGTCATGACTTTGCCGCAGGTGACATGGATCATGGAGGGCCCACATGTACGCGTGGGTAGGCTACACATGATTGTACACTGGTCGCCACCCCCAGTCAGTGTTTCGAATGGGAAGGTTGTCGTGCTGGTGGTATGTTCGATGTGGCGGATGGGCGGGCCTAGGTGCGGGCTTACATTCCGGACATGGGGGGTAGTTGGATTGGCGACTAGTTGCAGTACACACGGGACACGTCTCTTCCTTTCCACATCTGGGTCATCCCTTGTACTAACTGACAGTGATACAGTCATCTTCGCCCCAGCCCTCATGTCCTCCCTCGCTCCCCCAATATGCATGCTCACCTGCGAGGCTAGCGCTTGCACAGGCAGCCCCAAGCTCGCACCAGAGAGGGCAAGGAGTGTATGTGTGGGTCCAGTTGCACGAGTGGGCTGTCTCAGGGTATGATGTGTGGCGGGACGCCGTCCACCTGCGTGGTGCCCCAAATGGAGACCCGGCCTGCATGGACTATGCATCACAGTCTTCGCCTTCCGGATCCGCCACCTGCGACACCCAGTGGCTGTGGCTGCCCTTGCGGCCAGGCCGCGTCCGTCTGTGGCTGATGGCCCACACATTCACTCTTTGGCCTCTCTGGGGAGGGCTCGGGGGTGGTGGCGCACGCGCTTGCACTTAGTCGCAATGGCATGTGGCGTGGTTGGTATGATGGGCAATGGATGGGATGGTGCGAGCCACCTCCCGTGACGTCAGTGCTGCTCGTGCTGTGGTGCGTCCCCTACACTTCCATTTGACTTGTGCCATGCTAGACGTTGAGGTCCTATTGCCTGCGTGATATGACCAGGAGGAGCGCGAGGAGACCTCACACACCATGCTCCACTGCCATCCCGTGCCCTGTATCGCCTGTGCGGATTGACTATGTTGGGGTTACACCTGGTCGACTGGGGCTGTGTGTGCCTTGTCAAGGGGCATGGCGGGCGCACAACAGGATCCAGCTTGTCCACAGAGGGTGGGCTGAGGTGCGCCTGGTACCGCTTTGTACGTGTGCCCGGCTGCTATGCACACACGTGTTCACTCCCCCGACAGGTGTCCTCTCACAATGCCCAGGGAAGCGGTGGTGTACTGTTCATGACCCCTCCCAACACGGCGTGCTCCAACTTGGCATGTGCGCATCTACCCGTCGCACCCACCCACCTGAGCACTGCGTCCATACGACTTCACACGACACATGTGTGTCTTCCACAGTAGTGCTACTCATTTGCGTTGACATCCAATACCAGTGGACTACATGGTCATGTCACGACTGCCGTGTACTTCACATACTCTCATCCTCTCTCATTCGTACTTGTGAAATGAGTCAGCGGAGACAGTTTTGGTTTCAAACATTATATTGAGTCTCCTGTCCTCTGTGATGCAGTATAGTGGACACTACTGGCAGCGGAATACATGTTGAGGATATACTGAGCATGATTGCAAATGGGATAGGGAGTGGGGTTACATGTGATTGGCTGTTGCATGTGGGATGTGGGCTTCAGAGTGACATCTGCTTGGCCAAGGCTGTGCTAATGTACATTTACGTATAGCTGCGGAGCTGTGGACTTTGACACAGACGGTATACATGTAGCCTACCAGACCGCTTGGCATCATGGGCACAGTCCATCTCAGTTCCATGTGACAGGTTTGCTGCGGTTGTTCCTCATGCACACGTGCATGTGAGATGACATCAGGGCATGTGCTTGCGTGCATGCAGCGGCGTGCCACTTGTTGTTGCACTGTGGTGGTTACTGGACATGTCCCAGTCACTGGGGTCGTGTTGTTGTATGCACTTGTCGTCCATGCAAAGGTCCTGGTATGGGATTCCCGGGGCGGGGGTGGGAGGGGTGCAGCACCCACAGACTCCAGGCGACCTATTCATGTCCACTGAGCGGTGTGTGTGTCCATGGGCGCTGGATCCATGTCGTGTCCTGGTTGTTCGTGCAGTTCCGTCCATGTGGGTGCGATACACAGAGCCCATGCCACTGCCTCCCACGATGCATGCGGTGTTCCTGGATGTGATGGGGAACAGTGTGCATGTCCCGGTCATATCCGATGTCATGGCGATGTCGTTGATGGTGTGGTTACAGTTGCCGGTCGTTTGGTATGGCTGTTGTGGTGGTGACTGGCCAGTCCGTGCGGAAGCTAAGCATGGGTGCGGGGTTGGACATCATAGGTCACTCGGGGAACCTGCGTTGTGGTCCGACGTATTTACAGGTTGTCAGGTATGCGATGCCGTCCAGCAGGGCTTCCATGTCATTGGTGGTGTACATGTTTGCCAGCCAATGAAGCGGATGGTGGCTGTCAAGGTGTTGTTCGTAGGTTGTCCCTTGGAGGACCATGATGGGGCATGCTGGGTGACATTCGATGTAGCTGTTCTCGATGATCCGTCGTGTGGAGGCACAGTGGTCCCATTTCAGTGCGGGTGCGATGTTGGCCACATACGCCATGCCCCCATAGGCAGAGCAGGCCCTGTCGTGTGCGTCCAGAGGGAGGAGTAGTGGTAGCAGGTCCGCCTTCAGACATGCCGGGTTGGAGAGGCATATCTCAACGGGATGCTGGTAGGGACACCTCCGACAGTAGAAGACGGGCATGACGCAGCTGAACAATGTGATGCGGTAAGTCAGTCGGTAACTTACGTTCAGCAGGGACAGGAGATCGCATCCCAATGTATGGCACAGGTTGGTTTTGTACAGCTTGAGCTGTTCGGCGTAGTTGGGTAGGTGTGTTGCGGTTGCCATTTCGCAGCGGTTCGTAGAGGTGGCGTGCTCCGGCTGTGTGTGCAGTCTGCAATGTGCACGCTCCGAGGTTGCTGTGAGCTCTGTGTAGTCGTAGGGAGACAGGACTTGTGTTCTGTTGGCTTGTTTGGAGGACACGGGCCCTCTTCCCACATGCTTCTCAGACAGTTCAAGGTCAGTGCTGTGTGACTCCTTCCAATTAACTTGCATGTGGCCGACATGGGGGAGTGTTTTCTTCTTTCTTCCCCATCCGTTGTGTGCTTCTGTGATATGCGCTATCTGCCCTGTGGTCGGTCTCCTCGGCATGCCTGTGTTGGTCTATTCTTGGACAATGGCTGTATTCACCGGCTTCTGTCGTAGGGCTGTGGTTTCGGAGTTGGAATGGAAGGTCATTCAGTGCTGTCTGCTCTCCCTTGTGTGGGCGGCAGGCTGCCTTTCCGCTCTGCGTTGGGCCTTGTGTGTGAATGTTATTCTTGGGCCACCTGTTGTCGGTCCCCGGGCTCTTTGGTGTTCCGTTTTATATGTCTTGTTCATATGTGCAGGGTGGTATGGGTTTTTCAGTGTGGTACTGGCGTTCCTCTTCCCGAAGGGGCCCTGCTTCTCCTAGTTGGTGTTGCCGCCGCTGTGTGCTACGCCATGTTTGTTACACTGGGGTGTGTCCTGCTGTTGCGTGTCTTCACTGACATGTGTGCGTCGGTTGTGTGGCGTTGGGTGTTGTCTGTGAATTGGGCGTTGGGGACATGTCTGTGGCCGGCCTGTCACGTGTCATGTGCGTTCGGGGTGGGGCTGATGTGTGTGCTGCTTGGTTGTGTCCCTGTGTCTGTGTGCGACGCATGCATGGCGCTGCGGTTGGCCTCTGCGTTGTGCGCATGTGTGGCGGCGTCATCGGCGCTTTGGGGCCGTGACGGGGTGGTTGGTTCCTAGTCCCAGGTGGTGTGTACACATGTGTTCTGCGATGTTACGATTTGGCCTGTGTGTCATATGTGGATGCGATGGTGGATGTGTTGTGTACACGCGCTGGTGGGGGTTGTCCGCTTTTTCCGCCCTTGCACTGTGTGCGCTGTTTGCGTGCACTTGTTGTGTGTGTGCCTACCTGCGTCTCCGCGGTACGTTGCGTCCTTGGTGGTGCATCAGCAGGAGCATGGGGAGTGCCTGCAGTGCTGGGTTCATGCTCGGGGAGCCGCTTTTCGTTGTCCGTGCTCGGCGTCCGTGTTACCGCTTCGGTTTGTCGAACGGTATCTCTTGGCCGTGGGAGCCGTTTGTTTGCGGCATCGTAATTTATGCGCCGGGCGGGACGTGTTTCGTCGGACGGTGTGTGTCAGTTGGGCTGCGCCGCTACGTGTACGGGCGCACTTTGATGGCGGACGGTGTTGCTGGCTTGCCGGCGGTGTTTGGCCTGCTTTTCGCATCGTAATTGGGCGGGCGTGTGGACTGCTGCGTGCCGGCGGTAACTGGTGCTTTTTGCATCCGCCAGCACGGCGGTTGTGCTTCCGCCCGCCATCGTAATGGGCCCCTAAAGTATTTGTTTAAAAACATGTTGTATCATAATTAATACATTGCTAAAATGTTTTGTAATAATACTATTTATAAGTTATATTTTAAAAATTAGGTAAAAAATGTTCTACATTGTAAAATTATCATAATAAATATTATAAAACATATAATAATTATTATTATAATTCCAAACTAATACATGTTATATACAGTTTATTAAAAATATGTAATAAATGTAGTAAATGTTAAAAAAAATGCGTACCTATTATAAAAAATGTTTATATAATAATAAACCATGCAATAATTAATAATATTTTATATATCAATAATCATTTTAAAGTATTATGTTTATAAAATGTTATACAACTTAAACTGTTTCTATTAAAAACATGTCAAAACATATATATTACTAAAAATTTACAGTATATGTAACAAAATAAGTAATGTTCAGACTACAAAATAAAACTGTACAACTTATTAAAACATTTTTTTTTTTTTAAACAAATGTTTCTAAAGCGATGTAAAACTACATTATTTCATGTTACAAAATGTACATAACGGTATTAAAAACTTTACCAATGTTGAAAGCATTTGTTTGCAAAATAATTATATCTAAAAGTATACATATGTCCAAATATTTTGTCTGAAGAATAAAGATTATATTTATTTTCTGTATGTGTAACAATTTGTTATATGCACTTAATAAAATATATTTTAATTTATGATTACTATGTTTGACAATAAAGAAACATCAATTAAAAAATTACGTCATTTTTTTAAATTAATTTATTAATGTTTAATTTAATATTAAACTAAATATTTTAACTCAATGTACTGTATTAAATGTCTTTACTACATATATATGTATATTTGTTATTTATCATTTTAAACTGTTATTATTTATACACATTCCCACTACACACTATTTTAATTTTTTGAGGTCACAAAAATATACACATATATAATTTACTATTCTCAGTCCAATTAGTATTAAATCAGGGTAGATGCTGGACACTAAACCTATATAAATTACTATTCCCACTCCAGTTAGTATTACATCAGGGAAGGTGCTTGACATTAAACATATAAAATTTACTATTCCCACTCCAGTTAGTATTAAATCAGGGAAGGTGCTGGACACTAAACCTATATAATTAACCATTCCCACTCCACTTAATATTAAATTAAATAAGGTGCTGGACACTAAACATAATTAATGTACTATTCCCACTCCAGTTAGTATTAAATCAGGGAACGTGCTGGACACTAAACATATATAATTTACTATTCCCACTCCAGTTAGTATTAAATCAGGGAAGGTGCTGGACACTAAATCTATATAATTTACTATTCCCACTCCAGTTAGTATTAAATCTGGGAAGTTGCTGGACATTAAACATATATAATTTACTATTCCCACTCCAGTTAGTATTAAATCAGGGAAGGTGCTGGAGACTAAGGGGTCGATTCCGATCCCGGCCCGAGGCGCACCTAATACCATTCGGCCGGGAAAAAAGCCAGGCGAATGCCTGTTTCCCGACCGATTCGCACATACGTCCAAACGAGCAAGTACGATGCGCACAACTGCCCAAATACCGACCCAGTCGTACTCACCCAATACAGGTCCTGTTCTCCGACCGAGGCGGATCCGGAAACGCAGAATCGAGTCGCACGGAAGCCAATATGCAGACCCGTCCGGCCGGACAAGTATGATGCGCTTTCCGTACGCGCCGAACCCGTCGCTACGCACGGCACGTCAAAGCATCCGGGAGAGGCGCACATAAGCTCCGATTCGTGCCACAAGACGATCCACGGCTAAGAGACGAACACGCCAGCGACGAGGACGAGGCGAAGCAAAGAGAAAGACGAACGAGACAAACCAACCATGAATCCCATCGTGCCGATCCTACCAATATTCTACATCTATTACCGGAACAGGCACGGACGCGTACGGCGCAGAAGGTAAGTCAGACACCAACCACAAAAACAAACTACACGTACCCGACATATCACGCACACACAGAGGGATGCAGAAATTACTTACACCAGCAGCAGCAGCACCATAGGGGCGGGATGGCCATCACCAATGCCACATATACACATAGGGGCCTGGATGCCCACCACCACTACCACCCCTACTCAGGGGTGCCAGATGCCTACCACTACTACCACCTCTACCCATGGGGGCTGGATGCCCACCACCACTACCACCCCTACTCAGGGGTGCCAGATGCCTACCACTACTACCACCTCAACCCATGGGGGGCTGGATGCCTGTCACTACTACCACCTCTACCCATGGGGGGCTGGATGCCCACCACCACTACCACCCCCACTCAGGGGTGCCAGATGCCTACCACTACTACCACCTCTACCCCTGGGGGGCTGGATGCCCACCACCACTACCACCCCTACTCAGGGGGTGCCAGATGCCTACCACTACTACCACCTCTACCCACGGGGGGCTGGATGCCTGTCACTACTACCACCTCTACCCATGGGGGGCTGGATGCCCACCACCCCTACTCAGGGGGTGCCAGATGCCTACCACTACTACCACCTCTACCCATGGGGGGCTGGATGCCCACCACCACTACCACCCCTACTCAGGGGGTGCCAGATGCCTGTCACCACTACCACCTCTACCCATGGGGGGCTGGATGCCCACCACCACTACCACCCCTACTCAGGGGGTGCCAGATGCATACCACTACTACCACCTCTACCCATGGGGGGCTGGATACCCACCACCACTACCACCCCCACTCAGGGGGTGCCAGATGCCTACCACTACTACCACCTCTACCCCTGGGGGGCTGGATGCCCAAAACCACTACCACCCCTACTCAGGGGGTGCCAGATGCCTACCACTACTACCACCTCTACCCATGGGGGGCTGGATGCCTGTCACTACTACCACCTCTACCCATGGGGGGCTGGATGCCCACCACCACTACCACCCCCACTCAGGGGGTGCCAGATGCCTACCACTACTACCACCTCTACCCCTGGGGGGCTGGATGCCCACCACCACTACCACCCCTACTCAGGGGGTGCCAGATGCCTGTCACTACTACCACCTCTACCCATGGGGGCTGGATGCCCACCACCACTACCACCCCTACTCAGGGGTGCCAGATGCCTGTCACTACTACCACCTCTACCCATGGGGTGCTGGATGCCCACCACCACTACCACCCCTACTCAGGGGGTGCCAGATGCCTGTCACCACCACCACCTCTACCCCTGGGGGGCTGGATGCCCACCACCACTACCACCCCTACTCAGGGTGTGCCAGATGCCTACCACTACTACCACCTCTACCCATGGGGGGCTGGATGCCTGACACTACTACCACCTCTACCCATGGGGGGCTGGATGCCCACCACCACTACCACCACTACCACCCCTACTCAGGGGGTGCCAGATGCCTGTCACTACTACCACCTCTACCCCTGGGGGCTGGATGCCCACCACCACTACCACCCCTACTCAGGGGTGCCAGATGCCTGTCACTACTACCACCTCTACCCATGGGGGCTGGATGCCCACCACCACTACCACCCCTACTCAGGGGTGCCAGATGCCTACCACTACTACCACCTCTACCCATGGGCTGGATGCCCACCACCACTACCACCCCTACTCAGGGGTGCCAGATGCCTGTCACTACTACCACCTCTACCCATGGGGGCTGGATGCCCACCACCACTACCACCCCTACTCAGGGGTGCCAGATGCCTGTCACTACTACCACCTCTACCCCTGGGGGCTGGATGCCCACCACCACCACTACCACCCCTACTCAGGGGGTGCCAGATGCCTACCACTACTACCACCTCTACCCATGGGGGGCTGGATGCCTGTCACTACTACCACCTCTACCCATGGGGGGCTGGATGCCCACCACCACTACCACCCCCACTCAGGGGGTGCCAGATGCCTATCACTACTACAACCTCTACCCATGGGGGGCTGGATGCCTGTCACTACTACCACCTCTACCCATGGGGGCTGGATGCCCACCACCACTACCACCCCCACTCAGGGGTGCCAGATGCCTACCACTACTACCACCTCTACCCCTGGGGGCTGGATGCCCACCACCACTACCACCCCTACTCAGGGGGTGCCAGATGCCTGTCACTACTACCACCTCTACCCATGGGGGCTGGATGCCCACCACCACTACCACCCCTACTCAGGGGTGCCAGATGCCTACCACTACTACCACCTCTACCCATGGGGGCAGGATGCCTACCAACAACAACACCCCCACTCACAGGATGGCTAATGCATGACACAACAAGCACACACCAACATAAGGAATGCAACAAAGACATCCCCCCAACACCATGACAAGCGTGTGTAGACTGTGTCAAATGCCTACAACACTGAACATGACTTTGAACATACAATGTGACCCCCTATCACGTGTCACACATAAATGTGTGTGGCCCCCACAATGCAAGCAGACCATGACCACTGTGGCAATGGGGTCTAAGCCCCCATCATCACAGTGACCAAAAGGTAAGTGTGGGGTCCATAGCTGAAGCACATTTTGCACATTGTGGCAATGGGGTCTAAGCCCCATCATCACAGTGACCAAAAGGTAAGTGTGGGGTCCATAGCTGAAGCACATTTTGCACATTGTGGCAATGGGGTCTAAGCCCCCATCATCACAGTGACCAAAAGGTAAGTGTGGGGTCCATAGCTGAAGCACCTTTTGAACATTGTGGCAATGGGGTCTAAGCCCCCATCATCACAGTGACCAAAAGGTAAGTGTTGACATAGAAAAAGCTGCAACTGCCAAACTGCATGGATGATTCCTGGTCACAGAACAACAAACACATCAGTGGCAAAGTAGTGCCTGTGTCCCATAGCAACATAGATTGGGTGAGGCAAACAGTGCAGTGCAAATAAGACATACCTTTGGCCATGTGCAGACAAACATCACCCATGGGGGCTGACACTGTCAACATCCATCAATGACACAATGACAGAAGTGACCATCATAATGCAGACCCACATATTCGCACCAATGGGCACACAAATGTAGATACCCTGTGGAGACTGTAGATGTGAGGTGAACAAATAACATACCATGGCAGCAATGGGACACACAAACAATGATCATTGTGCTGACTGATGACCTAGGAGTCCCAGGGACAGCAGGTCAAACCCACCAAACAACATACAGCCAATAGCACACTAAAGATATGCCAATGCAGTGGTGCAGATGCACAAACAGGCAGACCCACACTGCACAACAAACACAACAGGTGAGGGGGGGTGCCAGTGTCCCCAGGCAACCACACAACACATGATGAGGCCTGAATACCAATTACACAGATGCACATACAGTGCCACACAAAAGTAACTCATGGATCCAAATCCCCTATGTGGGCAATCAGGCATTGTTAGATGAGAGGGAGCACAAATTACACATGTCACACAAGCATGTAGGAACTGCAACTAACACAGCAAGAGACAGACCCACCACAGCACTACCCCCAGGGACCCCATATTGTGCTGACACTAGCCTGCATGATAATCCCACTGTGATGACAATGTCAGATGTCGTTCACACTGTGAAACCCAGCCATGTGTCCTGAGCAACTAACTACCATCACACCTACACAAGCTCCAACCAATCAGCACGGCCTGCCAGCCAAGGCCAATATGGAGGTAGGGGTCTGGCCGTGCAACAACTCACTTTTGCACACACTCAACACCACACACCCTGATCTCCACCAATGTGCAGCAGTGAAGCTCACATGGACTGGTGACATTGCACATGCACCCATGACAATACCAGGGGTGGTGGTGGGAACCAAGGTGCAGAAACCCATCACACATGGCCAGTCAACAAGACTTGTCAATGTCTGACACACAGCACAGTATGCTGTACATGGGCATGATGTGAAATCCACCACAATCAATGGGATCCTGGCCATAGTCACACACCAATGAAGAAGCCAAGGTGACACACGAAGAACACACGTACACAACTACCAACATTGCAGCTCTGACCCTGAGGAGTGGCAGCAGTCACACACACAACGTGTCACAATCACTGTAAGCTAACACAAACTGTAAATCACATTACTCGTGTAAACAACAAGTGCCAAGGGGAATCCTGAATGTGTCCCATCTGCGTTTGCCCACATCCCCAGCACTGACAACAAAGACAACCTGGGATGACAACCTCATGAACATTAGTTTGCCATGCACCCACATCACAGAGAAACCAGGTCCAAGATGCTGGATGAACACAGAACAACTCAGCAAGCATCACAAACAGGAACATCCCTAGGGACACAGCCTGTGTAGGAAAAGGGAAGGGAACACGCACAGACATGCTTACACAACACAGGCCCACGCAATGTCACCAGATTACACACTGCCATGAGGGCACAACACTCCTGTGGAAGGTCCGCTGTGCCAAACCTTGTCTGTGCACGACCCAAACATGTCAGCAGAACACTCCGTCAGTGAGTCAACAACCACAACACACAGAAGGCTCTGCTCACATCAGCCTGGGTACGGGGGTGTCACGTCAGTCATCTGCACACACACCAAACACGTGTCAAGCAAGTTGCACTGTATGCACAGATGAGTCCTTCGACATTGATGTGCAAAACTGCATGTCCAGTGGAGCTGGGCACACAGTCAGGGAAATAGGAACATTGAACAGTGCTAAGCCCACCAGATGTGCATCAGTGTAAGACAAAGATGTTCATTTACAAATGCAAAAAGGACATCCCTGTGTCAAATGCTGAACATTACACCCTCAGACTGTAGCAAAGGATGCCATAGATCCAGAATACAACAGGACACATGTTCCATGGACCACATGGAGTCCATCACTGCAACACTTCATCGTCCTGATGTGAACACTATTACAACTGCAAATGCAGGATGCTACTCATCCACATCATGTACATCAAAAGAAAACCCAAAAGTAAACAAAAAGAGGCTTTATTCAGCAAATGTCAGGGTAAAAACGGAAGTCCAAAAGAAACTAAGGCCAATGGCCAGTCCAAAATAACAGTACCAACGGGGTGAGAAGTGACAACTGGTCACACATTGCTTGCCTGCACTGGTACGGTTGGGGGACATCCCCTTGGAGGGGCATACAAGGGGCAGGCCAGGCACCGCAGGGACAGGATCAGGGGATGGCAGAGTGAGGCAGTGAAGGGGTGGTGGGTGCAGGAGTGTCACCGGCAACTGCAGTGGAGGTGTCTGACTCAGGGGGGCCGGCACCACCGTGGTACACAAGTCAGTTGGTGTGGGTGCCGCAACCACTGCAGTGGGCTTGACTGATGTAGTGGACTGGGTACCCACTGCAGTGCCCGAGTCAGACGTGGTGGTTGTGGACTCCACTGCAGTGCATGACTCCAAGGAAGTGGAAGGGTGGGCAGATGAGGTGGGCAGGACAGAGGGGGGACCCGGTCACAACAACAGTGCCACTAACAGGCAGAGCGTCTGGGTTGGGGGTGGAAGAGCAAGTGGCAGGGGGGAGGGCCTAAGCAGTCTGGGGATGCGGTATCGGTGTGTGGGGGAACCTGGGGCAGGGTGTGGCGGGGGAACCTGTGCAGTGGTGGCCTGGGGGATGGAGGAGAGAGACTGGGCGCTGGAGCTGCGTGGTGGTGGTGGTGGGGTCTTGCTCTTCCTGCTCCGGGGGACTTCCGAATGGGCTCCTGTGTCTGCCTGCGCCTGGGGGAGGGTGTCCGGGGGCGAGGGGCACTCCTCTCTGTGTGGGTGGACTTCCTCTTCCCCTGGTGTGCTGGGTCAGCAGGAATGGTGGGGAAGAGGCCGAGGTCACACAGGAAGACCTGCTGTGTATGTGTGGTAGCAGGCGAGGCAAGGGAAGGGGTCTTGGAGGGAGAGGATTTGGAGGACTGCGGAGTGAATGTGGATGCCTGTGTGTGTGTGTGTTCCCCATCACCTGTGTCTGTGGTATCAGTCCCCTGAGGATGCTTGTGTGCACGTCTTGCCTTACTCTTGGGTGTGTCTGTGCTGCTTGTGTCTGTGTGTATGGATGACTGTGCAGGTGTGCATGTGCTTTGGACAGGTAGGGGGGCAGGAAGTGTGGATGGGGCAGAGGTGGGAGGGGTGAGGGACTGTTGGAGGAGGGACACTGCTGCCGTCAGGGAGGAGTCCATGGACCTATTGCTCCTCTGTAGGGCAGACATACCCGTCGAGATGCCCTCCATGAACGACACCAGCTGTGTCAACAGAGTGGTGTGTGCATGGAGGACACTCAGCATTGCTGTCTGCCCTACATGGAGCTGCCGAAGGAGGTACACAGACTCCTCACTCAGGGCAGCATGGGACACAGGGGCAGGGGCTGCGGTGCCTGGCACGAAGGAGACACGCTCCCGAGCACGGGAGCCTCCACGGACCTCAGGAATGGGAGCCGATGGGAGGGCGGTGGTGGTGGTGGTGGTGGCGGGGCCAGACAGACTAGCTGGCCTTTGGTGGCTGCCGAGACCCGCCTCCACAAGGGAGTCATCCTCCGAGCTGCTGTGGTCCCCAGCTGAGGTGGATGGTGCTGAGGACTCCTCGGTGTGGCTCCCCTCGCCCTCCGTGCCACTGGGTCCCTCTGACCACTCGTCCGATGCTGACCCAGTCTGGCTCCGCTGCTCCTCCTGGTCCGTGGAGCTGTCCCCTCCTGTGGCCGTGGATGTATCTGCAAACAATTAGGGAAACAGACAAACATCAGTCACCTGCACTGACCGCACACACCACAGTAAGTACAGCACATTACAGAGCAAGCCCTGGCATCCTTAGTTGAACATTGCCTAAAGTCCTCGCACAGATTCGGGGAAGCCAATTGTCAGTCTGATGGTCAACCATGGGACTCACACCCCTCCTGCCCTTGCACCCATCTGTCTGGTGCCTGTCTGATGGTAAGACCCCAGTGTGGACACATGCACCACCTACACAGTTGTTGGACATTGCAGGGAACACGGTGAAGCATGTGAACATGCACACATCACATCTCTTGCCACTGAGTCAGTGCAGGTGTCCGGATAAAGGGATGGCCAGATTCTAATTAGAAATGCATGTGATGCATACCAGCACCAGACACCATGATGCACCCATGTCCGGATAGTCAATGCCACAATGGGGTGCATGTTGCACATGTACCTCCCCTGCAGGATCAGTCCCAGGAAGTTGAATGCCATGACACAGGAATGCGTGCAAAGTCATACATTACTGTCTCAAGTCACATGGCCATGGCAGCCAGACAACAACAGTCTGCACTGTGTCACAATCCGAGGGCATGGGGAATGCAAGTTATGTGACTGACAAGTGCACATGTCCATCCCCCAGAAACCACATCATCTGTACTACTATTTGACCACGTCATACCAACTGGACATATGGGGGACATGAAACACAACTCCCTGAACATGAGCACCTCACAGTGTGCTGTGAATGAAAATACAGCTTCCTGAAAGTCACAGTCGCAAACACCTGTGTGCACAGTCAAGTGATCAGACACCTATAAGTCACAGAAGTATCGTCTATCATGGTCACATCTCAGATGGCATGCTGAGCCCCAAACGATGAACATACCAGTAGTCCTGACAACGAAGACACAGCACAATGAGACAGAGGCAGACACCTGAGGGTACATTTCACTGATCACAACATGCCAGATGATACACGGGAGTGGGAGTACAGAGTGTATTGTATGCACTGGAGTAGGCATGACTGTCCAGCTCCACCTGTAAGAGGGATGAGTCCTGGACAGTAGGCAGGTGGCTAAGCATGTGTGACACACTGGATACACATACTCCTGAGGCCCAAATATTGTTCCCACCAGCAGCATGGGTGTGTGCCACATTCCCCAGGGACATGTGGTGAGTCAGAGCAGCAAGCGGACCACATATCAAAGTTACACGCAGATCACATGTCAGAACTTAGGCACTGTGTAGGCAATTGACCCACCCATGAATCGCACAACATAGTCACGGGAACAAATGCTGTCCCCCACCTTGAGCAAAGCAAAATGCAATGACACAGTCCCCAAATGACACAGTTTCCTGACTATAAGGGCCACACATATGCGTATCAGAGGAGAAGTGGGCATGTAACAAATGAGGGACATGGGTCCTGGACCACATGACTGATGTACTGTGGAAGTTTAACCAGGCCAGAGGAGGGCACATAGCATGTCAGACAAAGTGCACAGTGCAGTCATGGACTCACCCCCTCCTTGCTGCTGTCTGTCCCTCAGCTGCCCATCCAGGTCAGGGAAGACCACCGCCAGGATCCGGAGCATGTGGGGGTCAGGGTCCGGTGTCCGCCCCTCCTGCGAGGAGGCGACAGCTTCAGCTGGACCCTTGCGATCCTCCGGGTCCAGCCACGAAGGTCCTGCCACCTCTTTTGGCAGTTGCGGATCCTGCGCCTGTAGACCCCCACGGATCTTACTTTCCGGGCGATGGTCAGCCAGATTTCCTGCTTCTGGTGGGCATCAACCTGTGAGGATGACAAAGTGAAAAGGCCATTACTACACATGCAACATATCCGTGCATCACACAGTTGGATATACATGTCTCAATTACAGGGGCATATGATGTACACAGGCAGTGCAACAATGGCTATGAACAGTTTGCCAGCAGTCACTACATGGTATCATTGCATGGGAAGTAAACCTAGTTGGAATGCACTGTTACTGCACTGTACCAGTTCAGTGCATGTAACTACACACTTTGGGGTGTGACAACTACTCAGTGGGCATGCTAGCCAGTGGTGTGCACAGTGAAAGTCCTGCTAGTCAGACAACATGCACAATTAGTGATGCAGTGGACAGCACACTCACCTGCTCCCCTGGTTTCCCATACAGCTTGCTGTACTGTGGAAGGAGGCTGTCCAGCAGGGCCTGGTTCTCCTCAAGGCTGAAGGCTGGGGCTCTCTCCACAGTACGTGCCATTGCAGGAGCCAGAGGATGCATAAACAGCAGCAGTGTTGGTGGCAGATGTCGTCCTGGAGCATGTAGTGCAGGCAAGTGAGCTCTCAGGGGAACAGCCAGCATTATATGTGTGCTGCAGAGGCAGATACTGTCCCATGTGTCCAAAGTGATAGGTCCAAGTCGTTTGCATCTTCTAAATCTGACCAATCCATGGTATAGCAGCACTAATACACGCCCACAGCATCCTTCAAATCTTCAACTTCATGACACCCATGATTTTGCAACATTGTTGTGGCTGGCCAACTGAATTCACTGCATCAGACTCGTTGGAGCTTCGAAAACGCGTCCGTTGCCATGCCAGGCCCCAGCCAATGTGTGCGCACCGATCGGTCCATTGCTGTACAACGCGTACCCGCGATACAACGCGTACCCGCTCACATACAATGCAATGGGCCGGCCGGGCACACCGATCGGTCCATTGCTGTACAACGCGTACCAGGCATACAACGCGTACCCGCTCACATACGATGCAATGGGCCGGCCGGGCACACCGATCGGTCCATTGCTGTACAACGCGTACCCGCTCACATACAATGCAATGGGCCGGCCGGGCACACCGATCGGTCCATTGCTGTTCAACGCCTACCAGGCATACAACGCGTACCCGCTCACATACAATGCAATGGGCCGGCCGGGCACACCGATCGGTCCATTGCTGTACAACGCGTACCCGCTCACATTGTATGCAATGGCCAATGTGTGCGCACCAATCGGTCCATTGCTGTACAACGCGTATTGCGAATACAACGCGTACCCGCTCACATTGTATGCAATGGCCAATGTGTGCGCACCGATCGGTCCATTGCTGTTCAACGCGTCCTTGGACAAGTCACTGGCATATGTCACCATGCCTGTCACAGGTGAACATATGCCAGCCACATATACTTCCCAGGGAGTGAGGGGCACACCTACAACACCACAGCCTGTCCACACTGTATCCTAAGGCATGTAAGGCTGCATTACCTATTCCGTGTATGGGGGTGAACATGTTGTTCTGTGGGTGTCACTTCGGGGCAGCCACTCCCAGGCTGTGCACGTGTTCATGGGGACAGGATCCTTGGTGTGTCGTGCACATGACCACTGTGATGTGCAACTGTTCATTCCTGAGCATGTGGCATGGTCACATTTCACGGTGGTGTATGTGTATGTCATGTCACATACCCCCTGAGTCCCATGTGGGACGGTATGTACGTCCCAGGGTGACCCATTGGCACAATAGTGATGGTCCTCCACAGTCTGTGTGCATGTTGTGTTTACAATGTCTCTGATTCTATGTGCACAATGGGAGACAGTCTCCACATCCACGTTGTTTGTGCATGAACTTTGATGTTGTGCGTGGTGTGTCACAGACGTCCATGTCTGTCCTGACGAGGCAACAGGGACCACTACCTGTGGGGGTCATGGTTGTTTTGCTGTGGTGTATTCATGATGCACCATGTCATGCCAGTGTCCATGTGGCAATACAGGGTCCCTGGGAATCTACCTGTCGATGAGCTGTGATGCCTGGGGCACATCTGTCCACACATGTCACTGTGGGGTGTGTTTGGAACGTGGCATGGAACAGTAGATGGGAACTGTGACACGGCCTCATGATATCCCATGGCACAACATGGGACTTGTTGATGCCACTTGTTGAACTGTGATGTTAGATGTTGGCCATGTAGGTGCCATACATGTCCTTACGGAACTGCACACATCATGTACTTGTGTCTCATAATGATGTATCATGTGATATTGTGTATGGTCAATGCCACATATGTGGGGTGACTGACATTCTTTCTTCACCTATGCACTGCAGGGCACCAGCTGTCCATAGACCATTCCCTGACCTTGCATCCATGGTGGAACGGTACTGCATCCGACGGTACCGCTTTACCAGGCCGCTGATTGAGGAATTGACGGTGCGCTTGGCCCCACATTTGCAACCTGGCCGGACATACCCCACAGCGCTGACCCCCAAGGTGAAGGTGATGGCAGCCCTACACTTCTTTGCCACCGGTACCTTTCAACACACTGTGGCGTCTGCTGGTGGGATGTCACAGACCATGTTCAGCCGTGTGCTCCGCGATGTTTTGGAGGCTATGTTGATTTACCTGAACCAGTACATCTATTTCCCTAGACTCCAACAACTCACTGACGTGAAGAGTGACTTCTATGCCCTGGGGAGGATGCCGCATGTCATTGGCTCCATTGATGGGACACATGTGGCTTTGATACCACCACAGGCACATGAGCAGGCATACAGGAACCGCAAACATTACCATTCGGTCAATGCACTGGTGGTATGTCTTGCTGATATGAGCATCTCACACGTGTGTGCCCGTTTCCCCGGTTCTGCACACAGATGTGGAACCAGCGTGCCTGGCTTGTCGGTGTGTACTGACTTTGTACCATTGTGTGTGTTCTGCGATGTAGTATTCCACCCTCTTTTCCAAATCAGCTAATGTGCAATTGTCCATATGTAGGTGACTCCGGATACCCCAACATGCCGTGGTTGCTGACGCCCCTCAGGAACCCTGTGACACCAGCCCAGATGCGCTACAATGAGGCACATGGTCGGACCAGGAGAGTGATTGAGCGGACATTTGGTCTCCTGAAGAGCCGCTTCCGCTGCCTGGACAAGACAGGAGGGGCCCTCCCATATGCCCCAGCAAAGGTGTGCAAGATTGTCATCGTCTGCTGCATGCTACACAACCTGGCTGTGCGGAAGGAGTTGCCTCTCATCCTGGATGACGATGATCAACATCCGCCACCTGTGGAGGATCCTGGCCTGGACCACGATGCCAGTGATGATGATGATGATGATGATGATGATGGTGATGTCCGCACATAGCTCATCACCAACTTCTTCAGCTGAATGTGAGTATCGGGAGATGTCATGTCAATGATGTGAGTATGCATGATATGTGTTGGTGGTGCTCTGGTGCTGTTTGAGTGTGGCCATGTGCTACATGACTGTATGCGTGTAGCGATGTGTCCTTACAGGTAGTCTGTACTCCCCAACAGTGTTGACATGCTAACTTGGTTCTGGGTGGGTATCTTGTGACATGTATTGGGCATGAGTATTGCAGTTCTGTCCTGTTCAGTGCTTTTGACTGTGTCATTTCTGTCCTTCACAGGGTACTTTCAGAGTTGTTTGGTCAACTGTGATCCCCCAACACCGTGATTAAACTTCCAGGGTGGTAGCTGTCGTGTCCCTACAGGTTATGTGCACCACACCCATGGACTTCCTTCCTTCTACACTTGTTGACTGTGTGCCCACTGCCAGGTGGGATTACCTTGCATCTGTAGTGGTTACAACATGTTGCAAATGTGTAATAAACCTGTGCTTCACTTTGTGATGTGCGTTGTCTGTGGTCACACATCTGACTGACATTTGCTTACTGCACCAGTGGGCTAGTTGACAAAGACTGTGAATAGGTGTTGTGTCTGTGCATTGCACCGTATTTCCTGGCAACATCAGTGTAGGCGATGAGTCAGGTGGCCTTGGTGTGTATATGTTGTGTAGCCCTGGTGGTGTGTCTCTCTCATATGTGTCACGTTGCCATGACTCACATGCCTGTGTTGTACTTGCTGTAGCAGTTAGCATGCACAGTGTAATTTCGCAGGTCATCATCTCCCTGACAGAAACCACGTTGGAATCACAACAGAGGCAGGTATGGTGTATTAGTGTGTTTATTGTCATACATGTGTGAGTATAGTGCACAGGATGGTGGGTGCTGTACATTGTGATTGTAATCCAAAGTTCCTAGATGATTTGGAAGTCCTGGTAGCAGAAATGTCCTGAGTAAAGTCCACAGTCATCTGATACATTGGTCCAACTTGTACTCCCCATGTCATGTGGGGGAGTTGTGTTGCATTCAACAGGGTGAACAATTTGCGCACAAAGGTGATTATCCAGAACAGGTTTTGGCTTCCTGGGGGTTGCGCATGGCCATCGGCCTCTCAGTTGCCCTTCCTCGGACGACCCCTCTTCTTTGGGGGGGGGACCCTCAAGTGCAGGCTGCTGCGATGCAGGGGACTCTCCGCCAGAGTCATCCTCCCTCCCTGTAGCAGTTGCAGTTGTTTCAGCACCAGATGTTGTGGGCACACAGGGAGGTGTTGACATGTTGCTGCTCATCTGGCGGAGGCATTGTAATATGTCCCTATGCACCGCCGTCATCTCTTGCAGTGTGTCCCACTTGGACTCCATGCGGGACATGTGTAAGTCCAAGCGTGCATGATGGGCAGCCTGCTGCTGTCGTATGTCCCTGAGGATCCCCAATACCTGGCTGAGCTCTCCGGTGCTGGTCTGGTACGCATCGGCTATGCGTACCAGTTGTGGGTCATCATGCAGTCCAGACCCCTCTGCGAGCAGCGACCTATGTCTACCACCCCTCCCACCACCCCATGCGACACGTGCAGTACCTGAGGTGGCACGCACAGGTGACCCTGGACCCCCTTGGGGGTTGTTGGTGGTGTTGGTGTCCATAGCCCCACGTTGGGCAAGGGTCCGTGTGCTGGTGGTGGTGGTGGTCCTTGGTCTGTCCGTGTCGGCAGGGGTGGTATGTGTGTTGACAGTCGTTGGAGGGGTGGGTGCAGGGGGTGCAGCTGGTGGTCCTGCTGGTGCTGCATGATGACTCGCTCCGGAGGTGCCAGGTAGGTCTCCGTCATCCGAGGAGGGCAGTGGCTGTTCCACACCAGTGAGCTCCGTTTCCCCTGGATCCTGGGACAGGGACTCCTCAGCGCCTGCTGCTGTGTCCCCATCATCACCTGTTTTTGGGAGACACACACAATGTATGTTATGTTTCTGCAGGCATCAATGGTTGACACACCTGACAGTTGTGACTGTACCTCTGGATGCGGGCCTGTACATTGCATTGTCCTAAGTTGTCACAGTCAGAGGTTGATATTGGTGTAGCACATTGTCCTGCATACTTTGAGCATTTCAATTTGAATGTTGGGGTGTGTACATGGTCTGCATTGGTTGTATTTGGTTGACATCCGGCCCTCCTCCTCCAAGCCCAGTTATCCCACCATGAAGCATGCCACCCTTGCAGTGGGTTCAGGTTGACTCTCAGGATGTCAGTGAGTGGTGTCCTGCTGTTGGTGGTGCCCAGTTCCCAGCAGGGCCTTGTGCTCCCCCCAGCAGTACCCAGTGTCAGCCATCTTGTCAGTTCTTTTCCACTCCCTGTGATGTGCGCATGGTTCAGGGTGGTGTTGATTGGACAGTTGTGGGGGTGACCAATATCTGTGACTGCCACTCCCATCATGCTATTGCCTCCACCCCCCTTCCCAGCATGCCCATGCTTCCTTCCTTTTGACTCTGCTTCCCTGTGGGGTTGTGTGCCTGTGCTGACAAGATGGCTGACAGTGTTATCCTGGGGTTAGTTTTGCTACAAGTCCCATGTGTGTCCCTGTGCTTCACACTGCATGACCCAGGGCTGTGGTTCTTTGTGGGATATTTGATTAGAGTGTGAGGCAATGCATTCTCCCAGGTGAGTTGTGTGGAGTTTGTGTTAGGGGTGTGTGTGAGTGGAGCTGCTGGTAACTATGGTCAGTGCTGTCAGTCCTCCTTCCCACCCAGCCAGATTTTCCACCATGGAACGTGCTTCCGTTGCAGGGAGTGCAAGTTGTCTTTCAGGATGTCAGTCAGTGGTGTCCTGCTGTTGGTTGGTGCACAGTTCCCAGCAGGACCTTGTGCTCCCCCCAGCAGTACCCAGTGTCAGCCATCTTGTCAGTTCTTTTCCACTCCCTGTGATGTGCGCATGGTTCAGGGTGGTGTTGATTGGACAGTTGTGGGGGTGACCAATATCTGTGACTGCCACTCCCATCATGCTATTGCCTCCACCCCCCTTCCCAGCATGCCCATGCTTCCTTCCTTTTGACTCTGCTTCCCTGTGGGGTTGTGTGCCTGTGCTGACAAGATGGCTGACAGTGTTATCCTGGGGTTAGTTTTGCTACAAGTCCCATGTGTGTCCCTGTGCTTCACACTGCATGACCCAGGGTTGTGGTTCTTTGTGGGATATTTGATTAGAGTGTGAGGCAATGCATTCTCCCAGGTGGGTTGTGTGGAGTTTGTGTTAGGGGTGTGTGTGAGTGGAGCTGCTGGTAACTATGGTCAGTGCTGTCAGTCCTCCTTCCCACCCAGCCAGATTTTCCACCATGGAACGTGCTTCCGTTGCAGGGAGTGCAAGTTGTCTTTCAGGATGTCAGTCAGTGGTGTCCTGCTGTTGGTTGGTGCACAGTTCCCAGCAGGACCTTGTGCTCCCCACAGCAGTACCCAGTGTCAGCCATCTTGTCAGTTGTTTTCCACTCCCTGTGATGTGAGCATGGTTCATGGCGGTGTTGATGTGCGCATTGTGAGGGTGGGCAATATCTGTGACTGCGACTCCCATGATGCTATTGACTACACTGACTTGCCCAGCATACACAGGATTCCTTCCTTTCAGTGGGCTTCACTGTGAGGTGGTGTTGTAGTGGTGGCTACATGTCTGGATGTGTTTGTTAGTTATATTTGTGCCACTGCCTAGCTGTAGTTGTAGTTGTGTTTGTACATGTGATGACACAGTTACATATCACTATGAGATGGCATGTGTTGTGTTTATCTGACTGACATACACATTTTGGGATGATTCTGTTTTGGTTGCTGTGGATTTGCTAAGGGTGCATGGTTTGACTCTCCCCTTGACAGTGATGTGTGTATTGTCGCACAATATTGTGTACATTTGTTGTGTACTCACCAGGCTCTGGGATGTTTTCTAGTCCATATACGCTCACTGGTGGTAGGATGGCCCGCACCTTCTCCTCCCAGGGCCTGAGGTATACTGGTTTGGCAGGAGGGCCACTGCCGCTGTGTTGGCTCAAGAGGTAGTCCTTCTTCAACAGCTCCCTGACCCTCCTGCGCACGTCATACCACCTGTTCTGGATGTCTCCCTTTGTGCGCAAACATGGTGATTGTGTGTTCACCCTGTCGACAATCCTCTCCCACATCTTGGTTTTCTGCGACATGGGTGTCTGTTGGATCAGTGTACCAAACAGCTGTGGCTCTACCCTGAGGATCTCATCTACCAGGACTTCCAATTCACTATCTAGGAACTTTTGATTCTTCTTTGGGGGCATGGTGATGGGTGGTGATGGTGAGTGATGTGTGTGTTGGTGTGCAAGTGAGGGTGTGTGAGTGTGTGTTTTGCTGGGTGTATGTGAGGGTGCTATTTGTTGAGGTGCTGCTGGTGTGTGGCTTGTGTGATGGATGAGCTGTGAGTGTGTGTGTGGTTGCTGTCTGTTGGTGTTGAGTGCTGGCAGGTAATTTGAATTTGCAAAGGATCATGGTAGGGATTTGTGTCCTTTTATATGGGTGGAGTTGTGGGTGTGTCTTCGTTCCCTGTTTCCCCACCCAGTATTTATTGGCTTTGTAATTGCTTGTTTGGCCTTTTTTTGTGTGTTTTTTCCTTAGTACTTTTTGTGCATGTAGGAGACGTTCTTCTGACCGAGTCGGACCCTGCAGTTGTCTCGTGCGAGCTTCTTAGATTCGTTCACGCTGTGTTTGTGCTGTTTTCTGTGCTGCGTACGCGTCGGTCGCGGTGTATTGGGTTGCTTCGGATTGCAGTTTTGTATGCGTGTCGGTCGTACTGCTTGGGCTCCGTGCGACTCGGTCGTGTTTTCCACGCGTTGCATCGTACTTGGCGGGTCGGAGTTCGCGGGTACGTTTCGTTCGGGATTCTTCCTGGTGCGTGTCGGTCGGTTCGATTCGCGTGGTTTTCTGGCCGGATAGCTGTTTCCCGCGCGGTTCGGTTGTTCGGCTTGTGTTCCGTACGAGTCGGTCGGATTTTGCACGCTTCTCATCGTACTTTGCGGGTCGGGCTGCACCGGTACGTGTCGGTCGGAATGAATTCCGGCTCCGAGTCGGTCGGTACGTTTTCCGGCCCGAATCGGAATCGGCCCCTAAACCTATATAATTTACTATTCCCACTCCAGTTAATATTAAATCAGGATAGGTGCTGGTCAATAAACATATATAATTTACTATTACCACTCCAGTTAGTATTAAATCATGAAAGGTGCTGGACACTAAACATATATAATTTACTATTCCCACTTCAGTTATTATTAATTCAGGGAAAGTGCTGGACACTAAACCTATATAATTAACTATTCCCACTCCGGTTAATATTAATTTAAAGAAGGTGCTGGACTCTAAACATATATAATTGACTAATTCCACTACAGTTAATATAAAATCATGATAGGTGCTGAACACTAAACATATATAATTTTTTATTCCCAAACCAGTTACTATTAAATCATGGAAGGTGCTGCACACTCAACATATATAATATACTATTCCCAGTAGAATTAATATAACATCAGGGAATATACTATACATAAAACAAATTACCTTTAATATTCACAATTACAAAAAAGTACAATATTTAATTTGATTATTCAGAAATTATTAAATATATAATAATCAAAAAATTAAAGCTAAAAAAATTGTAAATATAATTCACATTTAAAATTACTATATTTCCCATATGAATTAGAATATTTTTCATTTTTAAAACATTTTAAATAATTATATTAATATTTAAACAATTATAAATTTCTTTTAGTTTAATTTTTTTTAAATATTGAATATTACAATTTCTAAAATATTTCTCATTACACAAATATTCTCTTAATTATTAAAACTATTAAACATTTTAAATATTAAATATTAATAGTTACTAATTATCCAATATTTATGATTTTTTTTAAATCCACTATTAACACAATATTTTAAATTGAAATATTCATTTATAATTTCGTTAGAAACATTTCTTTTATATATTTTTTTTACATTTTAACTAAAATTAAATGAAATTACACAGCTTTATTCAAAATAAAAACAAAAAAATCATTATAAAAATCTATTTTAATTCTTGAATTAAATTTTAAATTTTTAAAAATTTGAAAAATGTTATAAAACACTCCCCACCCTTATCCTCTATAAACCCAACATCCCGCTCCTAAACATTAAAATACAAATTTTAATTTTTATAACATTAACTAGTATTATGCCAAAAACAAACCTATAACAAAACAAAAATTACTATAACGATATTTTGACATAACGATATTTTGACAGTCGACATTTCAAACTTCGATATTTTTTTACGATGTTTTTAACATCGATATACTTAACATCGATATTTAGTACTGTCGATATACTAAACTCGATATTAATGCATGTTGATATTAAAAAGGCGATATGTCCACTTACCGCTCTAGTGGAATGCGCCGGCAGCCCCTGGAGATTCCTTTTTTGTTAAAGCGTAACAAATCTTTTTACAAAGGACAACCCATCTTGAGATGGTACACTTTTGGACAGCCCGACCTTTCTTGGCACCCACATGGCCAACGAAGAGTTGATCGTTCACCCGGAATTCTTTAGTGCGGTCAAGGTAGAAAGACAGCGCATGTTTCGGGTCCAGACGGTGAAGTCTCTCCTCCTCCTTGGAAGGGTGCGGAGGCGGGAAAAAGGTGGACAGAGTGATAGTCTGTCTGATGTGAAACGGAGTGACAACTTTAGGTAGGAACGAGGGTCTCGTTCGAAGCACCACTTTGTCTGGATGCACCGGGAAGAAAGGGGGCTTAGAAGAAAGAGCTTGAAGCTCACTAACTCTGCGAGCAGAGGTGATGGCAACAAGAAAAGCAGTCTTCAGCGTGAGAAGCCTAAGAGGACAGTTGTGAAGAGGCTCGAAGGGAGCGCACATAAGGTAAGTCAAAACAAGGTTCAAGTCCCACTGAGGCATTATGAAAAGGAGATGGAGGAAAGAAATGAATAATGCCTTTAAAGAACCTACTTACAATAGGAGACTTGAACAAAGAGGGCTTATCTGGTAGCCGAAGAAAAGCAGAAATGGCTGCCAGATAGCCTTTAAGAGTGCCCAGAGCCGAGCCCTGCTGTGCTAAAGAGAGAAGGAACAAAAGAACCTCAGAAAGAGGCGGAAAGGGGATCCACAGCCTTTGCTGTGCACCATGCCACAAACTTGTTCCAACAACAGGCTTATACCTTCTTAGTGTAGGGACGCCTGGCTGCCAAGATGACATTACAAACTTCGGGTGGAAGGTCAAAAGCTAACAACTGTCGCCGCTCAATCTCCATGCAAGGAGGTGGAGGCTGGACCGGTTCGGGTGGAGAACCTTCCCCTGCTGCTGCGACAGAAGATCCTCCCGAAGGGGCAGTCTAATCGGAGGATCGATAGCCATGTTCAGGAGCTCGGGGTACTAGACTCTTCGTGCCCAGTCCGGTGCCACAAGAATGACTTGGGACGGGTCGTGCTTGATCTTCTTCAGCACTCTGGGCAGAAGTGGTACAGGCGGAAAGGCGTACAGGAGGCCGCAGTTCCACTCGCAACAAAAAGTGTCGCCGAGCGAGTGCCGCCTTGGAAATTCCAACGCGCAGAACTTCTGACATTGCGCATTCTCTTCAGGGCAAACAGATTGGTCACCACCATGATATCTGGTTAGGGAGAGGGATCTACCTCTGACCCAATCCTGGTTCGTTAACCACCACTTCAGTTGTGCGCAGTTCCCTCCGAAATCTGGACATAGTCGGAAAGATTTCCCTGATGCTGCGCCAACTGGAACTTCAGGTCCCACTGCAGAGGCCGCATATGCCATCTGGCATGATCCACTAGCAGGATGCAGGAGGCCATGAGGCCCAGCAGCCTCAGTGTCATCCTCACCGAAATCCGGGATAGAGGCTGAAACATCGGTATCATAGCCCGAATATCCCAGACACGCTGTTCGGGAGGATAGGCCCGAAACCCCACTGTGTCCAGAACAGCCCCAATGAAAAGAAGCAACTGAGAGGGAGTCAGGTGTGACTTCGGCATGTTGATAGTGAACCCCAGCGAATGCCGGAGGTCCGCAGTAGTCTGGAGGTGGGAGACGACAGCCTGGGGCGAGTCCGCCTTCAACAGCCAGTCATTGAGATAGGGGATGACTGGAACCCCTGATCTGCGCAGGTGAGCTGTTACCACCCCCATCACTTTGGTGAACACCTGAGGGGCACTGGTAAGGCCAAAGGGGAGCACGGTGAACTGAAAATGCTCGTGGCCTACCGTGGACCGCAGGTAGCACCTGTGGGCTGGCAGGACAGGGATGTAAAAATAGGCGTCATGCAAGTCCAACGCCACCATCCATTCTCCAGGGTCGAGGGCAAACAGGACCTGAGCCAACGTGAGCATTTTGAACTTCTCCTTCCAGAGGAAGCGGTTGAGGGCCCTGAGGTCTAGGATAGGATGCAGGCCCTTGTCCTTCTTGGGCACCAGAAAGTGGCGGGAATAGCAACCACGACCTACTTCTGACGCAGGGACCCATTCGATAGCTCCCTTGGCCAAGAGAGCTGAAACTTCCTGGCGGAGAAGCGCCAAATGATCCTCCGACATGCGGCCGAGAGACTGTGGCATGGAGGGAGGGGTAGTCTCGAAGGGGAGGGAGTAGCCCCTTCGGACGATCTGCAAAACCCACCTGTCTGACGTGATGGATTGCCAGTGGGGGAGGTGATGGCGATCCTGCCATCCACTGGCCGCTGATGGGCCTGAAAGGTCAGACTAGGAGGGTTTGGAGGCTGCTGCGGGGGGGGGGGGGTAACGGTGGACTGGCCCACCCGCTGGTTCCAAGACCCGCGTTGCTGGGTCCCGCGGCCACGCAGAGGCTGGTCAGCTTGCGCGGACCGGTGGCTAGACAGGGCCAGATGTGGTGGGGTGCCCCTTCCGTAGCCACGAAAGACAGACTGTGGTGGACGGGAGGACGCCGCGAGGCCTAAGGATCTGGCCGAAGCTCGAGAATCCTTAAAGCGCTCCAGCGCCGAGTCTGCCTTGTCACCAAAAAGGCGACGGCCATCGAAGGGCATGTCCAGCAAGGCCGCTTGAACATCCCCTGAAAAACCAGAAGTCCGCAACCAGGCGTAGCGCCGAAGGGCTACCAACGTGGCAATCATTCTGCCTAGTGAGTTGGTGGTTTCCAGTCCACATCTGATTGTGAATTTGGCTGCGTCTCTCCCATCCACCACTGCCTGGGAGAGAACGGCCCGGGCCTACTCCGGGCACTGAGGCAGCACTTACACAACCGTATCCCAGACTGTAAGGGTGTATCGGCCCAAGAGGCACGCGGTATTCACGGACCGCAGTGCCAAGCCGGAGGAAGAGAACATTCTCTTCCCAAGATGATCCAGCTTCTTGGATTCCCTGTCTGGGGGAGCAGAAGGGAATGCTCCCTTGGAAGAAGATTGTTTGGACCACCAAGCTCTCGGGGAAAGGTGCTGGGTGAGGAAAATGGGATCCCCCGGGCCGGGCAGTGGTGGCGGGCAATCGACCTTTCCACAGGAGCCCCTGTGCTGGGCTTGGACCAAATGCCTAGTTCGTCCGTGGGGGCTTCATTGAAGGGCAAGAGGGGTTGGGAGGAAATTGCTGCAGGTTGAAGCACCTCCGTCAGGAGATTAGTCCTGACTGCCTCTGTAGGGAGCTCCAGGCCCAAGGCCTCGGCTGCCCTACGCACCACCACAGCATAGGACACTCCCTCCTCTGTAGCTACGGTAGGGGGAGAAAGCATGCCAAGGTCTGGTGAAGAGTCCAGACCACTGGCGTCACCCAATTCCTCTCTCCAGTCCGGTTCTTCCAGCTGGTCTGCAAAAGTGTCCTGTGACCCCTCCCAGTCCTCATCACCACCTTCAGGTCGATATGGAGTACCCTCCGGTGTCGGATTCGACGTCTACCGACGTCGGTCCGGCTCCAGGTCCATCTCTGGGATGAGGATGTGGACGGGGTCAGGCAGGGGCACGGCCGACACCGAGGGCGTCGTTGCTGGGATCGTCACTGGGGAAGGTCGAGAAAGGTCGACCGGCTCTGATTCGGATCCAGGCCTGGATCCACGGGGGCCCTCCGGCGCCTGGGCTGGAGCCGCCGGCATCGAAGGCCCAGGGCCCCCGACCAACTCTGCGGGCCTGAAGGCGCGCCAGTGGAGTCAGGCTGCCCAAAGATTCGATGGAGGGCTTCGTAAAATGTACAAAGCTGGGCAGGCAATGCTCTGGCTCCCAGAAACGGGGGGAGGCGAAAAGTTGTCCCTGAGTCAGGCACTGGAGACGGAGCCTTAGAGCGACGACGCTCCGGGTCCTGCGTTGCGTCAGCCAGCTGAAGGGGAGAAGGCGAAGAGCGACGATGCTTCTTCGCCTTCTTCTTGTGCTTCCACTTACCCAATGAGTGCGAAGACTCGGACGAGGTGTGATGGCTCCACGACCGGTCTCGAGACCTTCTTCGCGGAGCCAACTGCCGGGCCTCCAGAAGCTTTTGGGACCGCTCCCGCAAAGACTTCGGATTCATGGCCCGACAGTAGAAGCACGACTTCGGGTCGCGCTGCAGGCACCAGAGGCACACGAGGTGCAGGTCCGTCGCAGACATCAGTTTGTGACAGACCTCGCAGGGCTTGAATTGGTCTGACGATGGGACATCCCTCGCGCACCTGGAGTCGAAGACTTGAAAAAGAAGTCGACAAAAGTCAAAAAAAGTTTATTCAAAAAGTGACTAAGAGGCAAGCTCTTTCCAGATCTGTGCTAGGCTGGTGCAGAAAAAGAAAGAACTGACGTCAGCGCACAGGGGCGGCGTCTAAGTAGACACCGCGACGTCGTCCCGGCGACCACGACGACGCCACCTACTGATGCGCAGGGGTACTGCTGAGGAAAAAATTCTCCGTATCCAGTCTGACGCCTGGGGGTAATTCTAAGGTAAGGAATCTATAACTAATGGTCTCTTTCAGATTGTCCTGATAAAGTTGAGGTTTACAATCAACAAGCCAAAGTCACACCTGACTCCTTCACTGAGGCTCCCAAAACGTTTATAGATATCCCTTTGCAGTATTAAGTCCAGGACATCCAGGCTAAGATCCCAATGTTTTAACTCTATCCTGGATTTTGGTGACAGCAACTGCGGGGCTTCTTGGCCTGTTAGCCTCCTGCATTCTCCTTGTTGATTAAGCAAGGTGGCAATTTCAGGCTTTGCAATAGAATCTGAAGTTCCAGTGGCCCCAGCAACAAGGAAATCTGACAGATGTCATTTAGATCTCAGAGGAAATAATGGCTCATGATTTGCGGAGGTCACTGCTATATTGCAATTGGTCCCCTGCTAGGCCTCTTTCCCTCCCCCCACCTAGAACTTATGGTGGTGACAGATGCGCACCTGCTAGGCTGTGGAGTTCATCTGGGAAGCTTGAGGTCAGAGGACTGTTTGTCTCAAATAGATACTCAGCTACATATTAGTCTGTCAGAGTTGAGGGCCATTTGTCTGCCTCTGAAGGTCTGTCTGCCATTCTCCCAGAGGAGGCTTGTGCAGGTTCTCATTGATAATGCCACTGCCATATGCTACTGCAACAAGCAGGGTGGAATAGGGTCATGGGTCCTCTGCCAAGAGGCTCTGCACCTCTGGAGTATTGGAGGATTTTTCTGACAGTGATAGTGGGAAGAACCCTGGTTTGATTATTTTTGCTACCTTTGAGAATGTGCAGAGTCACGTTTTTCTCATTGGAGTTTCCCATTCCGGATGGCATACAAGTCAGGACTCCAATACACCTTCCTGCCCCTGCCTTCACCAGAGTTCAGAAAAAGATCATAAGCAGTCTGCTCCAAGTCATTCTAATAGCTCCGAATTGGGCCCGATAAGTGTGGTACTTGGAACTTATGAGCATGAGCATCTGTCCTCCAATCGGGTTACTATTTTGGGAGGAACTTCTGTTGCAGCACCAGAGCAGAGTTCTTCACCCAAATCTGTGCAATCTATACCTCTGTGTGTGGAGATTGAGTGGTGGCAGTCGTTATTCCAAGCCTGGTGTGGTATTCGCAATACTTACACTTTACAGGCAAAGCTATTGGATGTTCTTTTGTTCATTTTGTCTTTGGCCCAGGAAGGTCTTGCAGTGGGCACTAGTAAGATATTTGTCAGCCCTTTCAGTCTGTCTGCGTTTATCGGACCAACCGTTCTTGTTTAAATCACCTATTGTGATGAGATTTTGAACTGTATCCTCCTAAACCGTTTGTGATGCCTCAGAGAGATCTTAACTTGGCATAGTTTATCACTGCATCTCCTGACTTTAAATACAATCTCTCTCATTGCGATTACTCATGGCACTGTCGGTACATCCACCATATACTACCTTTATCCTAGACAAACTAGAGTTGAGGACTCTGGCTTCTTCTTACCTAAAGGTGTGACACCCTTCCACATTAGACAATCCCATCACCTTTCTAACAATATTTGCATCCCTGGCCCTTTAAAAGAGGCAGATCTGTTTCATCGGATGGACCCCAAAAAGTGGTTTAAGCTTTTGAATTGATTGTACCAAGAAACACCCTGTGGATGATCAGCTTTTTGTGGGCTTCCCCGGGGTGAAGAAAAGGAAGCCTGAGTATGAGAGAGGACCCTGTTGAGGTGGCTAGTATTCTGCATTAAGATACGTACTGGCCAAGAACCAGTCACTGGAACGTCTTGGAGCCCATTCTATGAGAGTTAAGGCTGCTACCACTGTATTGCCATGCATAGTGCCTACAAGGCTGCCACATTGGCTTCAGTGTATAAGTTCATGAAGCACTACTGCCTTAACACCCAGTTCCTGCTGGTCCTACAAAACTTTTTGGTCTGAGTTAACTCCACAAACCCTCCAATGGAGGAGGTACTGTTTTAGTATGTATTCCATGGTGAGGAATCTGCGGTTAGCAGTATCTATCAGAAGAAAAAGTTAGTTATCTTTGGTAACGCTCTTCATGGTGAATGCTCTATTTATCTGCTGAGTCCTCACTGCCCTCCCACCTCCCCGTTCTGTAGAATGGTCTCCTTTTAACATCTAAAAAGGTCAAAATGTAGAAATAAGCACAATGGTACCAATAAAGGTCACACTCTTTATATCATGGTGAAGAAAGGGAAAAATTTGAAACTGATGTCAGCATGCAGTGGTGGCGCTTTATATTCAGCATTGCTCTTTCACTTCCGAGGTGGTACGGAGCCATGCTAGAGCATTGCTGGAAATACTTTCCGGATTAAGTCTAGCATCTAGGAAGTATACTTAGGTCAGGAATCTGCGGTTCCAAGGGTATCCACCAGAAAGAGCATTTGTCATGTTCTTTTATCTTGATTGAATAAGAGAGCTAATTTCTACTGTTTAACATTTTTGCTTGAGAGCAGCTGCTTATGCTGTTATGACCCGATGTATTACCTCATATATTGCTCATTGCTACACTCTCTACATATGGCTAAACCTCCAAGCAAATTCCACTAGTGCTAAGGTGTGTTCTGTTGCATTCTGGCATGTGCCTGTGACAAACACATGCCTTCTGAGTTTCCTTATCGATCAGCCCATAAGGGAAGCTGCTGTGTATTGGAGGAAGGTTTACTTTTCTATTTTCCCTGTTTCAGCAGTCACAACATAATAAAAACTGTGACAGCTATAAATTCTATAAGGTGCCCTGCTGATTCCTTCCTTCAGGGTCGAGAGTCTGCTTTTATAGATGTTTCTGTTTCTCACTGCTTCTATTTAATTTGTATGTGCAACACTTAAAAGTTCTCTTACAGAAGCTGGTAGTGGATTTTCAAAGGTGATATTTAAACTTCAGGTGTCTTTTTTGTTTTATTTAGCATTAGTTACTCATGCGGCCTGTGCCCACACATTTGATTAATTTTGTATTAACTGGTTAATTATAAGTAATTCGAAGGGCGATCTCAGATTGATGTCTAGTAGTAGCAACTTCAGTCAGCAAAACACATTTGTCAGTATTTGAGGTTACCTGCCATTCTGCATCCATCTTGGTTGGACTCTTCCCATGGGGAGCAGGGTCAAGACTGATTTGCGTATTGCTGGGTCCAAACTAGAATGGCATGGTGATCAAAAAAACATTAGGACCAGATCTCTGTACTGGAGGTGAATGTTTGACATTGTTCAGCATTCCGCCAATCAATTGTTATTTTTGCAACAGACGCAGATCGAGACACGCGCATCCCCAGAGACCTCATTACAACGCAATCTTGTCGAAAAATTATTCAACTTTTTGCTGCTGATATATTTAAAAAATTTACAGGATGAGCTGGCTATCCATCACCCAAGAGGGTATTATCTTGAGAGGCTCCAGAATCATCAGACCCGAGAGCCTGAGGCAGCAAGTCATCAGGCTAGCCCATGAAGGACATTGTGGCATTGTAGCCATCAAAAGAGCCCTAAGAGACCAAGTGTGGTTCTCTCGCCTAGATGTACCAGTTGAGAAAGAGCTGAAAGCATGCCACCTTTGTAACTGCGTATCCCCCAAGGTGACGCAGCATCCACTGACAATGTCTGACCTTCCTGTGCATGCCTGGTAGAGAGTTGTAGTTGATTTCTTTGGGGCTCTAGGAAATGGATATTCATCTCATAGTAGTGATTGATGAATATTCGTGTTTTCCTGTTGTGGAAGTCTTATTATTGACAACCCATGACCGTCATCGAGCGGCTTGATGACATCTTTGCAGCTTGGGGCATCCCCGCTATTCTCAAATCTGATAATGGCCCGCCTTTCAATAGCAAAGAATTCAAGGAGTTTCTTGTTCAATTCAATGTCAAGCATCAAAAGAGTACACCTCTCTGGCCTTAGGCCAGTGGTGTTAAATAAATTATGGACATCTTCAGGAGAGTAATTCAGCGAGCATTGATCTAAACCAAGCCATGTCAAGCCCTTCGTGCCTATCTATCAACTCCTCACTCCATAACTGGTGAGAGTCCTGGACATCGGACCGATAGATGAATGCCGATAAGATTAATGCCATTGACACTTCTCGATCGTGCAAAATGAAAACACCTACCTCAATGTTCATCAGCTCCTGAGATCACGAGTGAGGCAACCCTGCCTCAACATCCAGATCAAACCTCTGAGCCTTTGTCATCGGTACCTGATCAAGATGCATCTCAACTACCTCATATCACCTGATCTGGCAGCCCAGTTTGGGCACCTCGGTGACTCGTAAACAGCAATTACATAGTTTGCTGAGAGGAGTTTAAGTGTCGTTATGAAAATTATTACGCAATGCGCACAGTGTATGATTGTATGCTGAGGAATAAAGACTTCTGTTACAGATCTCCGTGTGTGGCGTGTTCATTTGCATGCTCCCTGGCTGGGGAAGACGCTACAGATTTGTGCTGGAATCAGTTTTGCCACCATTTCCTAAAGCCTCCTAGTAAGGATATATCCCATCAATCCCCTGTGGAGTGTATGCGTTGCCTGACACATCATGAAATTGTGAAATACTTATTTACTAGCCCTTCAGAAACCATGGGTTTTAGTCAATTTATGTGAGTGTTAGGCTACACTATTCACTCAGCAGTGTTTTTTCCAAGTTTATTATGGGGCATAACGCCCCCTGCAAACATTGTGCCCCCAAAAAAACATTGAACTCACTTTCTTAACTCAGTCATATTCGTGAAAGTCCCACCACTTTTAGAATTCAGCAACTGCCACTGTTGGAGAGGTGGGCTCATGCAATTTCTTAGTAGGGCACACAGATCACCATCCAGTTTATGCAGTGCGTACTGTGATGCACAGATATAATTTTGTGCTGGTCTCATTCAAAACTGCAGCTTACTTTTAAATGAATCTCTGCAGAGGACCGAATTTTCAGACTAAACATTTAATTTCGCAAAGAAACTGATTTTAAGTGAAGAAAACATATTCGCGGTAACTCAAAAGTGTACCAATTATTGTTTCTTTTAAAGATTATAACTACCTGAAGTTTCCAATTGATTAGGTGCTGTCTGCTGGTAGAAGTGACCACTAGTGTTTTATTTCTTCATTTCTAGCAATGACTGATTGAACTGTTGGAAGTTAATGGCATGTCATAGCTGACCTTTTTCAAGGAAGTTCATTAAGTGTAGAACTAAGCCATGCATTAAATGTCTGTGCATTTGGAGCAGTTTTGGCATCTAGATTAGACAGTATGACCTAAATGACGCATGAAATCAGGATTTCAACACATTTCCAAGAAACTTACATGCTCCAGTATTTCAGTTTTAGGCCTGCGTAGACATGATGAGTTTCAAAATGGATGCCAAGGTGATCTGATTGTACTGTGGGTAGTCAGATCACCTGATCAGCAGCAGTATCACGTTTGAGCATTCTTAAGAGGTCTGAGAGAGTCTAGAAGTGTGGTCATTATTACTGCAGACCTAACGAATATGAATTCACTTTGGCTTCTTTTTTTTTGCAGCCCTATAGGCTGGCTGTCTCAGCATAACCTGCTATGATGTTGATTTCCAAATTGTTACGATTCTGTCTTAAGTCTTTAAGTGTTCAGATAAATCAAAAGATTACCTCGCTCCTCCTGAGTTTTTGTGTTACAGCGGAACCACTCACTATTCTCTTGAATTAATTTTTGCAAATTCAATTACTCTGGCAGTACAATCTAAAGTTCAAGTCTTACCTGCAGTCTAGTGAATGGAGGTCAGAATGGATTTGGGTTTGTTGCATATAGATTTACTTTTGATGATGCAGACGTACACTCAATACAATTCCTCTCCTTAGTTCTTTGCTTGAAAACATTGGCCTGTAGTATCCCAGTGACTACTACATTCTTGGTTACTGATTGAAAAGGAGAAATAAAGCTACAATTGTGATTAATGAGCAAAATAAGTTGTGAGTGTGCCTGCCAGACTGATCTTTGGAAAATCTTCACTATAATTAATTGATTGAAAGAAGAACATTTCCTAAAGCCCGATACTTAACAGGCTACTAGAGTACATTAAGTTACCTGTCAAATACCAAGGGATTCCTTAGGGGTGAATGTGCGTTCTGCAAATAGCCTGTTATGCGTAACCCCAGTGGTCGAAGTGGGCGGGATCGGCAGGGCACGGCGTGCCCCTACTTCTTTAATTTCACAGAGTCCGTTCCCCTACTTTCTTATTTTAAACATGCCTCCCGGACGGCAGAAATCGCCAAGGCTCTGCTTTTGGGGACGGGCGGAACGGGCAGAGAAATAAAAGGACTCTGTCTTTTCCTTCGTGCCCAGAGAAGACAAGGACAGTGTCCAGTTCTCCTGCCGCTGGCAGCTGCCCGCCCCCCCCCCTTTTTTGTCCCCCCTCTTCCCTCTCTTTCTGTCTCCCTCATCCTCATTTAGTGAAAAAAGAGACTTCAAGAAACAGGTAATACCTTCTCTTTCCTCCTTTCGTTTATTTGCTCCACCGTGAAATGGATCCAAAAAAGAAAAACACTTCTGCTGGAAACGTCGTCTTTTTGTGACATTTTTCAATTTCTAAGTGCAGCCTCGGGGTGGAGAGAAATAAAACATTCAAAATATGAAAAATAACTAACTAAAGCAAGACAGAGTGGTTGCAAGGTGGCCAGATTGATTTATTCACACCTAAACACATTAGCGCCACTTTACAGTGTTTGCCAGTGAAGCGCTAGTTTTGTTTTCTCGTCGCTCTTTGAACAACATTGTTTTCCCTGGGTGGAAAAGTGCACTATTCCTGGAGGTACTGAAATACCTGCTTGATGGGTGAATTGGAAAACAAAATGTGTACAGCGGCTGTGTTCACGAATGGGGTCTTTTTAAACCATACTGCTTACGTTTTGTAAGGAGATAAGCAATGGCATTGAAGCGGGTCCCTTCTGGGCCCTGTAGTCATGGCCTTAACTTTTCAGGCAAAAGCACTCACTAATTTCTGAATAATGTGTAAAAAGAAAAAGGTAACCATCTTGTTCCTGGTTACATTTCACATGCTTTACTTAATCTTTCATTCCCTATGAGTGTTTGCTTTTTCTAGGATGTTGTTAATTTTTTTTTAGGCAGCATATTGCTCTTGTCTAGTGCGTAAGTTGAATTGAGTCACATCCAGGTGATTATAGCGGGTCAGTGCAGTGCAAGTTTCTCTCAGTGGGGCAGTATGGTGTTCAGTGGGGGAGAGGATGTGGCACTATGGTCAGAGCTGCTGAATTTGGAACTGGGGAACCAGGTTCAGCCTTCATGACCAGACCACCCCCCCTGAGGGAGCACATTCCCATGCTATACCTTAGAAGGCCCCCCAAGATCTTAAAAGCCCTGGTGTCTTAGCACCAGCAGGTGGACCCTAGCAGTGGCAGGTGTGGGTTACCCTTGAAGGTCTGTCCGCCACAATTCATTCTGAAGTTCACCTCCAGTATTGCAGGCAGGCCTATGATGCAGCACACCATAGAGTGACAGTGACTCTGTCACTGAGGTCACAGGACCCTTGAGCAGGGTGGCTCTAGGGCAGTGCGACCGCACCAGGTGCTGACCAGCCGCGGTCCGTGCAACTAACAGCGGTGGGGCAGAGGGCCGGGTAAGGGGATTTCGAGGACGATGCAGAAGGAAAATTAAATAAATAATTAATTTTCCCTTTGCATCGTCCCTCAAATCCCCCTTACCCGGCCCCACCACTCCACTGCTGTTACCTGCATGGACCGCGGCTGGCGCTGACTTCAGGTGGGGTCGTCTTGTTTGCAAGTATAATATGGTTTTTAAAAGCACTTGCTGCCTCCTTCCTGGCCTCCAACAATTTTCGGCAACAATAAAAATGTCATGGTAACTCCAGTGATTAATGTTCTTAGTAGAGAGAGATGGTGTTTTGTCTAGTGGACGTTTTGACTCATGGAAAGAAAGCGCAGAGAGTTTATGTGCTTGCTGCTAAGAACATATACCATGCAGATCGCAAAGTGCACATAATGTAAATAGGTCAGTGGGTTACTGCTTTTGTCAGAGAGAGCCTATTGTTACTTGCAGTTAATAAGTTAAAATCCTAACATAGAACAGTGAGCTCTTAACTGTCATGTAAGAGCTGCATGCAAACTGCAAGGTATAAATTAGAGCGTTATAGTTTTTTTCCCCAGTCTTTGATTATCCTAATGTTGCAGAAAAAGGGTTCATTTGGGTAGAAATCAATTCTGATTATTAAAGAGAACCACCAACCATGGTATTACGTTTTAAATTCTGAGTTTGTGTTTCTCCAGACCAATCACTATTAAAATATGCTGCCTACAAGTATGGTTATCATGTGACTCCTACACCTTGTAGTCCTTTGTCTTATGTGACATTTCCTGTAGAATGATTTACACACGTATGATTGATTGTCTCTGTGCAATATGTGTGATGTAAAGTGCTCTGACACCCTACACTGATATTAGTGGTGCTGTAAATTTTCTGATACTTTATTATTTTGACATTTTTACACATGCTAACAGTCTCTGCAAAGAGTTTTCCTTATTAGTACCAGTGGAACATACAACTGCAGCAGTGAGAAAGGTGACTAGTCAACTTTTGCAAAGGGCCCTCCACTTCACAGCAGCACAAGTCACATTTTTTAGGAACTTTTGATCCGTTTGAGCTTTAAACAATTTACTAGTTAAAATCGTCAGATTATGCAGCACATGATGTATTATGTGGCAAATATGGCAGAGCCATAATTATGTGGAAAACATTTGCAAACTAGGATATTTTGCCATTCATGTTTGAACTGCTCTTGTGGAAAAAGGGAGGAGAAGTGCTGATGACAGAAACTCCATGGGTGGGAGACAAATGGCTTGCGATTCCACTTTTAAGGATATTTGGGACATTCTGTGACTGGAAACGTATCCCACTTTGTGAATGTATTTTAATGTCAATAACTCATATTAAACCTTAAATAAACATGTGTATACATTGGTTAAATTAAATAACGTAATAAGCTGTAACCGGTTAGTGAAATGGGAAACAAATACTAAAAATTGGGATATTTTGCTCTTTCTGCCACACCTCTGACTCCGCCCACTGACCCAATCCACGGGTTATTCCCACCCTCTGATTCTCCGCCCACAGTTCCCCTACTTTTTTTCCCCCACTTCGACCACTGCGTAACCCCAGCATGTCTGGGCAAGTGACAAATCCATATATCCCAAAAGAATGGTTGTGAATCATAAGCAAGTCATTTTTAGAACAATGTCTTAAAAATGGTAATGAACCAGAGTTACCAGTTTCACATGTTTAAGACAAATTCATAAGCCTTTATGAAGAATGCTCGGGTAAGGAAGCAAACTAAGATTATCTTAACGCTCTCAAAAGGTGGTGGCAAGAATTTTGAGCAACTGTACTAGTAAACACACAGTGCAAAAGTCAAATTCCGTTCTATTACCGCAGTAGAGTAAAATTGACGGGAGAAATTAAACTTTATGCTGCCTCATAAACTGCATTAGTTGACACAGGGAATCAGCTTTCCTTCTAGCTACGGGGTCTATTCAAAGTTCCTTTAAGGAACACAGGCAGTTTTTTTCATTCGGGAATGCAAACCCAGGAACCGTCTGCTGTACTTTGCACAGTGGCGGGGGGGGGGAGGGGGTGTTCAGTCTGCCCCGGGCAGCACATTTTTGAGGTTGGCGGCGAGCGCAAGTTAGGTTTTCATTTTCTATTCTCCGTCATCTGTCGCATGAAACTGCCCCGAGGCGCCCCCCTCGCTTGTCGTCTGTTCCCATCCCCTTGCTCTTATCTGCATGCACCGGCCATCACTGTGCGGCAAACTCTGGGATTTCCCTGGGTGGCAAAAGTTCTAGTTACGCCACTGACTTTGCAGCCACTGTGTTTGTAGCTAATCACAGAAGGTCATAAATAGTGACTTGCCTAATTAATATTAACTAGAGAGGCCGGTCTGTGACCCTTTGCAACTGGACATTTTGCCGTATGACCTACTAGTGCATAAGTCACATTTCAGAAAGTAGATGATTAATTTGCTACCGCTTTTAGGAGCCATTCTTTGGATGCTTCTTTCACAAACAGACAAAAGTATAAATCTAAAAATTATGGAAAGTCTCTCCATGATTGACTGACATAAGGTGCCAATTCTGTTTGTTGACATTTAGGTCCATGGCTCAAATTTTTTTTAATCGGACCCTCATCTGGATTCAGAAGGCTGAATTGCTAAACGCCAATTGAAGTACATGCAATGATATGAGAAACATTCATAAAATAAAACAAAAGGGTATGCGTTGTATAGTGATTCAAAGAATAGGTCATGATAAAATAGTTAATTCTTGCAGTAATGGAATCGCAAACTAATAATGATATTAATGTTGATGTTGATGATGATGAAAAAAGATACTTTCTCTCACCAGGCAAGGTTACTCAATAAATCAGTCCAAACAATATAGTTCTGACAAAGATTACCTAACCAAGAGGGAAGACCCGAACCTTGGTCAGTTGAACTATAAATGCCTCTGGAAAAGTTCACTTAAGCCCTGTGCACAATCCGTACTCAAGTATTTTTACCCAAGTGTTGGAAATCAGGACCTTTGTGCAGTGCCCCCCTCCACACACACACACTTTTTGCCCCATTTGAGTCCCCTGGATGCTGGAGTTCTGACTCGGAGAGTGCCTTGGGCTCTGCTGGGCAGGACCAGTGCTATGTTGAAAACACCCACTGTTCTGTTGAAAACACACACATGCATTAGTGTACATTATGTATTAGGGTACACTTGGCATGACCTACCCTCTAAGCCCCTAGTAAAAAATAGGGTAAGGGGGATTAAAACTACCTATAAGTCCCTAGTATATAATAGGGTAAGGCAGTTTTGAGGCCAGCAGCCCTTTTTGCACTTTCATATGTGCCCTGCTGTGAACCTCGGGTCATTTTAAAAGCAGCCTAGTGTTGCAGTACTGCTTTTAAAGTAAATTAACTGCAAACTCGAGTTTGGTGGTAGGGGCACTTATAAAGTGATGATCTACATTATTCTTACATATTAAGTACCCCCAGGGTCTCCCCTAGGTGTCCCATGAGTGGAGGGCCATGTAACTATAAGCAGGACCCTTATAAAATATGTTTTAGATGCCCTGGTGATGGAGAAATTGCACATTTCAGTTTCCCCATTGTGGATGCCAAGCCCCAGAGGATAACATTGCAATACTTTAAAAAAGCATAAAAATCGCTAGGGATTGAAGTGAAGTATCATTCAAAGGCTTAGGAGAATGGTATTGATAAATCCAACAATATGCTACTGTTGAATTTATCCTAACGTGTATAGAACATAAGTTATAAGACTTTCTCGTCTGTAAGCCAAAATTCAACCTTTCTGCAGTCTTCCCTGATTGGTCAGAGTTAACAGGATTAGCCAGGCTGCTTTGATGAAGTGATAAGTGGCTCACTCAGTGAGAGGCTATCTGCTGGAGAGAGCTCTGCTGCATAGGAATGCCAGAGCAGGGGGAAGGGGTCGTAAAGCATGAAGCTTCAAAGGAAGAATAGGACAGGCAGGGAATGCCAGGTCATCTACCCCCATCCCCTCTGACCCAGCCAGATGGGAGACTTAAGGCAGGAATCTGCAGATGTTATGGGGTGGAGCGCTATTGAAATGAGCCATACTAAGAGTTGGTTTAGTTAGCTCTTCAAGCTCTTCTGAGATTTCAGCCATATTGAAGTTTGGAGGAATAGTGCTTTCTGGAAGAAGATTATGCCACACTTTGGAGGAAGTGGTCGTGCTCTGGGATGTTGCCTTGCACCCCATTGGACACGAGTGCTCTCCTACTTGACCCCAAAGAACACTGAATACATATCTGAGAGGTGCAGAGCCTCTCAGATCTGCTGCTTGAAACTAAGAGAAGAAGTACTGCCATGCTGGAAAGCTGATTTGCACCACCAGGCCTTGCATTCTGACTGACTGCGCCTGCTGCACAATCTGGAACTGCTGCACAATCTGAAACTACAGCCCTGTGGAGGTGCCTTGCTTCAAAAGGATTAAAGAGTGGACTCCCTGCAAGCTACAGGTTAACAGAGCTCACCTGCATCAACTCCACCATGAGTCCCTTGCCTAGAGTGCATCCAGTATACTTTTAAGGGGTTTTGGCCAGGTGCATTATGGGAATTGTGGTCTCAAACCTTCCAGGGCCATCTTGGAGCTTCCAGACCCTTGGATTGTGTTTTGGACCCCCAAGAGGAACTTCAGGAAGAAGTTCCAGAGGTTTGGAGCAACTTTGGGAAAAAAAAACTCCATAAAGTGACTAAGTGCTAGAAAGTGTTTATTCTTTAAAAATTCATATCTCCGGTTTCCTACATTGGATTTTTGTCGTTTGTGTGTCATTTTAAAGATAAAAATACTTCCTAATTTTATACATTGTTGTCTGATTTTTATTGTGTCTTGTCTTAATTTACTGAATTGGTGTTTTTAAATGCTTTAATTACCTGTATTCCAAGTTAACGCTGGGAATAATTTATAGAGACCTATACTGGGCTCTAGACCATGTTAGTGGCCTTATTGCCAGTGGTGGATACATATTTACCCCTATTAATAACCCACTTTCCAAAGCCCAGTCTTTATCTCAGGTGTATTTTAAACTTTACAAGGTGGGTAGCTTCAATCTCAAAGGGCATACCGTGGTACATGGCGATGACAGAACACAATTTAATTGGCTAATGACTGTCTTTACAAAATGAAAAAGCAGCCATATTGTTTTGAACATACTTTGTGTGTGTTCTATGTTTTAGTATGAATGCTAAGTAAAGATAATTTTCCCCATGTCTAGGAAGACATGAGGGAGTTTACATAATTTGGGACAGGTAAGGAAAACTACTTTTTGAAAAAGTATATGAAAAAAAAAAAAGAAACGTTTCTGGAGTACCGCAGTACTATCTTCAAAGTACCATGGTACTAAAAAAATATATTTAAAAAAAATTACGCCACTGCCCGCTGTGCTACTGCATTCTACTCTGCCCCACTGTATGGCACTGTACTCTGCACCACTGCACTGTGTAGCACAGTACGGTGCACCACCCTACTCTGCAGCAGTGCACTCTATGCCACTGGACTCTGCACCACTCTACGCCCCTGCACTCTGCACCCCTCAACGCCACTCTACTCTGCGCCACTGTACTGTATGCCACTGCTATGTATGCCACTGTACTCTACTCCACTTTACTCTACTCCACTTTACTCTGTGACATGCTACTCCACTATAGTCTACTACACTCCACACCACTCTGCTCTGTGCCCCCCGCTCTGCGTCACTGCACTCTACTCCACTACACTATGACACTCGACTCAGTGCTGTTCCATTCTATGCCACTTCACGCCACTCAAGTTTATGCCACTCTATGGCACTGGACTCCATTCTATTCCACCCTACGCCACTCCACTCCACCCTGCACGAGTTCACTGTGCATTAGTCCACTCTTTGCAACTCCACGCCACTCTATGCCACGCCACTCTGCCTCACTCTACTGTACACCACTACTGTATGCCACTCAATGCTACTCTACTGTACACCACTCTGCCATTCTACTTTATGCCTCTCTACTGTAAGCCACTCCACTCTTGTGTATTCCAATGTACGCCACTCCACGCCTCGCTTTTTCACTGTATGCCACTCTGCTGTACGCCACTACACTCTACGCTAGTCCAGTCTCCTCTGTGCCGCTCCCCTCTGTGCCGCTCCCCTCTGTGCCGCTCCCCTCTATGCCACTCTGCTCTACATTTTTCCACTTCACTCCTTACCTTAGAATTATCCCCAAGCGTCAGACTGGATCCAGATTTGTTTATCATGAGCAGTACCCCTGCGTGCTGGTAGGTGGCATCGTTTGACTCCACATAGCCGTGTCGGTGTCATCCGCGCCGGAAATGACGTGCATGATGCCTATATAGGCGCAAACCCAGCTCTCTAACGTCATTTATTTTCTTTCAGCGTCAGTCAGTCATTCAGAGAGAGCTGCACCGTCAGTCACTTTTTGACTGTGCTTTTTTAACTTCCTGTTGAAAATTTTTGAGAGTTTTCTCCTTGTGTGGCAGGGATGTCCATTAGGAAGGCCGGCATCTAGCCTTGCTGCGCCTGTCATCAACAGATGTCAGTGACTGACCCGCATCTTGTATACCTCTGGTGCCTGGAATGCTACCATGAAGCGAAGACCTGTACCGATTCCTCCGTCATGCACCCCAAGGCCCTTAGGGAGCAGTCCCTTAAGCTCCTTTCTGCTCAATGTGCCACTGCTGTTTGGTCTTGATCCCGGTCGATAGGGAGGTCCCGGGATCGTTCGTGGAGTCCAAGATCTTCATCGCATTCGTAATCGTTGGGCCACTCGGGTAAGTACCACAAAAAGAAGAAAAGCAAGAAGTTGAAGAGGTCTTCGACTTCACCCTGTCCGTCAAGGTCCTCAGATGAGAAGAGAGAGCATCGTCATTCGAGGCAAGGCTCCGTGGTGGATGATGCAGGGCAGGTGAGGCAAAGGCTGCGGACCTCCTCCTCAGCCCCGTGGCAGTGTGGGGCTAGTGGTCTCTGGCTCCAGTGCCAGCATTTCGTTGTCCCAACGCTCCTAGCCCCCTCCGGCGGCTCCATCCCCATGGCCCCAATCTGTTCCCTCAGCACCACTTCTCCCATTTAAAGAAGCCCTTACAGGCGTCCTGCTTGGGAGTTGGTCTAAGCCCAGCACAGGGACTCCTGTGAACAAGGCGACTTCCCACACCTGCCGCCCTGCCCCAGGGGAACCCAATTTCCTCACGCTACACCCTACCCTGGAGAGCTTGGTTGCACAAGCCCACTTCATGTGTAAATCCTAGCACATTCTGTACCGCCCCACCAGATAGGAAATCCAAGAGGCTAGACACATTAGGCCAGAAGATGTTTTCTTCCACCAGCCTGGCACTGCGGTCCGTGAATACCGCGTGCCTTTTGGGCCATTACTCACATGCTCTATGGGATTTGGTTGCGCAGGTGCTGCCCATGGTTCCGGAGGAGGTCCGGGCCATACTTTTCCAGGCTGTTGCTCATGATGAGATGTGGACTGGATACCACTGACTTGCCGGGCAGAGCGGTTTCCTCGATGGGTATTGTGGGTCAGGCAGCTAAAGGTCAGGCTAGTCTAAGGCAGCCGCAGTCTCTAAATCCTTATAGTTTGCAGTCTTGCCATCATGGGCACCTATTTGGATGCAGGATACGCCATCACGTGCGCCATTGGAGGTCTGTTACATCAGACCAATAGGTTCTTCAAATTGTCTGAAGGGGCTATTCCCTTCCCTTCATGACTACCCCTCCACCTGTGCCACCTGCTTGTGACAGGCTGAAGGAGGACCATCATAGCTTGATCTGCTAGGAAGAGATGGCTCTCTTAGCCAAGGGAGCCTTAGAAAGGGTTCTGACACCAGAAGTAGGTCGTGGTTGCTATTCTTGCTACTTTCTGGTGCCCAAGAAGGATGGAGGCCTTCCCCTTTGTTAAACCTGTGTGTCCTCAATTTCTTCCTCGAGGAGAAGTTCAAAATGCTCACGTTCGCTCAAGTCCTGTCTGTCCTAGGGCAGACTCGGAGACTGGCTAGTAGTGTTGGACTTACAGGGCGCATACTTCCACATCCCTGTGCTGCCTGCTCACAGACGTTACCTATGGTTCCCGGTGGGCCACAAACGCATTGTTTGCCATGCTCCCTTTTGGCCTTACCAGTGCCCCTCAAGTGTTTACCAAGGCGTTGGCAGCAGTTGCAGCTCATCTGAGGTACCAGGGATGCCAGTCTTCCCCTATCTTGACAGCTGGCTGTTGAAAGTGGGATCACCCCAGGCTGTTGGGGTGCACTATTAATGTGCCGAAGTCACACCCAACTCCCTCTCAGACGCTCTCTTTCATCTGAGCTGTTCTTGCCACTGCAGATTCAGGCCTATCCTCCTGAACGACAAGCCCAGGACATTCAGGCTATGATACTAATGTTTCACCCTCTATCCTGGATTTCGGTGAGATTGACTGAGACTGCTGGGACTCATGGCATCGTGCATCCTGCTGGTGACACATGCCTGCTGGCATATGCGTGCTCCGCAGTGGGACCTAAAGTTCCAGTGGGCGCAGAGTCAGGAGAATCTCTCTAACTTGGCCCAGATCTCAGAGGGAACTGCAAAAGATCTGCAGTAATGATTAACAAACCGCGATTGGGTCAGCGGCAGACCCTTTTCTCTTCCCTAACCAGATGTCACAGTGGTGACAGATGCGTCAATCTTGGGATGGGGCGGCCATCTGGGAGAGGTGGGGATCAGAGGACTCTATCTCCTGCGGAATCTTGATTCCACTTAAACCTTCTGTAGCTCTGGGCAATCTGATTGGTATTAAAAGCCTTTCTTCCCTCCATCAAGGGAATGCTAGGACAAGTGTTCATGGACAACACTACTGCCAAGTAGTACTGTAACAAGCAGGGCGGGTGGGGTTGTTGACCCTTTGTCAAGAGGCCCTGAGTCTCTAGATATGGCTGGAACAGCAGGGCATACCCCTGGTGGTTCAATACCTGGCAGGCTTTCTGAAAGCCAGCGCGAATGAACTTAGCCGGAGATGTCTAGTGGATCACGAATGGCGTCACCATCCGGAGGTGGTGCAGGGTCTCTTTCTGCAGTGGGGAGAGCCTTGTTTAGATCTGTTCGCCACTGTGCAATGTCAGCAGTTCTGCATGCTGGAGTTTCCAAGACTGCTCTTGCTCCGAGACTCTTTTCGTTGCGAGTGGAGCTCAAGCGTCCAATACGCCTTTCCGCCCATACCACTCCTGCTCAGACTTCTCAAAAGATCAGGAACAACTGGGCCTAAGGCATCTTTGTGGCTCCGGTTCTGGGCTCAAAGTTTGGTATCCTGAGTTGTTGAGCATGGCAATTGATCCTCCGATCAGGCTGCTGCTTTGAAAGGCTCTTTTGTCGCAGCAGTAGGGGAGGGTTCTCTACCTGAACTTGTCAGCACTCCGCCTTTTTGCGTGGAGATTGAGCGGCGACAGTTGACAACTTTCGACCTTCCGCCCGAAGTCTGCAATGTTATATTGGCAGCTATGTTCCCTTTAGGCTGCGCGCCTTCGCGCAGCCTTTCCTCTTCCTGCGCGCAGACTGTCTCTGGGAGCGCCCTGGCCACTTCCAAGAGCAAAAGGGACAATAAAAGGTAATTTTGCCGTCAACACGCGGCAAGTGTTTTTGCACCTGCTGCATTGAGTCAAGTCCTTTTCCTGTCCCTTTCAGCAGGCGTGAAAACTCTTTCTTGTGCGGAAGGTTGAGCTACAGGAGGCCCAGGACACGCACTGAAGACAAAGGGGCTGCTACTTCCACTAAGAATGGAACATTTCAGGAGGCCAATCCGGGGCAGTTTGAATTAAATGCTTTCAACAGGATTATTTTGTTTTAAGACTTGGAAAACACTTTTTTACAGAGTCTCTTGTTTATTCATTATCGCATAGGAGAGCTCCTTCAAATATATGACATCAGGATGCCTGTTGATCAAGTCTGGTTTTAGGGTTGTGCTGTTTCTCTCAGCAGTTTTCAGGCAACAGTAAAATGTCAAAATGACTGGTGATTAATGCTCCTGTTGGAGAGAGATGGATCTTTGTCTAGTGGCAGTTTTGACTTTTGATAAAGTAGTGTAGAGGGTTAATACGCCTGCTGCAAAGAATGTGTACCATGCAAATCGCAGGACTGTATTTATGTGGATAGCTCAAGTGGTTACTGCTTTTGTCACAGAGATCCTTTTGTTACTTGCAATTCATAAGTCACAATCCTAATATAGCACAGTGACCTATGAATTGTTAACAAAGAGCTGCATGCAAACTGCATGGTATAGGGTAGAACTTTGTTTTTTTCCCCGAGCTTTCATTATCCTAATGTTGCTAAAAGGGTTTGTTTGGCCGGAAATAGAGTCTTATTAGTAATGCTAACCCCAACCACTGGGGTCAATCCCAACCACTGGGGTACGTTTTAAATCCTGAGTTTATGCTTCTCCTGACTAAACACTCTGCCTACTAGTAATGATAACATGTGATTCCTATAACCTTTAATCCTCATTGTCTTATGTAACATTTTCTATAGACTGATTTACACACATATGATTAATTGTCTCTGTATAATGTACATGTGTGACGTAAAGTGCTCTGACACCCAACACTGGTATGAGTAGTGCTACACAACAAATTAATGGTGTGTGAGAGAGGGACACTTGAGATATGAAGTACACTGTTGGAGGGTGGTAGTGGGAATCCATGGAGAAGGAGGTCATAGGGGGATCGCTAAAAAGATTGTTGCATGTGCGCCACCACAGGCGCTATGAAAGTAGTGTGTTGCTCATTGTGGAGACATACCATATATATCATGAGCTCAATGTTTGCTTTTTAAAGATTTGCCTAGTTTCATTCCCGTTAATAAGTCAGTTGGCTTTTTTTTAACAGAATGTACTTAAACACTTTGCAAAGGGTTTAATATTGCTCCCTTAATTTATATGTGAATTCTTTGAATATATGATTTTTTTAAATTAAAAATTTTATAACAGGTTTTATCTTAATGTAAATTTGTCACTGTACTTGGCATTGATCCAGGTCGTGCCCTGCACTTCTGTCTGAAGCCGCAGCTAGGGCTGGAAAAGCCCAGCTCTAATACCCGTTTGTGCTGTGTGCCTCTGTTTGGAAGGGGCCGGGAGGTGTGATCAGTCAATGTTGAAAAATTAGAGTTTTGTCTGGAATCTAAATCATGTTTCCCAAAGCACTCGCCCAGAGGAACAGGAGTCTAGTCCATATTAGTCAAGAACTCCAGTTACCTGCGCTAGTCCTGCTTTTAGCTGATATCACTGAAGAGCGAATAAAGACAGCTGTGCAGTATTTAAGGCCACAAGGCATTAGTTGAGTAGGTCTGATAAGGCAGGCCCAGCTTAGAGCACCCCTAATATGTCAAATCCACTGCCAAGGCTCCGGTCCCAGCCTCTCTCCTGAGGGTGCCCTCGGCTCAGCCCCCCGCCTCACTCTGTCATCCCTTTCTCCCACTGCCAGCAGCATCTCGCTCATGCACTACCTTCCTTCCACTCCTTGGAGTCCGTCATACTCAAGGGCATCATAGAGGGGGTAGGGAGAGGACGCATGTGTGTGGTCTAAGGAATAGTTTCAGCGACTTGTGGAAGCACCAGACCTGCAGAGGGCAGGTTGGGGAGAGCTCTATTCTTGGAATAGTGAGCCGGATTAAGGAGAATTTTGGGCTTGGGATTTAAGGCAATACTTTCATCCTTCTGAGGTTGATAGACTGAGCACAAATGAGTTGGTAACAGTTCCTCAAGGTGTAACTTTTAGCTATAAGCTTTTGTTAATGTCATGAGACTGAATAGCTAGGCATACCCATGTAAAATAGACTTCCGAGAATTAGTCTGTTCTCATCAGCGGGCGGGTGTCAGCACTTGAGGTAGAGTTTGGAAGGTGAGGCTCAGTGAGGGGCATGTCAGCCCAGGGACAGGGGTATGATGGACTTATAGATTGGCTTTCAGGGATCGCAGAGAAGAAACACGTCAGTACTGTGGAGAACTCAGAGTGAATGGGGACATCAGCACTGAGCTCTGGAGGGCTCAGTGAAGGAACATTAGCACAGTTGGATAGAGTTACACCTCTGTGAAAAGGGAAAACTCAGCACATGGGCCCTGAAGGCTGATTTGCACTCCTACACACTGCCTTTCACATATTCCATCTCTTGAAATGCAGGGTATGCATATGTCCAAGGTGAGGCTTACTCGGGTAGAGGTACCTTGCGAGGCCTGGCACATGCTGAGGGTGCCCGCAGATGCATTGTGGCCAACGGGAGCCGGCTTGCAACCTAGGCCCCATATACCTACAATAGTTGGAAGCAGGCAACCTGGGGTCAGGAGGTGCAAGAGTCTGGGCCATGCCACGTAAGAGTGGCTACTCAGACTGGGGGAGGTCAGCAGAAACGTTCACTCACTGGGTTTGTGTGGGAGCTTGTCATGAGGTAGAAAAGAAAAGAGGACAAGGAGACAGTGTGGAAGGTGATAGATGAGGTGAAATGGCACTGGAAATCAAGAAAAACAGAAGTTTGGTACGCAATAGAGCTGGATAGAACGAGGTTGGGAGGAGGAGTGGGCAACTACAGAGGAGTGATATAGAGAAGGGAAATAAAGGCGGGACATAGAAGGGTAGGTAAGAATGTGATATGAAGTAGAGAGAATAAAGGCAGGCAAGTCACGGCATTAGAAAATGGACAAAGGATGTAGGAAAGAGAATGAAAGTAAAGATAGGAGAGTAGAGTAAAGGAGAAAAGATAAGAATGGGGACTGGAAAGTAAGAGAAGGTGAGGGATAGAAAAACGGAATAATAGGAAGGACAGAAATAGGAAGATGGAGAGAGAAGATAATTTGGGGGCGAGGGAAAGGGGAGATTTGAGTGTAGAGAGAAAAGGGGGCATGAATGGAGAAGATTAACTAAGGGAGTGAGACAGTAAAAAGAAAGACGTGAATAAGCAAGAAATGGTGAGGAAAACAAGGAAAGAAAGTGGTGTGAAACATAGAAATGAGAGAAAAAAGGGAGGAAGGACACACTAGCTCATTGGGTTAATCTAGGGAACTAAATTAGTTAGCACAGTAGTTAAGTGGCTTTGCACATTATTGCTGGGTAAGAGCTGTCATCGGAGGGAGGGGGGTTTGTTTTGTAGTTGTGCACTTCAAATAAAACAAATTGAAAACTTGAATAAAACAATTTTTAAAAAAGGGGGATAGGTAGAGAAAGGTGACAACTAAGGAGGTCCGAGATAATAAACGAGATGAGTAGGAGAGAAGCATAGTCAAGATATAGATTTGATTGAGAAAGGGTAGCATGAGAGAGAGAGGACAGGGAGGTTAGAGAGAGTTTGGTGAAAAGAGAATGGTAGAATGTAGAGTGAAGAGAGGATGCAGGATGAGGGACGAGGAGAGTGGACGGGGAGAAAGAAAAGTGCAGAAGATAAAGAGACACAAGGAGACAAGACAAAAACTTTAAAAAAGGGAGGAACGAGATCAGGACAAGCAAGAGAGAGAGAGAGAGAGGAAGTGCATAGGGATAAGAAAAGGTGTGAGGAGATGAGAGATTCATGATGATAGTGAAGAAAGGAATGATGCATAGAATGATTACGAAATAAGATTGTCTCACCGGGGTTCAGAGGTGCACGGAGCCCACTGCCCCCCTGTAATGGGTATCTTTTAATACCAACCCAAAATTGAGGGGAGGTCAATTTTTTCTGGCTTAGATTAGGGACTACGGTACCCTTGCTATGCCATTGATTTTGGTAGCTTGCATGTGGCACATACTTGAATAATAAGTTGTTGCTTGTCTTCAGTGCACAAAGCCTTGACTGTAGTGCACAAAGTACCTTTATTGCCGCACATACAGGAAACAAATTAGAGGGAACATTGATTGGCAGCCAGGCATCTCTCCACCAAAATGATATACGCCTGCCGTTGGGGCAAGTTTGTGGTATGGTGTGCAGAGAAAAAGGGTGGCCCTCTTTCTGCCCCCCTCTCTCAGGTTCTTCTCTATATCCTTTCACTTGCCCAGCACAGCTCTGCTTTGGGTACCTTCAAGGGATAACTGCTTTCTCAGACTTTCTACAGTTGCCTGACCAGCCATCCTTTTTCCAATTCCCTATTGTACACAGGTTCTTGAAAGGTTTGAAACATGTTTCCTCCTTCCCTCTTCATCATGCCTCTGTGGGACCTTAATTTAGTTGTGACGTTCCTAATGTGCTCTCCTTTTGAGCCCTTGCACAACTGTCCTCTCAGGCTCCTTACCATCAAGACGACCTTCCTGGTGGCAATAACATCTGCCTGGAGGGTCAGTGAGCTTCAGGTTTTGTCATCCAAGCCTCCATATCTGAACATCTACCCAGACAAGTGGTTACTCCTTTTCATGTTGGCCAGTCCATCACCCTGCCTACTTTTTACACTCTGCCACATTCCTCTTAAGAAGAGGAGTGACTTCACAGCCTGGACCCAAAAAGAATGTTGTAGTTCTACCTTGACCACACAAGAGAGTTCCGGGTGGACGACTATCTCTTCGTGGGGGATGACGGAGTGAAGAAGGGAAAGGCTGCACATAAGCAGATCATCTCCCAATGATTTGTGCTGTGCATTAAGATCTTCTACGCATTAGCCAAAATGCAACCTTCTGCGAGCTTGCGTGCTCATTCCACCAGAGCCAAGGCCATGACCACTGCATTAACATGCGGAGTCCCGGTCCTGGACATCTGCCAGGCAGCAACTTGGGCCTCTCTCCACCCGTTCACAAAACACTGTTTGCCTGGACAGTCCGGTCTGTCTTAAAAGGCACTTTGCCCGCTCTGTCCTGCAGGACTTTTTAGTGTGAGATTGTTTTGCAGACCCACCTCCTTGGAGGTATTGCTTGGGTATCTATTCAAGGGTAAGGAATCTGGGGCTAGAAGTCTCTATCAGGTGAACAAGTTACTTACCTTCAGTAATGCCTTATCTGGTAGAGACTCTATCTAGCCGTAGATTTCTTACTGACCCACCCATCCTCCTCACTCTGTGAACATATTTCTAGGGACAGGGCTTTTCAATTACATTGCCTGATTTTTCCACATCAGTGGTCACTGTTGTTCGTGTCTCTACGCTCCTGGTGTCGAAAGTCGAGAAAAGAAACTGACGTCAGCACGCCGGTGTGGCGCCTATATAGGCACTGCACATGTCACTTCCAGCGCAATTGCTGATACCATGTGGAGCCAAACTATGCCACATACCGGCGTGCAGAGGTACTGCTCACGAAAAAGAATTTCCTGATCCAATGTGACCCTTGGGGACAATTCTAAGGTAAGGAATCTGTGACTAGATAGTCTCTCTCAGAAAAGGCATTACCCAAGGTAAGTAACTTGTTCTTCATGTAGTTTGGCTAGTGAGTTGACAACACTGTGTACAGAGGTGCGCGAGTTATAGTAAGGTAGTGCGTAAATTATAAATGAAGGTATAACTATAAAATTACGAATGTTTGTGTAGTTTGTTTGGTTTGTTAAGAACGTATAAATAAAGTTTTACTAACTATAACTAAGCTTTAACCTTTGGTTTTTTAATTTATATTTATATAAATATGTTTTTACTCACCTTACATATACATACCGTAAAGGCATGTGTTGTAATGCCATTCATTCACTGATGACGTGTTTTTTCCTCTGGCCTCGTTGTCCTTAGTAGTTTTTCTTTTTTTGTATTTTTTGATGGCCATTCTCCTGCTATGTAATTGATGTTTTCTCTTCTTCCCAGCTCTTCTAAGCTATGGTGCTGCCCTCACGTTATTTTATGATTATTGCTTACGCTTGCATGAAAGCCATGATTAACGAAAATTCTTTACTAAACAAAACTTACGAGCTGGTGGTATGTTTACAGGGCTGTTTTTTATTTTTTTCCAAACCATTGTTGTAAGTATTCGGTTCTTCGGTTCGGTTTCTTTACACCGTTTTTTTCCCATGTATGCCCTGCACATTATGAATGTTTGCTTTGCAGTTTTCTTTAATGCGATATAGAGAAATGAATACAAATGTCGACCTTTCCAGATACACATCTAAGAAGAATAGCTATTCAGTGCAGGTTTTCGGCATGTCCTTGTTTTGTGGGAAGTTTCCCTAAAGTCTCTGTGGCTACTTTGCATTTTGACCGACAATAGTTATACTATTCCTCCAGTTGAGTGCTGTCTTTTTCTGTATACAGAAGGATCCCAATAGGTAGTGTTTCCATTTTAACTTATATCGTCTAAGCGTTTGTATTCATTTTGTTGTATCTCTTAGTAATAATTCAAGCTGACAGCGACACAAAGCTGCAATGATATGATCACTTTGATGGCAAAATAGCAGAATAGCTGTTGCAAGCTCTTATCTTGTGCTGCCAGGTCCCACTAAAGAAAGAGAGACTTTAAAGTGATGGCTTAGTGTAAAGCAGTTGTCTTGCAACACACTTTGCCTAAGGTTTCTTTTCCTAGACATGATGATAAATCCCCTGGGGTTTCTGGACACCCTGATAAGCATTGGTAGAGCTCTTAAACAGGACCTAAATCTAATAGTATGGCTGTGAGCCTTGTCAATTTGAGGAAGCACTTTCCAAAGCTTTCTTCTCCAGCTCCTGATCTTCCTTGCTGGAAGTAATTTCACATATCTTCGCCCTGTCCTCAGGTGAGGCGTGCCACTGTTTTCTATGCGTTATTTTTTTAAATCTGATAAGATGCATATCTGAACAGATAGTATAATCACCTTCCCTTCTCTTTGGGATCAAGCCTCCGGAAAGCACGAGTAGGTTAGTAGTAGTTCTGTTGGTTGAATGTTCAGTGTTTGCAGGATTTCAATGAGAACTTAATGGAGGATCATGGTTTTCCTTTAAAACATATTGTTGGTCTTGCTTGAATTCAACCATATATAGACCTCTCTTTGTTATGAGTTTCAGTTTGTTAAAAAAAATAAAACCTTTCACCTTTTAGAAGTTCAATCACAAAAAAAAGTACACCAATGTTAGAAATTAGGGTTCTGGTTGGCAGAGGTATACACCCTGTCCAAGTAGGAACCACAATCCGAGTCGGGGTAGGTTGCAACACATCCTAACTTATCCTGTGCTTATACTTTTCGCTTTGTACCAGCGGCATATTTCTTTCTGTCTTATGGAGCACACTGCATTACGACATTAGTTTTTCTTTTTTTCACATTGCTTTTTTGACTGTCCGGACTATTGTGTTTTTGGAGGACGTTTCCTTTGCATTCCACTCATTATGGTGGTTTTGCAACTTTTTTGGGGGAGCGGCACTGCCTTTTACCTTTGTTGTTTTCACCCTTACCTTCCGTTTTTTCCTTGTTTTACTTTATTGTTCACAGTGCACCTTAGCGCTCTTTAGTCTTTTCTCAGTGCCCATTAGTTTCTCTTAGTCACTTCCGTGTATTTAAAATCCGGCGCGGCGTCCTTTCGACAACACGCTTATTGCGGATGGTTTCCACTTACTAGCCAGCCTTGGCTGTTGGACAGTGTCTTTAGGTTCACTTTTCTCATTTCGTGCATATCACACTTGAGACTTTGTGTTGACTGATTTTTGGTGGATCTGTGCATTGCAGATCGAGCGTCTGGCATGACCTTGAGATTTTTTTTTCCTGATTATTACATCAGCTTTTTGCTGGCTATGTCGTTTCAAGGTATTGGTTGATTATGTTTAGGCTTGGGTTTCTTGCACATCGCTGCATGGCATGTCCAGGTGCACTTCATACTTATTTATTTGAAAGGTTTTATATAGCGCTGGCTAGACCCGGGGGTATCAGAGCGCTTTACATGAACAGAAGCAATAAAGAAAAGCAGTTGTTCAGGGTAAACAAAAACAAGCGAGTACATATCACATTAAGTTTAAAGGGGGCAAAAATCACTTTAGCAATTTTTCAGGGTAACAAAACACGCAGGTACATCTCACATTAAGAAAAGGGGGGCAAAAATTCTGGGTGATTAGCGGGTAATAAACATATAAATAATATAAATGGGTGTAACAATTTAGGGCAGAGAAGAGAGGATGATATGTAAAGCGGGAGAGCGAAGTGAGAGTCAGGAAAAACTGAAAAGATAACCAATGCAGGGGAAAACAGAAAGCAAAGTCAAAGGAGAGATTATGGACCCCAATATTTGTTGAGAAGGTGATGTTTTAGGTCTTTTTTAAAGCTGAGGTAGGAGGGGTTACAGCGCCGGTCCCTCGGGAGGGCATTCCAGATGTTCGGGGCGTTACCGGAGAAGGAGCAAGGTTGGGTGGATTTCTTTTTTAAAAGCGGGGGGGGGCGGGCGAAGAGGAGCGCATTGGTGCTTCTCATCAGTCTGGAGCAGCCCGCTTTATTGAGTTTGTTTGTTAGGTACAACGGGGTTTGTTGGTGAAGAGCTTTGTGCGTGATGCATGCAGTTTTATAAAAGCATCTTCCTTCAACGGGTAGCCAATTTAGGGTTTTAAGGGCTGGGGAGATGTGGTCAAATCATTTACAGTCAGTGATGAGCCTGGCCGCCAAGTTGAGCACAGCTCTAAGGGGGGCTAGGTGTACTTTGGGGGTTCCAGTGAGGATAGCGTTACCATAGTCAAGTTTAGATAGGACTAGTGATTGGACAACCCATTTGAAGTCATCTAAAGGAATGAAGGTTTTGATTTTCTTAAGGTGTCGGAGAGTGAAAAGTGCTCCTTTAGCCGAGTTTTTTATGTGGCCCTTAAGAGCCAGGTTTTTGTCAAGAGTGAAACCTAGGGATTTCAGTTTTTTTAGGGTTCAGTTTAAGATGGTTGGAGTAGCACCAGTATTGGATCTTGCTCAGGGTATTGTTTAAATGAAGTATATCCGAGTGGGATTTAATCTTATAGTAGAGTTGAGTGTCATCAGCATAGAGGTGATAGTTGATTCCAGCTTGTTTCAGAATGAGGGTAAGGGGTTCCATAAAGAGGTTAAAGAGAGGGGGGAGAGAATAGAGCCCTGGGGGACGCCCAGGGAGACAGGTGTAGGATTAGAGAGGCAGGCGTTGATTTTGATTTGTTGTGTTCTGTGTTGAAGGAAAGAAGAGAACCATTTGAGGACCACACCATTAAGGCCAAAACGAGCTTTAAGCGAATTAAGTAAGGAAGAATGGTTAACTGTATCGAACGCTGCCGAGAGGTCGAGGAGTAGAAGAAGGCAAGCCTCACCATTATCTAGGGCACAGTGGATGTTATCCACAATGTTCAGCATGGCGGTTTCTGTACTGCAGCCTTTCCTGAAACCGGATTGAAAGGAGTCAAGTAAGTTGAAATTGCCTATGTGTTTGTTCAATTGAAGCAATGCACATTTTTCAAGGGCTTTAGCAAGAAGTGGGAGGTTAGAGATAGGGCGGAGATTGTAAGGATCATTGGGGTCAGGAGCTAGGGGTTTTTAAGAATGGGAGTGATTTGTCCGAGTTGGAGGGAGTCAGGGACACATCCAGTGGCAAGGGAGGTATTGATAATTTTAGTCCAGTAAGGGGCAATGATGTGGTTAAGATTGTGAACTAGGGGAGAAGGGAGAGGGTCTTTGGTGTGCGAAGTCGGCTTTAGTTTAGCAATGATATTAAAGACTTCGAGCTCAGTCATAGGACGGAAATTATGCCAGGAGGTGTTATTTTTCAGTTGTAGGTTGGGAAGGATGTCATCAGGCGAAGTTGAAATGGGTAGGTGGGTGGTAGGATTAGGAGGTAGGGTTGGTGCCGACCAAGGAGGTATGTCTATGGCAACGTCAAAGGCATATTGGGGGTTGGGCGGGTCATGGATTAGAGGGAAGGATTGGTCAATTGTGGCAATTTTGTCTGAGAGGAAGTTGGCAATTTCCTCACATCTCTCAATTGACACCGTCAGCTCTGGAGGGGCAGATGATGTTTGTTTTCTAACAATGTTAAACAGTTCTCTGGGCCTGTTTTTGGCACGATCAAGTTGAGTTCGAAAGAAGGATGCCTTTTCATTGAAAATGTGCTTCTTATAAGTTGATCTAGCAGATCTGAGAAGGGCAAGATGGGAGGGTGAAGGGTGTTGTCTCCATGTTCTTTCTGCCAGTCTAAGTTGTCGTCTTTCGTTATTGAGTTCAGGATTGAACCAAGATTTGGATTGAATTTTTCTTTGTTGTTTTAGTTTAAGAGGGGCAACTTGGTCCAGGATGTCACTAATGGTCTTATTGAAATGTTCAGTGAGCTCGTTAGCATTTTGGGAGAGAGGGGTGAGATGAAGTTGAGCTTAGAGTTTAGACTCAAGTTCACCAGGGGGGATTTGTTTCAGGTTTCTGGTCCACTTCATGGGTTTGTTATTTGTAGTAGGAGGGAGTAGGGCACTGGTTGCGATCTAAAACAGAATGAGGTGATGGTCAGACGAGTCAATGGGGATGATGTTGGAAAGGGAGGCCAAGTCCGTGTTGGAGATGATGGCGTCAAGTGTGGCCCCTTTGATATGGGTTGGATTGTGGCATAGTTGCTTAAGGTCATTCATCTCTAGAAGGTTGATGAGGAGCATGACAGTGGGATCCACTAAATGATTCCAGTGGATGTTAAAGTCTCCTAAAAAGAGATTTTTCGAGTCAGAAAGGGAGGAGTGTGTGAGAAGGTCGGATAGTTCATCGGCGAAGAGGAGAGGTTCACCCGGTGGGTGGTAGATGTTATGTAGTCTAATCGGAGAGGAGCCCTTGACAGTGAGTTCAACGCCAAGGTATTCAAATGTTAAGTGATCCGTGTTTTTTAAAAGGGAGAGTTGAAGTTCATTTTTATGGATTATAGCTGGTCCACCACCTTTTCTGTCAGGTCTGTCCTGCCTAATGATGGCGTAGCCGGGGGGGGGAGGGGGTGAGGGGTGAGTAAGTCAAGAATAGCAGTTGAGTGGTCATTGAACCAGGTTTCGGTGAGGGAGGCGATGTCAATAGCTTAGTTGAGGATGGTTTCTGATATTTCAGTCGCATGTCAGACTGCCGATCTGCAGTTAACAAGCATGCAAGAAAGGGGATTGGGGTTATCTTTGACAGGCTTAAGAGAGTGGATGGTGGTAAGTTGTGTTGGAGGTCTAGGTGAGATGGGTGAGGAAGGGACTCTGTTAATGCCCCAAACTGGGGTGTTGGAGTAAGGGAGGGGGGGGATCAGTTATCAGAGGCTTAGGTAGGTAGGAGTTACATAGGTTAATTAGGTCAGAAGTGGAGAGGTAGCTAACAGTGCGGAGTGGTCTATGTGTACGACTGCAAAGGGGTGTAGTCCGCCATCGGGTGTGTTGGGAAAAGTTATTGGAGCAAGAGCAAAAGGTATCAGTGTGATTGGGGAAGGTCCTGGAGTTGAGGGAGTTGATATCGCCTCGAAGTCGTGTTAGTTCAATAGTCATAGCTGAGAGTTTGGATTCTATGTTGATAAGTGTCTGTGCTATAAGATTGGGGGGGAAACCAGCTGAAAAGGATGAAGGGGATGAGGTAGGGTTAGTGTTGACCGGGGAAGGCAGTCCAACGAGCGGAGTTCCAGGGGGAGGTATGTGAGTTTGGGAGGAGTTTGTGGGAGATTCTGGGAATATGGAAAGGTCAGGGGGAGTCTGTCGAAGGTAAGAGGAGAGGTAGGAGTATAAGACAAAGCGGAGAGTGCAGAGGACGGCCCTAGAGGGGGCAAGACAGTAGGTAGAGAGTTATGGGGAGAGTCAGGGAAGGTGGTAGGGGTAGGAGGGGAAGGATCGATGGTAGGAGTAGGAGGGGGAGACGAAGGATTTGACAAAGAGAAGAGTACCGGAAGGGTCCTGGGAAGAGGCAAGTTAGTCAGGGAAGAGTTAGGGGGAGAGTCGGTGAAGAAGGAAGGGGCAGGAGGGGAAGGATCGATGATAGGAGTAGGAGGGGAGATGAAGGATTTGACAGAGAAGAGTACCGGAAGGGTCCCGGGAAGGGGCAAGTGAGTTGGGGGAGAGTCGGTGAAGAAGGAAGGGGCAGGAGGGTAACAATCGAAGGTATGAGTGGGGGACAGATCCAGCGTTCTTGGGGGAGTGGGGGGGGGGCCTACGTAGAGGATTGGGGCCTCGTCAAAGACGGTGAGAGGTTGCGACGGGTAGGGGAGGGAGGGCCTGAACCGGGGTGGTGGGAGACGACCTATGGGCGTCAGGCAATTGGTTTAATGAAGGGTTAAGAACTAGTTGGGAGAGTTGATAGGACAAGGAACTGAAATGGTTATCGAAAATGTTGAGGTGGTATTCAGATGCTTGAATAAGAATGTTACCAGTTTTGAATATGGAAATGTCAATTTCACCGAGAAAGGCTGGGGATGGTGTTGTTGACAGTTTGAATCCGTACGGAATTTTGCTTGATTTAGTGATTGTAAGGTGGAGAAGGAAAGTGTTTTTCCATTTAGTGGGGCGTTTGGAGTAGAAAATAAAGTTTGTTTTCATTGTACAGGACAGGCTGTGGTAGGTATCAACTATTAGTGTTTCGGGGTGACGTATCAATAATTTGTTTGAAATTTGTCTTGGCGTTTTTGGAAAGATTCGACGGGTATAAGATGTTCCATGAGTTTGGGCCATGTCTGGAGAAAGCAGGATCAGGGGGAGTGAGGGGGAATTTGGGGGGGACATGGTCGGACGCACGATGGGATAGGGGGAAAGAAAGAAGAAGGAAATATAGAAACAGGATAAGGGGAGTGAATTTTGGTGAGTGGATAATTCGAGAGAGAGGAGAGTCCAATGCTGGGAGATAAGAGGGGTGATTTGTCAGAACTATAAACAATTAAAAATATCTAAAATAAGACAACATCAATATTGCGAACCTGGACAACATAATTTGAAGGATGGAGATTGAGGAGGAGTGTACAGGGAGAACAAGTACAGGAACAGGTCTAGTACTCAAGGCAATGCATAAACAATTACATCAAAATAGGAATACAAAAATTAAAAGTAGGGCAGCCAAGATTAGTTATGACTAAAAATTAAGAAAAACATCAACATAAGCAAAAGGTTATTTTTTTTATTCCAAGTAAGGCTCAGACCTTGATTTAGTCCTTTATCCTGCAAAAATACAGGCAGTCCTACCTCAGTTTCACCAGAGTTCAATGATAAGAGAGTCCTTTGTTTATTCTCAAGTCGATTGAGGGATTTAGGTCGCCATCTTGTGAAGTCCCCATAGATTATGAAGAGTAAATGGCAAACAAAATGGTGGGGGGTGAAAGGACCCCGTCAAAAAGTGTGTCCTGTTTACAGTGTGGCTCCCAGAGATCCTCGCTGAAGTCGGCGGAAAGACGTGCACGTTCTCCATAATCGTTTAAGAAATCAGAGAGAAACATGCCAGTTCCCTCCTGAAGAGCTGATCGGGGTGGGGGGGTGGGAGGAGGTAGTCCTCCCCGTTCTGGAGCCTGATGTCGCGTATGTTTGTTAGCTGTGAGTCCCCGGTCTCGTGAGAGTGGCTGATGAGGTTAGCTCCCGTATGCGGCCGGAAACGGTAGGCTACGGGGAGATCAATCAGGTCAGGAGGCAGCTCTGCACGATGAGTGCCAGATTCCTCCTGAAGAGCTGATCAGGGGGTGGGAGGAGACAGCCCTCCCCGTTATTTGGCCTGAGGTCGCGTAAGTTTGTTTGCTGCGAGTCCCCGGTCCCGTGAGAGTGGTTGATGAGGCTAGCTCCCGTATGCGGCCGGAAAGGGTCGACTGCGGGGAGGACTATCAGGGCAGGAGGCAGGCAGCTCTGCACGATGTAGGCCTTCAACGCAGCATTAAATACGAGCGGGGCTCCTGCTCGGCAGACAGTTCGGGAGGCGGGAGGGTCCATATCCAGAACAGTGCAGCAAATGTCGGCCCAGTAGTGCCCTGGGGAGGCTTACACAAACTCTGTGCAATGACTTGCATACATACGCACTCGCAATTCTATCATACTGTAGACACAAGTGGTTACACTTCGTTTACGCTGCAAGTGGATTTCCACTCGTTCTTTTCTTCACTGTTGATTGTCCAGGACAGGTTGTGTGTAATCTGTCACTTTTTCTCTCTTGTTCGCACTGTTCTTTTGCGTCTTTCAAATACGGCTCCAGGTTTGTTTTTATATGACCTCCGGTTTCTCACATCCCACATTGAACTCTGTACAGTTGGCCTCTCTCGCACATGTTTATCTATCAGATGTCCAGCCCACGCTTGAGCTCCTTTTTTTCACACTTCGTTTTTATATGTATGACATATATACGATTGATTTTGGTATTTGTGTTTGTAGATTCCCCTGATGAAGGGCAATTGTAATGTCCGAAATGCATTGGGATCAGCTGTATTGACATACCATCTCATGTTATCATCGAATTCAGTACCTTGAAGAGTACCATTTCTCTTACACCGTTTGAAAATTAAACCGATTGAGCAAGATTCAGCGTTCTGGTTATTATTCGGACTATGGACATTGTCATTGATTTACTATTCATGCTCAGTGCTAGAATTATTGTTACACCATGATATGCATATTTCATTTTGTGCTGTTTAAATTGTTCACACTTTCATAGTGATTTATGGTAGTGCATCCAGTGTCTAGGACATACGTCCCAGTTTTCTTTTTTCCTGTTTGAATTGGGTGGCCTGGCAGAGCCTCCCCACAGGGGACACACTTAAGAAAACTACCTTGAGTAATTTGCTTAACGTTTGTTTATATTTTGTTCATATCGAGTGCATCCCAGCTGATCTTCTGTTTTCGTATTTGTATTTCAACTTTCTAACTGTGGCATTTGCTAAACTGGAACTTAAAATCCAACTTCACCATAAGTTGTGTTTTCAAATTGTGAGTTTAGTGACATCAAACTTGAAAAGTGTATCTCTTCACAATTGGGAATTAGACTTAAAAGAGGTAATAAGGTAATGCGAGTGTTATCCTATGGGAGAGATTGGCCTTGCAGTAGTGAAAAACGAATTTGGTAGCTTTTCACTATCAAGACGTGTAAAACGTAAAAGTACATTCCTGCCTTTAAGTATTGTATTGTATTGTAATTGCATTTATATAGCGCTTACTACCCCTGACGAGGCGTCGAAGCGCTTTTTCGGCGAGTAGCACGCTACTCCGGGACCCATAGAGGATTAGTGTTGAATTAGTATAGTGAAACATGCAAGTACATTTTAAGTGGTGGATAGGTTAGTCAGTTATTTGGATTTGGAATGATAGCAGAAGGATAGAGGAGGAAAAAAGGTTTGTATTTATATAGCGCTTGTTACCCCTGATGGGGTGTTGAAGCACGCTACTCCGGAAGCCCATAAAGGATTAGTGGTGAATTAATATGGTGAGATATGAAAGTAATTTCAGTGGTGGATATTAGTCAGTTATTTGGAGTGAGAAGGATAGCGGAGGGATAAAAGGGAAGAAAGGTTTGCATTCATATAGTACTTGTTACCCCTGATGGGTGTTTAAGTGCTTTTCTGGCGAGTAGCACGCCACTCCGGAACCCATTAAGGATTAGTGTTGAAAATTAGTATAGTAAAATATGAAGTAATTTGAGTAGTGGATATGTTATTCAGTTATTTGGGTAGAGAAGGGTAGGTGGCGGGATAGAAGAGGGAAAGAGGTTTGTATTTATATAGCGCTTGCTACCCCTGATGGGGTTTTGAAGCACAAGTAGCACGCTACTCTGGAACCCATAAGTATTAGTGTTGAATTAGTATGGTGAAACATGAAAGTAATTTTAGTGGTGGATATGTTAGTCAGTTATTTGGATTGAGAAGGGTTGGGGAGGGTAGAAAAGGGAAAAGGTTTGCATTTTATATAGCGCTTGTAACCCTGATGGGGTGTTGAGACGCTTTATTGGCGAGTAGCACGCTACTCTGGTACCCATAAAGAATTAGTGGTGAATTAGTATAGTTGAATATGGAATTTGAGAATTGAACATGTTAGTCTGTTAATTTTGATTGAAAAGGATAGTGGAGGGATAAAAGAGTGAATGATTTGGGTTTTTTTTTTTTTTTTTAGGTCTTAGCAGTAGGAGGAGGCTTTTGGATGAGTAAAAGGAGTTTTGGAGGGAGGAGTCAGAGGGAAGAGTTTAGAAAGGTTTGTTTTAGGGGATCGGTATAGTAAAGAGGTGTCAGATGATGCAAGGAGGGGTAGAGTAGGAGAAAGTCTAGAAAGGGTTATTTTGGGGATCATAGTAGTGGTATGGGGTTTGGGATAAATGAGAGTGTGGATGTAGAGGATATATTGATAAATGTATAGGATGAGAGATAGGGTAGTGCATTGGAAAGAGTAGTAGAGAGAAGTTTGAGATGAGTCAGAAGGTTGGGCTAGAAGATATATTGAGAGAAATATAGGCTGAGAAATAGGGTAGTGCCTTGGAAATGCTAAATTAGAAGAAAGTGATAAATATATAGATCCATAAGTACATTGAAAGTATATAGATACATAAAGGAGGTAAGTATATGTAGATTAAAGATATTGATAGAGGCACAGGATGAGAAATAGGGTAGTGCATTGGATATGCTTTTTCAGGAGAAAAAGTAACAGAGACACAGATCCAAGTACATGGAAGGTACATAGATGCACAATGGAAGTAAGTACATGTAGACCAAAGATGATTTTTATTTATTTATTTATTATTATTTTTTTTCCCCCTCTCAACAACATAATTATTCTACATGTTTATACAAAGCAATACACAAAGATAGGTACATGTCTATAGTGAAAACAAATGCTTATATACAGAGGGATATGCTGTAAATTTCTGTTTGCGTATGGTGCTTATGTGGGGAAGAGCCAATTCTTGAGTAGTTTTCTGAAGAGAAGGTGGTTGTCGGTGGATCTTATGTTGGGGGTAAAGAGTTCCATAGTTTGGCTGCTTGAACAGAGAAGGATGTGCCACCCATGGTTTTTTTCTTGTATCTTGGGATTTTGAGGCGAGATGCTCCTTTAGAGCGGAGGTTCCTCTGTTGAATGTGTTTGGTGATTTTATTCCTGATGAAGAGCGGTCCCATTCCATGTATTGCTTTGTGGGTGATACAAAGCAGCTTGAACGTGGATCTTCTGGCAACCGGTAACCAATGCAGGGCTTTCAAGGCAGGGGAGATGTGGTCTCGCGGTTTGATATGCAAGAGTAGTCTGGCAGCCGAGTTCTGAATCTTTTCATGGTTGCTAAAGGTGATCCGTGGTAGAGGCTATTGGCGTAATCGAGTTTGGACAGAACAAGGGAGATGGTAGCTTGGACCTTGTGCGGAAATCCCAAATGAGGGAAAATTCGTTGTAGCGTTTTTATAGTGACAAAGCTTGATCTTGCTAGTTTGTCCACTTGGGCATTCATCGACAGCTTGGAGTCCATGGTCATTCTGAGGTTTCTTACTTCCTTCGATACTTTAGGTGGTGATCCCAGTTCATTAGGCCATGTGGCAAGCGGGTTGTAATGTTTCCAATCGCCACACGTGAGTATTTCCGTTTTTGAAGTATTCAATTTGAGATGGCTCCAAGTCATCCACTGATCCACGGCTCTGAGACAGCTGAAAATTGGTGATTTTCCAATGTCTTTGGGGCATTCAAGTTGAAGGAGTATTTGCGTGTCATCTGCATAGTTATAGCACGTGAGGTGAAATTGATTGATCAGTACTGGTAATGACTTCATGTAGATGTTGAAAAGCATGGGCGAGATGATAGAACCTTGAGGGACCCCTGCTTTTGTGGAGTACGGTTTGGACGAGAAAGGTGGGGTATGGATGACATTAGTTCTGTTTTGAAGGTAGGATGCGATCCAGTCTAGAGCAGTTCCCTCTATGCCGGCTTCATAGAGTCTTTGTTTCAGAGTGTCATGGTCAACCGTGTCAAAGGCAGCCGAGAGGTCCAAGAGGAGTAGCGCAGCAACTCCGTTGCGGTCAACTGTATTTTTCAGGTCATCCCAGATGGCAAGGAGGGCAGATTCAGTGCCTCTTCCCGGACGGAATCCTGTTTGGAAGTCTGAGAGTATGTCATTCTCTTCAATGAATTGTGACATCTGGGCGAACGCTGCTCTTTCTATCAGTTTGCCCAGGAAAGGTCCATTTGTAATGGGTCTGTAGTTGTCAGGGTTCAGCGGGTCCAAGTTTGTTTTCTTCAGTAAAGGGCGTATGTGTGATTTTTTGAGTTCTTCTGGAAATATTCCGGTAGTTAAGGAATCGTTGAGGATTCTTCTTACTGGAGTGGCAGCAGAGGTTGTTAAAAGAATTGTCTTGAATGTTTGTGGTGGACAGGGGTCAGAAGGGCTGCCGGCAGGCCTGCTTGCTTTGACCAGGTCCATAAATTCATCGTGTGAGATGTGTTGGAAGGAACGGAGAGGCTTGGTTAGAGTATTCTTGGATTGTTGTTTTGTACAAGGGTTAGTGCTGGTGCTTTGTTTCTGTTTTAAGTACGAGTCCAACGTGTCTGCTTTGTCCGTGTAATGATTTGCCAGTTTGTCTGTGAAATCTTGAGTAACAGGATGAGTTCCTTCTAGGCAATTTGGTTTGCGAAATTCATTGAGTATATTATAGAATTCTTTATTTGCACATTTAGGGTTTTGAATTCTGTCTGAATAGTACCTTTTCTTAGCTTTTTTGATAGCCGACTTGTATAATCTGTTAATTTTTTGTAGGTGAAGTTTGTCTTGTTTGGCGTTTGTTTTGAGCCAGGTACGTTGCAGCTTTCTAATTTGTTGTTTTATGTCTTTTATTTCTATGTTTCTCCAAGGTGCTTTTTTTCTTTTGTTCTGTTGTGTGGTTTTGAGTGGTATCAGGATGTCAAAAGCTTCTTGTAGCCACTCATATAGTTTTTTAACAGAATTTATTGTTTCCAGATTTGTACTTGATGTTAGTTGTGTTTCTAAATGTTCCAAATTGAGTTTGTTCCACGGCCGATAGGTGGATGGATGTAAGGTAGTTTTAGGTGAGTCGCTTAGTGTTGTTTTATGTTGGAAAGCAAGCAAGTAGTGGTCTGACCATGTGACTGGAGTTATAGTTTGAAAGGTAACTAGTTCAGTATTAGCAAAAATGACATCTAGGATATGTCCAGCAGTGTGTGTCGGTTTGTGGACAATCTGATGGAGGTTCAGTGCATCTAGGCCAGTGATTGTTTTTGGATGGGTCATATTGGGTTTGTCAAACCAAATGTTGAGGTCACCCAGAACGCATAGGTTGGAGTGTATTGTTATCAGGTTTGAAACTGTGTCTAGAAGTGCGCCTGGGAATGTCGTCTTGCTAGGTGGAGGTCTGTAAAGGAGCAGGAAGTTACAGGAGGAAGACGGTGTAGGACTGCATCTTGTTAGAAGAGCCTCACAATGCTTTATGGAGATGTTGTCAATTTTAGTGTACATGGCACCCTGCCCCGTGGGTTAGGGGTGACTTATATGTATAAAAAGGGAAGGTTTAGGCCTGCAAAGAGGGTTACCCTGAAATAACCAAGATAACTGTATGGTTTCCTAGAACCAAAGCGCACAGCTAATAGAGCCCGTAGCCAATTTTGACCTTCTTTATACAAGTTCATAACAAATTTCGAAACACATTTTTGACATCAGTCAACATACAAATACATTTCAGTGTTTTGGTAACATAGTTACAGTTTATTATACATCAATACTTTGTTACACAAATGTTGCTTCACTTTCGTTATATAATCAGTGATTGTTGCCTCTTTCTCTATGGTGGTGCGTCGGGCAACTGAGGACTTGGACCTTAATCTTCCCTCAGTGGCGCTCAAGACAAACGTCTTGACAGAGATGCTTCAGCCAGGAGTCACCCCCTCTGGACCCTTACTCCCATTCAGTGAAGCCCTTACTGATATCCTGCTTGGAGCCTGGTCCAAGCCCTGCACAGGGGCTCCTGTGCATAGGACTATTGCCCGCTGCCATCACCCTGCTCGATGGGACCCCAGTTTCCTTACTCAGCACCCCACCCCGGAGAGCTTGGTGGTCGAAGTCTCCAGTTTTAGGATCAACCCAGGCACGTTCTCTACCACTCCACCTGATAGGGAATCCAAAAGGCTGGATACCTTGGGAAAGAGGATGTTCACTTCTGCCAACCTTGCATTGCGATCCGTAAACACTGGGTATCTTTTGGGTCAATATTCCCTTACGATCTGGGAATTCGGTTGTGTAACTGCTGCCCATGGTCTCGGAGGAGGCCCAAGCCACACCCTTCCAAGCTACTGTTGATGGGAGGGACGCAGCAAAGTTCACCATATGATATGGATTTGATGTGACCGACTCGCTGGGTAGAGCAGTTTCATCGATGTTAGCCCTGCAGCGCCATGCATGGCCAAGGACAGCTGGTCTTTCAGGGAAAGTCCAAGCCTCACTTGTGGACATGCCCATTGATGGCGCTCGCCTTTTTAGAGAGAAGGCAACCTCAGCGTTGGAGCGCTTTAAGAACAGCAGAGCTACGGCCAGGTCCTCTGACTTGTCTATGGTCCCCCATCAAACCAAGTCCACCTTCCGCCCTAAGGCTATGATACTGAAGTTTCAGCCTCTATCCTAGATTTCAGTGAGTAACATACTGAGGTTGTTAGGCCTCATGGCCTCCTGCATCCTGCTTATAACTCATGCTCATTGACATGTGCAGGCTCCCCAGTGGGACCTGAAGTCCCATAGGGCGCAGTATCAGAGAAATATCTCAGACATGGTCCAGATCTCGGAGGGAACTGCAAAAGATCTGCAGTGGTGACTGACAATCCACGTTTGGGTCAGTGGTAGACCCCTCTCACTTCCCCCAACTAGAGCTGATTGTAGTGACAGATGCATCACTTCTGGGATGGGGTGGCCATCTGGGAGAGGTGAAGATCAGAAGACTCTTGTCTCTGGCGGAGTCAGGAATCCACATCAGCCTGTTGGAGCTTCTTGCGATTTGCTTGGCATTGAAAGCCTTTACTCCTTCGATTAAGGGAAGGCTGGTGCAGGTGTTCATAGACAACACCACTGCCATGTGGTACTGAAACAAATAGGGTGAGGTGGGGTCGTAGACCCTTTGTCAAAAGACTCTGCATCTTTGGACATGGCTGGAACGCCAAAGCATTTCCCTGGTGGTTCAGCACTGGGCGGGCTCTCTGAACCTCAGAGTGGACAAACTCGGCAGAAGATGGCTAGCAGATCAGAAATTGAGTCTTCATCAGGGGGTGGTGCAAGGACTCTTTCAGCAGTGGGCAGAGCCTTGGTAAGACCTGCTCGCCACCGCTGAGAACGTGCAATGTCAGAAGTTTCACGCGCTGCAGTTTCCAAGGACACTCTCGCTCCAAGACACTTCATATCGAGTGTAGCTCCAACCGCCTTTCCGCCGATACCACTCCTGTCTAGCGTTCACAAGAAGATCAGAAATCACCGAGCCCAAGTTATTCTTAAAGCCCTGGATTAGGCACTGAGAGTCTGGTATCCTGAACTGTTGGAGCATGACACTCGGTCCTCCGATCAGGCTTCCCCTTCAAAGGATCTTCTGTGACAGCAGCAGGGGAGGGTTCTGCACCTGAACCTGCACACCCTTCACCTTCATGCATGGAGATTGAGCTGCAACAGTTGGCAGCTTTTGACCTTCCTCCCAAAGTCTCTGATGTTATTCTGGCAGCCGGGCATCCCTCCACCAAGTCGGTATACGCCTGCCATTGGGATCATTTTGTGACATGATGTGATTCTCACAAGGGTGACCCCCTTTCTGCATCTCTATCCCAGGTTCTTCTATTTGTTCTCTCCTTAGCCCAGCAGGGCATTGTTCTGGGCACAGTTAAAGGTTATGTTTCACCCATTCCTGACCAACCTTTTTTGCGGTTAACGGACCAACCATCGTTATTTAAAAGTCATCTGTTGTGGCTAGATCACTTAAAGGCTTGCAGCACATGTTTGCTCTCAGGCCATTCATTATGTCCCAGTGAGACCGAAATCTGGCTCTCACCTTCTTGTTGTGTGCACCGTTTGAGCTTCCGCACCATTGCCCTCTTAGACCTTGACCATCAAAACTGTCTTTCTAGTTGCCATAACATTGGCTTGGAGGGTCAGCAAATTGCAGGTGCTCTCGGCACACCCTCCATACACTACCTTCTACCCGGAGAAGTTGATTCTCTGGACACATGCATTCTTCTTTCCGAAGGTTGTGACTCCCTTCCATGAATGCCAAAACATCACTGTGACTACCTTCTTTGCTTCACCTCATCCTTCTAAAGAAGAGGAGAGGCTCCACCGTCTGCATCCATAAAATTACTTTATCATTCTACCTAGACCATACAAAAGGTTTACTGGGTGGACGATCAACTCTTAGTAAGGTACGTGGGAGCTAAGAAGGGGAACATTATACAGAGACGGACCATCTCTAGATGGAGAGTGCTCTGCATCAAGATCATTGATGCCCTGACCAAGAAGCTACTGCGTGAGGGTTTGCGTGCTCCTTCCACCAGAGTTAAGGATGCGACCACTGTGCTAGCCCGTGGAGTTCCTGTCCTGGATATCTGTCAAGCAGCAACATGGGCATCCTAGCACACGTTTACCAAACACTTCTGCCTGGACAGTGTGGTCCATTGTGATGAGCACTTCGCCCGTTTGGTCATACAGGACTTTGCAGACCTACCTCCGGGGAATTAATTTGGTGGGTATCTTATCTAAGGTAAGGAATCTGCAGCTAGAAGTCTCTATCCGATGAAAAATGGACTCAATCTAGCTACAGATTCCTTACCTACCCTTGTGTCCTTCGTGCTGTGCGAGTCGATTGTAGTATCAGGTACACCCTTCTCAGGGCCTTAGTTTTTCCACACCTTGGTCAGTTATCTTGGCTCCGCGCTCCTGGTGTGGAAAGGCATGAAAGTAACTGACATTTTCGCTGGGGTGACGCCTATATAGGTACCACGTGTGTTACTTCCGGTGTGGCTGATGCGGAGCCGAGCGTCACAACCTACTGGCATGCAGGGGTACTTCTCAAAAGTCTTCCAGATCCAGTCTGCCGCCAGGAGACATTTTAAGGTAAGGAATGTGCAGCTAGATAGTCTCTACCAGATATAGCTTTACCAAAGGTAGGTAACGTTTTCATCATTTATCATGTGCACAGCGTGATATTTGTGATTTGATTAACAGCAGGGTACTCCGCTGTCCTAGTGACTGGGTCTACCCAAAGTAATGCTTTTTTTAAAATAGGTGACTACCATCCCCATGCCCAACCCAAAACGCAACTGATGTTAGTGGTAGAGGATTAATAAATGTGGGATACTGACCTTTTTAACTACACCCCAAGTTTTGGTGTGGCTGCATACTGACCCTCTCTGCCACAACTTGAAGCCCTCAATTCGCCTAGAGTGTGACATATATGTGAGAGGAGCATAGCATGATTTTGGTGTACATTAGAAGCGATACTCCAGGCTAGGTGTCTGGATAGCTCTCACCCATGCATGCCTCATGTCCCTCGATGCTCAATCTACCCCACCCCCTTCCACTACAGATGTCATTGTAACTAGGTTGTGGTGTGTCTGATTTACATTCAGACTATCAAAAGAAAAGAAAGATACACTTGACCTGTTTGATTGCCTAAAAAATGTAATGACTGCGCCACGTCTAATTGGCTGACTGTGTCCATTCAACTACCACTGCATAAGGATATTAACCAGTCTTGTGAATCAGCCGAGTGTGATCACATTTGACGTCCAGTGGACCACTTTTATTCCCACTCAAAGGAAGGTTTGTACCAGGGCTAGGAAGATTGACTGTCGACACACCATCTGAACCAGATTTGAAGGATTGCGGAAAAGGCTTGTTTTACTGTGACAGCAGCAGTGACAGACGCAGTTTAACTGGGATGCCTTTCAGCTGTTGAGTGCTGTGAGTGTGATCAGGATAAGGTGTGTTCAGAGTGTTAGTAAATACTTTCAGCACACCAGACCCTTTTGCGGTGAACACAGGTGAAACCATAATAAATAGAATACAAACCATAGCAGCCATTTACAGATGTGAAAGAAACGGTGCAGTTGGTAGAACTAAGCTGGGAAATTGGAAATAAGGAGATATAAATAATTTGATAAATGGAATATGTGGAATGAAAGCAAGTATATAACTTACATGTTGGCATTTAAGATACCGGATCTCCATTTGCATTAAGTTCATATTTTGGCCAGCAGTTTAGTGCAGATGGTGCATGGGGGTCTTAGAGAGATTAATTGTCCTTTGCCAGTCCCTGCAACATATGTCTGTGGCTTAATGCATTGTTAAAGTATCTAAGATGTCTGTGCTCTGCCTGGTGTATACTTAGTCACACTCTTTAAGATCAGCTTGATCGTGCACCTCTTCTGCCCTTTGCATCATACAATCAGATGAAGCAATTGAATCAGGACTCCCTTCACCCCACCAAGCCTGTGCCTTAAGGGCATCCCAGATCACTAACAAGGAGGCTGTGCCTTAATTATATCATAGAATTGCACAATCTACATTTGTAACTTTTCCAGATACTCCTCATCTTTAGGTATTTCTTTCTTGAATGTCCGCAGACCTGTAGACCTTGCCTGTCAGTCCCTTCAACGTGTGTCCGCGGCTTAATGCATTCTCAAAGTATCTAAGATGGCTGTCCTCTGCCTGGTGTGTGCCTAATTGCCCTGTTCACTCTCCGCACCCTATGATACCTTTTCCTTCACTTGTCTTCATTTCTGCTTTAATTGAACAGAAGGCTAAGACAAGGGCTGTCTCGAGCAGGTTTCAGTTTAGACCATTTGAACACCAGTTCCTTGCTGCAGCTTTGTTACCACGGTGGACTCACTTTTCCACAACCCAAGGAAATAAAATGAGCGATTGTAACACACTCAAATCGTATGTTCTGATCACTCCTAAGCCAGTTTTCTCTTGGAGCTAGGCCATCGTCTTTTTTAAGGCACCTCTTGATTCTCACACCAAAACATATTCACATTTAAATGCTTGTTTTTTTATTTACTTTTCTCTTTTCTCCATTTGTAGAATCGGTGTCTTTGCCTCTTTGTTTTACAGCAGTATCCCTTTTTGTCAGAATTTGTGTAGTCTTTTACAGCAGATAGAGGCATGAGTCGATATTTAGTCCTCCGCCTGGGATTTGAGTTTCAATTATTTAGGTACCAGAGACATTTTAAGGCACGGGCAAAATGGGTAATTGTCCAGTGCCCCACCAATCAAGGGCCCTGTGGGAGACTGAACGTTTCTCTCCAGCTCCCTGCTGTGTAATTCTGCATCTCAACCCTTAATCTAAAATTCATTATTGTTTGGTATCACAGGACTTAAATTAGAAAAAGAAAATATGTAATAAAATTCTGATATGTTCCAAACAAGGACCCAAAAATATTTCTTGCCCTGTGCCCCCAAAACCCTTAAGATAACACTGGGTAAAACATGATTATAGCAGGGCAGTACCTTCTGCCTGAGCCTAGGCCAGTCCTGCTATTTGATTGATGGGACTGCCTTAGTCTGTATGCGTTAGCTTGACAGCATTGAGTTTTTAGGAAGGATGTCTGAGTAGTGTTCTTTGGGCAAGTACTGGTGCACAACAAAAGGATTTAAAGTTATGCAATTTATCAGGTGCTGAATAATTTGGTACCTCCTGATAAATACGAGGGAGAGAGAAGCAGAGATTAATTCAGCTTCCAACGTTAGTAGACCGACAATCATAGAGGAATGAATCACCAGTGTCAACGAACCAGAGGCTCAGATGTGTTGTATCTGAGACTCTCAACCGCACTTTCACAGTACGTAATATATGTTATCCGCTCGTGTGGTAAGGTGGATAGTGTCATCATTGGGTTTTAATCACTTGAGGGTTCGGTTCTCCAAGTGATTAACCAACCTCCACCAGGAGGGAGGCTGTCTGTGTGGTTTGCAGTCGTGGGAAGTGACTAAAATAGCTCCTATACCTGTTTAAAGAAACTTTATTTAGTCTAAACGTATGAGTCAGGTGGCCTTCTTCATGACCGAGGTGTGGGCGGTGGTCTTGTTAATTCACAGAGCACCTTTTGCAATGAAGAGGGTGGGTGCATTCACCTACCCTTCTTTGTCAGTGAGCTCAATGGCTCGTTGCTGAAGTGTTCATAGGTGCAGTCCTTACCTGTGACTTGTGAGGCAAGGGAAAAAGAAAAACATCACAAAAGTACATAATTAGGAGGTTCATGCAGTGTTTGGTTCTTCTAGAGGGAACCCAGCTGATTACACACACACTTGCATTCAGTAATGTTTTTTAAAGGCATATTCAGCTTTCAGTAAAAAGAGACAAAGCGAGAACAGAACGGTCATAAGGTAAGTCAAAGTGGGTAGTGTTCTCATGAGTCTGTGCCTCATCTTGAACAATAGATCTATGTTGGGAGTATGTGTGTTGATGCCAGTGGTATTAGTCCTTATTCATTACTGATAGATATATGTTAGTAGTATAAGTGTTGGTGCCAGTAATAGTGCTGATTGTTCTGGTTAATTTCCAAAATGTATAGGCGGACAAGGGGTCCTTCGTTAGTCTGGTAGTTGCGGTCTTTAGCTAAACATAAGCGTGTTCAATCTGCCTAAAAAATAAGTTTGCAAGAGAGCCTAAAAGTGAGGCTAAGATGTGCAATTAATGCACATCTTAGCCTCACTTTTAGTCTCTCTTCCAATTATGTAGTTTTGTGATATTTTTCTTTCCCTTTCCTCACAAGTCATAGGTAAAGACTGCACCTATTAACACGTCAGCAACGAGCCATTGAGCTCACTGACAAAGAAGGGTAAGTGAATGCACCCACCCTCTTCATTCCAAAAGGTGCTCTGTGAGTTAACTAGACCACCTCCCACACCTGAAGAAGGCCACCTGACTTGTAAGAGCAACCCTAAGTCCGAAATATGTCGACCCCCCCTCCCCCCTCCCCCACTAGGTGCTGTGGACCAATCATTAATCCACCCTAGCACCACCGTTTCTTTTAACCATATCCCTTTCCTGACTAAATAAAGTTTCTTCAACCTCCTGGTGGAGGTTGGTTAATCACTTGTAGAACCGAACCCTCAAGTGATTAAGACCCAATGATGACACTATCTACCTTACCACACGAGCGGATAACATATACTGCGTACCGTGAATGTGTGGTTGAGGGTCTCCGATACAACACATCTGAGACTCTGGTTCATTGACACTGGTGATTCATTTCTCTATGGTTGTCGGTTTAATTCAGTACCTCAGCATAATTCTTTTTAAGTTTCAACTGAATCCACAATCGAATTTACTGCTGAGTTTGCTTTAATTTCAGCATTAGCAGCAGATGCATCGAAAAGGCCCAGTTTTTGTCTAATGGTGCAGAGGTTTTTAGAACCGAATTGAAAGATAGCTGAACCCACATATATGTTATGCAATCAATAGTACTGTTACAGGGCTCTTTTGTAATGGAGAGAGGTTTCCAGAGGCCCCTATTGTATGAACACAAATCTTGAAATCAGAAGACCTAACTGTGATGCATGCACTAAGCCAAATGCATTTTAGTTCAATTAGAGTGTATTATGCATGCTGCTTTTCTGCTGAATGTAACACTACATGTTTTTTCCAAGACTATTTTACTTTGACCATTAGAAATCTTTAGTGATAAAATGATGATCCCACTTTTCATTCTAGAAAAAAATTAGTTGATGGGGACATTTTGGATAGGATGCGATGAATATATATATTGTACATATACATTGTAACAGGCAGAGTCTCATTCGGAGGCTCAATGAAGGGCTTGAATTCGTCCCATATCATCGTGAGCAACTTAACCCACTGGAGGGAAAAATGACGCACAAAAACTGCAAGTCCCGACGTGCATTGGTGAAATGAACTAATTGTAAGGCACACCAGAGGCCAATTATGTAAATTATATAGCACGTAGGGGAAAGGGCAGTGCGTGTAATTTGAAGCTGCTCACGCTGGCCTCTGAGGAAAGGGAAAGAATTCCCTGAAACGCGTAAGGCCGAGGGACATCAAAGCGGGATGTGAAGCTGCCTGTTAATTTGCATTAAAGTTTGTTTACTTACCTGCCGTGGAGTGCGGACTTAAATCTGAGCACATCTTGAGGATATATATATATATAATTGTCTTACTTTCATATGATATCCTAGAATACTACAACTGTTTAGAACCACTTTTGCTTGTGTTCAAAATGTCAACATACTAGATAATGATGAACCAGGTATTGCTGTTCAATTTGCCTTCAACAGCATAACAGCCAGTGTAATTTGACTTTGTTTTGGCACATAATTTAATTAAGGCAGCACCGTTTGGTCCCCCCATCATCACATACTTTTGGTGGCCATGTTTATTGGTGAGATATAATTTCCCATCAATAGTTTTGGGAACTGGTCACATTCACCACATTACTTCTTTCCTTCTCCAGCCACATGTATGGTTTGTTTTCTGTTGCTATACTGTTTTGAAACACAGCACGAATGGTGTCAACATTGTTAAATGGTTGGGGAGTGGTGAATGCGAAATGTCATTAGAACACTAATACTTTGAAAAATACTGGTTTGTTCTTTGCCATTCTGAGCTTACGTATCCTAGATACTTTGATTAAACTGATCTCAGTTATGTAATGCTACCTATTATAACGTAAACATTTTTTTTTACTCAAGCATAGATTGAAACACTTAATGCAAATAATCTCCAGTTCAATTGCTTTTAGGACTATTGCCACTAGTATTTTAGCAACACCCTGTAAGCGGATAACCTAATGGATTTTATCCCTTTTTTCCTAGGTTGAAAACCATGAATTCCTTGTGAAGCCCTCCTTTGATCCTAACCTGACAGAATTGAGAGAGCAGATGGATGAACTGGAAAAGAATATGAAAGCCACTCTGAATAGTGCAGCCAGAGAGCTCGGTAAAAACTTGATCATGTATTTTTTATTTTAAGAAGATCCCTTATCATTGTTAAAGATGGTTCAGTCGCACTTTACATTGAAAAATGCATTTTTAAATTTGCACTGAACTTTTGACCCCTCACAACAAATTTGGCAATTGCTTGGCGTGGTCAATAAAGATCTGTCATGTTATTTTTGCGCAAAATCTTGCAGAAGGAAACAAATTAAGAGGTAGTGAAAAAGATGTGTTGCTGTTTTAGCACCAACAGAAAATTTTGTTTGTGCCTACAGCCAAAACCTTTGATCAAATTTAGACGAAACTTGGCATGAAAGTTGAACTTTACTCTGAAAGCGCGCTTTTATTGGGTTAGAGTAAATCCAATAAAATCCCCCCCCCGGTTATCCCTTTCAGACCTACGGTTCCAAAGTTGGAACCACAGATCAAAGTGCTCTGATTGTTTGGTTGCAAGAGAACAATTTCACTTCCATCCTTCATATCAGTGTGTGTGTGGAACAGTACCCAATATGGAGAAAAGAAATCATAGTGGAATGGTGCATACACTCTAACTCTCAAGGCCTTAGTGAGGGGGTGTGGGACCCACAAAAAAATTTAAAATTAGCGAGTTGTGCTTTCAAGGCACTGCAAATTCAAAAAAAGGAAAAGTTTCACGCCAGAGTACAACAAACCCATGGCAAGTTTCACCAGCCATGTTTCTCCATTTGGGAATTCAGTCATGGCTTTGTAGCCCTGGAAAATGAGACCTGAATCCGAGAAGCTTGCCCTGGTTTTGTTCTACCCAACCAGAGTTCACGGAACTCCTGGGCTGCACTGGGGCAGTGAACTCAGCCTTGGGATCTACAAAAGTCTAAAAAAAAAAAAAAAATTACGTTTAAAAAAAACAAGAGGCCCAGACTCTGTGATCCAACAGCGATGCGTTGTGGGGGCTGGTCATAAGTATTAAGTTGAAAAAATACTAAATATTAATAATAGTGAATAAATGATAAGCCGTTCATGTTATAAATTCACCATAAAATATACATGTATGTTTCTCATCATAATCCTGTTTCTACAGTGGATTTGGTAACGTTCCTGTTATAATTCCAATAAAACTTCTCTTTGTGTAGTTTCTACTGCCTGCACCATCTTTGTGTGAGTGATCTCAACTTCTGTAAGATCAGCTCAATCGTGCACCATTACTTCCCTTTTTATTGTAAATTCAGATGAAGCAATTGAATTGTGACTCCCTCCACTCCACCAAGTGTATGCCTTAAAGGTATCCCAGATCACTGACAAGGAGGCAGTACCTTGATGTATGTTGTAGAATAACGCAATCTAAATGTTTAACATTTCCATATACTCCTTAGTATTTCTTTCTTAAATGTCCACAGACCTTTAGATCTCGCTGTATAGCCATATATTTTCATATTAACATGACTAGATTATGGTCTAACATCACCTTGAGATGCCATGTAACTTTGACCTCTGAATGTTCACAGATCGTTGTGAGAAAATAACCTATTTTAAATTTTGCTTATGTAAAAGGCATTAGAATGCATATTACCTGTCTTCTGTATTATGCACATGCTAGATATGTGCTAATTGTAACTTCTCTATTAGGAAATTGAACTTTTTGCTTTACTCCATCTATTTCTAATACCTGTTTTGTTGGTGTCCAACATACGATGTAGTATGCAATTAAAGTTCCCAACAGCTAAGTTCTTTATACATTTCAGGCCTTTCTTTTTTAGGGCTGTATTTGCAGATAGAACAGACCACTTTGCCTATGGCTACGTAAGGGTCACTCACCATCCTTTTGAATCTGAACAGCTGTTTTTACGACTGTTTTAAGACTTAAAAGTGCTATGGCTTTTATTGAAGCACTCTGCAAGGTGTATACTACCTTCTTAAGACCCTTTAGGGAAAATACCTTTCTACCCTGAAATGCAATTTTAGTCTTCTGGTGACACTGTTGGGTTTAAAATTATCAATCTCTGGCTTGACCAGCTGTTTCCTTCATGCATTCAACCCTTTAATATCCATAGAGATTATATAGAGTTCCTTCTCCATGTTGGTTCAGTTCTTGTTTGCATAATATATATAAATGGAACTGCATTTCCCCTTCCCACCAATCATCCATTGGGGAAAGGCATGTCTACCTTTCCCCCAATGTCTGTACCACCAATCCTACAGGCACAAGGTGGTCCCCCCCATCATCCCCCCCGACCCCCCAAAGAACACACTCACAGACATTCTCCCCTGAAGATGCATAGCTTCAAAGGGTCTTAAGCAAGTACTTCTGTATATTCTTCTTTTCCTAAAAGTTAATTGCCGATTGTCAGCTTCAATACCACAAAGAGAGAGGGAGAGATGTCTAAAAGGGGCCAGAGGCCCACTTTCCCCTTACAATCTATATGCTACAACAGAGAGGTCCATGCTGTCAACCCTAAGACAGACAGAAGATCTACTACAGTTCAGAAAGAGGCTTAAAACATGGCTCTTTCCAAAGGAGTAAATCAGATCGCTTGCTGACACTCAGCAATCGACGCCTGTCTAGGAATATGTGTCAGTAGTGTTACTTACGTAATACAGCGCCAGGATACCCGTGGGGTGATAGTGCGCCTTATAAATAGACGTAACATAACATAGAAGGACTACTATATTCCAACTTGGAGGGTTGGGAATTTCCTCCTTTGTTTTTAGGACCCACACGCTAGTCATGTGGCATAGTTTGTCATGGGGTCCACACCCGGTGTAGTTGTAGCTACTGGGTGGACCTCAACTCCACTCTTGCAAGATTCAAAACATATAAGATCCCACTAATATGCCTTGAGACCTAAGGTTAATTGCTTTTGATAGATATGTATGTGTAATTTATACCATGCATACACTCGCACATTATCCATTCGTATATTCGGGGGGGGGGGTTGTAGAAAACTTGAAAACTATCCAGCATCTTTTTACCTCAAATTGAGGGACTAATATCCCAATAGGTAATCACTGGCTGGTCAGGCCCCGGCGTCATATTTGCTTCTTGGGTCCCGGCCTGCAATTGTGCCTAACTCCCTCCCTGTGCCACTGGTTGGGGTGAAATGTCACCCCACACTGCACGATGTAACTCCCTCCCTAAACCACGTACACAGGGACATAGTAGTCCTTTCATGAAGTGATGGACCTTTCTGATGTTTTTTTTTTTTTAATTCTTTTTATTGAATACAGGTTCATCTTCTCGCAACATGGTTACATAATATGATATTGTTGTTCCATTTACACTTCTCCATACATTTGAGTCATCCGATTTAACTACATAAGTACTTCAGTTGTTAACACAGTGAATTGCTTGAATTAGACTCGCCCCAATATGGTCAACTAGATTCAGTTGTCGACTCACTCGGGGGTGGGGTACAAATATTCCCTCTATATGAGTTCCATTTTCCCCATACGCGTTCCCATTTCTTCGGGCACCCCCGATGTATATATGCCGTCCTCTCTGCCACCATTGCTTTGTCCATATCCCCACGCCATTCTCGGTATGTCGGTGCCAATTGCGCCCCCCAGTGTTTAGCTATGTTGCGTTTGGCAAACATGATGCCTAGCGTCGTCCAGTCTTGCACTGCATGATTGAGGTCAGTTGGCTCCCATATATTTAAGAGACATCTTTTGGGTTCAGGGGTGACCGTCACTCCACAAACTTGTGTGATTATGCGCATGATTGTTCCCAGTAGTGCATTATTACCGGGCATTCCCACAACGTATGATAGAAGGTACCGACTGTCGTAAACAGAATTGATTATCTGCCTTCCCTATTTTATGCAGGGTTTGTCTCGTGTAGTAAATGCAATGGAGTATCTTCAACTGGACTAATCTTAATTTTGAGGACATTGCCACGGTCTGGGGGGAGGAAAGGGCCTCTTGCCAATCTGTCTCGTCTAGTTCCCCAACCTCTACCTGCCATTTCTCGTGGAGCACTTTAGTTGGGTCCGGCTGGTTATTAATAATTTTGCGGTACGTTAGGGAAATGGCCCTCTTGTCCATCTGCTCTGTTAGTAGCCTATCTTCTAATGGGGATGCTTCTGGGAGTACTGTGCCCGCTGGAATGGCTTTTGTGAGTGCATGCCTAATTTGGATATATCTAAACCGCTCCGTGGGTGCCATCTCGTATTGTTCTTGGAGTTGTGTAAAGGTGACGATCTCCCCTTTCTTCCAGAGGTCTCCCACTGTTGAAATACCAATTGAGTCCCAGTGTTTGAAGCCTTTACTAGAACTGAGCCTACCCAACTTTTGAGTTTCCCAGAGTGGAGTCAGTTGTGTTATGAGACCCTCCCAGCCTAGCTTCTTGAGTGCCGTGTGCCATACATGAACTGTGTGTGCCGTTGGTCCTAACAGTGTTTTACAGGTTTTATTGTATAGTGCTCTCATTATTCCTCCCTCTCCCAATGTGTGTCTGTCAGAGCGGAACGCTGGGTCCGTTTGGGGTGTGTGAAGCCACTGATTTAGCACAATCAGCTGGGAGGCCCAATAGTATACTTGGATATTCGGGAGAGCGATTCCACCATCATACCAGCCCTTTACCAATTTAGTCATATCTATGCGGGCTGGTTTTCCGTCCCATAGTAGCGTAGTTACTTCAGCCTCAATCGCCTTAAAATAAGTTTGGGGGACCGGAAATGGGGTGTTTTGAAGGGCATAAAGAAATCTGGGAAGTGCCATCATTTTGAATAGTGCCGCTCTCCCGAGCAGTGTCAATGGTAGGGATCGCCAATACTTTGTGTCTTGGCGTAGTCTTTTCAGCGGTGCCAAGAGGTTTTTTTCCCGTAAATTCCTCTGGTATTGGTGTGACATAGATCCCCAGGTATTTAAAGCTTCCTCCTGCTATTTGCAGAGTACACCCCTTCGGAAGTTGCGGCGGGGGACCGTGCAGGATGTACAGGAGCGATTTGGCCCAATTAATAGTATACCCAGAGAATTTGCCATAAGATTCACATATGTCCAGGAGTCTACTGATGGATTGTTTGGGGGAGGCTACATATAATAGTATGTCTGCATATAGAGATATGCGGTCCTCCCATCCCTCCGCCCACTTGAGGCCTCGAATGGTCGGTTCCCACCTTATCCAGGCTGCCAGCAGTTCTAGTACAAGGGCAAATAAAAGCGGCGACAGGGGGCAGCCTTGACGCGTGCCACGCCCAAGGGGGAAAGCATCGAAAGTCGGCCGTTGACCACTACCTGTGCTAGGGGTTTCGTATATAGGAGACGAACCCAGGCGCAGAATTTGGGACCAAAGCCCAAATGTTTAAGAACAGCGAACAGGAAGGGCCACTCCACCATATCGAAAGCCATGCGGGCGTCTAAGGAAAGGATGGCCGCTGCTTCCCGCATCGTGGGTATACGAGCCATTACACCATGCAGGCGTCTCAGATTGAGAGCTGTATTTCTACCCGGCATAAATCCGGATCGGTCCGGGTGTATTAATTTAGTGAGATGTGGTGTCAGCCTAGCCGCCAATGTTTTCGCTAGTATTTTCGCTTCTGCATTCAGCAGTGATATGGGTCGGTAGGACGCACAGTCCATGGCAGGCTTCCCGGGTTTGCGAATAGCCACTATTGCCGCCATTCGCTGGTCTCAAGGGAGTTCCCCGGTTGTAAGGCTGGAGTTTTACATATTCAGTAAATGTGGTGCTAGTGTATTCGCTGATTTTTTGTAGAGCTCTATGGGTATACCATTAGGTCCTAGGGCTTTCTCCGACTGTATAGTGCCTATAGCTAAAGCTAATTCGTCTGCAGTTAGGTCTGTCTCAAGGGCTTGGATGTCGTCCTGCGTGAGTGTGGGCATTTTAATATCTTTGAGGAAGGCCTGAGCCTCCTCAATCGTGACAAAGGTGTCTGGGGTGTAAATGCCTCGCTAGGGCATTTACTATTTTCTGTGGGTCTGTTATGGGGTCTCCCTCGGTCAGTTGTAGCTGTGCCACCCACCGGCTAGCTTGCTCACGTTTATCTAGCCATGCCAGGATTTTCCCGGCTTTATCACCGACTTCATAGATTTTATGTTGAGTGGCTACGAGTCTAGCTTTTGCGTCTTCCCATAAATACTCCCTATAACCTTGCTTCTTAAGGTTAAGGTCATAGGCCGTGTCAGCTGTAGGGTTCAGGGCGTGTATCCTCTCTGCTTGGTTCAGTTCCTGTTCTAGGGCTTCTAGTTGCTTTTGTTTGTCTTTTTTGTGGCCTGCAATTAAGGAAATGGCTTGGCCCCGGAGGACAGTCTTATACGCCTCCCAAAGGGTTACCAAGGAATCGACTGAGTGTTCATTCTCCTTGAAGTATTGCTGCGTTGTTTTGGTGAGGCCTTTCCAAATCTTAGATATTTTAAGAAATCCCGGATATATTTGGAAAGTTCGCCGGTGTAGAGCCGCCGGGTTTATGTATTTCATCACTACTGGGGAGTGATCGGATATGCCTCTGGGTAGGTGTGTTATATCTCCCAGCCTCCCTATACTATCGGATAGCGTCAGTATATAGTCTATTCTGGAGAGGCTATTATGCGCCCCTGAGTGAAACGTATACCGTTGTTCCAAAGGGAATCGGAAATGCCACACATCTATGAGGCCCAGCGCCTCCATAAAATCTGCTAATCAGGGGTTGTTATTGCGTTGGTCTTTAGGGGGCATTCGGTCAATTGCATCATTCACTGTGGCATTGAAGTCTCCCCCTATGAGAAGTTCCCCCTCTGGGAGTGTAAGAAGGAGTGCGCTGAGGGCTGGGAGAGCCATCGAATGGAGTGCCGGGGGAATGTATACTGAGACTATATTGTATGCCCGTCCCTCCCACCGGCATGCCATGGCTGCAAATCGGCCTTGGTCGTCCGTCCATGTTTGCGTCCCGATAAGTGGGAATCGTTTCTGAACCAGGATACCCACTCCTCTTGAGCCTGAGGTGAATGCAGAGTGTGCTACCATCTTGAAGCCCCATCTGTCCATTGCCTTACTCGTCGTCCCCACTAGATTTGTCTCCTGGAGTAGGGCTACGGCCGGTGCCTGCTGTTTAAGGTATTGTAGGACCAGTCCTCTCTTTATTTTGTCACCCAGGCCATTAACATTCCACGAAAGAAGTGTTAAAGGGGAGCCCGCCGTATTGGGTACTGAGGGCGTGGCAGATGTTCTGTCAACCAATACCGCGTTTCCTGATATTGCTTGTAGCTATGAAATGAGAAGCCGTCGGATTCTGCATGGTAAGTGCATTTCGAACGTTATGAGTGTGAACCTTAAAAAGTGTTATATTAACAATGCAAATGAACTCTAAAACAATCTGCGTCGTTCCCTGACCCACCCCCCTCCCTGCCTCCCTGCAAGGCGGATTTAGAACTACCCGCCTCCCCAACTGCGCAGAGTGCTTAGGTCCCATCCCTGATACCTGCATGGGGGGGGAAGATTTCTCCGTTAGCCCCTCCAGAACACCCCTCTGCTTCGGTGCGTCTCGTTGGCATGTTCATATATAGTGGTTCCTTACGTTAATAAAAAATAAGAAATAAAAAATGGGGGGGGTCAAAATATGTTGATGGAAACTGGTATAAGGCGACCTTAATAGTAGTTCGTATCTGACAGCCGTCTTATCGTCGTGTTGCCGTCCCAAATGCCGTAAATGCTGCAGAGTTCTCCAACTGCGGTTCCTGTAGGTTGCATTCTATGGTTGAATTGTTTATATTGTCTCCTTCTCATCATGAGTTTTCATTCGCCTATGTAAGGATCAACTACCCATATGAGGGTACTTATTCTTCTCCGCTTGGCTTCGACGATCGTTCCTGCCCTCTCGTCTCGTCTGACTCTGTAGGCGTTCCCTCCCGTGAGTGTTGTGCTCCCCTCGGCCTGTTCGTCCAGAGGCTGGGATCCGGCGCCATCCCTCAAGCCATTCCTGGGCCTCGTCGGGTGTTGCAAAAAACTATGTCTTTCCCTCCGCCTCCACTCTCAGTTTTGCCGGGAACATCAAGGAGTATTTGAGCTCACGGTTTCGGAGCTCTCTTTTTACATCAAGAAATCCGCGTCGTTGTTTTGATACCGCTGCCGTATAGTCCGGGAAAATTGTTATAGTACTGTTATCCATGCGGAGGGGCAACACGAGCTGTCTGTAAAATTACATCACGGTGCCAGTATGGGGACCTTTCTGTTGTTTGATATAGAACGCCTATCTCTGATCTGGCAGCAATAAAATAAGTTCTGTATTGGGGTCAAGCTGGTAAGGAATCCGAAAGCCACAATATATTTGCGTTCACTGGAAGATGTGGTGGTTTAGGTCGAAGCAACTAACTGGCACATGTGGGGAGCCGATTAACTGAATTGCATTTGGGGGCTTATGGACCGACCCAGGTGATATAGCGTGCAACACCTTAGAACTTGTGAAAGAACGCTACTTCAGGTTTAGGTGGAAAACAAAGTTCACTTCAGTAAGAGCAGGTAGTATATTGGGCATCTACCTTGAAAGTGGAGCAGGCCCAGTTTGGAAGGGTTACCTGGACTGGATTCATCCTGAATTGAAACGCACACAGCCTGTATTAAGTTTAGATTGGGGATCTTCCCTACCAGGGACTATCTTGCTAGGTGTGTAAGGCTCCAAAGGGGAAGTGAACTCTGTGACTACAATATGGGGGAAGGATAATATTTTGCACCTTTTGCTTTTTTGCACAAAATTTGTTACTGTACATACTAGATGGCTACTACCTCTATTTAGCCTTTATGAAATTGGCTCTACCAGTACTGTCCAGCCTACAGTCTTGGAACAGACGATTAAATAATTTGTAATTCTGTAGCTTCATATACTTGAGCATTCACTTGACAAGGGAGGTTTTTGGCCACTGTTAAAAGTAATCTCTGCTGTTGCCCAGATGGTCTAGCCATCTTGTGGTTGTCAGTTTTTTGTACCTAGCTTTGATAGGCTGTGATCTGTACTCTATATGCACCTGCACTTTGTTACTTTTATATCAGTTGGATACGTATTGTTAATATGAACTTAAACCTCATGAATTGAATCAAACCTTTGTTGACACTACTATGCATCTAAATAACAACTGCATACTATATCTTGTAGCAGGGTAGCCATACATAAGCTATCTGAGGGTCTCCGTAATGTAATGAAGGATAGAGAAATGGTATGTTCAGTTATAACGGAAGCCATTTAATAGAATTAACTAGATGCCTTTTTAACAATGTCTACAGATCTAGTTTGTTGATGCCCTTTACTCTTTTGAGTTAGAACTGATGCCAGTTTTAATAGAATTAATTAGATGAAATTCCAACTATGTTCACAGATAGTTGATGCTTTTTACCTTTTTGACAATTGTATATAAAACCAAGTTTTAACTGCTAAATTATGTGTTATATGGATTGTTGTTGTACTGTATTTTAAGCTTATTTAATGTATAATACATTTATCATGTGCTCTATTGTAAGGCTCTTTGATCAAGCAATAAAGATCATTGATATAGATTGTCCGCTTCAGTCAAATTGAAATAAAAAATGTGAGTGTTTAACCTTTCGATGAGGCTGATCCTTACACTAAAAGTGAATTTAGCATAGCCGAGATTCTGTCTTAGTTATCTTGTTCCCCTTCCTCTTCTATTCTCTTCCCTCTGTTCATTTTACCCCACCTGTTATTTTTTGCTGAAGGAATTGTAAGTAATCAGCTTGATTGAGAATCTTAAATTTGCCTCACCAGAGTACTGTAAGTCTAGATTGTTGCATTACTTGTGCTCCCTGAATCTTCATATTGTCCATTCTTTTTATTTTTCTGCTTTGGCCATTGTATAGGACTTAATCGGTGAAGAACTGAGAGGTAGAGCTGATGGCAGACTTAAATAACTTTGGCATCCTCTTTTTTTATCAAAGGCCAGTTCCTTGATTCTAAAGTCTGAAAAGCAAGCCAGGATTGTGCATGGAGGTACTGCATCTCCTGGCTGTTAGAATGCAAACCTGTGTGCTCTAATAACTGTTAAAGCCTTAATTGATTCTTCCTTCACAAATGATTCATTGATAACATCCACTAAGAATTGTTCGGGATGTGACTTGCCTTCTTCATCCTCAGGGATCCCTATAAAATTCCAGATCTGACTCCTTCAATGATTTTCTAAGACTTTGCTCTCCTTTGTTATTTTCTAAGCACTGTAACAGACTTTTTATATTGCTATCTACACTTTTCATACATGGTGGTAATTTTTGCTCCCACTGCTAAAATCCGGTCGAAGATGCTTTCCATTTTCAAATCCACTGCTTCCACCTTATCCCTGATATTTCAAACTTCCTACTCCATATCTTTCTGAAGGGTATTCAGATTTTGGATTGAGTCCAGAATTTTCTAAAAAAGAAAAAAAGAAAAATAGAACTATTGTCAGAGCTACTAAGGCTTTGCTTAGTGCTCCTCTTGTTTTTCTTGCCTTTCTTTCACATCAGTGAGATCTTAGGCCTTACTCACAGCTGTCTGTGCTGATTTAAGCTTATTCTGACTGTTCTACATAATTCTCTTCGAACAGAGTGGTTGTTAATTACTCACCGTGGTCTTTTGAAGGCTTGGCCACTTTGGTAGAGGCATACTCGACTACACCTAGCAAGGAAACATCATATAACAGAAAGGGGCTCCATCTCAGTAGTGAACAGGAGTGGGGACAGCGGACACCCTTGTTGTGTCTGCTTAAATATATGGCATTGTGGTGAGATTAGACCTCCTGTTTTCACTTGGTTCGAGGGGTTCGGGTATAGTAAGGTAACCCAGTGAGCCAAGCCTCTCCCCATCTCTATGTGGGACATGACAACATTGAGGTAGCCCTACTTCGAGGTGCGGAATGCTTTCTCAAGATCAACTGACACAATTGGAGCATTTGGAAATTTTACAACTTCAATCTCGTTCAACATCCTACATAGCCTCCTGAGGTTGAGCCGAATTACTGTGCATTGGGATGAATCATTTTTGATTCTTATGACTCAGAGTGGGTAAATAAGGGTATCTATTGGCCTAAATTTGGTAAGTATTTTGAAATTTTGGTTGATCATTGAGAGAGGCTTATAAGAAGCCACATCTATTGCGAAGCATGCTTGACTAGAAATCCACTTTGCAATTTAATTTTCCAGCAATATGCCTAATACTCGAGTCTCAAGGATACTTTCCCTATATTACTGTTACCAGACAAAAGTAAAATTAGAGGCTTATGATCTGTCCTCAACATGAGGTGATGGCCAGAAGGTCTTGAAATATGCCCACATACTACTTAAGGCTTCCGGCACAATAGTAGAGTGCCTTTGCTCTGCTGATGAAAGAGTTCTATAAGCAAAAGCAATGGTCTTGGTTTCTCCTTTAACTTGTTGCTTGAATTTTGCACCAACTTTATTATTGCTGGCATCCACAGTGACTGTGGATTCTGCAGGATCATCAGATGACGATAGAGCCATTGCATCAGTTATTTTAGTGTTCCCATTTTTAAAGTCCTCAGTCATTTCTTTTATTTTTTCCACAAATGTTCGGGTGTTGCTGGTTAGTTTAGAGAACTCATTAGCACATCTGGAATAGTATTAACACAGGCCTAAGAAAGATGCCAACTCTTCTCTAGTATTAGGCAGTGGTGCATCTTGATTGCTTGCATCAAAGCCTCCTTCGGTTTAATCCTCTCAACTAAAATGCAGTGACCATAATATTGAACCTTCTTGCACAGAATGTGTTCTTATCTAATTGGAGGAGAATACCAATTTGTTAAACACTCTGTTTAACCTCACCTTATGTTTTTCCAGTGTGGGTGGGCAAATAGTTTTGTCATCCTGAAATGCTACCACCCCACTGTATTTTCTTAAACGTTATCCATTAACCTTTGATAAGCATGCACAAAAGAACAAAATGTGCCATCTAGATTAAGGAATATAGTTACGTGACAACAGTCTTCTAACGACTGAATCTGAACGGTATGCTGACCTTAAACCTAGAGTTGAAAAGAATGCGGCATGTCCCAAAGTGGCATATATTTCTTGGATTTTGGGAAGGGGTGACAGTCTAAAGTAATATGTTTGTTTAGATACCCAAGATCAGCATACAATCTTAACTTTTCAGTTTTTTCCTCAACAGCACCATAGGCAAAACGAATTCTGAGAACTCTACAGGTTGTATAAGACCTTTTGTGCACATTTCTTCTGGCATGTTGAACAAGTCGTTAGTAACACTGAGCGGTACACTCCTTAAGCAATATCTTACAGGAATTGCTTTAAATAAGTTTGGTTTGATGTGTGAACTCTTTGATGCAACCCTAGTTTTTTTCTGAAAATGTCCTTATTCTCTAAAATCTTCAAAATACTTAATCAACTTCAGAACTTTATATTGTTGAAATGTGAATGTCATACCTAAGTTACCCTGATATCGTTAACCAGGTTTTGTCCCCTTTTAGCCATATAGACTTTGACAAGAATTTTTCTGTCCTTAATTTGAATTGAAGAAATAAAAAAGCTCATGTCAATGGTATTACCCCATATGAATCTTTTAACATCGTTTTTCTAAAATCACTTGATTTCACTTAGATTCAGAAAACGTGTCTGAAATAATAGTGACTATGAATCCTGAATCAGCCGACACCTGTGTTCCACGCCATCAATTTTAATCTCACATTCTGGAGGAACGCAAGGCTCATCATCAACACTAATGTGGGACAAAGTATTATAGTCTGTATATTGAGTAGTTTCTTTTTCTCTAGTAACCACCATATTGACACTGGAATCAACTTAATTGTTATCCTCTTCATGCAAAACATCCATGTTCCTAGTTTTAATGCAGTGAACTTACTTGATTGCTATTTCTGGAGTCTGCGGTCTCTTCAGAACAACGTATAGACACCTCAACACTTTTAACTATATCGACCTTTTGTTTCAACTAAGAGCTCTTATGTTTCACATTGTTCCTGGATTTTTTTGTTGTAATAACATGCTACAATTTGATGCTTAATATATAGGTCTACAGTTCATCAAATTCACACTGTGCGGCCAAAACGTTTATTGCACCAACGTAAGATTCAGTTGGTTCATTTGGAAATTGATATCTGGTATAAAACTTGTATCTTTCCATAACTATATGTGGGTCATTTTTTAAATTATGTTTTAATCTATAAATCATTTTTGTGAAATCAATGGTACCACATCAAGGTAAGCATTTGGGTAAATGTTTGAACACTTTCTGAGCTTTTTATCCTATATATATTAAATATTAATATTTAATATTAATAATAAATATTTCAACGTAGAATGTCTCACCAAGCCCTTGGACATTTAATCCTAGTTGCAAGAGTTCTGCCTTTTCATTCTCCTTCCTCCATTTACTCTGGCCGTAGTGTAGTTACCCACATATTTACTTTATCTCTCTGTGATTTGTGGGAACTCAGACAGTTTAGTTCTAATCTGCTTTAAAATGTGCCCCGTCACCACCAGGAAGTGCCTTCTCCAACCCCTTAATATCATTCTCCAGGCAGACCATATGTTCTCGGAGTGATTTGAGTATAGCACCACTCTTTGCTTGACAAATGTCTCTGGTTGTGGGTTTGAAGGACTCCCATACCATGTAGATGTGTTCAACTATGCCTATATTACAGGCAAAGTATTCCAGTATTTCAGTTTGTGATTCTTCTGGAAAGACTCCGTCTAGCAGGATCTCGAGACTAAGGCGTCAACCAGTGCCAATTGGTGTGATGCCAGAAGCTTCCAGATTCAGCAGCAACGATGAGGGGTTTGATAGTATGTGAGCTAAATGTGTAACCTCCCTGACCCATGGCACCAAATCCCACTTTATCAACCAGTAGTCTAACTTCTAACACATACCACGTACTGCTGAGTAGAATGTCCCATCAGCGTCTGACTGGTTTCTATATTTCCACATGTCCAGCAGCTTATGTTTGCTCATAATGGCCTTCAGCTGAATGGCCGTAGTGGCGTGGGCCACATCAATAGGCTGGGATCTGTCAAGACTGAGCTGAAGTGTGCAGTTGAAATCCCCTCCCCATAGCAAAGATTTTAGAGCTATGGCAAGAATCCTGCCCCACAGATTGTCAAAGATTCCGGGTTCATCTTCATTTGACCCATAACAGTTAACTGTAGTGATCTTTGCAGTGGTGCCAAGCTTACCCCATAGCGATTAAGTCAGTGACCCTGAACTACATACCCTTTTTTATAAGAATGGCTAGTCCACGGGCATAGAAAGAGTCTGTCAAGGTAGTCCAGAGCCTGTACAATATTGTTAGGGTTGCTAAGGCCTTGCTCATTCTATGTTATAAATTTTGTAGCCCAACTGGTCTGTGTATCAGTCATATCGCATAGGTAGCCGGAGAGAGCGATACCTCCAGTCACTTTTTGACTGACTTTTTGGCGACTTTTGTCGACACCGTTTTTGAGTCTTCGACTCCTGGTGCACGTCTGAGATGCCCGGCTTCAAGGTTTGCGGTTCCTGTAGTCGACTGATGTCGGTGATGGATCCGCACCGCGTGTGCCTGTTTTGCCTGCCATGCTCCAACTGCCGGACCATGAATCCGAAGTCTTTGCGGGAGCGGTCCCGAAACCTTCTCGAGGCCCGGCAGTCGGCTCCGCGCCGTTCGAGGTGCGTGGGAGGTCGAGGGACCGGTCGCGGAGCCACCACCACCAGTCTTCGTTCAAGTCTTCGCACTCCTCAGGTAAGTCAAAGCACAAGAAGAAGTCGAAGAAGCATCGTCGCTCTTCTACTTCTCCCCGTCGGTCGGCCGACGCGACGAGGGATGCGGGTGGTGCCCCTTCCGCGGCTCCGCGTGTGGAGCCTGAAGGGTCAACTGAAGGGTCGACTCCGAGTTTCCCCCCTTCCCGGGACCCAGAGCGACCCTGCCCAGCTTCGCCAATTTTATGAAGCGATGCATGCCATCTTTGGGCAGCCCGACTCCGCCAGCGTGCCTTTGGGCCCCGCGGACTCGGTAGGGGGGGGCCCTGGGCCTTCAACGCCGGCGGCTCCGGCCCCAGCACCGCAGGGTCCCCTTGGATCCAGATCTGCGCCGGTCGACCTGATTACACCTCCCCCGGCGCCGATTCCACTGGCACCACGTCCGCAGCTGATGCCTGTTGTGTCCCCAGCCGGCGCCGACCCCGGTCTCCACCCCGATGTAGACACGGAGCCGGACCGGCGTCGACCGACGCCGGATCCGGCGCCGACGTGTACTTTTGTGCTCTTGTTCTACCCTGGCTCTTTTAGACCAGATTGGCAGCCAGAGGAGGGTGAAGAGGACTGGGAGGAGTCTGGAGACCCTTTAACTGACCAGTTGGGCTACGAACCAGACTGGAGAGAGGAACTGGGGGAAGCCAGTGGTCTGGATACCTCACCAGACCTTGGCATTTTGTCTCCTCCTACCGTGGCTACGGAGGAGGGAGCGGTGTTGCGAAGGGCGGCAGAGGCTCTAACCTTGAGCTACCTATGGTGACGGTCAGGACCAACCTCCTGACCGAGGTGCTTCAACCGGCAGCGAGCTCTTCGGAGCCCCTGCTGCTGTTTAATGAAGCCCTAACCGGCATCCTTTTGGGCACCTGGTCCAGGCCCAACACAGGGGCTCCTTGGATAGGATGATTGCCCAACACCACCGCCTGGCCCCGGGCGACCCCACTTTCCTCTCCCAACACCTCACCCCTGAGAGCTTGGTGGTCCAAGCCTACACCTCTAAAGGCACATTCCCTAACTCAACGCCTGATAGGAATCCAAAAAGCTGGACCATCTTGGGAAGAAGATATTTTCTTCCCCCAGCTTGGGACTGCGGTCGGTAAACACTGCATGTCTGTTGGGCCTCTACACCCACTCCGTGTGGGATACGGTGGCGCAAGTGCTGCCCCAGTGCCCGGAGGAGGCCCAGGCCGTACGCTCCCGTGCAGTTGCCGAAGAGGGAGACACGCAGCAAAGTTTACCATCCGCTGTGGGCTGGATACTGCCGTCTCACTAGGCAGGACGAGTTCCACGTCGGTAGCCCTTCAACGCTACGCCTGGTTAAGGTCAACTGGTTTTTCAGGGGATGTCCAATCCACTCTTATGGACATGCCCTTTGATGGCCGTCGCCTATTCGGTGACGAGGCAGACAATGCACTGGAGCGCTTTAAGGCAGACAATGCACTGGAGCGCTTTAAGGACGCTCGGGCTACTGCCAGGTCCTTGGGCCTCTCCACCACCCGCCCTGCGCAGTGTGCTTTTCGCCCCTTTTGTGGCTACGGAAGGGGTGCCCCGCCACGTCCCGCCCAGAGCCACAGGCCGGCGCAAGCTGTTCAGCCCCTGCGCGGCCGGGGATGTGGGAACCACCGCCATGGTTCTGGGGGCCAGCGAGCGGGCCAGTCCACCACAGCCCCCTCTGCAGCAGCCTCCAAACCCTCCTAGTCCGACCTTTCAGGGCCACCAATCGCCAGTGGGTGGCAGGATTCGCCATCACCTCCCCCACTGGCGCACCATCACGTCGGACAGGTGGGTTTTGCAGATAGTCCGAAGGGGCTACTCTCTCTTCTTCGAGACTACCCCTCCATCCATGCCACCTCAGCACCATCGCATGTCGGAGGATCATCTGGCCCTTCTCCAACAGGAAGTTTGGCCAAGGGAGCCATCGAGCGAGTTCCTACCCCAGAAGTAGATCATTTTTGCCATTCCCGCTACTTTCTGGTGCCCAACAAGGACAAAGGCCTGCGTCCTATCTTGGATCTCAGGAGCGTCAACCGCTTCCTCCGGAAGGAGAAGTTCAATATGTTGACGCTAGCTCAGGTCCTGTCTGCCCTTGACCCTGGAGACTGGATGGTAGCATTGGACTTGCAGGACGCTTATTTTCACATCCCCGTCCTGCCGCCCCACCGGCGTTACCTGCGGTTCACTGTAGGCCATGAGCACTTTCAGTTTACCGTGCTCCCCTTTGGCCTTACCAGCGCCCCTCGGGTGTTCACGAAAGTGATGGCGGTGGTCGCAGCTCATCTGCGCAGATCAGGGGTTCCAGTCATCCCCATCTCGACGACTGGCTGTTGAAGGCGGGCTCGCCCCAGGCTGTCATCTCCCACCTCCGGACTACGGCGGACCTCCTGCATTCGCTGGGGTTCTCTATCAACGTGCTGAAGTTACACCTGACTCCCTCTCAGAAGCTCCTCTTCATCGGAGCGGTTCTGGACACGACGCAGTTTCGGGCTTATCCTCCCGAACAGCGACTCCGGGATATTCAGGCTATAATTCCGATCTTTCAGCCTCTATCCCGGATATCGGTCAGAATGACCCTGAGGCTGCTGGGCCTCATGGCCTCCTGCATCCTGCTGGTATATCATGCCAGGTGGCATATGCGGGCTCTGCAGTGGGACCTGAAGTTCCAGTGGGCACAGTATCAGGGGAATCTGTCCGATTGCGTCCAGATCTCGGAGGGCACTGCACGTCAATTGCAGTGGTGGCTAACGAACCGGGATTGGGTCAACGGCAGATCCCTCTCCCTTCCCCAACCAGAGTTCACAGTGGTGACAGATGCATCACTGCTGGGATTGGGCGGCCACATGGGAGAGGCGGAGATCAGAGGCCTCTGGTCTCCGGCAGAGTCCGGGCTCCACTCAACCTTCTGGAGCTTCGGGCGATCCGTCTTGCACTAAAAGCATTCCTTCCCTCTGTCCGGGGAAGAGTAGTGCAGGTGTTCACGGGCAACACCACCGCCATGTGGTACTGCAACAAATAGGGCGGGGTGGGGTCGAGGACCCTATGTCAAGAGGCTCTCCATCTCTGGACATGGCTGGAACATCAGGGCATATCCCTGGTGGTTCAACACCTGGCCGGTTCACTGAACGGCAGGGCGGACAAACTCAGCCGCAGTTGCATGATGGATCACGAATAGCGTCTTCACTCGGAGGTGGCGCAAGGTCTCTTTCAGCAGTGGGGAGAGCCTTGGTTCGATATATTCGCCACCGAAGAGACCGCACAATGTCAGCAATTCTGCGCATTGGAATTTCCAAACCGGCATTCGCTAGGCGATGCTTTTTGTCGCGAGTGGAGTTGCGGTCTTCTATACGCTTTTCTGCCTATACCACTTCTGCACAGAGTGCTGAAGAAGATCAAGCGTGACCGGGCCCTCCGATCTAACTGCCTCTTCGGGAGGATCTTCTGTCGCAGCAGCAGGGGACGGTCCTCCACCCGAACCTGTCCAGCCTCCACCTCCTTCCGTGGAGATTGAGCGGCGACAGTTGACCGCTTTCGACCTTCCTCCCGAAGTCTGTGATGTTATTTTGGCAGCCAGGCGTCCCTCCACTAAGACGGTATTCGCCTGCAGATGGAACAAATTTGTGGCATGGTGCACAGCAAAGACTGTGGATCCCCTTTCTGCTCCTCTTTCTGAGGTTCTCTTGTTCCTTCTTTCTTTGGCCCAGCAGGGCTCTGCTCTGGGGCACTCTTGAGGGCTATCTCTCAGCCATTTCAGCCTTTCTTAGGCTTCCTGATCAGCCTTCTCTTTTCAAATCCCCTGTTGTAAATCGCTTCCTTAAGGGCATTACTCATCTTTTTCCTCCTGTTCCCTTCGTAATTCCGCAGTGGGACTTGAACTTGGTTCTCACCTATCTGATGTGTGCTCCCTTTGAGCCGCTTCATAACTGTCCTCTCAGACTTCTTACTTTAAAGACTGCTTTTCTGATTGCCATCACCTCTGCTCGCAGGGTGAGTGAGCTTCAAGCACTTTCTTCTAAGCCTCCCTTTCTGGCTGTTCATCCGGACACAGTCGTCCTAAGAACTAGACCTTCCTTTCTTCCCAAGGTGGTTACTTCCTTTCACATTGGTCAAACCATCACTTTGCCCACCTTCTTCCCGCTTCTGATCCTTCTAAAGAGGAAGAGAGGCTCCACCGCCTGGATCCAAAACGTGCGATTTCCTTTTATTTGGATCGCACCAAACAATTCCGGGTGGCTGACCAGCTCTTTGTTGGCTACGTGGGCGCCAAGAAAGGTCGTGCCGTGCACAAACGGATCCTCTCCAGGTGGGTCGTTTTGTGCACCAAAGCTTGCTACTCTTATGCAAATTAGGAGCCTCCAGTGGGACTGCGCGCCCATTCCACCAGGGACGCCGGCAGCTACCACTGCTTTGGGATGGGGAGTCCCCCTTAATGACATCTGTCAGGCAGCTACGTGGGCATCTCTGCACACGTTCACCAAATACTACTGCCTGGACAGCCAAGTCCGGAGAGATGGCTTCTTTGGCCGTTCTATTCTCCAGGACTTTCTGGTGTGAACTTAGTGGTATTGCTGGAGTATCTATTCTAAGGTAAGGAATCTATAACTAATTGTCTCTTTCAGATGAACAAGTTACTTACCTTCGGTAACGATATATCTATAAGAGACATAGATTAGTTATAGATTCCTTACTGCCCCACCCATCCTCCCCGTTCTGCGAACTGATTTCTAGGGTCCGGGAGTTCCTTTCAGGGCCCTAGTTTTTGTGCACCATGGTCAGTGTCTTGCATGGCTCTGCACTTCTGGTGTGGAATGTTGTGTAAAAGAACTGACGTCAGCGCGCGAAGCCGGCATCTAAGTAGCTACTGCGACGTCATCCCGGCGACAACGACGCCAATGACGAACGCCGAGCCGACCGACGCCACCTTTTGACGCGCAGGGGTACTGCTGACGAAAAATTCTCCGTATCCAGTCTGACGCCTGGTGGTAATTCTAAGGTAAGGAATCTATAACTAATCTATGTCTCTTACAGATATTGTTACCGAAGGAAAGTAACTTGTTCAACGTTCATTCTCCTTTGCACTCTGTTAGCATGAGGAAAGTGTTGTCTCTGTTTAAGTCGCCTTGATGGAGTATGAAAGAAGGGTTCGGAAGAACATTATGAAACAGCACCAACATTTATAGACAAAATGTCCTAGGGCGAGAGACAGGTTCTAATGATGCTCCCACTATCAAGTGTGATCAAGCAGAGTGTGTCTATCAAAGGTGATTAACTCAGACTAGACATTGTAGACCACAGTTAGGCCTAACAGTGAGGGTAGAATATATATCCTGAGCAGACCAGTTCTAAAAAAGAAAAAACACTGCCTTCCAGGTTTGACCTCCTAGTCCGAGTCATCATGAAAAGGGGATGTGTCTGTCTCTTCATGAGGTCCCCTATACGCCCGGCTTTCTTGATAAACCTTTTCGAGAAATTTGTTGCTTACACTGTAGGTGACCATCAGGCGGACAAATAGAGCATTGCATACTGGATTGCATGTTGGATTTTCACTTTGAAAAGTTGTTTTTTGACCATAATGAATTTTGGCCTGGCCTCCTGAACACGCCTTAGTGAAATCTGAATAGGTTGAAATGGTTTGTCCTTTAAAAGTGATGTTGCGCTTCTCTCGGGCCAGTCAGAGTATCGTAGAAGTTGAGAAGGCACACAATATAGTGGAGTGCACCGGGAGGCCAGGTGGTGGCCACTCCGCCAATGATCAATGCGCTTGCTCATCCATTAATAAGTAGAAAAACACTTTCTGCCCGAAAGTTGTCAAAAGAAGGCGTTCGACATACTCCTCCATCCGGTTTGTGTTTGCAGACTAATATGCAGATATTATTTTGGCAAGACCTCGCCTTTATGTCCTCATTGTTTGCCACAGTTACATTCAGTGCCTCCATGTTCAAGAGCATCCCGCTTTTTGCCGCAAGATTGTCCTCCATTGTGGAGACACGTCTCTGCCTCCACAAGTCTGCTGTCATGCTTCTGAAGCTTGAACGAGATGGAGTCCATCCTGGCATTGATGGTGTCCATTTTATTACTTTGCAGACCAGACTGTCCTGCATAGCTCTCAACAGTGTTTTCATATCATCATCCTTATGTTCTGGTTCCCGTAATGCACCCTACAGGTCTGTAGCATCAGTGTAAACAGTTATCCCTCTCGTGCACTGTCTAAGTTCAAAAGGCAGTTTTTGTTTGCGTGTGTCAGATTTCTCCAGAGCGCCGGGTGAGGCTTGCAGCAGACAATGACAAGAAATAGCACTATATGGGGGGAGCGCCGGTGCACATGGCCCCTTTACACAAGAAACCAATGAGAGCCAACACACTTCCTGTTTGATCCAAACTGTCTCTGTGGTGAGGGCTGCCAGGTGATTAACCCTCCGCTGCTCGTAGGCTTAAAGACGATTAGCCCCGCTCTGTGCACAGTCACAGCCCATTATGAGACACTATTTTTCCCATCTGATACACCCAAGTTCTCTTATTGCCCCCATTCAAGCCGCAAAAGATTTTGGTTGGGGCACGAGCAGACCGACCACTCAGGAGCGCACCACAAATCACGACCTCCACAATGTCAGTGCCTCTCCCGTTTTTGCTGCTAGGGTTAGATCAGAAGCAAGAGGGCATAGCCTGACAAATGATTGTGAGGCACAATCTAATGTTGCTATTTGAGACTTAGCTGGAAATTGGGTGGTGTATGGTTTCACTGCCCTCATATGAGGTCAAATTGGGCCCATCGACGAGCTTGCCAACTGGTCTTAAGGCTCACTGGGGCTAATGCACAATGGGCACAACGTTCAGGATCAGGGAGGCCCCCAAATTTGTTACACTCACCCCTTGTGGAGGCCCAGTGAAGTATTGAGAGCGTCCTATTCAGAGAGTGACCATCAAATCCGGAGTCCAGTCGAAGCCTGGGCCCACTCACAGCCTAACTGTCTATGATCCGCACAGTGGCCTGGTGGCATTGTGAATGAGGCCCAGCTTCCACGTGCTCCAGGCTGCATGGAATTTCGAGGAGGAGCTGCTCCAGTTATCAAAGTGGGCTTCCCCCACTCCAGCCGTTGGCTCACGGGCCCAGGCTAGTCTCCTCGTAGCCTGTCAGTGTGCATTAGCGAGTGGGCACCGCCGCCATTTTGACAACGCGCTGCTGCGCTCTGCCCCACCCTGCCAACCGTTGTAGTTCCCTGAAGAAGAGAGACCGGTTAGCAGGGAGAAAGAGTTCCCGCAGTGTATCCCCCCATTACCTTACTGGTTTGCTTTTGCGCTGGTGATCAGAGGATAAACAAAAACAAGCATTTGCAATGCAATAGGACTCGCATTACTGAAATTTTGACCTATTGCCGTTGCAAATAATAATTCAAGGCCAATAGCTCAAACTTTGAGTGATGCGAGACCCATTGCATTGCAAATGCTTGTTTTAAAGAGTTAGAGTGAGACAGCACACAATGATCCAATGGAAATTAATAGTTGAAGGCAAATCGCATATGGAACATTAGGGATTATACACTGCAATTATTTACATTGATTCAGTAGGCCCTTGGCTGCATTCAGCACATGAATATCACAATTTAGTATTTTTTGTGAGAAGTAATACCTTCCAATAGCTGTTTTAACAGAATGTTCTGACTTAAAAAAAGGATGCCTAAAATGTTGTCAGGGAGGCAGCATCCTGAATCTAGGCCATATGAATGTTGCTTCATTGTTTAACTAAAAGAAAAAAGCTCAACTATAACCAACTCCTAGCCAACGCTGCAACAACATTCTGCCAGCTAAGCAAGCTGAGGAAGAAGGGATGCAAATACTGAAAGTTTATAAAAAATAAAGCATACCCTAAAGCGTACCATCTGTATACTACATAAGGACACAGAACTGAAATGCTGCTGTTTTATGTAACGAGAAATGTTTTATTGCAGTGATTAACATAAACACACATAACCTCCAAAAGTGAATGTCGACTTCAAATGACGCAGTGTTCTGCCTGTATTCTAACAAAAATGTAGCATCTGACTGCGGCATGTAAAGATACAAGTGTGTGGGATATAAAGGTAACTGCTATAAAAGCCTTTAGACTTAAAGAAACACCAACCTCAACGATGCTTTATTATAATAATGCCCCGCTTTGCACCCAGTCACTGGTCTGCCCTTCAAGTGCCTGTTGCTGCAGAGCCGGGCTCCAACTCCCTGGAAGGGCCGGGTGGCTCACTCTGCGGGTGTTGGAAAGCGGATTATTGGTATGGGCAAATGTAGGTCTGCCACTGGCAATAAGGCCACTAACACAGTATGGGGCTCAGAATAGCTCTTAGAAAATTATTCCTATGCTCAACCCTTGGTAACGTGGCTGCGAGCAGACAGGCTTAACTTCAAAGACAGGTATGTAAAGCATTTAAAAACACCAATTCAGTAAATAATTAAGACACAACACATAATAAAAATCCAACACCAATTTATAAAAATAGGAACTATTTTTATCTTTAAAATGACACCACAACAACAAAAGTCCAATGTAGGGAACCGGAGATATGAATTTTCAAAGATTTAGCATTATATAGCACTTAGAAACATATAGCGCCTTATTGGGATATCTGGTCGCGATAGACCGGCTCAAAGTTTCAGGCCGACCGCGATGGAGTGCTGAGCGGCTACCACTCGCGGTAGGTCCCGGTCACAGTTTTTACCTTCGGAATTAGAAACTTTTCTGGAGCTTTTCTTCCCGGGGTCCCTCGAAGCTCTCAGCCAGTCCGGATTCGGTGAGGGTTCGCCGTATTGCCTTGCGATGAGCTCCCGGTCAAACTTATGGAAGTCCGACCTCCGGAGCGTTCCAGCAGAGCAAACCCAGGATCCAGGCCGACACGCGGTTGAAGGCAGGCGGCTTGGCTTTTGCGGTTGCTCCCGGTCACCTTTTCTTCGTTCGGACTTAGAAACTTTTACGGAGCTTTTTCTCACGGGGTCCCTCGATGTTCTTCACCAGGCCGGATTCGGTGAGGGTTCGCTGTCCTCGGATTTCTTCTACTCCCGGTCAAACTCTGGAAGTTGGACCTACGGAGCTTTTAGCGGAACGAACCTGGATGGCTTGGCCGGCTCGCGGTTGAAGGCAGGCGGCTTGGCTGGCCAGGTTGAGTTGGTCCCTCTATGGAGCTTTTTTTCAAAGTTGCTCCAAAGTTCTTGAACTTCTTCCTTAAGTTCCTCAAAGGGTCCCAAAGTGTCTCAAACTCACTCCAAGGGTCTGGAAGCTCCAATATGGTCCTTGAAAGTTGAGGAGTTCAGTTCCCACAATCCACTTGGACAAAACCCTTACAAATCCACTGGTAGTTCTTCCAGTTGAGCATCCTTGGTGGTGATGGTCCAGGTGAGCTCTGTTAACCTGTAGCTTGCAGGGAGTCCACTCTTTAGTTCTCTTGCAGCAAGGTAATCCACAGGGCTGTCGTTTCAGCTGGTGCAGTCTTCAGAGGGCAGGCCTTAGAATTTTGCACCCCCAACTTCTCAACATGGCAACGTCTTGCTTCCTTAAGTTTCAAGCAGCAGATCTGAGAGACTCTGCCCCTCTCAGATACTTATTCCAAGTTCTCTGGGTCAAGCAGGAGGTCACTGCTGACCAATGGGAGCAGGGCAACTCCCCAAGAATATGACTACATCCTGTACAGTGTGGCATTATTTTGTCCCAGCGTGCACCAAATCCTCCAAATTCATAATGGCTGATTTTCCAGCAGGGAGGTAAGAGCTGGCTAAACACACCCCTAGGATGGCTAATTTTCATAAACTCTCCCCCTTGCATCTGTGCATTCCTTCCATAAGCCTAGCTCTGGCTGAGGTGAAAAGTTTAGAGTTGTAAATGACACTAAGGCCTCCTCTTCTCTTTGAAGACCATGGTTTACGACTCCTCCCCCCTGCTCTGGCATTCCTGTGTAGCAGCACACTGCCCTCCCAGCAGAGCTGGTTAACCCTAGGGGCTCTTTATCACCTCTTCAAGGCAGCCTGGCTAATCCACTTAACTCTGACCAATCAGGACAAACCACTGGAAGGCTGAATCTGGACTTACAAACAAGAAAGTCTTATAACTTCTTGTATGTACACTTTAGGAGAAATTCAACCATATCATATTCTTGAATTTATTAATACCATTCGGGGAAGTCTTTGAATGGGACTTCTAGCCCTCTCCTATCAAGAGTTATTAGTTAATAACTTCCTACCATGTTAACCTATGTAGCAGGGGATTTGCAATGGGAAAAATGACTTGGGCCATTTTTCCAGCACCAGGACTTAAAAAACATATTTATAAGTACTTTGCTTATATCTACAGGACCCCCACCCCATGGGACAACTAGGGGAGACTTTAGGGGTTCTGAATCTGTAGAAATATTGCAGATCCTCCCTCCACAGGGCTCCTAGCATCAAAGTCGAATTTGGCCTGCACTTTATCACAATGTGGGGATTGAAATGTGAAATTTCACTTAACCCCGGGCATATAAAACTCATTTTATAAGGGTCTACCTTATAAATACCTGACCCCCCACCCCTGGGACACCTAGGGGAGACCCTGGGGGTTCCTAATATGCCAAAACATTGTAGGTTATCCATTTTTAAGTGCCCCAAAGTCGAGTTTGAGCACAATTTACTTTTTAAAAGCCGTCCTGTCACCCAGGGCTACTTTCAAACTGACCCCAGGCCTCAGCAGTGCACACATGCAATTGCAGAAAAGCTGCTGGCCTCCAAACTGCCATGCCCTATTGTGGGCTAGGGACTTCTAGGTAGTTTTAATCCCCCTGCCCTAATATTTAATAGGGTCTGATAGGGTAGGTCATACCAACCACAGGGGTACCCCCAACCCTTAGTGTACCTTAGTGTATGTAGGTGTTTTCACTGTGTGCTAAATGTCTTTCAGCATAGCACTGGCCCTGGGCCTGGTTAGGCAGAGCCCAGGGTCAGTCAGAGTCAGTTACCACCAGTACCATTCAGCAAAAATTTGGAGGGTGCCCAGGGCACAGGATGACTTTGCAACAGCGGGTCATTGCGTTAATTGCCCGCTGCGTGCATTTAAGTCTCACACAGCTAAGGAACAGAGCGGACATGACCAAGCAGGTGTGCAAATGGGTGATTAAGAATGCCTTGTGGCACACCCGAGGCAGGCCCCGCCCTCGCATACATTTTCATGCTACATAAACACACAGCGACAGTGTTGGATTGGGACAGAAATGATGCCCTGGCTCCAAAATAAAAGTGGCCCTCGTTTGCATATCAGGGCAGTTTTGAAATTGTAAAGACAATCTGTGTAGATATTTTGCAGGGGAAGGTAGACTGCATGCATATGTATGTCAATTCCATTGTTTGAAAGCAGCATGGATCGCCAATTTTATAAGGTGTCATTACAACGCAAACTAAAGGCACTCTTTGTTTTGACTAATGTGGGAAAAAAGGCCGAGCTAGCCCCGTGGATTTAAACCAGTGACCTCAATGTTTCACCAACACCTGCAGCAAGGATGCTAGCCAACTGAGCTACCTCGTGGTCTTCGCCACATCACCCCTCTGCTCCCGTTCACGCCCTGGAGTAAGACCAGTGCTTCAAACTGAAATGTAGAAACGAGAGTACACACCATCCGACAGCACCAGCCTGGTACTTCCTGCGAAGTGCCTGTACTCTCCCTTTGAAAGCATTGATTCCCTGTTAAGAAGTGCTGGTTCTCCATTTCGAGTTAAAGAAGTGCAGTACTCTGTATCCCGACTTGACCACCATGTGTGATTCTGTGCACAACACTTTTATCTCACCGCATGTCTCTTTCATCAATGAGGTAACAATGCTAACAATATGTGCTAAAAAAAATACACCAGACCGGCACCTGTACAGGTGATGCGCTACGGTAAAGCAATCACAGAGACAGCGTAAAAGTTAGAAGAAACGTTTTACCTGTCAGAAGGGAGAGCAGCAGCAGTTAATACAGGACTTGCAGCCCCATGGCCGGGTTCCTGAGCATGGGTGAGGGGTCATCCCTGAGGAAGGTGATCAGGCTCTCGGCATCGCTGCCCAATCTGGTTGCAGCAGAGCAGCTGATAGCGCGCAGAAATGTTGGATGCACGTAGTTACTGCAAAATGCGTATCGTCGCTAAGAGCACTTAAATACCTTGTTCGAAGACATTGGTAATGTAGTGCACATTGAGGAAACTATACTTATAGGCTGCAGCTACTGCTCCTGGACTTGAGCAAAGATTTTATGCTAATTTAAGACAAGCCAACGTCCTATTAAAAAAAAAAAAGACCGAAACAACCCTATTCCCACATAAAGATGTAAACGGGTAAAACAGCACAGACGTGTCGCTTAAGACGAGCCAACGTCCTATAAAAAAAAGACCGAAACTACCCTATTCCCACATAAAGATGTAAACGTGCAAAACAGCACAGACATCATGTCGCCACACATTTTCTAGTCAAAAGAAGACACGATAGATTTCAGAAGTACCGCGGAAAGCAAGAGCGCAAGCTCTAGTCCACGTTGGTTGAATTAGGGGACCGAACTGGACTGTGAAGCCGACGCCTGGGTGCGTGGATGCGTGATTAAGTGCTGAATGCATATAGTAACATTAGTAACGAGCAAGCCACCGAACTAGGCGAGGCCGAAAAAATAAACAAAGTAGTCCCCAAAGGACAAAATACACACCCACTGCATAATTAAACTGTAGTTTGCTGGTGCTCCCGGGCAGAAAACAGAAGTGATGTCTCTGGAGCACCAACCAATGAGGAGCCAGCACAGAGGACGGACGCAAGAGTAAACCTATAGAAAGCAGCAGGTGGGATTGCACTCAGAATAGTAAGTACAACAGGTCTTGCAGTCAGCGCATGCGTGCTGACGCTCGACCTAAAGAACAATGGTTCCCTTGGGAGAAATGTATAAGCTTAAACTTCTAAAGGAAAAAAACTGAATATATTAATCATTTGTAAGGGATTAAACAGCGTGTTTAATTACTGTCAAATCATATCAATTTAGATAACATCTTTTATCAGTGCGCCAATAAATGGCACAGTAAGAGTTATTAGTGACAAAGGTGAATATAAGGCTGCTAGTGCTAAATACAAAGGACAATCCATCAACATTGTTGACTGAGTAGTGAAACGATATCCAAACTACGTGCCTCAAAATTCGAGTGCATGTTAGGTACTACACTATTTGGCAGTCAACAAGGTAACGCGTCGATGTTTCGACCCATTAAACAACTTTAAGTGCAGGTCTTCATCAGGACAAAAAATGGTAGAAGCAATCCCACTGTCACAGAAAAATCACTCTTTTGACTACCATTAATTTGGAACTTAGACGCTGTTTAATCTCTTAACAGATGAGTAAAATATTCTGTTCTTTTGCTTTAGAGGTTTAACCTTACAAATGTCTCCCAAGGTAACTGTTGTTTTTTGTATGTCAAGTTCTCGGGGATACCGGGTGGCCCCATAATATTTTTTGGTGGTCTGAAGATATTGGAATTCTGCCTCCATGGCAGAAGCCCCACTAGAATGCGGCCATCTTGTGCGCCAGCTCTCGGGCACCCAGTGTTTAGAGATACAAATGCATTTCTGAATATACCCAGAGCACAGTAAGGGTGGCCGATTTGGGATAATCCCTTTCTGCAAGCAATCTGTCGCTCCCTCATCAGAAGTATATTGTGGTCAGGATAAAAGCTTCAATTTGTATATCAATTATTTAATGTTGAGGGCTTTCACTCCATTCACCATATATGTGCAGAGTTTGGAATTCCTAAGCAACTGCTTTTTAAGTGTCTGCAGCTTGGGGAATAGTTTGAGCCAGTGGCAACGTCAGTGGGATTTCGACCCTTCCTCTCTCCACAATATAGTCCTCAGTTTTTTTGGCCTATTACAATTTTTGAACGTAATCATTATTTTATGGGGAAAAACCTAATCGATGGGTTGAAATTGGCAGTAGAGTGATCAAATTGGCTAAATATGAAAATCCTTGACACGTTAATTCAGAAAACTAGTATGCTATGCATCACTCAATAGCGAAGTAGTCAACATTATAAGACTATTTTGAGTTTTATGTTGCAGCTCTTAAGACGTGGCGTAAGGAGTACCCTACCAGGGGCATTTGTCCAAGGTGAGGAGGGTCGATGCAGATAGAGTTCATGAGTTTTTGTTCTGTCTAAAACTGGCTAGCGTTGGAACAAAGTTTTTGAAGCATGTTCTAAGACCAGAAAAGATTTTTGGAAATCGAAACCTACGGCCCCGGTCTGTCAACATGAGGGACTTTTCTCGGCAATAACTTTGGGAGGACTGGCAAATTCACGGATTTTTAGATTACCTATGCATAGTTTACTCTTTTATTATGCATCTATATTTCTGCTCCTTTTTAGGTCGAGCCTATAGCGGCAGCGCGCATGCGCTGCTCGTTTTGGGAGGCATGCAGTATTCAGTATGGAGTGGAAGCTCTGTGAAAGCTCCGCCCACACTCCGCCCATCTTTTTCTTTGGCGTTCCTAAATGCTGCCTTCCGATTTGTTTTAGGCTTGTTAGTCCCTCCTTATGACGGCCATGTCGTCATTTGTATCCTTCCATGGCTACTGGCCCCTTTACTTCAAGAGTCCGTGCCTTCTCGCTCCCCCGCCCACCTCCGCACTCCGTTGTTCGTGCCTTCTCGCCCGCCCGCAGTCCCGTTTTCAATGCAGTAGGTCTAGCGTAAATGCGAGTCCTATTGCATTACAAATGCTTGTTGATGTTTGATCCCAGTGCACTGAGTGTCGGAGGGGCTGGGGCGGAAAGCATTGGGAAGGACCCTTCTATCACAGTGCCTGGTGTCGGGGCAGAACTCACCATGAGTGCGGGTCCTGGTAGTTGTTGAGGTTACCGGGGCCAGTGTGGGGGCAGCCCCTCCTGCACCCACCCAGGCCGGCCATGAGTGCAGATATATGTTGGTTTTGAAAAATGACCGCAGGGGGGACCCTTTTCACTAGGACATACGGAGTTCACTGTTCATTGCATTGCAAATGCTTGTTGATGTTTGATCCCAGTGCACTGAGTGTCGGAGGGGCTGGGGCGGAAAGCACTTGGAAGGACCCTTCTATCACAGTGCCTGGTGTCAGGGCAGAACTCACCCCGAGTGCGGGTCCTGGTAGTTGTTGGGGTAACCGGGGCCAGTGTGGGGGCAGCCCCTCCTGCCACGGGCGTAGGAACTGTGGGGGACGCGGGGGACATATCCCCCCCAGATTTTGGAGTTGGGGGGACACAGGGGACAAGGGTGGGGGGGACGAGGGGACAAAAGAATTTCCCCTCTCCCTTCAGAAATTGGCATTTGGCAGGCCATTAGTGCGCGAAAGCACGACCTAATGGCCCTGCACTTGACCTGGCTGTGACCTGCCTCTCCAGTTACCTGTGACCACTCCGATAGTCACATCATAAAGGTGCCGTCACAGAGGCCACCAGCCCTCTGCCCTTTTCAATTGTTGCACCCCTGAGGCTCCGGGAATTCTATCTCACCTCCACCACAGCTGCCTGCAGTCTGCACTGCACTGATTGCTATCTGACCTCGCCCCGTGTCTGCTGCCGGCATGAAGACGAACCCTAAAGGCAGCGCAGGTGGGGGAAAAAAAGAAAAAGCATTTCGCTTTGGGAAAAATCTTTAAAATATTGTGCTATAAAGTACATAATTTTCCGTTTTTAAAAAAGATGTTCCCCAGCACTCTAAGGATATCTTTCACTTCTCTCACTTGGTGCTTTAGTCTCGTTACTTCACATGTTTTATCTCCCCCGATGCCCGTGCAGAGAGCCCCTACTGTCTCCTCTCTCCTCCCTCCTTTTCCAGTTTTTCACCTTTGCTCGAAAGTGCAGGCTCTCAGTGGGGTCGATTACCTGGGTGACTTCAGAAGAGGCGAGGGGCCATTGATTTATTAGTCCAAGCTACTCTCGCATCGCCCTTTTTTGTCCTTGCCAAACCTGGAAGTGGGCTACACAGTGGCCACAAAAATACTGCCCACCCAGTGCTTAATTTGTGCCGGTGGTTTACGGTGCTCAGCACCAGCACTTAATTCACAGGGCAGAGGTATACATTTTTCTCCTCACTCCGGCGAGCTCAGCATCACCCCGGTGGCAGAGGCTGCCTGTGCCCCAATATTGGCACTCCAGTGGGTTCATCATGCTTCCAGGTGCCAGCTGCTGCATGTGTCCCATTACTGGCTCTCTGTCGGCCGGCAGTTACCAGGAGCAGATGGGAGATTCCTGCCAGACCTGTATTGGTACCTGCGCCTCAGCTGCCTGCTGGCATCGAAAAAGGCCTGGATTTATGTAACCTCCAGCGCCTAGCCCTCTCATGCGTCCCAGATGTGTCCCTTTCCCTTCCAGCCCCTCCAGCCTAGCACCAGACCCCACGCTGGCCGACTGCCCGTCTGGTTCGTGACACTACTTCCTGCACTGGGCAGTTTGCACAGGGCCCAGTTCACCCTGCCTGAGGAGACGTGAGACACCTTATTCCCCCTCCTCCACTGCGCTGTGGAAAGTCATGATTCCTCCCACCCAGTACACATAAAATGCAAAATTCCAGGGCACCTCAAATGCCGTTTTGGAGCACTGGGACTTAATCTTTTACAAATTAAGCACTGTGCCCACCAAAGGAATAGTGGAAGTAAAAAGGAACAAATTAACCTTATGCCCTGAAGGCATCTTATTTTTCTTGATATCTGCTCTTGGTACGAGAGGTTTATACGTGAATGGTTGGCCTGTCTGGAGCGGGGGTTTCATATATATTTGGTTATGATGTGCTGTTTAAAGAATTGTACCAGCAACAATGCAGACTTGTCTTGGCTGTCTGAGAGTTTGCTTATATAACTTACAGCAATGTTCTGTCAAAAAGAATTGTAAAAACAAAAAATTTAAATTTTAAATGTGCTTCGTGTGCAGCTTAGAAGGGAAGAAAGCTACGGCCAACAATAAATGCCACAACTTGCACTCTGCCTTCTACCCAATTCGGTGCTTTAGAGTAAACCGTAACCTCACAGCGCCCTATTTCTCCCTTTATTGAGGGTGATGTAAAATGTAATGTTGACTATAGCACGATAAATAAACAAGAGGGCATGTACAGGCAGAAGGCAGGGGTGTGTAACAACAGAACTTTGCCCTATGTGAAGAAGGGAAGGGCGGGGCTAAGTAACACTGACGGACACCATTGAGCCCAAAATCACTGCGGCGCCACCGTGACTTAATGCAAATGAAGGGCTGTGCATAAGGAGGGAAGGACGGGGATAATTAACATGGACACGGTGGAGCAGAAAGTCATTGTGGCGCATTTAATAAATAAAGTCCAGGGAAATAGCACCATCACTGTGATTGCAGCCCGGTTACAGCCAGGAAAGGAAAGGCAGCCATCAGCTGAGCACCTGCGCTGCTCCTGTCCTGCCTGGAACAGCTGGTAGGAGAAAGTCCTTTATTTACAGAGGGGTTGCAGACAGGCCAGATTGGTTTTATTCACACCCACACACATTAGCGCCACTTTACAAAATTAACCAGTGAAGCGCTACTCTCTTTTTATCTTCTTTCTTTGCACAACATTGTTTTCCCAGCCAGGGTGGGGAAGTGCACCATTCCTGGAGGGACTGCAATACCTGGTTGAAGGGTGGAGTGGAGAACGTTTAAGGTGATCCCTTTAAGTGTTTTTTCCTTATTTTAGCTTATAAAATTTGTACCGCAGCTCTGTGTTCAGGAATGTGGTCATTTTAAACCAAACTGCGTAGGTTTTGTAAGGATATAAGCAACGCACATTGAAACGGGACCCTTCTGGGCCCTGTAGTCATGTCCCTAACTTTTCAGGAAAAATCACTCACTGATTTCTGAATAATGAGAGTAAAAGTGTAAAGGTTACCATGTTCCTGCTTACATTCACATGCTTTACTTAAACTTGCATTCCCTATGAGTGTTTGTTTTTTCCAGGATGTTGTTACTTTGTTTTTTCAGGCAGCATATTCCTCTTGTCTAGTGCATAATTTGAATTGAGTCACATCCAGGTGTTTATAGCTGGGCACAATTGGGTTGTAGCTGAAGTCAGTGCGAGTTTCTCTCAGTGGGGCAGTATGGTGTTCAGTGGAGAGAGGATGTGGCACTCTGGCTAGAGCTGTCGAATTTGGAACTGGGGAACCAGGCTCAGCCTTTATGACCAGTCCACTCTCACGAGGGAGCACATTCCCATGCTACACCTTAGAAGGCCCCAATAGACCTTAGAAGCCCAATGACTGTATTACAGAAAGTGCCCCGGGGGCGCAATACGTGTTTGTGCCCGCTTTGCGTGCCCACTGGGCACTTTGGTATTACAGAAGGGGCCGCAGACACTTGTGCGGCCCCTTCTGTAATACCAATATCGCTGGAGCAGTTAAAGCACCAGCGCTACCTCAAGAGAGCGTTCCCTCATTTGCATGGGGGTGCTGTCCCATTCAAATGAGGGGATTCCTTTGCCTCTGTGCCCGCGCTGTATTACAGACGTGGGCGCAGAGGCAAAGAAGCTCTCAGGAGGCGCACCTAAAATGTGGCGCACAGTCAGTGTGCCTCCTGAGAGCAGCCCTCTGAAGGGGAGAAAGCGGGTCCTATGCACCCCCCCAGACATCCCCTTTGTTTGCATGGGCATGAAGATGCAAGATTCATATACATATTTTTTTCCCATTTGGTCTAATTACTTTGTGAATGTAAATAAAAATAAAGCATGCTTGCAAACTGTGACTACATGCCAGCCTTTCTCAATATTTCTCTTCATAACTATGCGATTGTATACTTTTAACGGGCGTACGGTCTCACACACTAGGCGATTTGTATGGGGTCACTGGAAAGTCCACAAGGTTGTCCCTGTCCCCCCCCAGAAATTTAGTGTCTCCTACGCCCCTGCCTCCTGCACCCACCCAGGCCGGCCACGAGCGCAGATATATGTTGGTTTTGAAAAATGACCGCAGGGGCACCCTTTTCACTAGGACATACGGAGTTCACTGTGTACATACGTAACCTACGCACGCGAGAGAGATCTCAGTACTAAAACACACCATAACACAAACTGCTCACATGAGGAGAAAATTTTGCCTATCACAATTAACCCATAGTTTTCAAACTCTGCACAATAAGCGCTACAGCCGCCGGCTAGCGCCCCTTTGAAGCACATTTACACTTGTCAAAATGGTCTACGGTTGCCCGCCTGATGAGTAGCCCCGAGCACCTGGGCACTACTGAAACATTAAACAAACATGTGTGTGTCTAAGGAGCGTGTGAGCGCGACTCTGGGGCCTGGCAGCTTGTGCTCTGAACACCACGGCCGGGCCACGTCCATGTGAGTGAGGGCTGTTGCCCACTCTGTTGATGTGACCTGGCCAGAGCTGCCAACTTTGGGGTTGGGGAACCAGGGGCGTCGGCTCAACATCCGGTGGTTCTGAGGAAATCAATTAATCTCCCTGTTCGCATCCCCCCCCTCCCCCAAAAGGCCTTGTGTAATGTAACCCAGTGCTCATTTAAAGCGCTCTGATGCCTTTGGGCCAAGTTCGCGCTATATAAAACTGCAAAATGAAAAAAATAAATGCTTTCTTGGCGTTGAAGCTCTCACGTGTGGTCAACAAGCGGGACAGATAAAAACTATTGTAGCCTTCCGCAGAAAGAGTACACATACAAAGCTGGTTAGATTTATTTTCAGGCGCCCCCCCATTTCATACGAGAGAAGCAGCTGTGGTCCAAAGCGGCCTGGCATGCGTTTCCCCAGCACGCTTGAAGAGGAAGTGTCTGGGGATTGATTCAGTGTCCAGACAGACACGACCCCAGTCTGACACCCTGACACCGTTCTAGTCCTAATGCCAAACCCTGTCTGGATGTGAGGTGGAATGTTTTCAAACTGACACCCTCAGCACATACGTGCCAACATTTTAGAAGAGGAAAGTGAGAGATTTAAAAAAAAAACAAGCATTTGCAATGCAATAGGTCTCGCATTTACGCGAGTTTAAGCTATTGGCATTGTAAATGACAATGCGTTTTATTTATGTTTCAAAAACGAAAACATAAATAAAAGGCATTGTCATTTACAATGCCAATAGCTCAAACTCACCTAAATGCGAGACCTGTTGTTGCATTGCAAATTATTGTTTCTTTTTTTCTCGTATAATTTAAATGCCCTTCCATTAAAAACTTTGTAAAAAAACACACATTTATAGTATTCTCTATGTTGCACTTGAAACCTATTGCAAAAGCTGAAAATAGTGTTGTACACACTCCGCCAGAAATTGAAGACGATGCATCCCATTCTGTTGCTTTCATAAACACCGTTCCTTTCACTACCAGTAGACCAGGCCAAAACTGAATGTACCTACAGCTTCAGAACCATAACGGTCGAGCAGTTCAATGCCACTCAGGGTGCACAAAATACTTCTAGTACAAAGTTGTTAGATTGTACCTGCCTTCTTCACAATCAGACAGTTAGTTAGTACATTGCATCTGGCAAATTATTTGTAATTTTGTCTTGAGAATGGTAGGCAATGTTACATCTCACTCCTACTCCCAAGTAAATCAACAGGAAGCGATCTAGAACCTTGAGTCACTGAATTAAAAAATGAATTGCATATTGGTTGTTATGGATAAGAAACATTTTTACTGCAGCGGTTTTAGTATGCAAAAAACGGTGTCCTCGGTGAACTGAATAAGTACTGGCATTACTTATGACATCTTAACGTGTTTTCAGAGTAAAAGGTGCACGTTCATGTTTTACTTGTGTACTTATTGCATTTTATTTAATTCAAGCATGAGGGTCTGTGTCTGTAATCTGATTCATGTCGAGGCTATAACTTTCTCCAGTTTACTCGTTCAATACATTTACCTGCTCTTAAAATCCTCTGAGGCACCAGTTAATCTTTCAAACTGAGGAATTAAATCGCCAGGGGACCTGTAACGCTCTTGGCAGCTGGAGCCAAATGCTAGCTCATATTCACTCCTCTTTGACAGTTTGCAGTGCTTTGTGTTTAATGCATTTCTTAAGCAAAGTGCTTCTGATGCAGCAACTAAATTAGTCATTCTCAAAGGTATACATCCACAAATTTTAAATCTGATAAAGATAGTAAACGAAGAATCCTTAACCCGTGCATTGCATAAAAAGTCTGCTTCAGATTTCTTATCCCCAAAATCTATTAACTTATTGCTCTAAAATATTGTTATTAAATGTTATGAGCGTTTCTGATAACTGCTTTGTTTTATTGCCCTGTAGGTTTGGATGCTGGCAAGACAATAAAACTGGAGTCGAACTCTCAATTAGGACATTACTTCAGAGTTACCTGCAAGGAAGAGAAAGCCTTGAGGAACAACAAGAAATTTACTACTATCGACATCCAGAAGAATGGAGTACGATTTACTAACAGGTACTGCAGACGGTTCTATTACACAGTATTCACATGGGATTTCCTTCCGTCTGAGCAGGTCAGAGTAATAAACCGATACCAACGTGCGATTTAACAAAAAGAACAGTGCCTCTGTTTGAGCAAAATTTGAAAACTTCCAGTTTTTCTTTTGGTTTCCTGACATAATCCCATCAAGAGTGCAACTGTGTTGTCCCTCTTTGGAGTCTGTAGAGCTTCCTGAGAAAGTCAATATTATGCCTGGCCGTAGAGGTGGAAGCAGGGAATATTTGTGTCTACTTGTCAGGTGGCTTCTTTTAAAGGTATCAAGATGCTTGGAATCACTTGGAGTAGAAACTGGTAAGCTAGTATTTCCTGGGAGCAATGCGGTGCGGGGTCTGTAGCAATGTACTGTATGTCTTGTTTGTATCAATCAACCAGGACGTCTGTCAAGCTAGGTAACCGTCGAACAAAGTGGGTGTGCTCGTGCCACGTGGTATCCAGAGGCAGCCTCTCTGTACCTGCTTCTTGCATGTGTCAGGAGACGCATCCTTTCATGAGCCCCTTTATTAATTAGGCCAACCTCCGTAGATCTTTTCCACACTGGGGCACCCGCTGTCTCTCTTTTGGCTCTACGTTGAACATGTGCTCCCTGAATATGTATACTGTACGCATACAAGCCCTGCACTACTTGTTCGGACTGTAGTATTTTGAGGATAGATTATTCCGGTAGCTGCTGCTTTTGAAGCCTGGTATACATGGCAAGAAACATAGAGCCTTTCATGAAATAGCCATCATGGTGAATCCATAGATGGGGTCGTGCTGCATGGTGTTCACAAAATGAGACCCACTCTTCCATCTGATGAAATCTTTTTTGTAAAATGGATGAAAGGCTCAAGATAAAGAAAACTCATTGCACCTCTAAGACTAGTCATTATTGCTAGGGGTTTAAACACTACAGGGTAATAGTCCAGCTCACGTAAATGACCTAGTTTCCAAGCTGTACTTTCTGTAAATAAAGTACTGACTCATACAGCTATTGAGTTAAATGAATTCACTGTGTGCCTTCTGGCACATAAACCAAGCACTCTGGTCTGAGCGATCAATGCACGCCATGATACTACCCCTGGTTCTGCTCCTTCCTCTGCACGCTGCTGCAGCCATTGAAATTTACAGTGTCGAGCATGAGCAATCGCCCTAGTGTCCATTCACTGAGGGTCTCCTTGCACACTGACACACTTCTCAAGGATTTGCTTGCTTCTGTGTTTGGGATGTGCACGAGGACCTTTAGTGGTTGATCACAAGGGCTGTTTACAGCAAATTATTAGAGGTGGACAAGCCAAGAAATTCATATAAGGAGCTGAGTCATGGGTCTGCCTCAAGCACGAGCCAAGCCATAAAAATATTCAGCATGTAAATGATACAGCAAATTTCTTGTAAAATATGATAAAGACTCTTTGAAATTAAAAAGAGGCTATTTTGGCGCGTGTCCAACCATCATGGCCGGGTGGACATGATCCACGGAGGCTCTGGCAACTACCCTACAGATCTACCACAATCTGATGCTATCCGCTTGATTTTTCGCCTTCAACTGAATGCTGACAACGGGCTGAATTGGGTGGTGTGATGAGTGCACCGTTTCAGCCCCATTATTAGTTATGCTGCAGCGGCTCGAGAATGCGTCCTACAGCAATGTCTGATACGTGCCGTGTCTAGGTCTTCCCTGGGCTCTCAACTGCCCTTGACCGGAGCGACGCTCCTCAACAACACACGCCTTGCCAGGGAAAGGAGAGCAGGGTGTGGTCCCTTGGCATGGGGAGCTGCTTTTTATTCCTGGCCCCTTCGGCCTGCAGCAAGATGACGACCGGGAACCCGGCACTGGGTCCTGGCTTGTAAGGAGTGGCCTACGGATCTTGTGCACTGCTACAGCAAGACTCTTGTCCTCTAAACACATCGCCTGCAACAAGAGCGGCCGTGAGGGAGCAGAGGAACAAGACATCGCTTCCTTCACGTCGATGTTGTCTCCCGGCCTGCGCGCCTTCATGTTTGAGCGCTGACCTGCTTGCCTGTATCACCCTGCAGTAGCCACCGGAGGGTGTCTTTCTGTCATCTCCAAATAAGCCCCCTCTGCTCACTCACCCTGCTTTGTCACTGGCAGAAATGAAGGCTTCTTCAGTGAGGTGAAAGACACTTGGTCATTTCTACATAGTGAAGAGGGCATGCACAGACTGGAGTCTACTTTCACCTAAGGGAGACTTTTCAATGTGCTCCTCTTATTTGCTCCAGTGACCCTCCGATTTGGCTGTGACACTACTGATTCATCACCCATTTTCAACGCATTGATGCCCTGTCATCCTGGGTCTATTCGACCTTTTGGGCAATATTTGTGGTGAATGTTGCTTCCCTATGACTTCTCACATCGCACAACCAGCTACCTATATCCCGCCTAAGAAAGCCCAGCCTAACAGGGTGACTAATTACTTCGCCCCATCGGAGACAAGAACACCAAGTACACAGGCACCTACTGGTGACCCCTCCCCTGATGCGCAAATGGCCTCAACGAAGGAGGAGCTCCTCTCTTCGCTTTGAGACTTTAAAAAAGAAGTTTGAGAAGAACTCAAGGCCGTCATCACCGCCTATTTTGAATCCTTTAAAGCTGAAGTTAATTCACGTGTAGTCTCCCTCCAAGCAGATGTTGACTCTGTTGGAACATGCACATTGGATTTAGAAACAAAATGCTAAGACTTGGACCAGCGCTTAAGCCTGATGGAGCATAATACGAAACAGCTTCACGCTGAACTACAAACTACTCTTCTGAAATGTGAAGACTTGGAAAACCGATCCAGGCGAGATAATATCCATGTGAGGGGCCAGGAGGAGGGAGCAGAGGGCCCTTGCCTAGAGGCCTTCATAGTTGGTTTGTTTTCTGATCTACTTGGCGATGACCATCCGGAGGTACGACTGAAGAGGGTACATAGACTGGGCTGTCAGCTCGCAAAGGGAGGGAGGTGGCCTAGAGACGTCCTCGCCAAACCGACCTCTTTCAAAACCAAAGAACTGATCCTCCAAGCGGCTCATAGACGAGACACTGTATTTCTTTCCAAGGAGCAACATGTTCCCTTTACCAAGACATTACTCCTGTAAATCTAATGAAACACCATCAATTTAAACTGATCACGTAAGCTCTATGCTGAGACTCTTTCGAATACAGATTGTGGGAAACTGGATTTTTGTTGAAGTACCCCTCACTTTTTGCCTGGTTTTTGATGCAACTTTGACTGAGGTGTACTGGGTCCCTGATAACCAGGTTCCCAGCACCAGTGTTCTTTCCCTAAAACTGTACAATTGTTCCCCCAATTGGCAAACCTTTAGCACCCTCTGTAAGTTCCTAGTAAATGGTACCCTGGTACTTAGGGCCTGAGGTACTAAAGAGGGTCTCTAAGGGCTGCAGCACAAATTGTGCCACCCTAAGGGACCCCTCACCAAGCACATGCACGGCTGCCATTGCAGGCTGTGTGTCTTGGTGCAGACAAAAGTTAGAACACAACATGTCACTACCGCTACCACTGCCTATGATATTTGTAAGTCACCCCTACAGCAGGCCTGACAGCCCTAAGGTAGGGTGCTTAAAATGATATGTTAGGACCTATCTGCCTGAGTAGATATGCCCCTGTGCTGGTCAGCCCTATTGCTGCCAGTGCGAGTGACCAGGGAAGCCATCTTAAACCATGTACTGGACACTGCTGAAAACGAGTTCCCCAGCTACATGATGGCTTTACTGACAATAGGGAAGTTTGGTGCCAAACATCTCGTCTTGATAAACCCACACTGATGCCAGTGTTGAATTTATCAAAACATACACTCAGAGAGCATCTTAGAGGTGCCCCCTGAAAACCTACCAGCCTCCGGTATGCTTGCTTTTTGGATTCTTCCAGTCTGCCACTTGAGACCAGTTTCTGACCTACTAGGGTGAGCTCCTTTTGCTCTCAGGAGATCAGAAACAAAAGCCTGTCCGGGAAGAGGGTGTAACACCACTACCCACAGGATGACCCGCTTTTTAGCCTCCTTGGGCTCGCACGTTTCAAAGAAGTCACCGCCTTTGGAATGTAAATCTGGCTCCCCTCTCAGGAGAGGAAGCCACCCCCTTGTCCAGAGCCCCATTGGCACCTGGACAGGCAGGACAATTTGCTAGTCAGGTAGGTGTGCCACCGCCAGGCTCGTACCACCCCACAGGAAGGTGTCATATAGTGGGCGTAGGGACCCCATGGGTCAGTAGCCCATTGGCTACTACCCCTCATCCCCCTAATGCCCCTAAATTCAGTATTTAGGGGAGTCCCCAGCAACAGAGAAGCAGATCCTGATGACCTAAGAAGAGAGAGGACACTGTAGAGCCGCAAAACTAGAAAACAACTGAAGAGAGCACCTGACTTGTCCCCAGCCCCGCCAGCCTGTTTGCAGCCCTTGTCAAAAACTGTGTTAGTCAACTCGTCCTGCAGCTATGACACCAGAAACTTGGGAGGACTGCCTGCCTTTGACAAAGACTCAAGACCTCCCGTGAACAGTGGACCTGTTCAAGAAGAAACTCCAAAGAAGGGACTCTGAGGCCTCCGGAACAGCCAAAACCCGACACCTGAAGCAACCACTGCACCCGTCGCCCCCGGCCCAAACTGAAGAGGGCTAATATTGCTAACAGGCTTCCTCAGCCCTTCAGGGCCAGAGTCCTTCATGGTTTCACGCCTCCTGGACTCCCCGACGTCACCTGCAGACTCTGCACACAGGCCCCCTCGACTGCTCCGGTAAGAAAAACCCAAAGCCTAAAGACACCTCTTCACCCGTCGACCCTGGGCCTTGGAGAAGAGGAACAAATGTGTAACCGAGCATTGTAAGGCTTGAGCCCATATGCTGGTTCAGCCCAACTGGCTTCCTAGCCAGAGCCTGCAGCCTCTTTTTACAGAGACTGAAATACATTGGGTTCCCGGCAGCCTGCATGCCGCTGGTGGTGTACTGTTGGTGCTGCCTTGGACCTTGCCCACCACCCACCTTAACTACTGGAGATTGGTCCTGTAAGTGTATGCACTGTACCTGTTTGCAGAACTTGTTCTTCCTTCCATAGGATTACTGAACTCCGAAATTGCAGTGTCCACTTATTAAAGTGAAAATAATTTATATTCGAAAACGATTTTTCTCTGATGCCTAAACATAAATAAAGATACTTGCTATTTTTAAATTGGTCTGGATCTCCTTCTTGAGTCTTGTTGACATTTATTGATCATTCTGTGTATTTGCAAATGTCTTACACTCCTCTGTGTTAAGTCTAAGGCTGCTCAACGACACAACCCCCTAACAGAGGACTTTGGGATTACATAGCAAGCCCTGGACTCTTTATATGATATATAGCAATAATCTGATATATCGTGTAAAGAGCCAGCTTCCTACACCGATGGACTTATCCTTTTGGCATTGCTTTTGAATTTCACAATAAGCTTTACCAGACTTGATCATATTTTCTTTAGCCAACTCTTATGACAAACGTTTATAGCCGCTACTATGCATCCCATTAGTCTTTGGGACCATGCCCCGGTGGAGGTTATCCTAGATTGGCAGACCCCGCGCTACACCTTTAGTAGATGGTTCTGTACTAACTTATTTACATGGGATCGTATATTTCGAGACAAAGTCCATAAAACAATCAGATAATATTTCCAATTGAATAGACCACAGCAAACCACTCACTCAGCAAACTGGGACGCCTTCAAGCTGTTATCCGGGTAAATGTTTGTCTTTGATGACCACTATGACTCACTGTGAGAAGTTGGCCTGGCATATGCTGTCCACTAATTATAGTGGGCACCGTGCACCAGTCCAAATCGACTCTTATGGTAGGTAGGTTAAAGACAACCTTATTGAAAGCTATCCTAGTGGTAGCTATGGAGAGCAGCCTTCAGGCTAAGTCTTGAAGGAATGTAAAGCAGCTTGTTTTACCAGTCTATAATCTCTTGAGTGACCAAATGAAAGAGCACCACACCAGGTATATATTCAAAATATATGTATTTATTACTAAACACACCCCTCTAGTCTCTTTATGAGGCTAGAGTTCGAAGTACATAGGTTATAAGATCTTAAATCACAGTAATAGCACAAATACACGTTTGGGCCCTAGGGGTGTACCAAACCATATACCAATAAAGTGGTATGCGAACCACGACTGAACTAGACACTAGGCCTAGAGCCTCTAGAAGTGCTTGGACCACAAGGAACCACCCAAGGTAGTGACACAGGGGACCCACGGGAGACGCGTGCAGTGTAAATACACAACCGCGATACGCCGTTAACTTCTATGGAGAAAGTCGGGATCGGGAAAATAGAGGAAAGGGACACTTTAAAGAGGACTAGGACAAAACCCTTTGAGATCTAGGACTTTGAAGAGTCTCTACCCACGGGAGCACGGGAGTACTCGTGTTACCTCACCCAGGGAAGCCGGGTGCATAGGTGCCTTTCGGGGTCGGGTTTCGTCGTCGTTTCTTATGGCGATCTGCTGCAAAGTGCTGCTGGCGACCAGGAGAAAAGTGTCCGGGTGGATCCAAGAGTGGATCGGAGTTCTGAAGAACCTGAAAGCAGAGGGGACAGAGTCTGGGTCACTAGCCAGTGACCAGGAGGGCGATGGACAGATGCCCACCGATGTCGAGTGCTTCAAGTTCGTTGACGGTCGTCTTGACTCTTCAGCCACGAGGTCCGGGAGGCGTTGTCGGCGACCAGGAGCAGGATTCGGGCTGTTGCTCGATGTCTGTCGAGTGCAGAGGTGTCGGCGACCAGATTGGACCCAACAGGCCTTGGCAACGGCAAGTCTCGAGTAAGATGTAGATCGTCGATGATGCAGACCAGCAAGGTCTGGGGAACTCACCCAGCAAGGGTAAGTGAGGGCAGGCCTGGAGCAACCAGACTGCCAAGTAAAGAAAAGATTGGCCTTCGGTAAGGGCTACTAGCCAACGGGCTAGCGACCGCGAAGGAGCCTCGTGACGCCGCACGTGGAGCTGGCTTACAGGACACTCGTGGAGTGGGGGCCAGTGATCTTCGGTGCAGGTGGTGCTGGAGGCTAGGGCTACTCGGAGCCCAAAGCACGACTTCTTGGGAGACCCAGAAGATGGTGCACTTGCAAGTGTGCTCGGTGTCCAGGGGTCACGGTCTCAAGTCACCCACGATAGCCACGGGCCTCAGCTTTGCTGGGGACTCAGGGTAGCCTCGGGAAGTCTGAGAATCCACCTCTGGTGATGCGATGACTTCGGCGTCCGACGGGAGCTTCAGTAATGCGAACCGGACAGATGCTTCTTTGGTGCCTGCCAAGCAGGGAGTCACTCCTTGACCCCAAGGGAGATTCTTCAGTCCTCTAATCGTGAGTAGAGCGTCGAAGGTCCAGGATTCTGTTTCAGAGTTTCGTCCAGGTATAATCTAAAGTCCTAAGGACTGGGTTCCTACCTTTATTCCAAAAATAGGGGATGGACTACTCTGTGGCCCCACCTATGGGTGGGTCAGGGCAGAGGGGTGGCTACACCCCTTTCCCTTTGTCCAGTTCGCGCCAAAGCAGGGGCTGCAAGCCCCTGATCCGGTTTGAACTGGGGTATGCACAGGGACACCAAATGTGCCCCCAGTGCAGGACTTCAAAGCACCCGAAAGTGCTCCCGCCCAGCCCCAATACACATTGTCCTGTCTGGGGAGGTGGTCACACCTCCCTGGGACAGGAAACCTATTGTCCAGGCCTCCCCTGCCGGAGTTTCGTCCAGCAGCAGGAGGCCAGACTCGTGTCTGTGGCAGCAGCATCCATTTTGTGATGCCCGGGCTCTGGAAAGAAGTTACCGGACTCGTCAGAGTTAACATGCCTTTCCCTCTAGAAGGGTGGAATGCTACCCCCGCCGCCAGGATTGGCGGGGGTAGTATTCCAAGATGTTTGACACCAAACACGACATGTTTAGGTGCAGCCATTCCATAGTTAGCATTTTACCGCGAGGATATAATGCGTTTAAGAGTATATGGTCAGGCTGCACTACAAACAGCATCAGAGATGGTCTCCGAACGCTGCAGAGGGGCCCTGCTCATGCAGGGGCACCCTCTCACATAGGAACCATGCACTCTGCCTTTAGGATTGATAAGGCCTGCCTTAGGAGTGACTTATAGGTTTATATGTGTGTATGCTTTTAGTGATATAGGTAACCTATACCACAGCAAGGGGTGCATGCACCACCTTACCCAGGCTGCAGTAGCAGACCTGTGGTGTCAGTTTGGATGGCCTACCAGGGGTGGCATAATACATGCTGCAGCCCCTGGCAGGCCTCTGAGGTACCTATGCCCTTGGTACATAGTATACCATATACTAGGGACTTACAAGGGCACTCCAGATCCCAATCAGTGATGTGCCTAAGGCACATGGAGACCCTTTTAAAGAGGAAGCAGCTAGGCTGGGGTTCTGAATAGCAGGGCCCCAGCCAGACTAATGTCGAAAACCAGTGAAGTATCAGCAAAAAGTGGGGGTACCCCTGTGAAGCAGATCCTACTCTCCTACAGTGGTGTTTCTGGGTTTAGGGTAGTGCAGTGGTGTTCGGGCAGTGAAGGGGGTCGTGCTGGGGCTGGTGTTTCAGGGTTTAGGGCAGTGCAGTGGTGTTCGGGCATTGTAGGGGGTCGTGCTGGGGCTGGTGTTTCAGGGTTTTGGGCAGAGCAGTGGTGTTTGTGCAGTGTAGGGGGTCGTGCTGGGGGTGGTGTTTCAGGGTTTAGTGCAGTGGTGTTCGGGCAGTGTAGGGGGTCGTGCTGGGGGTGGTGTTTCAGGGTTTAGGGCAGTGGTGTTCGGGCAGTGTAGGGGGTCTTGCTGGGGGTGATGTTTCAGGGTTTAGGGCAGTGGAGTGGTGTTTGGGCAGTGTAGGGGGTCTTGCTGGGGATAGTGTTTCAGGGTTTAGGGCAGTGCAGTGGTGTTTGGGCAGTGTAGGGGCCGTGCTGGGGGTGGTGTTTCAGGGTTTAGGGCAGTGCAGTGGTGTTCGGGCAGTGTAGGGGGTCATGAAGGGGTGGTGTTTCAGGGTTTAGGGCAGTGCAGTGGTGTTCGGGCAGTGTAGGGGTCGTGCTGGGGGTGGTGTTTCAGGGTTTAGGGCAGTGCAGTGGTATTCGAACAGTGTAGGGGGTCGTGCAGGGGCTGGTGTTTCAAGGTTTAGGGCAGTGCAGTGGTGTTCGGGCAGTGTAGGGGGTCGTTCTGGGGGTAGTGTTTTAGGGTTTAGGGTAGTGCAGTGGTGCTTGTGTAGTGTAGGGGGTCGTGCTGGGGTAGTGTTTTAGGGTTTAGGGTAGTGCAGTGGTGTTTGTGTAGTGTAGGGGGTCATGTTTTAGGGTAGTGCAGTGGTGTTTGGGTAGTGTAGGGGGTCGTGCTGGGGGTATTGTTTTAGGATTTAGGTTAGTGCAGTGGTGTTTGGGTAGTGTAGGGGATCGTGCTGGGGGTAGTGTTTTAGGGTTTAGGGTAGTGCAGTGGTGTTTGTGTAGTGTAGGGGTCATGCTGGGGGTAGTTTTTTAGGGTTTAGGATAGTGCAGTGGTACTTGTGTAGTGTAGGGAGTCGTGCTGGGGTAGTGTTTTAGGGTTTAGAGTAGTGCAGTATTGTTTTTGTAGTGTAGGGGTCATGTTTTAAGATGCAACGCTCCAATACCTGACCAGTCTGCACTACATAAAACTGCAAAAAAACAAAAATAAAAAGTGTTTTGCACACTTTTGTCATTGGGCTATATGTGGGCTACATCTGGGTAATATTTGTGCTACATTTGGGCTCTTTTTCTCTGGTGGCCATCTTGGAAGACTTCTTTGTTATGAAGTTTCCTAATTTCCTCATTTACTGCAGTCTCCTCAGTAGGAAATGCTTTCAGTTTTTTACTTTGATTCCATCAAGAAGGCATTCAGATGTGTCTTACATTTGCCATAAATTCAGAATGTTAGCACTCTAGTTGCTCCTTAGATCACTGTACTAAAGCTACTGCTCACCAGGGAGTTAACTGGAAGTCTGCTGCTGGTATTGAAAGTGATTGTTTCAGTCTGCATGTCAGAATTTTCTAATGAAATAGAAGAGGATTTGAGATCTCACTTAAAACATGCCCTCATTTTTCTTTCTGCAGCACTAACCATAATTTCTATGACAAAATGAACCCCATCATTTTGTTCCTTTTTAAATTAAATGTTTTAATTGTTACCAGTTTATTCCAATCAAGATGGCTTCAGGTGTGCCATACATTTGTTATTAGTAAGGCTGTTAGCGCTCTAGTTGTTCTTTAGAACACTCTGGGAAGCTGCAGTAGAACACAAAGGAATCAACTGACAGTCTCTGCCCTTGTTGGATGCACATGTTTTACTGAGAATGTCAGACTTCATTCTCACATGACTGAGAAAGATAATGTGAATTTACAGAAAATATGCTCTCATTTTAGCTTCTGGAGCACCTTCCAAAACTGTATGGGACAAGCATGAGAAAATAGTTTTCTCTCAAACATGATTCATGATATCCCAGCAGAAGGTTTTTCACATGGTAAAATCACCTTGGAATACACCACAATTCCTAAAATTAGTATGGTACCGTCAACAAATAAATTCTAATGTAACTAAAGCCTGTTATCACCCTTAATAGTTCTCCTTTTGGTAACCCTCAAAATCTTCGATTCACTACAATGCATTTCAATGAGGTACTATCATTTATATTGGTCCCAAGATGGCTGCCAGCAATTCCAGGATGAAGTGCTGACAGCCAATCAGATCTCACGATGACACGTGTGGTTAGGCTCCGCCCAGATATATATGTGTTTTTACTTTTGATTTTCTCAGCAACTACTGAACGGATTTACACCATTTAACAAAAGGGTTCTTTCTGAACCAAGAACTACCTCTTTGCCAAATTTGGTGTAATTCCGTTCAGCAGTTCGGGCTGTAGCCTTGCATAAAGTTTCCTAAGGGAAATTGATTTTTTGACTCTTATTTTTTTAATTTCTCCGCAACTACTGAACGGATTTACACCATTTAACAAAAGGGTTCTTTCTGAACCAAGAACTACCTCTTTGCCAAATGTGGTGTAATTCCGTTCAGCAGTTCGGGCTGTAGCCGTGTCTAAAGTTTCCTATGGGAAAATGAATGGGGAAAACACGTTTTGGGACCCCCCTTTTTTCTCGGCCCCCGCTTGATGAATCACCCCGAGACTTTCAGGGTAGGAGCGGACCGGAGCGGGCCATAAAGTTTGAAAATTTTGCAAAGATTCGTCAACTGGCAAGAGAGTTATTTCAAATAGAATGTCGCGGATTTCCTATGGAAAATAGGTCCTAACTATAACTATCTACTGGCGACCGCCAGTAGATAATATATCCCTAGTGAAGATGGAAATGCATTCTATGCTGCTCTATTCCGTAAGATCACAGATTTTGCTGGAGGCTCAGTGGTGATGGGAGAAGACTTCAATATTGCTTTGAACATCGGCCTAGATAGATTGACACATTTGGTACTCCACACCCCACTGATTCACTGACGGGGGCATGGTGGGCTTTGAGTTCTATGATGTCTGGCAGATGCAACATCCCTTTGAGAGGGACTACAAATTATATTCACATTTACATTGTAGAATTGATTTTTTTCCTCCGTTATCCAGGGAAATTCTTTCAGTTTTCCAGGATATTAAAATAGGTTCAGGGACCTTTTCTGACCACTCCCCGGTCACTGTGTCACTAGCCAGGCAGGCAGAAAATCCCCTTAGAAGACAGTGGGCCCTTAACAAGAGCGTATTCAGGTAGATTGCATTACAAAGGGCTGTCCTAGAGGTCTGCCGTCATTACTTTTAAGAGAATATATTTCCTTATAGTACAGTTGGGTTTTCAACAAAAGTTGTCTTGTTATGTTATATGCATTTGTAGAGCGCAACGGTTTCCCTGGGGTGTCCTGGTGCTTAAGCTTAAACAATCGAATCGCAGGATTGCATGCAGTCCCTAATTACTAAAAACTAAAAAAACATGTTTTCAATGCCTTCCTGACTGACATCAGGTCGGGGGAGGCTCTACTATGGAATGGGAGCTCGTTCCAGGCCCTGGAGGTGCAGGTAACAAAGCGTCTACCTCCCCAGTTGACTTTTTCAAAGGGAGGTGCAGTCACCGTATTTGCTCCTAATGAGCGCAGAGCTCTCTTTGGGACGTACCAGCTATAACGATGTCTCGGGTGCTCTGTTCGTCCTCCCTGAGGGGCTTTGAAGGCGGTGCGAAGGGATTTAATCCCCACCTGTTGCCTTCCTGGCAGCCAGTGAAGCTTTCTGATTTCTTTTGTTACTGATGTGAATTTCGGGGTACCAGTAAGCAGCCTTGCTGCGGCATTCTGCAGCAATTGCAGTTTATTCATGTGTTGCGAGGGGAGTTACTGTCCCACACTTGCTCCTACAAGAGGAGGATCAAAGACAGAAAAGAAGAACTTGAATCTACAATTGAAGAACTGGATCCTAGTGCGCAAGTAGCGGCGACCCTGGAACATACCGGTGGAGATTTAACAAATCTCCCCGCAACGCAGCCTCCCGTGAGGCCACGCTGCGTTGCGAGACAGGGAGGGAGCAGGAGAGCGCCATATTTTCAAAGATATGGCTCTCTCGTCCCCTTTCCCTTACGCCGGCGCTGATTTCAGCAGCAGTGCGCCATGCACACACCTTAGCACCACAGCACTAGGGTGTGTGCATGAGTGTAGCATAGGTTTTGTACAGGAAGGGTACCCTTCCTGTACAAAATACTATGCAAGGCACGATGCAAACCTTTTCCCTCTTTGTATGCGTGCTGCACAGTGCAGCTCACATGGAAAGTCGGAAAAGGAAGGAGAAATGAAAGCATTTCTCCTTCCTTGCGCCTGGTTTAAAAAGGCGCAGTTTTCTCACACTAAACCCAATCTACTGTTTTTAGTAAATTGGGTTTAGCGTGAGAAACCTTGGGTGGTTGCATGGGAACGCCCATGCACCACCCTTGGCACGCCCCCACGGCGCAAAGTAATGAGAAGCAGCGCGATGCGATGCTTCGCATTACTTTTACGTTATTTCCAGCGCTAAACGGGTTTAGCGCTGGAAAGTAAATTACAAAAAAAAGATTTTGCATCGTTTTGCGTCACTTTTGTGACGCAAACACGGCGCAAAAGCTTAGTAAATCTCCCCCACCGTGTCTTGTGCAGCGTGGGAAGCGAGCTGGAGCCTCCTGTTGCTGAGACGGTGAGGAAAATGCTATTTTTACAGCAAAAATACTATGGGAAAGAGGGCAACGCAAATCGTGTCCTGGCCAAATATGTAACCATATAAGAAAAATATGAGAGGAACTAGGAACCCTTCACACGCCAGTGCTTGACATGTTTTGAGTTTACTGCCCCTCTCTATAAAAGGTAAAACCAGACGAGAGCCTCCAGGACTCAAACCTCACAAGAAGCGACTCTACAAATAGCACAAGATCAGTGAGAGGCACTGGAGGCCTCTGACGTCACAAGACGTTTAGCGCGATCCCATCCCGGGCTCTTAATAGAGGTCTGGGCTCAGACGGGCTCCTGCCTCTCTATAAGGCCTTCCAGGTGCTCCCGGCAGACCCCTTACCCAGACTCTTTAATCCTACAGTGGCAGCCGGGATAGTCGGGGACACTGTGACAGAACCCATAAGGTGAGGGGACCCTTAAATCTGGCAAAGATCCTCAGTGGTGCTCGTCATACCACCCAATAGTGTCCCTTCAGTAGTGTCCTAAGAAACTCTCGGCAGCGCAGCAAACGGGATGATTGTGGCTGCCCGCCGCCCCCAAAGGGGGCCCCCCTAAAAGGGCGGCCCTTTAGTGCCATTGCGGCACAAGCCTACCCCTCGCCCTAGCTGCAGAGGGCTTCCGCCTGGAGCCCGCTGTTCAGGGGGTGTGGGCGTCACTTCCGGTACACCCAGGGGGGGGGAGGGAGGGTATGTATACCCCTCTGACCCTCCCAGCGGCCTCTTTGCCGCCAGCTTCGCCGTCTGCAGGTTGTCTCCTGGTTCTGCGTCGCGTTTGGATCGGAGACAGAGTCGAGGTTCGCGGGTGAGCAGTTCTTCCCGCTTCTTTGCGAGGTCTTTGGTGCTAGATATAGCTTTACCCCCACCCTTGGCGTTACAATTGTGCTCTTGCTGTGTGGCGTGGTACGCCCCGTTAGTGGAGTAAGGCTGCTTGGGCGCCGGTTGAACATATGTCAAGCCTGGTGGGGGCTTGGACCGTCCCGAGTTGTTTTGCAGACTGGCGTGCTCGTGGGATTGTTTACCGCCATCGCTCGGACTGCCCATACTAAATAGGGTGACCTCAAGGGGAATCACATGCCCTCGTGTTGGTTGCCACGTTGGAGGGACGTGAACCCGCTACCGCGGACTCGCATGGCAGACCTTTTACGGTCAAGGCTCGTGTTAGCGCAGGTAACGATGGCTATCCTTAAAAGTAGGTGCAGGTTTTACCTGGCTCCCGGTGCCCTCTTTACGAGGGGCATCAGCTCCTGGCTAAGTCTAGCGTGGGAGCAAGCCGGGCACGGACAACGCCGTCTAGGGAAGGTTTGCCGGGGTTGTCCTCGTTGCGTCTTCGGATTAGGCGGTGAGTGCAGGCCTGAAGAGGCCAGGGGGGGCCTTTGTCTGGGCCGGCCAGGCCCCTTGTTGTCGGTCTGGTGGTTGAGGTCTCCAGATAGTGAAGTGAGTCGCCCCACCTCCTTCTATCCCCCTTTAACTAGTCACAACAGCGGGCCTCCACCCCCCTGGTGCTTCAGCTCGGCCACGCTGGAGGACCGCTGGGTTGCGGGTCCTGCAGCCTGGGGGCCGGAGCGAGGAGGGTCCTGCCCGGGCATTCAATCGCTTGGCCAGTCCTCGCAGCGGCTCACGGAAAGAGCCAGCCGCAGCCCCCTCCCCTCGTTCGAGGTCACGCCGTGACGGGGGCAGGAGCGGTAAGGACCGGGTGTGATGGGGGATCGTAAGATTTAGCGCAAGGGGGTGGGGCTTCATGGTCAGGGCAGCCGACTCTGAGGCTGGGGACCCAGGTGCGTGCCTCGGTGCCTGCTCAAACATTCTGGGATTCTCCCCATGCCATAAGATGAATGTGTAATGTTGCATTTGGTGGTCCAATTATCAGGTGAAAAGCGGCAAGGGAAATGTTAGGGGAGTGGCAATTGGCCGTGAATCCCGGTCTGGGCTATTAAGTCACGGATGCCCGTAAGTGCAACAAACAGCATGTTTTAATGTTCCGGATGCAGCGATGCGCTCCGCGGTGCCGGGAGGTACGAAGGGATTTATCTGCTGTAAGCCGTTCGATGGAGGAAGGGCGCGTGGTTGGGGGATACAGAGCAGCAGGGCCCGGTGGCTTGTCGAGTCTTAACAAGAGGAATGGTGGGCACTGCCTTACAGGTTCCTCGAGCATGCAGCGGTCTGCAGAAACAGGGGTCACGGTCTCACTGGCTGCCGCGGCCCGCGAGTGCGGAGGCCTGCGGCGGATCCCCTGTGCACCTTTTAAATGTTTCACCACTGGTGCAAATTAAGTGTAAGTTGAGGATTCAAGATGGCGACCGCTGCGCACGCATTCCATAGGTGACTGGTCAGGGGTCAACAGGGTACCTGAACTTCCATGGCCAGCGGGTCTGGAAAGTGAATAGTCAATGGGAAGGTCTCTGGGCGAAGGTTGCGGGTACTGCATTACGATTGTGGCAGTAGGGCCAACTGGACTTATTGTTGTAGGGACAGGAAGGAAGCCGGGTCCGCTATTGGCTATCCTTCACGTGTGCCTGAAGTGCGGGCAAATCAACGGACATGCTGTGATCAGTGGCTATTGTTGATGGGTTGTAGTTTCTGTTGCATGTCGCACTATTGAGGCACGGCGCGTGGTTGGGGTACAGAGCAGCAGATCCTTGCGGCGTCCCGATGGCTAGCAGGAGCGTCTGGTTAAAGGTACCACTGAACATGCTGCGGCCGGCAGAAGCAATGGTCGCTAGCAGGAGCGTCTGGGTAAAGGTACCACCGAGCATGCTGCGCCCGGCAGAAGCAATGGTCGCGGTTTCACTCGGTTGCAAAGTGTGAAGGCCTGAAATGTTTTGCCAATTGTATAAATGTGTATGACAGTTCTTGTTGTGCTACAGTCAGCGTTGGCAGCGTTTCGCGAGGTTGTCCGCAGCGATTGGGTACTTTGTGTTCAGTTGGGTGCGTGAGCACAAAAGATTGGTGAACGTGTGCCCACTTGCCAACTGCTGATTAAACGAGTCATCGTGGGGTAGGTATGAAATGATCATATGTGTTTCACCATGCTGAAGTTATTTGAACTGGGTACTTGCGTTGCTCAGGTACAGGGTAGCGCTGAACACGCAGCGTTTCGGCTGAGTTAGATGGTGGGCTGTGGTGGATGATGGGGTTCTCGCAGGCTGATAGGTGAAACACGGTAGTTGTTTGTTGCAAGGACATGGTAGCGTGAGTGAGGACAGTGTGGCGCTACGTATAACAAGGTCACAGGTAAAACTTGGCAGATGTACATGCGGCAAAAAATGGCGACCGATCCGCACGTGGTGCGCATTTAGGCGTATTCTATTCATTAGTGACAGGTCTTTTGGTCTTTGTTTACTGGAAGTAACAGTGATTGAGCAATAAAGTGGCTCGAGAACCCCTTTTAAGAGTGTTTTCCATGTGCCGTGGGTTTTATTTGTGGGAACGCCAAATAAAGCGGATTCTTCGTTATGTTAGTAGGCCATAGTTTGATGGGGCAGTCGAAGGCCTAGAGCGGGGTACCTGAGCTTCACCAGCACGCGTACACATCCAGTCCGATTACTCATGAAGGTACTCTCTCAGTATACCTGCTAGGGTTATTGATTGGTATTTCCTGGTCGGACTGGGATCCCACAGGGCATTCCTCCTCCTTAGCTATTGCCTGTTTCCGGAGGGACCTGTACATTAGGCAGGCATGAGGTGGGGGGGGGCACATACTGCATTATCCCCAGTCCAGCCAATAGTTACCTGGGACGGAACCGCCCATACCAGCTTTTTCAGAGTTCTTTTTCCTGGCACCGATTTACAGCCAGCATTTTCATGATTTTACAGATTTATTCTGGAGGCAGTCTACATGTGTAACGATGCTTTGGCATTTGCTGTAATCTGATTGACACCGATTTACAGCCAGCAATTTTCAGGATTTACAGATTTATTCCGGAGACAATCTCCAGGGGTAACTATTCTTTGGCAATTGCTGTAATTGGATTGACTCAATGTTAAGGTAGACTCGGCGGAGAAACGGTTCTTGTGAACGACCAAGAGGAATTGGGGGCCTCACATAGCGCCGTATCATGACACCACAAATTTATGCCGAGGGCAGTGACGCAGCCATGCTGACCCACGGATGTGTACGCATACCTGTCTTGTGGGCACCCATCTAAGTCACCTGACCCGGGCCATCATTGGTGCGGCCCATGTTCCATCTCTTGGACTGGCATCTTATTTGACTTTGTTATGCAGTAACAATTTATGGTAGTGCATGTCTCATGGCCACAGTTAGTGCTTCACGTAAGACAATCATTTTCATGCTAGATTGAATCCACTTTGAAGGTTGCCATTAATTATTCAGTAGGCAGCCCTGACTATCAGGCCTGTACTCAGCAAGCTGCAGACACCCACTGGGATGGGCAGCTGAGTCGTAGTAGGTGCCCGTTCTAAGACCGGAACACCCTGACACGGAGTAGTCGTGTTGTGGTAATCTGGGCAGGTGTTTTATGGGGTGGATATCCCGAACACACCCCCTCAACACAAGGTGGTCGCGATACCAAATGGTTCCATGGCGGTCAATGGTTCCAGACTTTACTTGGCAGCCAGCCCATTGACAATCTTTAAACCTGTGCCCGGCCTGGGTTTTACTGTCTAGCAGATTATCTCGTAGGTAGGCATACCATGCATCTTTGCGGCAGGTGCTTGAACAATTAACTGTGCAATGAACACGGCTCTGTCATGGCATCTTTAGAATTATTGACTAGTAATTGTGCAGCACCAAGGGTGGGTTCCCGGGTGCAGTCAGATTGGTAACCCTTACAGGGGGGCTATAAGGGTAGGAGGACTGGGCGAGTAAACCTTGGTCCGTGATGCGGGCCCGAATAATTGTGTGGCGGTACTAAGTACCTTTAAGCGGTCAGGTGGCACATTAGGATAGTTGTGCTGAATATGTAATGTAACTGGTGCTCATGTATAGCGTTTCAATCCCTTGGCATTTACATACACGTTACCGATAATGGGCATTGCTCCATCCTTCTCAGCAAAGTAGACCAAAGCGGTTTGATATGTCCTTTGACTTTGAGCGGGTCATTCAATGCTTTTCTTTCAAAGAACTATTCTCGCCAATTTTAATTCGGTAGTTTGATGACGCATAGGTCTCAAATCCATCAATATTTCTTTGACGATCTGGTGACCCGCATTTTGGGGATGTCCATGGTTCTTTGCGGGGCTAAGTAATGTTTCCAGTACACAAAGACACCCGTTGCTTAAGGCCTCATGCTTCTATTGCTTCAGCCTTGGTTTGGTCATGCCATATTGGGGGCCAGTCACTTACACATATAAACCGTCGGTTGGCTACGTTAGAAAGACTTTTCTCACACCTGAGGTTATCTGGAGCCCCTATAGCTGCGTAATTCGGAGGAGAGTTGGAAAGACCACTGCCTCCAGGGGGGTGGCTGCCCACTGTAGCACCAGGGGGCTAGGGCATGCGGGCATGTAGCACATTTGTTAATGGTGCAGGACAATCGTTGTTTTACTCTAGGACCCTGGGATCTCATGACCAGGTTCTGTCTTTTGGCCGTCGGTTACCAGCCCAAGGGGGGAAAGTTCAATTTTCATTTACTCTGTGCTGTGTTATGCTAAGTACAGTTCCTGCCAGCAACTACGGGGTTGGGCTAACGGAGCTGTAGGACGGTGGCCCGATTGACCTAGTGAGTTATGTAATCCCTGTGATGTCATGATGAGGTTTGGTAGCACAGGGTAATAGGGGCAGATGGTACTAAGTCTTTCTTGGGTGGACGATACGAAGGGTAATTAAAATAACCTGGTATGGAGTCTCTGCTGTAGGTGCCACTGTGGGAGTGCGGTTGGCACATTATATTTACACTGCTTCTGGGATAAGCCAAAGTCTCTGCCTAGCCACCTAAGGGGTGGGCAGGAGTCAGCATCGTGGGCACCCCCTTCTCCTGACTAGAGGGGTGGGTTCGGCCAGGCTTAGGCGCATACCCTAGCCAACTAGTAACTCCATTTCAACAGGAGTAGAGAATGCCTAGGGAGTTGTTTGCAGTCCATTCACAACCGCCCCACAGGGCGAATGTTTTAGGCCACAGGGTTGTGGATGGCTCTTGTGTGGGAGCCTGGTGAAGAGCTAAGGTCAGGCTAGGATGTCTCGTGCTTTCACCGCACTGTTGAGCCCGAGTCACGAGCGGATTGTATCAGGGTGAGCGGGCTGTGGGTCAGGAAGCGCCAAGGCATCAGTAGCACTGAGCGGCCTACAGCCAGAGGCGGTATCAGAAGCACGGGGCATTTGTTAGATTAGAGCCCTACTCGGGGATACCGCCTTAAGTGCTTGGAGGTCTGTTGGCACCGCCTTTCAATGGAAGCCATTGTCTGGCGTGCTGCTCTGAGCAGAGCATTTGCAGGAGTAAGTAACAGTTTCCGCTACCAGTTCAAATGTGCATCTTTCACTGAGTTAATCAGATAACTGGGACAGGAAGTAAGGTGGGCTGGATAACTCTTGCTTCCACCTGCATTGGCACATCGTGTCAGGAGTGATGGTCAAAGGGATTGCACTTCAGCCAGGTATTTTTAGCACCCATCCACACTAAGCCGAGTGTTTAAGGTCAACCTGGGCCACATTTACACAGCCCATTATTAGGCCCTTGTGGGTCAGTGCCATGAATTACTAAATTGAACGAAACAGGAGGCTTGCCCGCGGGTTATACCAGCAAAAGTTTGGGGAGAGCTGGACTCCGCCCATGGTCAAGGGGTAGGTTTAAGTAGTTGGAGTGGCACTCTTAATTGACCAGGGGTTCAATGTGACACTAGGGCATTGCCGCGTTGCGGACAGAGCACGGGCAAGTGTAGGTAGGTGCTTTCCAAACCTGGCACCAGAACACAAGGTAGTCAGGGCCATCTTGCCTGTTGGGTGACTTGTGCAGGCACCTGGGTAGTTGTCACTCCAAGAAGAGGTGAGTTGTCTCCAATAGTGGGCACAACATATGTGTGTGTCTCTGGCCTCACAGCGGTGGGGAGCCTGTCTCATTTAGAGGGACGCACAGGCGAAAATTGTGTACTTAAGGTTCACATGACAAACGTGGTTGTGGTATCTCCTAGCCTACCCACTGTAGGTGTACTTCAGCTAAACAGGGAACTGGGAACCTTGGTTTCCGTTATTTTGGCAGGTTAGGTAGGTTTAGACAATCCGCAAGGCTAGGCACCATATCGCTCAGTGCGCACTGTATTGAATCAGACAGATCCTCTTAGCTGGTTTGCCTAGGGGGTTTCACCTCAGAGGGAGCTGAGCTGGCGGAATTCCCATAAGGAACAAAAGATGCAATGCATGGGCAGGTGGGCCCCCCCTTGCTCATTTTCACATACCACTAGTGATGACATTCCTGTGCGCCATGATTTAGAAAGCAAAGGGACTGCAAGGTCAAGCATAATCCTCCTCGCCCGAAGAGCCAAGGCAGGCAGGCGGGAGTGGGAGCGGTTACCTAACAAGGGGGCTGCTGTCCCATAGATGGGGGACACAGGGGTTCAGGCACACACAGTGCTAGAAGGACGGCAGCCAGGTGGGATCAGCAAATAGATGGGGCAATGTGATCCTTGGTGTTGGAAACCGCCCCGCCCAAAGTTGGCACGGGGCTAGGTCAGGTGAGGCAGAGGAACTTTCCCGCAGGAGGGTGAATAGTTCCTGGCACAGGTTCACAGGTTAGAAGAGTCTTGGGTTTCTGCAGACACTAGCTGACCCGGGCGAAAGTCAAAGCCTATTGTGATAGAGATGGGGTTCATCTATCACCAGTAGGGCGTGATCTCGTCCCTTAGATTTGCAGGAGGCCTGGAAATGAGCGGTCGCATGTTGTAATGCGCTGTTTGGTGAGTTCAGCAACTACATGGGGCAATGTGAAGCTCTGATGAGCGGAGATGATCCCCCGCAGAGGTGGCATGGAGCGAAGTCAGAGGAGGCCATTGAACATCCCTGTAAGAGGGAACTGTTCATGGCGTAAGCTCGCAGACCAGTGGGGTCTGGGTTTCATCAGACACGAGCTCATCCAGGCAAATGTGAAAGGGTACTTTGAGGAGGACGGGGTCCACTTGTCCCCGGTGGGGATGGACCTGTTTCTCCTGGATTTAAAGGAATGTTTGGAAAGGGCAGGTTGCAGGTAATAGGAGGTGCAGTGGTGGGGGACCCTGGCTGCGACGGTGGCTGCCTCCAGGGCTGTGGCGGAGTTACAGGGCGATCTGGAAGCAGTATGGTACAGTAAGGGTACCTCTGCGGCAGACGGGTACAGTAAGGGTACCTCTGCGCGGCACAATAGGGGTGCCAGAGCCAAAGACCAGGATCCTCAGGGCAGGGTCCTGGAGAACCGCGACGGCGCCCCGTTAGTCCTTCGGGCGGTTGGGGGCCTGACCAACCGGGGGTTTGCCCTGATACGCTCCACCCTGAAAGGGGCGTGAGTAGGATGGTAACAAGGGACACGTGATCCAGTGGTGGATCAACAAAGGTGTAGCACTGACCGGGCATACATCCCACAGTGCTGGCTCATCAGGCGGGTAGGGGCAGCATAGGTTGGACGGCTGCCTGCCCATGGATCGCCCGTAAGATAACCCACCTTATTGCATACTCTTGTATGGAATAAACCTGCGACAGTTTTTCCCATAAACAATGTGTCTTGTGGTTTATTTATGCACGTTCGCCTATGGGAAAGTGGGGGGATGTTGCCGGTATTGGGACTATGTGGCTGCCCGCCGCCCCGAAAAGGGGGCCCCCCTAAAAGGGCGGCCCTTTAGTGCCATTGTGGCACAAGCCTACCCCTCGCCCTAGCTGCAGAGGGCTTCCGCCTGGAGCCCGCTGTTCAGGGGGTGTGGGCGTCACTTCCGGCACGCCCGGGGGGGGGAGGGTATGTACCCCTCTGACCCTCCCAGCGGCCTCTTTGCCACCAGCCTCGCCGTCTCCCTCCTTCCTCTTACCCTTCGGCTGGGCTGGTGGGCAAAGTATACTGAATGTTTTAATGTTTACTTTTGTGTTGCAGGCGGAGTTACAGGGCGATCTGGAAGCAGTATGGTACAGTGAGGGTACCTCTGCGGCAGACGGGTACAGTAAGGGTACCTCTGCGCGGCACAATAGGGGTGCCAGAGCCAAAGACCAGGATCCTCATGGCAGGGTCCTGGAGAACCGCGACGGCGCCCGTTAGTCCTTCGGGCGGTTGGGGGCCTGACCAACCGGGGGTTTGCCCTGATACGCTCCGCCCTGAATGGGGCGTGAGTAGGATGGTAACAAGGGACACGTGATCCAGTGGTGGATCAACAAAGGTGTAGCGCTGATCGGGCATACATCCCACAGTGCTGGCTCATCAGGCAGGCAGGGGCAGCATAGGTTGGACGGCTGCCTGCCCATGGATCGCCCGTAAGATAACCCACCTTATTGCATACTCTGTATGGAATAAACCTGCGACAGTTTTTCCCATAAACAATGTGTCTTGTGGTTTATTTATGCACGTTCGCCTGTGGGAAAGTGGGGGGATGTTGCCGGTATTGGGACTAATAAAACTGCTATAATCCTAATGACTATCGCCAAAAGAAGAAAAAACAGAGTGGACTGGAGCTGCCTGAGATAAATGTGGTCAACACAATCTTTGGTCCCACAATATTATTACACTGTTATAGCTCTCCTTAACCGGACGTCATGGTTACACGAGTGTTCACCTCTAGAACGAGAGTGCGGACTTTGAGTCTGGCGTCCGTAGGGTTGTGGAGCCTAATCTAGGGCTGCCACAACTCCATGCGCCAAGAAGTCAACTTCACCTCAACGTATGTGGAAGGCGCCTACCTGGTTCGCGCCGTAACAATTTGGCGAAGATCAAAGCAGAACAGGAACAAGGACGTTTGTGGCAGGTGAACTCCGTGCGTGCATAACCAAATGGATATCAGTGGGAAGATGTTACTTATGCTGATAACCCTCCGCTGTCACAACCCTTGAGTCACATATTACCTTTGTCACCCTGCTGCGACAAACTGAAACCACCTTTCATGAAGCTCCTGGGATGGTGAGAACAAAAGTAAGACGGCGTGTCCGGCGCAAAGAGGACGCCAGAAAGGCAGGGGGAGGTATAAGTACCCTCCCCCGACCTCTGTGCGCCGGAAGTGACGCGCCTAGCGTGCCAAGGCGAAAGGACTCCTTCCCTGAGTCCAACCACTGGACTAGGAGGGTGGTGTTTTGTGCCCAAATGGCACTAAAGGGCCACCCTTTAGGTGGCCACCTGCGGGGCCGCAGGCAGCCGCAGAAACTTAACACTTGCTCATCTCTCAAAGCAGGGTTTTAAGTGGGATGAAAAAACTGGGGGGGGTCTCTCAAAGGGGCGTGGCCAGTGCAATTAGGGGCGTGGATAAAAACACATAAGCTAAAAATCTGTGCTTAGCATAGTGTGCCGCCGGACTTGTATTTTTCTGTTTCTGTCATTGTATCCAGATATATGATACAACAAGTAACATCATACCTACAACAAGTCAGGACTATTGGCTTTGTCAATGGTTGTTAGTTGCATAAGATAAATAAGCAGTAACTGTGGCTTGTATATCATATTGAAAAAGCTTCCACTTAAAGCCCTGGTGACACCAGACAGTGTTGCTGCTCCTGAGTTTCAAAAAGAGAAGGGAAATTCAGAGAGAAAATGACTCTCTTTAAAGGATTTTCCTTCCCCTACAACGCTCACCTGGCATGACGTCATGCCCTAACTTCTCCACTTGTGAGAAGTGAGCAGTGTGAGCAGCGCACATCGATGTGCCTGCTGTCACTGCTGTCCAGGACCGCCTGTGCCAGGGCACAAAACAGAGCCCGATAGAGACCCGTTTCAAGGCCTCCTTTAAAAAACTGCCGGTGCTCAGCACCGGTGAGACCCGGCCCACTTAAAGCCCTGTCTCAAAGACTGAACTTTGCTTCAGCATTCATGTGGCACACTGCACATGCGCACAGCGCAATCTTAATACAACACGCATTGATTAAATCTTTCCTTCTCTGCCTCAACAGAACATCCCCTCACGCACTGCTACCCCGGCAAACAGTTTTAAAGGTGATACCTGTCATTAATTTCACACACCTGCGGTTTGAAGGTTCTTAAAGGCGCCCCCACCTTCCGTCATCAATGATGAGCGGTGTGATCCTGCGCACCTCAAGCATACTCAGGGCAGCAGAGACACAAGAAAGAAAGAGAAACAAACAGTAAATTCTCACAAAACGTGAAATAAGTGCATTTCCATAAATCCCCCAACACTTAAAATACTGAGCATTTACCCAGTTATTGGAATTCAATCATGAACTCACCAAGCGATGTCACCACTCCTGGTTTTCTACCAACACCGGGTATCCTACCCGTTGTATTGGAGGACTAGAAGGGTGTATTTACCAACTTGGACGCACATGATGATCGAGAATGTTCTCCCACTAGGAAAGGAGCAACACTTGTGAGTGCTTTTGGAGGGGAGGGAGGGCATGCTTACTGTTGATGAACAAGGGAAGGCTGCATAAGATGTTTATAGAGAGACAGAGAGAGCACTATGGTAGGGCAGAGAGAGCGCCATGGCAGAGAGAGCGCCACGATAGGGCAGAGAGAGCGCCACAGCAGGGCAGAGAGAGCGCCACGGCAGGGCAGAGAGCACTATGGTAGGGCAGAGAGAGCGCCATGGCAGAGAGAGCGCCACGATAGGGCAGACAGAGCGCCACGGCACGGCAGAGAGAGCGCCACGGCAGGGCAGAGAGAGCTATGGGAGGGCAGAGAGAGCGCTAGGGCAGAGGGAGCGCCACGGGAGGGCAGAGAGAGCGCCATGGTAGGGCAGAGAGAGCGCCATGGCAGGGCAGAGAGAGCGCCACGGCAGGGCAGAGAGAGCGCCACGGCAGGGCAGAGAGCTCTATGAGGCAGAGAGAGCACCACGGCAGGGCAGAGAGAGCGGCAGGGCAGAGAGAGCGCTACAGCAGGGCAGAGAGAGTGCCACGGCAGGGCAGAGAGAGCGCTATGGCAGGACAGAGAGAGCGCCACGGCAGGGCAGAGAGAGTGCCACGGCAGGGCAGAGAGAGCGCCACGGCAGGGCAGAGAGAGCGCTACGGCAGGACAGAGAGAGCGCTACGGCAGGACAGAGAGAGCACTACGGCAGGGCAGAGAGAGCGATGCGGCAGGGCAGAGAGAGCGACAGGGCAGAGAGAGAGCCCCACGGCAGGGCAGAGAGAGCACTATGGTAGGGCAGAGAGAGCGCCACGGCAGGGCAGAGAGAGCACCACGGCAGGGCAGCGAGAGCGCTATGGCAGGACAGAGAGAGCGCCATAGCAGGGCAGAGAGAGCGCTATGGCAGGACAGAGAGAGCGCCATAGCAGGGCAGAGAGAGCACTATGGTAGGGCAGAGAGAGCGCGACGGCAGGGCAGAGAGAGCGCCACGGCAGGGCAGAGAGAGCGCTACGGCAGGACAGAGAGAGCGCTACGGCAGGACAGAGAGAGCACTACGGCAGGGCAGAGAGAGCGATGCGGCAGGGCAGAGAGAGCGACAGGGCAGAGAGAGAGCCCCACGGCAGGGCAGAGAGAGCACTATGGTAGGGCAGAGAGAGCGCCACGGCAAGGCAGAGAGAGCGCCACGGCAGGGCAGCGAGAGCGCTATGGCAGGACAGAGAGAGCGCCATAGCAGGGCAGAGAGAGCGCTATGGCAGGACAGAGAGAGCGCCATAGCAGGGCAGAGAGAGCACTATGGAAGGGCAGAGAGAGCGCGACGGCAGGGCAGAGAGAGCGCCACGGCAGGGCAGAGAGAGCGCCACGGCAGGGCAGAGAGAGTGCCACGGCAGGACAGAGAGAGCGCCACAGCAGGGCAGAGAGAGCGCTACGGCAGGACAGAGAGAGCGCTACGGCAGGACAGAGAGAGCGCTACGGCAGGGCAGAGAGAGCGATGCTGCAGGGCAGAGAGAGCGACAGGGCAGAGAGAGAGCCCCACGGCAGGGAAGAGAGAGCACTATGGTAGGGCAGAGAGAGCGCCACGGCAGGGCAAAGAGAGCGCCAGGGCAGAGAGAGCGCCAGGGCAGAGAGAGCGCCACGGCAGGGCAGAGTGCACTATGGTAGGGCAGAGAGAGCACTATGGTAGGGCAGAGAGAGCGCTGCGGCAGGGCAGAGAGAGCGATACGGCAGGGCAGAGAGAGCACCAGGGCAGAGAGAGCGCCATGGCAGGGTAGAGAGAGTGCCACGGCAGGGCAGAGAGAGCGCCACGGCAGGGCAGAGAGAGTGCCACGGCAGGGCAGAGAGAGCAGCAGGGCAGAGAGAGCGCCACGGCAGGGCAGAGAGAGTGCCACGGCAGGGCAGAGAGAGCGCCACGGCAGGGCAGAGAGAGCGCTATGGCAGGACAGAGAGAGCGCTATGGCGGGACAGAGAGAGCGCTACGGCAGGGCAGAGAGAGCGATGCGGCAGGGCAGAGAGAGCGACAGGGCAGAGAGAGAGCCCCACGGCAGGGCAGAGAGAGCACTATGGTAGGGCAGAGAGAGCGCCACGGCAGGGCAAAGAGAGCGCCACAGCAGGGCAGAGAGAGCGCCAGGGCAGAGAGAGCGCCACGGCAGGGCAGAGAGCACTATGGTAGGGCAGAGAGAGCACTATGGTAGGGCAGAGAGAGCGCTGCGGCAGGGCAGAGAGAGCGATACGGCAGGGCAGAGAGAGTACAATGGTAGGGCAGAGAGAGCGCTATGGCAGGGCAGAGAGAGCGCCACGATAGGGCAGAGAGAGCGCCACGATAGGGCAGAGAGAGCGCCACGGCAGGGCAGAGAGAGCACTATGGTAGGGCAGAAAGAGCGCAACGGCAGGGCAGAGAGAGCACTATGGTAGGGCAGAGAGAGCGCTACGGCAGGGCAGAGAGAGCGCCACGGCAGCGCAGAGAGAGCGCTACGGCAGGGCAGAGAGAGCGATGCGGCAGGGCAGAGAGAGCGATATGGCAGGGCAGAGAGAGCGCCATGGCAGGGCAGAGAGAGCGCCACGGCAGGGCAAAGAGATCGCTATGGTAGGGCAGAGAGAGCGTCACGGCAGGGCAGAGAGAGCACTATGGTAGGGCAGAGAGAACGCTATGAGGCAGAGAGAGCACCATGGTTGGGCAAAGAGAGCGCCACGGCAGGGCAGAGAGAGCGCCAGGGCAGAGAGAGCGCCACGGCAGGGCAGAGAGCACTATGGTAGGGCAGAGAGAGCACTATGGTAGGGCAGAGAGAGCGCTGCGGCAGGGCAGAGAGAGCGATACGGCATGGCAGAGAGAGTACAATGGTAGGGCAGAGAGAGTGCTATGGCAGGGCAGAGAGAGCGCCACGATAGGGCAGAGAGAGCGCCACGATAGGGCAGAGGGAGCGCCACGGCAGGGCAGAGAGAGCACTATGGTAGGGCAGAAAGAGCGCAACGGCAGGGCAGAGAGAGCACTATGGTAGGGCAGAGAGAGCGCTACGGCAGGGCAGAGAGAGCGCCACGGCAGGGCAGAGAGAGCGCTATGGCAGGGCAGAGAGAGCAATGCGGCAGGGCAGAGAGAGCGATATGGCAGGGCAGAGAGAGCGCCATGGCAGGGCAGAGAGAGCGCCACGGCAGGGCAAAGAGATCGCTATGGTAGGGCAGAGAGAGCGTCACGGCACAGAGAGCACTATGGTAGGGCAGAGAGAACGCCATGAGGCAGAGAGAGCACCATGGTTGGGCAAAGAGAGCGCCACGGCAGGGCAGAGAGAGCGCCAGGGCAGAGAGAGCACCACGGCAGGGCAGAGAGCACTATGGTAGGGCAGAGAGAGCACTATGGTAGGGCAGAGAGAACGCTGCGGCAGGGCAGAGAGAGCGATACGGCAGGGCAGAGAGAGTACAATGGTAGGGCAGAGAGAGTGCTATGGCAGGGCAGAGAGAGCGCCACGATAGGGCAGAGAGAGCGCCACGATAGGGCAGAGAGAGCGCCACGGCAGGGCAGAGAGAGCACTATGGTAGGGCAGAAAGAGCGCAACGGCAGGGCAGAGAGAGCACTATGGTAGGGCAGAGAGAGCGCAACGGCAGGGCAGAGAGAGCGCCATGGCAGGGCAGAGAGAGCGCAACGGCAGGGCAGAGAGAGCAATTCGGCAGGGCAGAGAGAGCGATATGGCAGGGCAGAGAGAGCGCCACGGCAGGGCAGAGAGAGCGCCACGGCAGGGCAAAGAGATCGCTATGGTAGGGTAGAGAGAGCGTCACGGCAGGGCAGAGAGAGCACTATGGTAGGGCAGAGAGAACGCTATGAGGCAGAGAGAGCACCATGGTTGGGCAGAGAGATCGCTATGAGGCAGAGAGAGCACCAGGCAGGGCAGAGAGAGCGCTAGGGCAGAGAGAGCGCTACAGGAGATGGAGAGCGCGCTATGGCAGGGCAGAGAGAGCGCCACGGCAGGGCAGAGAGAGCGCTATGGCAGGACAGAGAGAGCGCCATAGCAGGGCAGAGAGAGCGCTATGGTAGGGCAGAGAGAGCTCCACAGCAGGGCAGAGAGAGCGCTATGGTAGGGCAGAGAGAGCGCTGCGGCAGGGCAGAGAGAGAACTATGGTAGGGCAGAGAGAGCACGACGGCAGGGCAGAGAGAGCGCCACGGCAGGGCAGAGAGAGTGCCACGGCAGGGCAGAGAGAGCGATGCGGAAGGGCAGAGAGAGCGATACGGCAGGGCAGAGAGAGCACTATGGTAGGGCAGAGAGAGCGCTATGGCAGGGCAGAGAGAGCGCCACGATAGGGCAGAGAGAGCGCCACGGCAGGGCAGAGAGAGCGCTATGGTAGGGCAGAAAGAGCGCAACGGCAGGGCAGAGAGAGCACTATGGTAGGGCAGAGAGAGCGCTACGGCAGGGCAGAGAGAGCGCCACGGCAGGGCAGAGAGAGCGCTACGGCAGGGCAAAGAGAGCAATGCGGCAGGGCAGAGAGAGCGATACGGCAGGGCAGAGAGAGCACTACGTCAGGGCAGAGAGAGCGGCAGGGCAGAGAGAGCGCCACGGCAGGGCAAAGAGATCGCTATGGTAGGGCAGAAAGAGCGCAACGGCAGGGCAGAGAGAGCACTATGGTAGGGCAGAGAGAGCGCTACGGCAGGGCAGAGAGAGCGCCACAGCAGGGCAGAGAGAGCAATGCGGCAGGGCAGAGAGAGCAATGCGGCAGGGCAGAGAGAGCGATACGGCAGGGCAGAGAGAGCGATACGGCAGGGCAGAGAGAGCGTCACGGCAGGGCAGAGAGAGCACTATGGTAGGGCAGAGAGAACGCTATGAGGCAGAGAGAGCACCATGATTGGGGAGAGAGAGCGCTATGAGGCAGAGAGAGCACCAGGCAGGGCAGAGAGAGCGCTAGGGCAGAGAGAGCGCTACGGGAGGCCGAGAGCGCGCTACGGCAGGGCAGAGAGAGCGCCACGGCAGGGCAGAGAGAGCGCTATGGCAGGACAGAGAGAGCGCCATAGCAGGGCAGAGAGAGCGCTATGGTAGGGCAGAGAGAGCTCCACAGCAGGGCAGAGAGAGCGCCATGGCAGAGAGAGCACCACGGCAGGGCAGAGAGAGCGCCACGGCAGGCAGAGAGAGCGCCACGGCAGGGCAGAGAGAGCGCCATGGTAGGGCAGAGAGAGCGCCATGGTAGGGCAGAGAGAGCGCCATGGTAGGGCAGAGAGAGCGCCACGGCAGGGCAGAGAGCGCGCCACTGCAGGGCAAAGAGAGCGCTACGGCAGGGCAGAGAGAGTGCCACGGCAGGGCATAGAGAGCGCTACTGCAGGGCAGAGAGAGCGCCACGGTAGGGCAGAGAGAGCGCCACGGCAGGGCAGAGAGAGCGCTATGGCAGGGCAGAGAGAGCGCACCACGGCAGGGCAGAGAGAGCGCCACGGCAGGGCAGAGAGAGCGCCACGGCAGGGCAGAGAGAGCGCCACGGCAGGCCAGAGAGAGCGCCACGGCAGGGCAGAGAGAGCACCACGGCAGATCAGAGAGAGTGCCAAGGCAGGGCAGAGAGAGCGCCAAGGCAGGGCAGAGTGAGCACTATGGGAGGCAGAGAGAGGGCCACGGCAGGGCAGAGAGAGCGCCACGGCAGGGCAGAGAGAGCGCCACGGCAGGGCAGAGAGAGCGCCACGGCAGGGCAGAGAGAGCGCAACGGGAGGGCAGAGAGAGCGCCACGGGAGGGCAGAGAGAGCACCACAGGAGGGCAGAGAGAGCGCCACGGCAGGGCAGAGAGAGTGCCACGGCAGGGCAGAGAGAGCGTTACGGCAGGGCAGAGAGAGCGCCACGGGAGGGCAGAGAGAGCATTACAACAGGGCAGAGCGAGCGCTACGGCAGGGCAGAGAGAGCGCCACGGCAGGGCAGAGAGAGCGCCACGGGAGGGCAGAGAGAGCGCCACGGAAGGGCAGAGAGAGCACCACGGTAGGGCAGAGAGAGCGCCACGGCAGGGCAGAGAGAGCGCCACGGCAGGGCAGAGAGAGCGCCACGGCAGAGAGAGCGCTACGGCAGGGCAGAGAGAGTGCTATGGCAGGGCAGAGAGAGCGCCATGGGAGGGCAGAGAGAGCGCCAAGGCAGGGCAGAGAGAGCGCTACGGGAGGCAGAGAGAGCGCTACAGGAGGCAGATAGAGCTCTACGGGAGGGCAGAGAGAGCGCTACGGCAGGGCAGAGGGAGCGCCACGGCAGGGCAGAGAGAGCGCCATGGCAGGGCAGAGAGAGCGCCACGGGAGGGCAGAGAGAGCACTACGGCAGGGCAGAGAGAGCACTACGGCAGGGCAGAGAGAGGGCTACGGCAGGGCAGAGAGAGCGCAATGGCAGGGCAGAGAGAGTGCCACGGCAGGGCAGAGAGAGCGCCATGGCAGGGCAGAGAGGGCGCCAGGGCAGAGAGAGCGCCAAGGCAGGGCAGAGAGCGCGCTATGGGAGGCAGAGAGAGCGCTACGGGAAGGCAGAGAGAGCGCTACGGGAGGGCAGAGAGTGCGCCACGGGAGGGCAGAGAGAGCGCCACGGGAGGGCAGAGAGAGCGCCACGGGAGGGCAGAGAGAGCGCCACGGGAGGGCAGAGAGAGCTACGGGAGGGCAGAGAGAGCGCTATGGCAGGGCAGAGGGAGCGCCACAGGAGGGCAGAGGGAGCGCCACGGGAGGGCAGAGAGAGCGGCACGGGAGGGCAGAGAGGGCAGAGAGAGCGCTATGGTAGGGCAGAGAGAGCACTATGGCAGGGCACAGAGAGCGCCACGGGAGGGCAGAGAGAGCGCTATGGCAGGGCAAAGAGCGCTATGGCAGGGCAGAGAGAGCGCTATGGCAAGCAGAGAGAGTGCCATGGCAGGGCAGAGAGAGCGCTATGGAATGGCAGAGAGAGCGCTATGGTAGGGCAGAGAGAGCGCTACGGGAGGGCAGAGAGCGCTACGGGAGGGCAGAGAGAGTGCTACGGGAGGGCAGAGTGAGCGCTATGGGAGGGCAGAGTGAGCGCTACGGGAGGGCAGAGAGAGCTCTATGGCAGGGCAGAGAGAGCTCTATGGCAGGGCAGAGAGAGCTCTATGGCAGGGCAGAGGGAGCGCCACGGCAGGACAGAGTGAGCGCTAGGGGAGGGCAGAGAGAGCTCTATGGCAGGACAGAGAGAGCTCTATGGCAGGGCAGAGAGAGCCCTATGGCAGGGCAGAGAGAGCGCCAAGGTAGGGCAGAGTGAGCGCCACAGCAGGGCAGAGAGAGCGCCAGGGCAGAGAGAGCACCATGGCAGGGCAGAGAGAGCGCCACGGCAGGGCAGAGAGAGCACCACGGGCGGGCAGAGAGAGCGCCACGGCAGGGCAGAGAGAGAGCCAGGGCAGAGGGAGCGCTAAGGGAGGGCAGAGAGAGTGCTACGGGAAGGCAGAGTGAGCGCTACGGGAGGGCAGAGTGAGCGCTACGGGAGGGCAGAGAGAGCTCTATGGCAGGGCAGAGAGAGCTCTATGGCAGGGCAGAGAGAGCGCCAAGGTAGGGCAGAGTGAGCGCCACAGCAGGGCAGAGAGAGCGCCAGGGCAGAGAGAGCACCATGGCAGGGCAGAGAGAGCGCCACGGCAGGGCAGAGAGAGCACCACGGGTGGGCAGAGAGAGCGCCACGGCAGGGCAGAGAGAGAGCCAGGGCAGAGGGAGCGCTACGGGAGGGCAGAGAGAGTGCTACGGGAGGGCAGAGTGAGCGCTACGGGAGGGCAGAGTGAGCGCTACGAGAGGGCAGAGAGAGCTCTATGGCAGGGCAGAGAGAGCTCTATGGCAGGGCAGAGAGAGCTCTATGGCAGGGCAGAGAGAGCGCCAAGGTAGGGCAGAGTGAGCGCCACAGCAGGGCAGAGAGAGCGCCAGGGCAGAGAGAGCACCATGGCAGGGCAGAGAGAGTGCCACGGCAGGGCAGAGAGAGCACCACGGGCGGGCAGAGAGAGCGCCATGGCAGGGCAGAGAGAGAGCCAGGGCAGAGGGAGCGCCACGGGAGGGCAGAGAGAGCGCAACGGGAGGGCAGAGAGAGCGCCAGGGCAGAGAGAGCACTACGGGAGGGCAGAGAGAGCGCAACGGGAGGACAGAGAGACCGCCAGGGCAGAGAGAGCGCAACGGCAGGGCAGAGAGCACTATGGCAGGGCAGAGAGAGCGCTACTGCAGGGCAGAGAGCGCCACGGCAGGGCAGAGAGAGCGCTGCAGCAGGGCAGAGAGAGCACTATGGTAGGGCAGAGAGAGCGCCACGGCAGGGCAGAGAGAGCGCCAGGGCAGAAAGAGCGCCACGGCAGGGCAGAGAGAGCGATGCGGAAGGGCAGAAAGAGCGATACGGCAGGGCAGAGAGAGCACTATGGTAGGGCAGAGAGAGCGCTATGGCAGGGCAGAGAGAGCGCCACGATAGGGCAGAGAGAGCGCCGCGGCAGGGCAGAGAGAGCGCTATGGTAGGGCAGAAAGAGCGCAACGGCAGGGCAGAGAGAGCACTATGGTAGGGCAGAGAGAGCGCTACGGCAGGGCAGAGAGAGCGCCACGTCAGGGCAGAGAGAGCGCTAAGGCAGGGCAGAGAGAGCGATACGGCAGGGCAGAGAGAGCACTACGTCAGGGCAGAGAGCGGCAGCGCAGAGAGAGTGCTATGGTAGGGCAGAGAGAGCGTCACGGCAGGGCAGAGAGAGCACTATGGTAGGGCAGAGAGAACGCTATGAGGCAGACAGAGCACCATGGTTGGGCAGAGAGAGCGCTATGAGGCAGAGAGAGCACCAGGCAGGACAGAGAGAGTGCTAGGGCAGAGAGAGCGCTACGGGAGGCCGAGAGAGCGCTACGGGAGGCAGAGAGAGCGCCACGGCAGGGCAGAGAGAGCGCTATGGCAGGACAGAGATAGCACCATAGCAGGGCAGAGAGAGCGCTATGGTAGGGCAGAGACAGCGCCACGGCAGGGCAGAGAGAGCGCCATGGCAGAGAGAGCGCTACGGCAGGGCAGAGAGAGCGCTACGGCAGGGCAGAGAGAGCGCCACGGCAGGCAGAGAGAGCGCCACGGCAGGGCAGAGAGAGCGCCATGGTAGGGCAGAGAGAGCGCCATGGTAGGGCAGAGAGAGCGCCACGGCAGGGCAGAGAGCGCGCCACTGCAGGGCAGAGAGAGTGCTACGGCAGGGCAGAGAGAGCGCCACAGCAGGGCAGAGAGAACGCTACTGCAGGGCAGAGAGAGCGCCACAGTAGGGCAGAGAGAGCGCCACGGCAGGGCAGAGAGAGCGCTATGGCAGGGCAGAGAGAGTGCGCCACGGCAGGGTAGAGAGAACGCCAGGGCAGAGAGAGCGCCACGGGAGGGTAGAGAGAGCACCACGGGAGGGTAGAGAGAGCACCACGGGAGGGCAGAGAGAGCACCACGGCAGGGCAGAGAGAGCGCCACGGCAGGGCAGAGAGAGCGCCAAGGCAGGGCATAGAGAGCGCCAAGGCAGGGCAGAGAGAGCGCCAGGGCAGAGAGAGCGCCACGGGAGGGCAGAGAGAGCGCAACGGGAGGACAGAGAGAGCGCCACGGCAGGGCAGAGAGCACTATGGCAGGGCAGAGAGAGCGCTACGGCAGGGCAGAGAGCACCACAGCAGGGCAGAGAGAGAGCTACGGCAGGGCAGAGAGAGCGCTGCAGCAGGGCAGAGAGAGCACTATGGTAGGGCAGAGAGAGCGCTACGGCAGGGCAGAGAGAGCGCCACGGCAGGGCAGAGAGAGCAATGTGGCAGGGCAGAGAGAGCGATACGGCAGGGCAGAGAGAGCGATACGGCAGGGCAGAGAGAGCACTACGTCAGGGCAGAGAGAGCGCCACGGCAGGGCAGAGAGAGCAGCAGGGCAGAGAGAGCGCTATGGTAGGGCAGAGAGAGCGTCACGGCAGGGCAGAGAGAGCACTATGGTAGGGCAGAGAGAACGCTATGAGGCAGACAGAGCACCATGGTTGGGCAGAGAGAGCGCTATGAGGCAGAGAGAGCACCAGGCAGGGCAGAGAGAGCGCTAGGGCAGAGAGAGCGCTACGGGAGGCCGAGAGAGCGCTACGGGAGGCAGAGAGAGCACCACGGCAGGGCAGAGAGAGCGCTATGGCAGGACAGAGAGAGCGCCATAGCAGGGCAGAGAGAGCGCTATGGTAGGGCAGAGACAGCTCCAAGGCAGGGCAGAGAGAGCGCCATGGCAGAGAGAGCTCCACGGCAGGGCAGAGAGAGCGCCACGGCAGGGCAGAGAGAGCGCTACGGCAGGCAGAGAGAGCGCCACGGCAGGGCAGAGAGAGCGCCATGGTAGGGCAGAGAGAGCGCTACGGCAGGGCAGAGAGAGCGCCACGGCAGGGCAGAGAGAGCGCTACGGCAGGGCAGAGAGAGCGCTACTGCAGGACAGAGAGCGCCACGGTAGGGCAGAGAGAGCGCCACGGCAGGGCAGAGAGAGCACTATGGCAGGGCAGAGAGAGCGCGCCACGGCAGGGTAGAGAGAGCGCCAGGGCAGAGAGAGCGCCACGGGAGGGTAGAGAGAGTACCACGGGAGGACAGAGAGAGCGCCACGGCAGGGCAGAGAGAGCGCCAAGGCAGGGCAGAGAGAGCGCCAAGGCAGGGCAGAGCGAGCACTATGAGAGGCAGAGAGAGGGGCAGGGCAGAGAGAGCGCCACGGCAGGGCAGAGAGAGCGCCACGGCAGGGCAGAGAGAGCGCCACGGCAGGGCAGAGAGAGCGCTATGGCAGGGCAGAGAGAGCGCGCCACGGCAGGGTAGAGAGAGCGCCAGGGCAGAGAGAGCGCCACGGGAGGGTAGAGAGAGCACCACGGGAGGGCAGAGAGAGCGCCACGGCAGGGCAGAGAGAGCGCCAAGGCAGGGCAGAGAGAGCGCCAAGGCAGGGCAGAGTGAGCACTATGAGAGGCAGAGAGAGGGCCACGGCAGGGCAGAGAGAGTGCCATGGCAGGGCAGAGAGAGCGCCACGGCAGGGCAGAGAGAGCGCCACGGCAGGGCAGAGAGAGCGCAACGGGAGGGCAGAGAGAGCACCACGGGAGGGCAGAGAGAGCGCCACAGGAGGGCAGAGAGAGCGCCACGGCAGGGCAGAGAGAGCGCTACGGTAGGGCAGAGAGAGCGCTATGGTAGGGCAGAGAGAGCGTCACGGCAGGGCAGAGAGAGCACTATGGGAGGGCAGAGAGAACGCTATGAGGCAGACAGAGCACCATGGTTGGGCAGAGAGAGCGCTATGAGGCAGAGAGAGCACCAGGCAGGACAGAGAGAGCGCTAGGGCAGAGAGAGCGCTACGGGAGGCCGAGAGAGCGCTACGGGAGGCAGAGAGAGCGCCACGGCAGGGCATAGAGAGCGCTATGGCAGGACAGAGAGAGCGCCATAGCAGGGCAGAGAGAGCGCTATGGTAGGGCAGAGACAGCTCCACGGCAGGGCAGAGAGAGCGCCATGGCAGAGAGAGCGCCACGGCAGGGCAGAGAGAGCGGCAGGGCAGAGGGAGCGCTACAGCAGGCAGAGAGAGCGCCACGGCAGGGCAGAGAGAGCGCCATGGTAGGGCAGAGAGAGCGCCACGGCAGGGCAGAGAGCGCGCCACGGCAGGGCAGAGAGAGCGCTACGGCAGGGCAGAGAGAGTGCCACGGCAGGGCAGAGAGAACGCTACTGCAGGGCAGAGAGAGCGCCACGGTAGGGCAGAGAGAGCGCCACGGCAGGGCAGAGAGAGCGCTATGGCAGGGCAGAGAGAGCGCGCCACGGCAGGGTAGAGAGATCACCAGGGCAGAGAGAGCGCCACGGGAGGGTAGAGAGAGCACCACGGGAGGGCAGAGAGATCGCCACGGCAGGGCAGAGAGAGCGCCACGGCAGAGCAGAGAGAGCGCCAAGGCAGGGCAGAGAGAGCGCCAAGGCAGGGCAGAGAGAGGGCCACGGCAGGGCAGAGAGAGCGCCACGGCAGGGCAGAGAGAGCGCCATGGCAGGGCAGAGAGAGCGCAACGGGAGGGCAGAGAGAGCACCACGGGAGGGCAGAGAGAGCACCACGGGAGGGCAGAGAGAGCGCCACAGGAGGGCAGAGAGAGCGCCACGGCAGGGCAGAGAGAGTGCCACGGCAGGGCAGAGAGAGCGCTATGGCAGAGCAGAGAGAGTGCCAAGGGAGGGCAGAGAGAGCGCTACAACAGGGCAGAGAGAGCGCTACGGCAGGGCAGAGAGAGCGCCACGGCAGGGCAGAGAGAGCGCCACGGCAGGGCAGAGAGAGCGCTACGGTAGGGCAGAGAGAGCGCCACGGTAGGGCAGAGAGAGCGGCAGGGCAGAGAGAGCGCTACGGCAAGGCAGAGAGAGTGCTACGGCAGGGCAGAGAGAGCGCCACGGCAGGGCAGAGAGAGCGCCAGGGCAGAGAGAGCGCCATGGCAGGGTAGAGAGAGCGCCACGGCAGGGCAGAGAGAGCACTATGGCAGGGCAAAGAGAGCGCTATGGCAGGGCAGAGAGAGCTTTCAAAAACACAAGAGAGAGAAAGGGATAACCACAAAAAATGTGGAGGGGTATACTCCTGATCCCCTTTAAATTACGTAAACAAACAATAAGAGGAGTACAACCTGGAGACACAGTGAAGTCTCGGGGAGCGGTGGCAGGTCTTTAGTATAGGCATAGCAGCCGGTGACTGGTGACTCGCTATCACGCGACTGAGCCAGCACCATGACCCCTTTCCCATGAGGCACGCAATCATGCGTTACATAATTCTTTCCTTTCAACTACTAGGATGAAAGGTCTCCTAACTGTGAGTACAGAGTTAGGTAGCAGTGATCAAGGGCAGGATACACCTTAGCGTGTGTAGACCACCCGGGTCACGTACTCTTGGTCCTGACGAAAACCTAGTAATATCGACATTAGGTTGAAACATGTAGACCTTCTTTTTCGCACTTTTTGCACTTTTTTACCTAAAGATACCAGTTGGTCAATTTAACCAAAAAGGGTGTCTTATAATTCTTTTTAATATTGTCCAGGTGCTCTATTATTAAAAATACTAATTTTGAGTAATATTTGGCCAATTTTTAAATCACTATTTCATTCACCTACACAGAAAATAAACCTGCTCCACTGTAATCAGGTGTCGAAGCACACCCGGATGGCATTCGGCCATTCGGGTGGGACCCCGATGATGAAGCATGTCACCAACTAGGTTGGTGAGTGAGGGGTCTTCTTAAGAAAGGATATTTCCTCTCTTGTGCCCTTTATCCCAATACTTTGGAGACTTCACTGTGTCTCCAGGTTGTACTCCTCTTATTGTTTGTTTAGGGCAGAGAGAGCGCCATGGGAGGGCAGAGAGAGCGCTAGGGCAGAGAGAGCGCCAGGGCAGAGAGAGCGCCACGGCAGGGCAGAGAGAGCGCTATGGCAGGGCAGAGAGAGCGCCACGGGAGGGCAGAGAGAGCGCCACGGAAGGGCAGAGAGCGCACCACGGAAGGGCAGAGAGAACGCCACGGCAGGGCAGAGAGAGCGCCACGCCAGGGCAGAGAGAGCGCCACGGCAGGGCAGAGAGAGCGCCATGGCAGGGCAGAGAGAGCGCTACGGGAGGCAGCGAGAGCTCTACGGGAGGGCAGAGAGAGCGCTACGGCAGGGCAGAGGGAGCGCCACGGCAGAGCAGAGAGAGCGCCACGGCAATGCTCAGAGAGCGCCACGGGAGGGCAGAGAGAGCACTACGGAAGGGCAGAGATAGGGCTACGGCAGGGCAGAGAGAGCGCAATGGCAGGGCAGAGAGAGCGCCACGGCAGGGCAGAGAGAGCGCAACGGGAGGGCAGAGAGAGCGGCAGGGCAGAGAGAGCGCCACGGGAGGGCAGAGAGAGCGCAACGGGAGGACAGAGAGAGCGCCAGGGCAGAGAGAGCGCCACGGCAGGGCAGAGACCACTATGGCAGGGCAGAGAGAGCGCTACGGCAGGGCAGAGAGCGCCACAGGAGGGCAGAGAGAGCGCTACGGCAGGGCAGAGAGAGCGTAGCAGCAGGGCAGAGAGAGCACTATGGTAGGGCAGAGAGAGCGCTACGGCAGGGCAGAGAGAGCGGCAGGGCAGAGAGAGCGCCACGGCAGGGCAGAAAGAGCGCCACGGCAGGGCAGAGAGAGCGATGCGGAAGGGCAGAGAGAGCGATACGGCAGGGCAGAGAGAGCACTATGGTAGGGCAGAGAGAGCGCTATGGCAGGGCAGAGAGAGCGCCACGATAGGGCAGAGAGAGCGCCGCGGCAGGGCAGAGAGAGCGCTATGGTAGGGCAGAAAGAGCGCAACGGCAGGGCAGAGAGAGCACTATGGTAGGGCAGAGAGAGCGCTACGGCAGGGCAGAGAGAGGGCCACGGCAGGGCAGAGAGAGCGCTACGGCAGGGCAGAGAGAGCGCTACGGCAGGGCAGAGAGAGCAATACGGCAGGGCAGAGAGAGCGATACGGCAGGGCAGAGAGAGCGCCAAGGCAGGCCAGAGAGAGTGCCATGGCAGGGCAGAGAGAGTGCCACGGCAGGGCAGAGAGAGCGCCACGGCAGGGCAGAGAGAGCGCCACGGCAGGACAGAGAGAGCGCTACGGCAGGGCAGAGAGAGCGCTATGGTAGGGCAGAGAGAGCGCTACGGCAGGGCAGAGAGAGCGCTGCGGCAGGGCAGAGAGAGCGATACGGCAGGGCAGAGAGAGCACTATGGTAGGGCAGAGAGAGCGCCAGGGCAGAGAGAGCGCCAGGGCAGGGCAGAGAGAGTGCCACGGCAGGGCAGAGAGAGCGCCACGGCAGGGCAGAGAGAGCGCTACGGCAGGACAGAGAGAGCGCTACGGCGAGACAGAGAGAGCGCTACGGCAGGGCAGAGAGAGCGATGCGGCAGGGCAGAGAGAGCGACAGGGCAGAGAGAGAGCCCCACGGCAGGGCAGAGAGAGCACTATGGTAGGGCAGAGAGAGCGGCAGGGCAAAGAGAGCGCCACAGCAGGGCAGAGAGAGCGGCAGGGCAGAGAGCACTATGGTAGGGCAGAGAGAGCACTATGGTAGGGCAGAGAGAGTGCTGCGGCAGGGCAGAGAGAGCGATACGGCAGGGCAGAGAGAGTACAATGGTAGGGCAGAGAGAGTGCTATGGCAGGGCAGAGAGAGCGCCACGATAGGGCAGAGAGAGCGCCACGGCAGGGCAGAGAGAGCGCTATGGTAGGGCAGAAAGAGCGCAACAGCAGGGCAGAGAGAGCACTATGGTAGGGCAGAGAGAGCGCTACGGCAGGGCAGAGAGAGCGCCACGGCAGGGCAGAGAGAGCGCTACGGCAGGGCAGAGAGAGCAATGCGGCAGGGCAGAGAGATCGCTATGGTAGGGCAGAGAGAGCATCACGGCAGGGCAGAGAGAGCACTATGGTAGGGCAGAGAGAACGCTATGAGGCAGAGAGAGCACCATGGTTGGGCAGAGAGAGCGCTATGAGGCAAAGAGAGCACCAGGCAGGGCAGAGAGAACGCTAGGGCAGAGAGAGCGCTACGGGAGACCGAGAGCGCGCTACGGCAGGGCAGAGAGAGCGCCACGGCAGGGCAGAGAGAGCGCTATGGCAGGACAGAGAGAGCGCCATAGCAGGGCAGAGAGAGCGCTATGGTAGGGCAGAGAGAGCTCCACAGCAGGGCAAAGAGAGCGCTATGGCAGGGCAGAGAGAGCGCTGTGGCAGGGCAGAGAGAGCACTATGGTAGGGCAGAGAGAGCGCGACGGCAGGGCAGAGAGAGCGCCACGGCAGGGCAGAGAGAGCGTCACGGCAGGGCAGAGAGAGCGCCACGGCAGGGCAGAGAGAGCGATGCGGAAGGGCAGAGAGAGCGATACGGCAGGGCAGAGAGAGCACTATGGTAGGGCAGAGAGAGCGCTATGGCAGGGCAGAGAGAGCGCCACGATAGGGCAGAGAAAGCGCCACGATAGGGCAGAGAGAGCGCCACGGCAGGGCAGAGAGAGCGCTATGGTAGGGCAGAAAGAGCGCAACGGCAGGGCAGAGAGAGCACTATGGTAGGGCAGAGAGAGCGCTACGGCAGGGCAGAGAGAGCGCCACGGCAGGGCAGAGAGAGCGCTACGGCAGGGCAAAGAGAGCAATGCGGCAGGGCAGAGAGAGCGATACGGCAGGGCAGAGAGAGCACTACGTCAGGGCAGAGAGAGCGCCACGGCAGGGCAGAGAGAGCGCCACGGCAGGGCAAAGAGATCGCTATGGTAGGGCAGCAAGAGCGCAACAGCAGGGCAGAGAGAGCACTATGGTAGGGCAGAGAGAGCGCTACGGCAGGGCAGAGAGAGCGCCACGGCAGGGCAGAGAGAGCAATGCGGCAGGGCAGAGAGAGCAATGCGGCAGGGCAGAGAGAGCGATACGGCAGGGCAGAGAGAGCACTACGTCAGGGCAGAGAGAGCATCACGGCAGGGCAGAGAGAGCACTATGGTAGGGCAGAGAGAACGCTATGAGGCAGAGAGAGCACCATGGTTGGGGAGAGAGAGCGCTATGAGGCAGAGAGAGCACCAGGCAGGGCAGAGAGAGCGCTAGGGCAGAGAGAGCGCTACGGGCGGCCGAGAGCGCGCTACGGCAGGGCAGAGAGAGCGCCACGGCAGGGCAGAGAGAGCGCTATGGCAGGACAGAGAGAGCGCCATAGCAGGGCAGAGAGAGCGCTATGGTAGGGCAGAGAGAGCTCCACAGCAGGGCAGAGAGAGCGCCATGGCAGAGAGAGCACCACGGCAGGGCAGAGAGAGCGCCACGGCAGGCAGAGAGAGCGCCACGGCAGGGCAGAGAGAGCGCCATGTAGGGCAGAGAGAGCGCCATGGTAGGGCAGAGAGAGCGCTGTGAGAAGTTGGCCTGGCATATGCTGTCCACTAATTATAGTGGGCACCTTGCACCAGTCCAAACAACCCCTTATTGGAGATAGGTTAAAGACAACCTTATTGAAAGCTATCCTAGTGGTAGCTATGGAGAGCAGCCTTCAGGCTAAGTCTTGAAGGAATGTAAAGCAGCTTGTTTTACCAGTCTATAATCTCTTGAGTGACCAAATGAAAGAGCACCACACCAGGTATATATTCAAAATATATGTATTTATTGCTAAACACACCCCTCTAGTCTCTTTATGAGGCTAGAGTTCAAGTACATAAGTTATAAGTTATTAATTCACAGTAATAGCACAAATACACGTTTGGGCCCCAGGGGCGTACCAAACCATATACCAATAAAGTGGTATGCGAACCACGACTGAACTAGACACAGGGCCTAGAGCCTCTAGAAGTGCTTGGACCACAAGGAACCACCCAAGGTAGTGACACAGGGGACCCACGGGGGACGCGTGCAGTGTAAATACACAACCGCGATTCGCCGTTGACTTCTATGGAGAAAGTCGGGATCGGGAAATTATAGAAAAGGGACACTTAAAAGAGGACTAGGACAAAACCCTTTGAGATCTAGGACTTTGAAGAGTCTCTACCCACGAGAGCACCGGAGTACTCGTGTTACCTCACCCAGGGAAGCCGGGTGCATAGGTGCCTTTCGGGGTCGGGTTTCGTCGATCGATTCGAATGGCGATCTGCTGCAAAGTGCTGCTGGCGGCCAAGAGAAAAGTGTCCGGGTGGATCCAAGAGTGGATCGGAGTTCTGAAGAACCTGAAAGCAGAGGGGACAGAGTCTGGGTCACTAGCCAGTGACCAGGAAGGCGATGGACAGATGCCCACCGATGTTGAGTGCTTCAGGTGCGTTGATGGTCGTCTTGACTCTTCAGCCACGAGGTCCAGGAGGCGTTGTCGGCGACCAGGAGCAGGATTCGGGCTGGTACACGATGTCTGTCGAGTGCTGAGGTGTCGGCGACCGGATTGGACCCAACAAGCCTTGGCAACGGCAAGTCTCGAGGAAGATGTAGATCGTCGATGGTGCAGACCAGCAAGGTCTGTGGAACTCACCCAGCAAGGGTAAGTGAGGGCAGGCTTGGAGCAACCAGGATTCCAAGTAAGAAAAGGATTGGCTTTCGTTAAGGGCTACTAGCCAACGGGCTAGCGACCGCGAAGGAGCCTCATGACACTGCACATGGATCTGGCTCACAGGACACTCGTGGAGTGGGGTCCAGTGATCTTCGGTGCAGGTGGTGCTGGAGGCTAGGGCTACTCGGAGCCCAAAGCACGACTTCTTGGGAGACCGAGAAGATGGTGCACTTGCAAATGTGCTCGGTGTCCAGGGGTCACGGTCTCAAGTCACCCACGATAGCCACGGGCCTCAGCTTTGCTGGGGACTCAGGGCAGCCTCGGGGAAGTCTGAGAATCCACCTCTGGTGATGCGATGACTTCAGCGTCCGACGGGAGCTTCAGAGATGCGAACCGGACAGATGCTTCTTTGGTGCCTGCCAAGCAGGGGAGTCACTCCTTGACCCCAAGGGAGATTCTTCAGTCCTCTAATCTTGTCGTAGAGCGTCGAAGGTCCAGGATTCAGTTTCAGAGTTTCGTCCAGGTATAATCTAAAGTCCTAAGGACTGGGTTCCTACCTTTATTCTAAAAATAGGGTTGGACTACTCTGTGGCCCCACCTATGGGTGGGTCAGGGCAGAGGGGTGGCTACACCCTTTCCCTTGTCCAGTTCGCGCCAAAGCAGGGGCTGCAAGCCCTGATCCGGTTTGAACTGGGGTATGCACAGGGACACCAAATGTGCCCCCAGTGCAGGACTTCAAAGCACCCGAAAGTGCTCCCGCCCAGCCCCAATACACATTATCCTGTCTGGGGAGGTGGTCACACCTCCCTGGGACAGGAAACCTGTTGTCCAGGCCTCCCTGCCGGAGTTTCGTCCAGCAGCAGGAGGCCAGACTCGTGTCTGTGGCAGCAGCATCCATTTTGTGATGCCAGGGCTCTGGAAAGAAGTTACCGGACTAGTTAGAGTTAACATGTCTTTCCTCTAGAAGGGTGGAATGCTACCCCCGCCGCCAGGATTGGTGGGGGGTAGTATTCCAAGATGTTTGACACCAAACACGACATGTTTAGGTGCAGCCATTCCAAAGTTAGCATTTTACCGCGAGGATATAATGCGCTTAAGAGTATATGGTCAGGCTGCACTACAAACAGCATCAGAGATGGTCTCCGAACGCTGCAGAGGGGCCCTGCTCATGCAGGGGCACCCTCTCACATAGGAACCATGCACTCTGCCTTTAGGATTGATAAGGCCTGCCTTAGGAGTGACTTATAGGTTTATATGTGTGTATGTATTTCGTGATATAGGTAACCTATATCACTGTAAGGGGTGCATGCACCACCTTACCCAGGCTGCAGTAGCAGACCTGTGGTGTCAGTTTGGGTGGCCTTCCAGGGGTGGCATAATACATGCTGCAGCCCCCGGCAGGCCTCTGAGGTACCTATGCCCTTGGTACATAGTATACCATATACTAGGGACTTATAAGGGCACTCCAGATCCCAATCAGTGATGTGCCTAAGGCACATGGAATCCTTTTTACAGAGAAAGCAGATAGACTGGGGCCCTGAATAGCAGGATCCCAGTCCAACTAAGTCATAAACCAGCAAAACACCATAAAAAAAGTGGGGGCAACCATATAGTCAGATTCCACCTTCCTACAAGCGCCACGGTAGGGCAGAGAGAGCGCCACGGCAGGGCAGAGAGCGCGCCACTGCAGGGCAGAGAGAGCGCTACGGCAGGGCAGAGAGAGTGCCACGGCAGGGCAGAGAGAGCGCTACTGCAGGGCAGAGAGAGCGCCATGGTAGGGCAGAGAGAGCGCCACGGCAGGGCAGAGAGAGCGCTATGGCAGGGAAGAGAGGCGCACTCACGCAGGGCAGAGAGAGCGCCATGGCAGGGCAGAGAGGCGCCACGGGAGGGTAGAGAGAACGCCACGGCAGGGCAGAGAGAGCGCCACGGCAGGGCAGAGAGAGCGCCACGGCAGGGCAGAGAGAGTGCCAAGGCAGGGCAGAAAGAGCGCCAAGGCAGGGCAGAGTGAGCACTAGGGGAGGCAGAGAGAGGGCCACGGCAGGGCAGAGAGAGCGCCACGGCAGGGCAGAGAGAGCGCCACGGCAGGGCAGAGAGAGCGCCACAGCAGGGCAGAGAGAGCGCAACAGGAGGGCAGAGAGAGCGCCACGAGAGGGCAGAGAGAGCGCCACAGGAGGGCAGAGAGAGCGCCACGGCAGGGCAGAGAGAGTGCCACGGCAGGGCAGAGAGAGCGTTACAGCAGGGCAGAGAGAGCGCCACGGGAAGGCAGAGAGAGCGTTACAACAGGGCAGAGCGAGCGCTACGGCAGGGCAGAGAGAGCGCCACAGCAGGGCAGAGAGAGCGCCACGGGAGGGCAGAGAGAGCGCCACGGAAGGGCAGAGAGACGCCACGGTGAGGGCAGAGAAGCGCCATGGCAGGGCAGAGAGAGCGCCACGGCAGGGCAGAGAGAGCGCCACGGCAGGGCAGAGAGAGGCGCTACGGCAGGGCAGAGAGAGTGCTACGGCAGGGCAGAGAGAGCGCCATGGGAGGGCAGAGAGGCGCCAAGGCAGGGCAGAGAGAGCGCTACGGGAGGCAGAGAGAGCGCTACAGGAGGCAGAGAGAGCTCTACGGGAGGGCAGATAGAGCGCTACGGCAGGGCAGAGGGAGCGCCACGGCAGGGCAGAGAGAGCGCCATGGCAGGGCAGAGAGAGCGCCACGGGAGGGCAGAGAGAGCACTACGGCAGAGGCAGAGAGAGCACTCACGGCAGGGCAGAGAGAGGGCTACGGCAGGGCAGAGAGAGCGCAATGGCAGGGCAGAGAGAGTGCCACGGCAGGGCAGAGAGAGCGCCATGGCAGGGCAGAGAGGGCGCCAGGGCAGAGAGAGCGCCAAGACAGGGCAGAGAGCGCGCTATGGGGAGGCAAGAGAGAGCGCTACGGGAAGGCAGAGAGAGGCGCTAGGGCAGAGAGAAGCGCTACGGGAGGCCGAGAGCGCGCTACGGCAGGGCAGAGAGAGCGCTACGGCAGGACAGAGAGAGTGCCAAGGCAGGGCAGAGAGAGCGCCAAGGCAGGGCAGAGTGAGCACTATCGGAGGCAGAGAGAGGGCCACAGCAGGGCAGAGAGAGCGCCACGGCAGGGCAGAGAGAGCGCCACGGCAGGGCAGAGAGAGCGCCAAGGCAGGGCAGAGAGAGCGCAACGGGAGGGCAGAGAGAGCGCCACGGGAGGGCAGAGAGAGCGCCACAGGAGGGCAGAGAGAGCGCCACGGCAGGGCAGAGAGAGTGCCACGGCAGGGCAGAGAGAGCGATACGGCAGGGCAGAGAGAGCACTACGTCAGGGCAGAGAGAGCGTCACGGCAGGGCAGAGAGAGCACTATGGTAGGGCAGAGAGAACGCTATGAGGCAGAGAGAGCACCATGGTTGGGGAGAGAGAGCGCTATGAGGCAGAGAGAGCACCAGGCAGGGGCAGAGAGAGCGCTAGGGCAGAGAGAGCGCTACGGGAGGCCGAGAGCGCGCTACGGCAGGAGCAGAGAGAGCGCCTCGGCAGGGCAGAGAGACGCTATGGCAGGACAGAGAGAGCGCCATAGCAGGGCAGAGAGAGCGCTATGGTAGGGCAGAGAGAGCTCCACAGCAGGGCAGAGAGAGAGCGCCATGGCAGAGAGAGCACCACGGCAGGGCAGAGAGAGACGCCACGGCAGGCAGAGAGAGCGCCACGGCAGGGCAGAGAGAGCGCCATGGTAGGGCAGAGAGAGCGCCATGGTAGGGCAGAGAGAGCGCCACGGTAGGGCAGAGAGAGCGCCATGGCAGGGCAGAGAGCGCGCCACTGCAGGGCAGAGAGAGCGCTACGGCAGGGCAGAGAGAGTGCCACGGCAGGGCAGAGAGAGCGCTACTGCAGGGCAGAGAGAGCGCCATGGTAGGGCAGAGAGAGCGCCACGGCAGGGCAGAGAGAGCGCTATGGCAGGGCAGAGAGAGCGCACCACGGCAGGGCAGAGAGAGCGCCATGGCAGGGCAGAGAGAGCGCCACGGGAGGGTAGAGAGAACGCCACGGCAGGGCAGAGAGAGCGCCACGGCAGGCCAGAGAGAGCGCCACGGCAGGGCAGAGAGAGCGCCACGGCAGGGCAGAGAGAGTGCCAAGGCAGGGCAGAAAGAGCGCCAAGGCAGGGCAGAGTGAGCACTATGGGAGGCAGAGAGAGGGCCACGGCAGGGCAGAGAGAGCGCTCACGGCAGGGCAGAGAGAGCGCCACGGCAGGGCAGAAGAGCGCAACGGGGAGGGCAGAGAGCGCACACGGGAGGGCAGAGAGAGAGCGCCACAGGAGGGCAGAGAGAGCGCCACGGCAGGGCAGAGAGAGTGCCACGGCAGGGCAGAGAGAGCGCCACGGGAGGGCAGAGAGAGCACCACGGAAGGGCAGAGAGAGCGCCACGGTGAGGGCAGAGAGAGCGCCACGGCAGGGCAGAGAGAGCGCCACGGCAGGGCAGAGAGACGGCAGGGCAGAGAGGCGCCACGGCAGGGCAGAGAGAGTGCTACGTGACAGGGGCAGAGAGAGCGCCATGGGAGGGCAGAGAGAGCGCTCAAGGCAGGGCAGAGAGAGCGCCTACGGGAGGCAGAGAGAGCGCTACAGGAGGCAGAGAGAGCTCTACGGGAGGGCAGAGAGAGCGCTACGGCAGCGCAGAGGGAGCGCCACGGCAGGGCAGAGAGAGCACCATGGCAGGGCAGAGAGAGCGCCACGGGAGGGCAGAGAGAGCGCCACGGGAGGGCAGAGAGAGCACTACGGCAGGGCAGAGACAGCGCAATGGCAGGGCAGAGAGAGTGCCACGGCAGGGCAGAGAGAGCGCCATGGCAGGGCAGAGAGGGCGCCAGGGCAGAGAGAGCGCCAAGGCAGGGCAGAGAGCGCGCTATGGGAGGCAGAGAGAGCGCTACGGGAAGGTAGAGAGAGCGCTACGGGAGGGCAGAGAGTGCGCCATGGGAGGGCAGAGAGAGCGCCACGGGAGGGCAGAGAGAGCGCCACGGGAGGGCAGAGAGAGCGCCACGGGAGGGCAGAGAGAGCTACGGGAGGGCAGAGAGAGCGCTATGGCAGAGGCAGAGGAGCGCCACTGGGAGGGCAGAGGGAGCGCCACGGGAGGGCGGAGAGAGCGGCACTGGTAGGGACAGAGAGAGGCAGAGAGAGCACTATGGTAGGGCAGAGAGAGCACTATGGCAGGGCACAGAGAGCGCCACGGGAGGCAGAGAGAGCGCTATGGCAGGGCAAAGAGCGCTATGGCAGGGCAGAGAGAGCGCTATGGCAGGCAGAGAGAGCGCCACGGCAGGGCAGAGAGAGCGCTACGGTAGGGCAGAGAGAGCGTCGCGGTAGGGCAGAGAGAGCGCCACGGCAGGGCAGAGAGAGCGCTACGGCAAGGCAGAGAGAGTGCTACGGCAGGGCAGAAGAGCGCCTACGGCAGGGCAGAGAGAGCGCCAGGGCAGAGAGAGCGCCATTGCAGGGTAGAGAGAGCGCCACGGCAGGGCAGAGAGAGCACTATGGCAGGGCAAAGAGAGCGCTATGGCAGGGCAGAGAGAGCGCCACGGGAGGGCAGAGAGAGCGCCACGGAAGGGCAGAGAGCGCACCACAGAAGGGCAGAGAGAACACCACGGCAGGGCAGAGAGAGCGCCACGCCAGGGCAGAGAGAGCGCCAAGGCAGGGCAGATAGAGCACTACGGGAGGCAGAGAGAGCGCTACAGGAGGCAGAGAGAGCTCTACGGGAGGGCAGAGAGAGCGCTACGTCAGGGCAGAGGGAGCGCCACGGCAGGGCAGAGAGAGCGCTAGGGCAGAGAGAGCGCCAGGGCAGAGAGAGCGCCACGGCAGGGCAGAGAGAGCGCTATGGCAGGGCAGAGAGAGCGCCACGGGAGGGCAGAGAGAGCGCCACGGAAGGGCAGAGAGCGCACCACGGAAGGGCAGAGAGAACACCACGGCAGGGCAGAGAGAGCGCCACGCCAGGGCAGAGAGAGCGCCAAGGCAGGGCAGAGAGAGCGCTACGGGAGGCAGAGAGAGCGCTACAGGAGGCAGAGAGAGCTCTACGGGAGGGCAGAGAGAGCGCTACGTCAGGGCAGAGAGAGCGCCATGGCAGGGCAGAGAGAGCGCTAGGGCAGAGAGAGCGCCAGGGCAGAGAGAGCGCCACGGCAGGGCAGAGAGAGCGCTATGGCAGGGCAGAGAGAGCGCCACGGGAGGGCAGAGAGAGCACCACGGAAGGGCAGAGAGCGCACCACGGAAGGGCAGAGAGAACACCACGGCAGGGCAGAGAGAGCGCCACGCCAGGGCAGAGAGAGCGCCACGGCAGGGCAGAGAGAGCGCCATGGCAGGGCAGAGAGAGCGCTACGGGAGGCAGAGAGAGCGCTACGGGAGGCAGCGAGAGCTCTACGGGAGGGCAGAGAGAGTGCTACGGCAGGGCAGAGGGAGCGCCACGGCAGAGCAGAGAGAGCGCCACGGCAATGCTGAGAGAGCGCCACGGGAGGGCAGAGAGAGCACTACGGCAGGGCAGAGATAGGGCTACGGCAGGGCAGAGAGAGCGCAATGGCAGGGCAGAGAGAGCGCCACGGCAGGGCAGAGAGAGCGCAACGGGAGGGCAGAGAGAGCGCCAGGGCAGAGAGAGCGCCACGGGAGGGCAGAGAGAGCGCAACGGGAGGACAGAGAGAGCGCCAGGCAGAGAGAGCGCCACGGCAGGGCAGAGACCACTATGGCAGGGCAGAGAGCGCTACGGCAGGGCAGAGAGCGCCACAGCAGGGCAGAGAGAGACGCTACGGCAGGGCAGAGAGAGCGCTGCAGCAGGGCAGAGAGACACCATGGTAGGGCAGAGAGAGCGCTACGGCAGGGACAGAGAGAGCGCCACGGCAGGGCAGAGAAGAGCGCCACGGCAGGGCAGAAAGAGCGCCACAGCAGGGCAGAGAGAGAAGCGATGCGGAAGGGCAGAGAGAGCGTATGGCAGGGCAGAGAGAGCACTATGGTAGGGCAGAGAGACGCTATGGCAGGGCAGAGAGAGCGCCACGATAGGGCAGAGAGAGCGCCACGGCAGGGCAGAGAGAGCGCTATGGTAGGGCAGAAAGAGCGCAACTGGCAGGGCAGAGAGAGCACTATGGTAGGGCAGAGAGAGCGCTACGGCAGGGCAGAGAGAGGGCCACGGCAGGGCAGAGAGAGCGATACGGCAGGGCAGAGAGAGCGCCACGGCAGGGCAGAGAGAGCGCCAGGGCAGAGAGAGCGGCAGGGCAGAGAGAGCGCTACGGCAGGGCAGAGAGAGTGCTACGGCAGGGCAGAGAGAGCGCCATGGGAGGGCAGAGAGAGCGCCAAGGCAGGCCAGAGAGAGCGCTATGGGAGGCAGAGAGAGCGCTACAGGAGGCAGAGAGAGCTCTACGGGAGGGCAGAGAGAGCGCTACGTCAGGGCAGAGGGAGCGCCACGGCAGGGCAGAGAGAGCGCCATGGCAGGGCAGAGAGAGCGCAACGGGAGGGCAGAGAGAGCACTACGGCAGGGCAGAGAGAGCACTACGGCAGGGCAGAGAGAGGGCTATGGCAGGGCAGAGAGAGGCGCAATGGCAGGACAGAGAGAGTGCCACGGCAGGGCAGAGAGAGCGCCATGGCAGGGCAGAGAGGGCGCCAGGGCAGAGAGAGCGCCAAGGCAGGGCAGAGAGCGCGCTATGGGAGGCAGAGAGAGCGCTACGGGAAGGCAGAGAGAGCGCTGCGGGGAGGGCAGAGAGTGCGCCACAGGGAGGGCAGAGAGAGCGCCACGGGAGGGCAGAGAGAGCGTCACGGGAGGGCAGAGAGAGCGCCACGGGAGGGCAGAGAGAGCTACGGGAGGGCAGAGAGAGCGCTATGGCAGGGCAGAGGGAGCGCCACAGGAGGGTAGAGGGAGCGCCACGGGAGAGCGGAGAGAGCGGCACAGAAGGGCAGAGAGGGCAGAGAGAGCACTATGGTAGGGCAGAGAGAGCACTATGGCAGGGCACAGAGAGCGCCACGGGAGGCAGAGAGAGCGCTATGGCAGGGCAAAGAGCGCTATGGCAGGGCAGAGAGAGCGCTACGGTAGGGCAGAGAGAGCGCCACGGTAGGGCAGAGAGAGCGCCACGGCAGGGCAGAGAGAGCGCTACGGCAAGGCAGAGAGAGTGCTACGGCAGGGCAGAGAGAGCGCCACGGCAGGGCAGAGAGAGCGCCAGGGCAGAGAGAGCGCCATTGCAGGGTAGAGAGAGCGCCACGGCAGGGCAGAGAGAGCACTATGGCAGGGCAAAGAGAGCGCTATGGCAGGGCAGAGAGAGCGCCATGGCAGGGCAGAGAGAGCGCTAGGGCAGAGAGAGCGCCAGGGCAGAGAGAGAGCGCCACGGCAAGGCAGAGAGAGGCGCTATGGCAGGGCAGAGAGAGCGCCACGGGAGGGCAGAAGAGCGCCACGGAAGGGCAGAGAGCGCACCACGGAAGGGCAGAGAGAAGCAGCACGGCAGAGGGCAGAGAGAGCGCCACGCCAGGGCAGAGAAAGCGCCACGGCAGGGCAGAGAGAGCGCCATGGCAGGGCAGAGAGAGCGCTAGGGGAGGCAGAGATAGCGCTACGGGAGGCAGCGAGAGCTCTACGGGAGGGCAGAGAGAGTGCTACGGCAGGGCAGAGGGAGCGCCACGGCAGAGCAGAGAGAGCACCACGGCAATGCTGAGAGAGCGCCACGGGAGGGCAGAGAGAGCACTACGGCAGGGCAGAGATAGGGCTACATCAGGGCAGAGAGAGCGCAATGGCAGGGCAGAGAGAGCGCCACTGCAGGGCAGAGAGAGCGCAACGTGAGGGCAGAGAGAGCGCCAGGGCAGAGAGAGCGCCACGGGAGGGCAGAGAGAGCGCAACGGGAGGACAGAGAGAGCGCCAGGGCAGAGAGAGCGCCACGGCAGGGCAGAGCCCACTATGGCAGGGCAGATAGAGCGCTACGGCAGTGCAGAGAGCGCCACAGCAGGGCAGAGAGAGCGCTACGGCAGGGCAGAGAGAGCGCTGCAGCAGGGCAGAGAGAGCACTATGGTAGGGCAGAGAGAGCGCTACGGCAGGGCAGAGAGAGCGCCACGGCAGGGCAGAGAGAGCGCCATGGCAGGGCAGAAAGAGCGCCACGGCAGGGCAGAGAGAGCGATGCGGAAGGGCAGAGAGAGCGATACGGCAGGGCAGAGAGAGCACTATGGTAGGGCAGAGAGAGCGCTATGGCAGGGCAGAGAGAGCGCCACGATAGGGCAGAGAGAGCGCCACGGCAGGGCAGAGAGAGCGCTATGGTAGGGCAGAAAGAGCGCAACGGCAGGGCAGAGAGAGCACTATGGTAGGGCAGAGAGAGCGCTACGGCAGGGCAGAGAGAGGGCCACGGCAGGGCAGAGAGAGCACTACGGCAGGGCAGAGAGAGCGCTACGGCAGGGCAGAGAGAGCGCTACGGCAGGGCAGAGAGAGCAATACGGCAGGGCAGAGAGAGCACTACGGCAGGGCAGAGAGAGCGCTACGGCAGGGCAGAGAGAGCGCTACGGCAGGGCAGAGAGAGCAATACGGCAGGGCAGAGAGAGCGATACGGCAGGGCAGAGAGAGCGCCACGGCAGGTATATATTCAAAATATATGTATTTATTGCTAAACACACCCCTCTAGTCTCTTTATGAGGCTAGAGTTCGAAGTACATAAGTTATAAGTTATTAATTCACAGTAATAGCACAAATACACGTTTGGGCCCCAGGGGCGTACCAAACCATATACCAATAAAGTGGTATGCGAACCACGACTGAACTAGACACTAGGCCTAGAGCCTCTAGAAGTGCTTGGACCACAAGGAACCACCCAAGGTAGTGACACAGGGGACCTACGGGAGACGCGTGCAGTGTAAATACACAACCGCGATACGCCGTTGACTTCTGTGGAGAAAGTCGGGATCGGGAAATTATAGAAAAGGGACACTTAAAAGAGGACTAGGACAAAACCCTTTGAGATCTAGGACTTTGAAGAGTCTCTACCCACGGGAGCACCGGAGTACTCGTGTTACCTCACCCAGGGAAGCCGGGTGCATAGGTGCCTTTCGGGTCGGGTTTTCGTCGTCGATTCGAATGGCGATCTGCTGCAAAGTGCTGCTGGCGGCCAAGAGAAAAGTGTCCGGGTGGATCCAAGAGTGGATCGGAGTTCTGAAGAACCTGAAAGCAGAGGGGACAGAGTCTGGGTCACTAGCCAGTGACCAGGAAGGCGATGGACAGATGCCCACCGATGTCGAGTGCTTCAGGTGCGTTGACGGTCATCTTGACTCTTCAGCCACGAGGTCCAGGAGGCGTTGTCGGCAACCAGGAGCAGGATTCGGGCTGGTACATGATGTTTGTCGAGTGCTGAGGTGTCGGCGACCGGATTGGACCCAACAAGCCTTGGCAACGGCGAGTCTCAAGGAAGATGTAGATCGTCGATGGTGCAGACCAGCAAGGTCTGTGGAACTCACCCAGCGAGGGTAAGTGAGGGAAGGCCTGGAGCAACCAGGATGCCAAGTAAGAAAAGGATTGGCCTTCGTTAAGGGCTACTAGCCAACGGGCTAGTGACCGCGAAGAGCCTCGTGACGCCCGCACGTGGATCTGGCTTACAGGACACTCGTGGAGTGGGGCCAGTGATCTTCGGTGCAGGTGGTGCTGGAGGCTAGGGCTACTCGGAGCCCAAAGCACGACTTCTTGGGAGACCCAGAAGATGGTGCACTTGCAAATGTGCTCGGTGTCCAGGGGTCACGGTCTCAAGTCACCCACGATAGCCACGGGCCTCAGCTTCGCTGGGGACTCAGGGTAGCCTCGGGGAAGTCTGAGAATCCACCTCTGGTGATGCGATGACTTCAGCGTCCGACGGGAGCTTCAGAGATGCGAACCGGACAGATGCTTCTTTGGTGCCTGCCAAGCAGGGGAGTCACTCCTTGACCCCAAGGGAGATTCTTCAGTCCTCTAATCTTGTCGTAGAGCGTCGAAGGTCCAGGATTCAGTTTCAGAGTTTCGTCCAGGTATAATCTAAAGTCCTAAGGACTGGGTTCCTACCTTTATTCTAAAAATAGGGGTTGGACTACTCTGTGGCCCCACCTATGGGTGGGTCAGGGCAGAGGGGTGGCTACACCCTTTCCCTTTGTCCAGTTCGCGCTAAAGCAGGGGCTGCAAGCCCCTGATCCGGTTTGAACTGGGGTATGCACTGAGGACACCAAATGTGCCCCCAGTGCAGGACTTCAAAGCACCCGAAAGTGCTCCCGCCCAGCCCCAATCACATTATCCTGTCTGGGGAGGTGGTCACACCTCCCTGGGACAGGAAACCTATTGTCCAGGCCTCCCTGCCGGAGTTTCGTCCAGCAGCAGGAGGCCAGACTCGTGTCTGTGGCAGCAGCATCCATTTTGTGATGCCAGGGCTCTGGAAAGAAGTTACCGGACTAGTTAGAGTTAACATGTCTTTCCTCTAGAAGGGTGGAATGCTACCCCCGCCGCCAGGATTGGCGGGGGGTAGTATTCCAAGATGTTTGACACCAAACACGACATGTTTAGGTGCAGCCATTCCAAAGTTAGCATTTTACCGCGAGGATATAATGCGCTTAAGAGTATATGGTCAGGCTGCACTACAAACAGCATCAGAGATGGTCTCCGAACGCTGCAGAGGGCCCTGCTCATGCAGGGGCACCCTCTCACATAGGAACCATGCACTCTGCCTTTAGGATTGATAAGGCCTGCCTTAGGAGTGACTTATAGGTTTATATGTGTGTATGTATTTCGTGATATAGGTAACCTATATCACTGTAAGGGGTGCATGCACCACCTTACCCAGGCTGCAGTAGCAGACCTGTGGTGTCAGTTTGGGTGGCCTTCCAGGGGTGGCATAATACATGCTGCAGCCCCGGCAGGCCTCTGAGGTACCTATGCCCTTGGTACATAGTATACCATATACTAGGGACTTATAAGGGCACTCCAGATCCTAATCAGTGATGTGCCTAAGGCACATGGAAACCTTTTACAGAGAAAGCAGATAGACTCGGGGCCCTGGAATAGCAGGATCCCAGTCCAACTAAGTCATAAACCAGCAAAACACCATAAAAAAAGTGGGGGCAGCCATATAGTCAGATTCCACCTTCCTACAAGCGCCACGGTAGGGCAGAGAGAGTGCCACGGCAGGGCAGAGAGCGCGCCACTGCAGGGCAGAGAGAGCGCTACGGCAGGGCAGAGAGAGTGCCACGGCAGGGCAGAGAGAGCGCTACTGCAGGGCAGAGAGAGCGCCACGGTAGGGCAGAGAGAGCGCCACGGCAGGGCAGAGAGAGCGCTATGGCAGGGCAGAGAGAGCGCACCACTGCAGGGCAGAGAGAGCGCCATGGCAGGGCAGAGAGAGCGCCACGGGAGGGTAGAGAGAGCGCCACGGCAGGGCAGAGAGAGCGCCACGGCAGGGCAGAGAGAGCGCCACGGCAGGGCAGAGAGAGTGCCAAGGCAGGGCAGAAAGAGCGCCAAGGCAGGGCAGAGTGAGCACTATGGGAGGCAGAGAGAGGGCCACGGCAGGGCAGAGAGAGCGCCACGGCAGGGCAGAGAGAGCGCCACGGCAGGGCAGAGAGAGCGCCACAGCAGGGCAGAGAGAGCGCCACGGGAGGGCAGAGAGAGCGCCACAGGAGGGCAGAGAGAGCGCCACGGCAGGGCAGAGAGAGTGCCACGGCAGGGCAGAGAGAGCGTTACAGCAGGGCAGAGAGAGCGCCACGGGAGGGCAGAGAGAGCGTTACAACAGGGCAGAGCGAGCGCTACGGCAGGGCAGAGAGAGCGCCACAGCAGGGCAGAGAGAGCGCCACGGGAGGGCAGAGAGAGCGCCACGGAAGGGCAGAGAGAGCGCCACGGTAGGGCAGAGAGAGCGCCACGGCAGGGCAGAGAGAGTGCCACGGCAGGGCAGAGAGAGCGGCAGGGCAGAGAGAGCGCTACGGCAGGGCAGAGAGTGTGCTACGGCAGGGCAGATAGAGCGCCATGGGAGGGCTGAGAGAGCGCCAAGGCAGGGCAGAGAGAGCGCTACGGGAGGCAGAGAGAGCGCTACAGGAGGCAGAGAGAGCTCTACGGGAGGGCAGAGAGAGCGCTACGGCAGGGCAGAGGGAGCGGCACGGCAGGGCAGAGAGAGCGCCATGGCAGGGCAGAGAGAGCGCCACGGGAGGGCAGAGAGAGCACTACGGCAGGGCAGAGAGAGCACTACGGCAGGGCAGAGAGAGGGCTACGGCAGGGCAGAGAGAGTGCCACGGGAGGGCACAGAGAGCGCCACGGAAGGGCAGAGAGAGCGCCACGGTAGGGCAGAGAGAGCGCCATGGCAGGGCAGAGAGAGCGGCAGGGCAGAGAGAGCGGCAGGGCAGAGAGAGCGCTACGGCAGGGCAGAGAGAGTGCTACGGCAGGGCAGAGAGAGCGCCATGGGAGGGCAGAGAGAGCGCCAAGGCAGGGCAGAGAGAGCGCCACGGTAGGGCAGAGAGAGCGCCACGGCAGGGCAGAGAGAGCGGCAGGGCAGAGAGAGCGGCAGGGCAGAGAGAGCGCTACGGCAGGGCAGAGAGAGTGCTACGGCAGAGAGAGCGCTATGGGAGGGCAGAGAGAGCGCCAAGGCAGGGCAGAGAGAGCACTACGGGAGGCAGAGAGAGCGCTACAGGAGGCAGAGAGAGCTCTACGGGAGGGCAGAGAGAGCGCTACGGCAGGGCAGAGGGAGCGGCAGGGCAGAGAGAGCGCCAGGGCAGAGAGAGCGCCACGGGAGTACAGAGAGAGCGCCACGGGAGGGCAGAGAGAGCACTACGGCAGGGCAGAGACAGCGCAATGGCAGGGCAGAGAGAGTGCCACGGCAGGGCAGAGAGAGCGCCATGGCAGGGCAGAGAGGGCGCCAGGGCAGAGAGAGCGCCAAGGCAGGGCAGAGAGCGCGCTATGGGAGGCAGAGAGAGCGCTCACGGGAGGCAGGCAGAGAGAGCGCTACGGGAGGGCAGAGAGTGCGCCACGGGAGGGCAGAGAGAGCGCCACGGGAGGGCAGGAGAGAGCGCCACGGGAGGGCGAGAGAGAGCGCCACGGGAGGGCAGAGAGAGCTACGGGAGGGCAGAGAGAGCGCTATGGCAGGGCAGAGGGAGCGCACAGGAGGGGGGGCAGAGGGAGCGCCACGGGAGGGCGGAGAGAGCGGCACGGTAGGGCAGAGAGGGCAGAGAGCACTATGGTGGGGCAGAGAGAGCACTATGGCAGGGCACAGAGCGCCACGGGAGGCAGAGAGAGCGCTATGGCAGGGCAAGAGAGCGCTATGGCAGGGCAGAGAAGAGCGCTATGGCAGGCAGAGAGCGCCACGGCAGGGCAGAGAGAGCGCTACGGAAGGCAGAGAGCGGCGCGGTGGGGCAGAGAGCGCGGCAGGGCAGAGAGAGCGCTACGGCAAGGCAGAGAGAGTGCTACGGCAGGGCGAGAGAGCGCCACGGCAGGGCAGAGAGAGCACCAGGGCGGAGAGAGAGCCATTGCGAGTGGCAGAGAGAGCGCCACGGCAGGGCAGAGAGCACTGTGGCCAGGGCAAGAGAGCGCTATGGCAGAGAGAGCGCCATGGCAGGGCAGAGAGACGCTAGGGCAGAGGCGCCAGGGCAGAGAGAGCGCCACGGCAGGGCAGAGAGAGCGCTATGGCAGGGCAGAGAGAGCGCCACGGGGAGGGCAGAGAGCGCCACGGAAGGGCAGAGAGCGCACCACGGAAGGGCAGAGAGAGCACCACGGCAGGGCAGAAGAGCGCCACGCCAGGGCAGAGAGAGCGCCACGGCAGGGCAGAGAGAGCGCCACGGCAGGGCAGAGAGAGGCGCCACGGCAGGGCAGAGAGAGCGCTACGGGAGGCAGAGAGACCGCTGACGGGAGCGCAGCGAGAGCTCTACGGGAGGGCAGAGAGAGCGCTACGGCAGGGCAGAGGGAGCTGCCACGGCAGAGGCAGAGAGAGCGCCACGGCAATGCTGAGAGAGCGCCACGGGAGGGCAGAGAGAGCACTACGGCAGGGCAGCAGAGAGGGCTACGGCAGGGCAGAGAGAGAGCGCAATGGCAGGGCAGAGAGAGCGCCAGGGCAGAGAGAGCGCCATGGGAGGGCAGAGAGAGCGCAACGGGAGGACAGAGAGAGCGCCAGGGCAGAGAGAGCGCCACGGCAGGGGCAGAGAGAACCTATGGCAGGGCAGAGAGAGCGCTACGGCAGGGCAGAAGCGCCACGGCAGGGCAGAGAGAGCGCTACGGCAGGGCAGAGAGAGCGCTGCAGCAGAGGCAGAGAGAGCACTATGGTAGGGCAGAGAGAGCGCCACGGCAGGGCAGAGAGCGCGCACGGCAGGGCAGAGAGAGCGCTGCGGAAGGGCAGAGAGAGCGATACGGCAGGGCAGAGAGAGCACTATGGTAGGGCAGAGAGAGCGCTATGGCAGGGCAGAGAGAGCGCCACGATAGGGCAGAGAGAGCGCCACGGCAGGGGCAGAGAGCGCTATGGCAGGGCAGAGAGAGCGCAACGGCAGGGCAGAGAGAGCACTATGGTGAGGCAGAGAGAGCGCTACGGCAGGGCAGAGAGAGGGCCACGGCAGGGCAGAGAGAGCGCTACGGCAGGGCAGAGAGAGCGCTACGGCAGGGCAGAGAGAGCAATACGGCAGGGCAGAGAGAGCGATACGGCAGGGCAGAGAGAGCGCCACGGCAGGGCAGAGAGAGCGCCACGGCAGGGCAGAGAGAGCGGCAGGGCAGAGAGAGCGCTACGGCAGGGCAGAGAGAGTGCTACGGCAGGGCAGAGAGAGCGCCATGGGAGGGCAGAGAGAGCGCCAAGGCAGGGCAGAGAGAGGCGCTACGGGAGGCAGAGAGAGGCGCTACAGGAGGCAGAGAGAGCTCTACGGGAGGGCAGAGAGAGCGCTACGGCAGGGCAGAGGGAGCGCCACGGCAGGGCAGAGAGAGCGCCATGGCAGGGCAGAGAGAGCGCCAACGGGAGGGCAGAGAGAGCACTACGGCAGGGCAGAGAGAGCACTACGGCAGGGCAGAGAGAGCGCTACGGCAGTGCAGGAGAGGAGCGCAATGGCAGGGCAGAGAGAGTGCCACGGCAGGGCAGAGAGAGCGCCATGGCAGGGCAGAGAGGGCGCCAGGGCAGAGAGAGCGCCAAGGCAGGGCAGAGAGCGCGCTATGGGAGGCAGAGAGAGCGCTACGGGGAAGGCAGAGAGAGAGCGCTACGGGAGGGCAGAGAGTGCGCCACGGGAGGGCAGAGAGAGACGCCACGGGAGGGCAGAGAGAGCGTCACGGGAGGGCAGAGAGAGCGCCACGGGAGGGCAGAGAGAGCTACGGGAGGGCAGAGAGAGCGCTATGGCAGGGCAGAGGGAGCGCCACAGGAGGGCAGAGGGAGCGCCACGGGAGGGCGGAGAGAGCGGCACGGTAGGGCAGAGAGGGCAGAGAGAGCACTATGGTAGGGCAGAGAGAGCACTATGGCAGGGCACAGAGAGCGCCACGGGAGGCAGAGAGAGCGCTATGGCAGGGCAAAGAGCGCTATGGCAGGGCAGAGAGAGCGCCACGGGCAGGGCAGAAGCGCTACGGCAAGGCAGAAGAGTGCTACGGCAGGGGGCAGAGAGAGCGCCACGGCAGGGCAGAGAGAGCGCCAGGGCAGAGAGAGCGCCATTGCAGGGTGAGAGAGTGCCATGGCAGGGCAGAGAGAGCACTAAGGCAGGGCAAGAGAGCGCTATGGCAGGGGAGAGAGCGCCATGGCAGGGCAGAGAGAGCGCTAGGGCAGAGAGAGCGCCAGGGCAGAGAGAGCGCCACGGCAGGGCAGAGAGCGCTATGGCAGGGCAGAGAGAGCGCCATGGGAGGGCAGAGAGAGCGCCACGGGAAGGGCAGAGAGAGCACCACGGAAGGGCAGAGAGAACACCACGGCAGGGCAGAGAGAGCGCTACGGCCAGGGCAGAGAGAGCGCCACGGCAGGGGCAGAGAGAGCGCCATGGCAGGGCAGAGAGAGCGCACGGGGGAGGCAGAGAGAGCGCTACGGGAGGCAGCGAGAGCTCTACGGGAGGGCAGAGAGAGTGCTACGGCAGGGCAGAGGGAGCGCCACGGCAGAGCAGAGAGAGCGCCACGGCAATGCGTGAGAGGCCGCCACGGGAGGGCAGAGAGAGCACTACGGCAGGGCAGAGATAGGCGCTACGGCAGGGCGGAGAGAGAGCGCAACGGCAGGGCAGAGAAGAGCGCCACGGCAGGGCAGAGAGAGCGCAACGGGAGGGCAGAGAGAGCGCCAGGGCAGAGAGAGCGCCACTGGGAGGGCAGAGAGGAGCGCAACGGGAGGACAGAGAGAGCGCCAGGGCAGAGAGAGCATCACGGCAGGGCAGAGACCACTATGGCAGGGGCAGAGAGAGCGCTACAGGCAGGGCAGAGAGCGCCACAGCAGGGCAGAGAGAGCGCTACGGCAGGGCAGAGAGAGCGCCGCAGCAGGGCAGAGAGAGCACTATGGTAGGGCAGAGAGAGCGCTACGGCAGGGCAGAGAGAGCGCCACGGCAGGGCAGAGAGAGCGCCACGGCAGGGCAGAGAGAGCGCCACGGCAGGGCAGAGAGAGCAATACGGAAGGGCAGAGAGAGCGATACGGCAGGGCAAGAGAGAGCGCTATGGTAGGGCAGAAAGAGCGCTATGGCAGGGCAGAGATAGCGCCACGATAGGGCAGAGAGCGCTACGGCAGGGCAGAGAGAGCGCTATGGTAGGGCAGAAAGAGCGCAACGGCAGGGCAGAGAGAGAGCACTATGGTAGGGCAGAGAGAGCGCTACGGCAGGGCAGAGAGAGGGCCACGGCAGGGCAGAGAGAGCACTACGGCAGGGCAGAGAGAGCGCTGCGGCAGGGCAGAGAGAGCAATGCGGCAGGGCAGAGAGAGCGTACGGCAGGGCAGAGAGAGCGCCACGGCAGGGCAGAGAGAGTGCCATGGCAGGGCAGAGAGAGTGCCACGGCAGGGCAGAGAGCGCCACAGCAGGGCAGAGAGAGCGCCACGGCAGGACAGAGAGAGCGCTATGGCAGGACAGAGAGCGCTACGGGCAGGGCAGAGAGAGCGCTGCGGCAGGGCAGAGAGAGCGATACGGCAGGGCAGAGAGAGCACTATGGTAGGGCAGAGAGAGCGCCAGGGCAGAGAGAGCGCCAGGGCAGGGCAGAGAGTGCCACGGCAGGGCAGAGAGAGCGCCACGGCAGGGCAGAGAGACGCTATGGCAGGGCAGAGAGAGCGCTAGCGGCAGGGACAGAGAGAGTCGCTACGCAGGGCAGAGGAGCGATGCGGCAGGGCAGAGAGAGCGACAGGCGAGAGAGAGCCCCACGGCAGGGCAGAGAGAGCACTCATGGTAGGGCAGAGAGAGCGCCACGGCAGGGCAAAGAGAGCGCCACGGCAGGGCAGAGAGAGCGCCAGGGCAGAGAGAGCGCCACAGCAGGGCAGAGAGAACTATGGTAGGGCAGAGAGAGTACTATGGTAGGGCAGAGAGAGCGCTGCGGCAGGGCAGAGAGAGCGATACGGCAGGGCAGAGAGAGTACAATGGTAGGGCAGAGAGAGCGCTATGGCAGGGCAGAGAAAGCGCCACGATAGGGCAGAGAGAGCGCCACGATAGGGCAGAGAGAGTGCCACGGCAGGGCAGAGAGAGCTCTATGGTAGGGCAGAAAGAGCGCAACGGCAGGGCAGAGAGAGCACCATGGTAGGGCAGAGAGAGCGCAACGGCAGGGCAGAGAGAGCGCCATGGCAGGGCAGAGAGAGCGCTACGGCAGGGCAGAGAGAGCAATTCGGCAGGGCAGAGAGAGCGATATGGCAGGGCAGAGAGAGCGCCACGGCAGGGCAGAGAGAGTGCCACGGCAGGGCAAAGAGATCGCTATGGTAGGGTAGAGAGAGCGTCACGGCAGGGCAGAGAGAGCACTATGGTAGGGCAGAGAGAACGCTATGAGGCAGAGAGAGCACCATGGTTGGGCAGAGAGAGCGCTATGAGGCAGAGAGAGCACCAGGCAGGGCAGAGAGAGCGCTAGGGCAGAGAGAGCGCTACGGGAGACCGAGAGCGCGCTACGGCAGGGCAGAGAGAGAGCCACGGCAGGGCAGAGAGAGCGCTATGTCAGGACAGAGAGAGCGCCATAGCAGGGCAGAGAGAGCGCTATGGTAGGGCAGAGAGAGCTCCACAGCAGGGCAAAGAGAGCGCATGGCAGGGCAGAGAGCGCTGTGGCAGGGCAGAGAGGCACTATGGTAGGGCAGAGAGAGCGCAACGGCAGGGCAGAGAGAGCGCCATCGCGAGGGCAGAGAGAGCGCCACGGCAGGGCAGAGAGAGCGATGCGGAAGGGCAGAGAGAGCGATACGGCAGGGCAGAGAGAGCACTATGGTAGGGCAGAGAGAGCGCCACGATAGGGCAGAGAGAGCGCCACGATAGGGCAGAGAGAGCGCCACGGCAGGGCAGAGAGAGCGCTATGGTAGGGCAGAGAGAGCGCCACGATAGGGCAGAGAGAGCGCCACGATAGGGCAGAGAGAGCGCCACGGCAGGGCAGAGAGAGCGCTATGGTAGGGCAGAAAGAGCGCAACGGCAGGGCAGAGAGAGCACTATGGTAGGGCAGAGAGAGCGCTACGGCAGGGCAGAGAGAGCGCCACGGCAGGGCAGAGAGAGCGCTACGGCAGGGCAAAGAGAGCAATGCGGCAGGGCAGAGAGAGCGATACGGCAGGGCAGAGAGAGCGCCACGTCAGGGCAGAGAGAGCGCCACGGCAGGGCAGAGAGCGCCACGGCAGGGCAAAGAGATCGCTATGGTAGGGCAGAAAGAGCACAACGGCAGGGCAGAGAGAGCACTATGGTAGGGCAGAGAGACGCTACGGCAGGGCAGAGAGAGCGCCACGGCAGGGCAGAGAGAGCAATGCGGCAGGGCAGAGAGAGCAATGCGGCAGGGCAGAGAGAGCGATACGGCAGGGCAGAGAGAGCGCTACGGCAGGACAGAGAGAGCGCTACGGCAGGGCAGAGAGAGCGCTGCGGCAGGGCAGAGAGAGCGTGCTGCAGGGCAGAGAGAGCACTATGGTAGGGCAGAGAGCGCCAGGGCAGAGAGAAGCGCGTGGGCAGGGCAGAGAGAGCGCAACGGCAGGACAGAGAGAGCACTACGGCGGGACAGAGAGAGCGCCTCGGCAGGGCAGAGAGAGCGATGCGGCAGGGCAGAGAGAGCGACAGGGCAGAGAGAGAGCCCCACGGCAGGGCAGAGAGAGCACTATGGTAGGGCAGAGAGAGCAATGCGGCAGGGCAGAGAGAGCGATACGGCAGGGCAGAGAGAGCACTACGTCAGGGCAGAGAGAGCGTCACGGCAGGGCAGAGAGAGCACTATGGTAGGGCAGAGAGAACGCTATGAGGCAGAGAGAGCACCATGGTTGGGGAGAGAGAGCGCTACGAGGCAGAGAGAGCACCAGGCAGGGCAGAGAGAGCGCTAGGGCAGAGAGAGCGCTACGGGAGGCCGAGAGCGCGCTACGGCAGGGCAGAGAGAGCGCCACGGCAGGGCAGAGAGCGCTATGGCAGGACAGAGAGAGCGCCATGGCAGGGCAGAGAGAGCGCTATGGTAGGGCAGAGAGAGCTCCACAGCAGGGCAGAGAGAGCGCCATGGCAGAGAGAGCACCACGGCAGGGCAGAGAGAGCTCTACGGGAGGGCAGAGAGAGCGCTACGGCAGGGCAGAGGGAGCGCCACGGCAGGGCAGAGAGAGCGCCATGGCAGGGCAGAGAGAGCGCAACGGGAGGGCAGAGAGAGCACTACGGCAGGGCAGAGAGAGCACTACGGCAGGGCAGAGAGAGGCTACGGCAGTGCAGAGAGCGCACACTGGCAGGGCAGAGAGAGCGCCACGGCAGGGCAGAGAGAGCGCCATGGCAGGGCAGAGAGGGCGCTCAGGGCAGAGAGAGCGCCACGGCAGGGCAGAGAGCGCGCTATGGGAGGCAGAGAGAGCGCTACGGGAGGGCAGAGAGAGCGCTACGGCAGGGGCAGAGAGTGCGCCACGGGAGGGCAGAGAGAGCGCCATGAGGCAGGAGGCAGAGAGAGCGATACACGGGAGGGCAGAGAGAGCGCCGAGGCAGAGAGAGCGCAGGGCAGGCAGAGAGCTCACAGGCAGGGCAGAGAGAGCGCTATGGCAGGGCAGAGAGAGCGCCACGGCAGGGCAGAGAGGCAGAGAGCGCCATGGTAGGGCAGAGAGAGACCAGGCAGGGCAAGAGGCAGAGAGAGCGCTATGATGGCAGAGAGCGCGCATGGCAGGGCAAGAGAGCTACGGTAGAGGCAGAGAGAGTGCCACGGTAGGGCAGAGAGAGCGCTACGGCAGGGCAGAGAGAGCGCTACGGCAGGGCAGAGAGAAGCGCCACGGCAGGGCAGAGAGCGCCACGGCAGGGCAGAGAGAGCGCCAGCAGGCAGAGAGCGCCATGGCAGGGCAGAGAGAGTGACTAAGGCAGAGGCGAGAAGAGAGCGCTATGGCAGGGCAGAGAGAGCGCCATGGCAGGGCAGAGAGAGCGTAGGGCAGAGAGAGCGCCAGGCAGAGAGAGCGCCACGGCAGGGCAGAGAGGCGCTATGGCAGGGCAGAGAGAGCGCCATGGGAGGGCAGAGAGAGCGCCACGGGAAGGGCAGAGAGCGCACCACGGAAGGGCAGAGAGAACACCACTGGCAGGGCAGAGAGAGCGCCACGCCAGGGCAGAGAGAGCGCCACGGCAGGGCAGAGAGAGCGCCATGGCAGGGCAGAGAAGAGCGCTACGGAGGCAGAGAGAGCGCTCACGGGAGGCAGCGAGAGCTCTGCGGGAGGGCAGAGAGAGTGCTACGGCAGGGCAGAGGGAGCGCCACGGCAGAGCAGAGAGAGCGCCACGGCAATGCTGAGAGACCGCCACGGGAGGGCAGAGAGAGCACTACGGCAGGGCAGAGATAGGGCTACGGCAGGGCAGAGAGAGCGCAATGGCAGGGCAGAGAGAGCGCCACGGCAGGGCAGAGAGAGCGCAACGGGAGGGCAGAGAGAGCGCCAGGGCAGAGAGAGCGCCACGGGAGGGCAGAGAGAGCGCAACGGGAGGACAGAGAGAGCGCCAGGGCAGAGAGAGCACCACGGCAGGGCAGAGACCACTATGGCAGGGCAGAGAGAGCGCTACGGCAGGGCAGAGAGCGCCACAGCAGGGCAGAGAGAGCGCTACGGCAGGGCAGAGAGAGCGCTGCAGCAGGGCAGAGAGAGCACTATGGTAGGGCAGAGAGAGCGCTACGGCAGGGCAGAGAGAGCACCACGGCAGGGCAGAGAGAGCGCCACGGCAGGGCAGAAAGAGCGCCACGGCAGGGCAGAGAGAGCGATGCGGAAGGGCAGAGAGAGCGATACGGCAGGGCAGAGAGAGCGCTATGGTAGGGCAGAAAGAGCGCTATGGCAGGGCAGAGATAGCGCCACGATAGGGCAGAGAGAGCGCCAGGGCAGAGAGAGCGCTATGGTAGGGCAGAAAGAGCGCAACGGCAGGGCAGAGAGAGCACTATGGTAGGGCAGAGAGAGCGCTACGGCAGGGCAGAGAGAGGGCCACGGCAGGGCAGAGAGAGCACTACGGCAGGGCAGAGAGAGCGCTACGGCAGGGCAGAGAGAGCAATACGGCAGGGCAGAGAGAGCGATACGGCAGGGCAGAGAGAGCGCCACGGCAGGGCAGAGAGAGTGCCATGGCAGGGCAGAGAGAGTGCCACGGCAGGGCAGAGAGAGCGCCACAGCAGGGCAGAGAGAGCGCCACGGCAGGACAGAGAGAGCGCTATGGCAGGACAGAGAGAGCGCTACGGCAGGGCAGAGAGAGCGCTGCGGCAGGGCAGAGAGAGCGATACGGCAGGGCAGAGAGAGCACTATGGTAGGGCAGAGAGAGCGCCAGGGCAGAGAGAGCGCCAGGGCAGGGCAGAGAGAGTGCCACGGCAGGGCAGAGAGAGCACCACGGCAGGGCAGAGAGAGCGCTATGGCAGGACAGAGAGAGCGCTATGGCGGGACAGAGAGAGCGCTACGGCAGGGCAGAGAGAGCGATGCGCAGGGCAGAGAGACGACAGGGCAGAGAGAGAGCGCCCACGGCAGGGCGAGAGAGAGCACTATGGCAGGGCAGAGAGAGCGCCACGGCAGGGCAAAGAGAGCGCCACGGCAGGGCAGAGAGAGCGCCAGGGGCAGAGAGAGCGCCACAGCAGGGCAGAGAGCACTCATGGTAGGGCAGAGAGAGCACTATGGTAGGGCAGAGAGAGCGCTGCGGCAGGGCAGAGAGAGCGATACGGCAGGGCAGAGAGAGTACAATGGTAGGGCAGAGAGAGCTCATGGCAGGGCAGAGAAAGCGCCACGATAGGGCAGAGAGAGCGCCACGATAGGGCAGAGAGAGTGCCACGGCAGGGCAGAGAGAGCTCTATGGTAGGGCAGAAAGAGCGCAACGGCAGGGCAGAGAGAGCACCATGGTAGGGCAGAGAGAGCGCAACGGCAGGGCAGAGAGAGCGCCATGGCAGGGCAGAGAGAGCGCTACGGCAGGGCAGAGAGAGCAATTCGGCAGGGCAGAGAGAGCGATATGGCAGGGCAGAGAGAGCGCCACGGCAGGGCAGAGAGAGTGCCACGGCAGGGCAAAGAGATCGCTATGGTAGGGTAGAGAGAGCGTCACGGCAGGGCAGAGAGAGCACTATGGTAGGGCAGAGAGAACGCTTATGAGGGCAGAGAGAGCACCATGGTTGGGCAGAGAGAGCGCTATGAGGCAGAGAGAGCACCAGGCAGGGCAGAGAGAGCGCTAGGGCAGAGAGAGCGCTGGCGGGAGACCGAGAGGCGCTACGGCAGGGCAGAGAGAGCCACGGCAGGGCAGAGAGAGCGCTATGTCAGGACAGAGAGAGCGCCATAGCAGGGGCGAGAGAGCGCTATGGTAGGGCAGAGAGAGCTCCACAGCAGGGCAAGAGAGCGCTATGGCAGGGCAGAGAGCGCTGTGGCAGGGCAGAGAGAGCACTATGGTAGGGCAGAGAGAGCGCAACGGCAGGGCAGAGAGAGCGCCATCGCAGGGCAGAGAGAGCGCCACGGCAGGGCAGAGAGAGCGATGCGGAAGGGCAGAGAGAGCGATACGGCAGGGCAGAGAGAGCACTATGGTAGGGCAGAGAGAGCGCCACGATAGGGCAGAGAGAGCGCCACGATAGGGCAGAGAGAGCGCCACGGCAGGGCAGAGAGAGCGCTATGGTAGGGCAGAGAGAGCGCCACGATAGGGCAGAGAGCGCCACGATAGGGCAGAGAGAGCGCCACGGCAGGGCAGAGAGAGCGCTCATGGTAGGGCAGAAAGAGCGCAACGGCAGGGCAGAGAGAGCACTATGGTAGGGCAGAGAGAGCGCTACGGCAGGGCAGAGAGAGCGCCACGGCAGGGCAGAGAGAGAGCGCTACGGCAGGGCAAAGAGAGCAATGCGGCAGGGCAGAGAGAGCGATACGGCAGGGCAGAGAGAGCACTACGTCAGGGGCAGAGAGAGACGCCACGGCAGGGCAGAGAGAGCGCTACGGCAGGAGCAAAGAGATCGCTATGGTAGGGCAGAAAGAGCACAACGGCAGGGCAGAGAGAGCACTATGGTAGGGCAGAGAGAGCGCTACGGCAGGGCAGAGAGAGCGCCACGGCAGGGCAGAGAGAGCAATGCGGCAGGGCAGAGAGAGCAATGCGGCAGGGCAGAGAGAGCGATACGGCAGGGCAGAGAGAGCGCTACGGCAGGACAGAGAGAGCGCTACGGCAGGGCAGAGAGAGCGCTGCGGCAGGGCAGAGAGAGCGATACTGCAGGGCAGAGAGAGCACTATGGTAGGGCAGAGAGAGCGCCAGGGCAGAGAGAGCGCCAGGCAGGGCAGAGAGAGCTGCAACGGCAGGATGGCAGAGAGAGCACTACTGGCGGGACAGAGAGAGCGCCACGGCAGGGCAGAGAGAGCGATGCGGCAGAGGCAGAGAGAGCGACGAGAGGCAGAGAGAGAGCCCACGGCAGGGCAGAGAGAGCACTACGGGAGGGCAGAGAGAGCAATGCGGCAGGGCAGAGAGAGCGCTACGGCAGGGCAGAGAGAGCACTACGTCAGGGCAGAGAGAGCGCCACGGCAGGGCAGAGAGAGCACTATGGTAGGGCAGAGAGAACGCCATGAGGCAGAGAGAGCACCATGGTTGGGGAGAGAGAGCGCTATGAGGCAGAGAGAGCACCAGGCAGGGCAGAGAGAGCGCTAGGGCAGAGAGAGCGCTACGGGAGGGCCGAGAGCGCGCATACGGCAGGGCAGAGAGAGCGCCACGGCAGGGCAGAGAGAGCGCTATGGCAGGACAGAGAGAGCGCCATAGCAGGGCAGAGAGAGCGCTATGGTAGGGCAGAGAGAGCTCCACAGCAGGGCAGAGAGAGCGCCATGGCAGAGAGAGCACCACGGCAGGGCGCAGAGAGCGCCACGGCAGGCAGAGAGAGCGCCACGGCAGGTCAGAGAGAGTGCCAAGGCAGGGCAGAGAGAGCGCCATGGCAGGGCAGAGAGAGCGCCACGGCAGGGCAGAGAGAGCGCCATGGCAGGGCAGAGAGAGCGCCATGGCAGGGCAGAGAGAGCGCCACGGCAGGGCAGAGAGCGCGCCACTGCAGGGCAGAGAGAGCGCCACGGCAGGGCAGAGAGAGTGCCACGGCAGGGCAGAGAGAGCGCCACGGCAGGGCAGAGAGAGCGCCACGGTAGGGGCAGAGAGAGCGCCACGGCAGGAGCAGAGAGAGCGCTATGGCAGGGCAGAAGAGCGCACCACTAGCAGGGCAGAGAGAGCGCTATGGCAGGGCAGAGAGTGCGCCACGGCAGGGCAGAGAGAGCGCCACGGCAGGGCAGAGAGAGCGCCACGGCAGGGCAGAGAGCGCTCACGGCAGGGCAGAGAGCGCCACGGCAGGGCAGAGAGAGTGCCAAGGCAGGGCAGCAGAGAGAGCGTCAAGGCAGGGCAGAGTGAGCACTATGGGAGGCAGAGAGAGGGCCACGGCAGGGCAGAGAGAGCGCCACGGCAGGGCAGAGAGAGCGCCACGGCAGGGCAGAGAGAGCACCACGGCAGGGCAGAGAGAGCGCAATGGGAGGGCAGAGAGAGCGCCACGGGAGGGCAGAGAGAGCGCCACAGGAGGGCAGAGAGAGCGCCACGGCAGGGCAGAGAGAGTGCCACGGCAGGGCAGAGAGAGCATTACGGCAGGGCAGAGAGAGCGCCACGGGAGGGCAGAGAGAGCGTTACAACAGGGCAGAGCGAGCGCTATGGCAGGGCAGAGAGAGCGCCACGGCAGGGCAGAGAGAGCGCCACGGGAGGGCAGAGAGAGCGCCACGGAAGGGCAGAGAGAGCGCCACTGTAGGGCAGAGAGAGCACCACGGCAGGGCAGAGAGAGCGCCACGGCAGGGCAGAGAGAGCGCCACGGCAGAGAGAGCGCTACGGCAGGGCAGAGAGAGTGCTACGGCAGGGCAGAGAGAGCGCCATGGGAGGGCAGAGAGAGCGCCAAGGCAGGGCAGAGAGAGCGCTACGGGAGGCAGAGAGAGCGCTACAGGAGGCAGAGAGAGCTCTACGGGAGGGCAGAGAGAGCGCTACGGCAGGGCAGAGGGAGCGCCACGGCAGGGCAGAGAGAGCGCCATGGCAGGGCAGAGAGAGCACCACGGGAGGGCAGAGAGAGCACTACAGCAGGGCAGAGAGAGCACTACGGCAGGGCAGAGAGAGGGCTACGGCAGGGCAGAGAGAGCGCAATGGCAGGGCAGAGAGAGTGCCACGGCAGGGCAGAGAGAGCGCCATGGCAGGGCAGAGAGGGCGCCAGGGCAGAGAGAGCGCGCAAGGCAGGGCAGAGAGCGCTATGGGAGGCAGAGAGAGCACTACGGGAAGGCAGAGAGAGCGCTACGGCAGAGAGGCCACGGAGGCAGAGCGCTACGGCAGGACAGAGAGAGTGCGCAAGGCAGGGCAGAGAGACGCCAAGGCAGGGCAGAGTGAGCACTATGGGAGGCAGAGAGAGAGACCACGGCAGGGCAGAGAGAGCGCCACTGCACGGCAGAGAGAGCGCCATGGCAGGGCAGAGAGTGCGCCACGGGAGGGTAGAGAGATCGCCACGGCAGGGCAGAGAGAGCGCCAGGGCAGAGAGAGTGCCAAGGCAGGGCAGAAAGAGCGCCAAGGCAGGGCAGAGTGGAGCACTATGGGAGGCAGAGAGAGGCCACGGCAGGGCAGAGAGAGCGCCAGGCAGGGCAGAGAGCGCCACGATCAGGGCGAGAGAGCACCACGGCAGGGCAGAGAGCGCAACGGGAAGGCAGAGAGAGCGCCACGGGAGGGCAGAGAGAGCGCTACAGGAGGGCAGAGAGAGCGCCACGGCAGGGGCAGAGAGAGTGCCACGGCAGGGCAGAGAGAGCGCTACGGCAGGGCAGAGAGAGCGCCACGGGAGGGCAGAGAGAGCGTTACAACAGGGCAGAGCGAGCGCTACGGCAGGGCAGAGAGAGAGCGTCACGGCAGGGAAGAAAGAGCGCCACAGGAGGGCAGAGAGAGCGCCACGGAAGGGCAGAGAGAGCGCCACGGTAGGGCAGAGAGAGCGCCATGGCAGGGCAGAGAGAGCGCCACGGCAGGGCAGAGAGAGCGCCACGGCAGAGAGAGCGCTACGGCAGGGCAGAGAGAGTGCTACGGCAGGGCAGAGAGAGCGCCATGGGAGGGCAGAGGGAGCGCCACGGGAGGGCGGAGAGAGCGGCACGGTAGGGCAGAGAGGGCAGAGAGAGCACTATGGTAGGGCAGAGAGAGCACTATGGCAGGGCACAGAGAGCGCCACGGGAGGCAGAGAGAGCGCTATGGCAGGGCAAAGAGCGCTATGGCAGGGCAGAGAGAGCGCTACGGGAGGGCAGAGAGAGCGCCACGGTAGGGCAGAGAGAGCGCCACGGCAGGGCAGAGAGAGCGCTACGGCAAGGCAGAGAGAGTGCTACGGCAGGGCAGAGAGAGCGCCACGGCAGGGCAGAGAGAGCGCCAGGGCAGAGAGAGCGCCATTGCAGGGTAGAGAGAGTGCCATGGCAGGGCAGAGAGAGCACTAAGGCAGGGCAAAGAGAGCGCTATGGCAGGGCAGAGAGAGCGCCATGGCAGGGCAGAGAGAGCGCTAGGGCAGAGAGAGCGCCAGGGCAGAGAGAGCGCCACGGCAGGGCAGAGAGAGCGCTATGGCAGGGCAGAGAGAGCGCCATGGGAGGGCAGAGAGAGCGCCACGGAAGGGCAGAGAGCGCACCACGGAAGGGCAGAGAGAACACCACGGCAGGGCAGAGAGAGCGCCACGCCAGGGCAGAGAGAGCGCCACGGCAGGGCAGAGAGAGCGCCATGGCAGGGCAGAGAGAGCGCTACGGGAGGCAGAGAGAGCGCTACGGGAGGCAGCGAGAGCTCTACGGGAGGGCAGAGAGAGTGCTACGGCAGGGCAGAGGGAGCGCCACGGCAGAGCAGAGAGAGCGCCACGGCAATGCTGAGAGACCGCCACGGGAACGCAGAGAGAGCACTACGGCAGGGCAGAGATAGGGGCTACGGCAGGGCAGAGAGAGCGCAATGGCAGGGCAGAGAGAGCGCCACGGCAGTGGCAGAGAGCGCAACGGGGAGGGCAGAGAGAGCGCCAGGGCAGAGAGAGCGCCACGGGAGGGCAGAGAGAGCGCAACGGGAGGACAGAGAGAGCGCCAGGGCAGAGAGAGCGCCACGGCAGGGCAGAGACCACTATGGCAGGGCAGAGAGAGCGCTACGGCAGGGCAGAGAGCGCCACAGCAGGGCAGAGAGAGCGCTACGGCAGGGCAGAGAGAGCGCTGCAGCAGGGCAGAGAGAGCACTATGGTAGGGCAGAGAGAGCGCTACGGCAGGGCAGAGAGAGCGCCACGGCAGGGCAGAGAGAGCGCCACGGCAGGGCAGAAAGAGCGCCACGGCAGGGCAGAGAGAGCGATGCGGAAGGGCAGAGAGAGCGATACGGCAGGGCAGAGAGAGCGCTATGGTAGGGCAGAAAGAGCGCTATGGCAGGGCAGAGATAGCGCCACGATAGGGCAGAGAGAGCGCCACGGCAGGGCAGAGAGAGCGCTATGGTAGGGCAGAAAGAGCGCAACGGCAGGGCAGAGAGAGCACTATGGTAGGGCAGAGAGAGCGCTACCGGCAGGGCAGAGAGAGAGGGCCACGGCAGGGCAGAGAGAGCACTACGGCAGGGCAGAGAGAGCGCTACGGCAGGGCAGAGAGAGCAACACGGCAGGGCAGAGAGAGCGATACGGCAGGGCAGAGAGAGCGCTCACGGCAGGGCAGAGAGAGTGCCATGGCAGGGCAGAGAGAGTGCCACGGCAGGGCAGAGAGAGCGCCACAGCAGGGCAGAGAGAGCGCCACGGCGAGGACAGAGAGAGCGCTATGGAGACAGAGAGAGCGCTACGGGCAGGGCAGAGAGAGCGCTGCGGCAGGGCAGAGAGAGCGATACGGCAGGGCAGAGAGAGCACTATGGTAGGGCAGAGAGAGCGCCAGGGCAGAGAGAGCGCCAGGGCAGAGAGAGCGCCAGGGCAGGGCAGAGAGAGTGCCACGGCAGGGCAGAGAGAGCGCCACGGCAGGGCAGAGAGAGCGCTATGGCAGGACAGAGAGAGCGCTATGGCGGGACAGAGAGAGCGCCACGGGCAGGGCAGAGAGAGCGATGCGCAGGGCAGAGAGAGCGACAGGGCAGAGAGAGAGCGCCCACGGCAGGGCAGAGAGAGCGCTATGGTAGGGCAGAGAGAGCGCCACGGCAGGGCAAAGAGAGCGCCACGGCAGGGCAGAGAGAGCGCCAGGGCAGAGAGAGCGCCACAGCAGGGCAGAGAGCACTATGGTAGGGCAGAGAGAGCACTATGGTAGGGCAGAGAGAGCGCTGCGGCAGGGCAGAGAGAGCGATACGGGTAGGGCAGAGAGAGTACAATGGTAGGGCAGAGAGAGCGTCTATGGCAGGGCAGAGAAAGCACCACGATAGGGCGAGAGAGCACCACGATAGGGCAGAGAGAGTGCTACGGCAGGGCAGAGAGAGCTCTATGGTAGGGCAGAAAGAGCGCAACGGCAGGGCAGAGAGAGCACTCATGGTAGGGCAGAGAGAGCGCGAACGGGCAGGGCAGAGAGAGCGCTATGGCAGGGCAGAGAGAGCGCTACGGCAGGGCAGAGAGAGCACTCGGGCAGGGCAGAGAGAGCGATATGGCAGGGCAGAGAGAGCGTCCACGGCAGGGCAGAGAGAGCGCCACGGCAGGGCAAAGAGATCGCTATGGTAGGGTAGAGAGAGCGTCACGGCAGGGCAGAGAGAGCACTATGGTAGGGCAGAGAGAACGCTATGAGGCAGAGAGAGCACCATGGTTGGGCAGAGAGAGCTATGAGGCAGAGAGAGCACCAGGCAGGGCAGAGAGAGCGCTAGGGCAGAGAGGCGCTACGGAGACCGAGAGGCTGCTACGGCAGGGCAGAGAGAGAGCCACGGCAGGGCAGAGAGAGCGCTATGTCAGGACAGAGAGACGCCATAGCAGGGCAGAGAGAGCGCTATGGGCAGAGAGAGCTCCACAGCAGGGCAAGAGAGAGCGCTATGGCAGGGCAGAGAGAGCGCTGTGGCAGGGCAGAGAGAGCACTATGGTAGGGCAGAGAGAGCGCAACGGGCAGGGCAGAGAGAGCGCGCACATGCAGGGCAGAGAGAGCGCCACGGCAGAGGCAGAGAGACGATGCGGAAGGGCAGAGAGAGCGATACGGCAGGGCAGAGAGAGCACTATGGTAGGGCAGAGAGAGCGCCACGATAGGGCAGAGAGACGCCACGATAGGGCAGAGAGAGCGCCACGGCTGGGCAGAGAGAGCGCATGTAGGGCAGAGAGAGCGCCACGATAGGGCAGAGAGAGCGCCACGATAGGGCAGAGAGAGCGCCACGGCAGGGCAGAGAGCGCTATGGTAGGGCAGAAAGAGCGCAACGGCAGGGCAGAGAGAGCACTATGGTAGGGCAGAGAGAGCGCTACGGCAGGGCAGAGAGAGCGCCACGGCAGGGCAGAGAGAGCGCTACGGCAGGGCAAAGAGAGCAATGCGGCAGGGCAGAGAGAGCGATACGGCAGGGCAGAGAGAGCACTACGTCAGGGCAGAGAGGAGCGCCACCGGCAGGGCAGAGAGAGCGCTACGGCAGGGCAAAGAGATCGCTATGGAGGCAGAAAGAGCACAACGGCAGGGCAGAGAGAGCACTATGGTAGGGCAGAGAGAGCGCTACGGCAGGGCAGAGAGAGCTACGGCAGGGCAGAGAGAGCAATGCGGCAGGGCAGAGAGAGCAATGCGGCAGGGCAGAGAGAGCGATACGGCAGGGCAGAGAGAGCGCTACGGCAGGACAGAGAGAGCGCTACGGCAGGGCAGAGAGAGCGCTGCGGCAGGGCAGAGAGAGCGATACTGCAGGGCAGAGAGAGCACTATGGTAGGGCAGAGAGAGCGCCAGGGCAGAGAGAGCGCCAGGGCAGGGCAGAGAGAGCGCAACGGCAGGACAGAGAGAGCACTACGGCGGGACAGAGAGAGCGCCTCGGCAGGGCAGAGAGAGCGATGCGGCAGGGCAGAGAGAGCGACAGGGCAGAGAGAGCGCCACGGCAGGGCAGAGAGAGCACTATGGTAGGGCAGAGAGAGCAATGCGGCAGGGCAGAGAGAGCGATACGGCAGGGCAGAGAGAGCACTACGTCAGGGCAGAGAGAGCGTCACGGCAGGGCAGAGAGAGCACTATGGTAGGGCAGAGAGAACGCTATGAGGCAGAGAGAGCACCATGGTTGGGGAGAGAGAGCGCTATGAGGCAGAGAGAGCACCAGGCAGGGCAGAGAGAGCGCTAGGGCAGAGAGAGCGCTACGGGAGGCCGAGAGCGCGCTACGGCAGGGCAGAGAGAGCGCCACGGCAGGGCAGAGAGAGCGCTATGGCAGGACAGAGAGAGCGCCATAGCAGGGCAGAGAGAGCGCTATGGTAGGGCAGAGAGAGCTCCACAGCAGGGCAGAGAGAGCGCCATGGCAGAGAGAGCACCACGGCAGGGCCGAGAGAGCGCCACGGCAGGCAGAGAGAGCGCCACGGCAGGTCAGAGAGAGTGCCATGGTAGGGCAGAGAGAGCGCCATGGTAGGGCAGAGAGAGCGCCACGGTAGGGCAGAGAGAGCGCCATGGTAGGGCAGAGAGAGCGCCATGGTAGGGCAGAGAGAGCGCCACGGCAGGGCAGAGAGCGCGCCACTGCAGGGCAGAGAGAGCGCTACGGCAGGGCAGAGAGAGTGCCACGGCAGGGCAGAGAGAGCGCTACTGGCAGGGCAGAGAGAGCGCTACGGTAGGGCAGAGAGAGCGCCACGGCAGGGCAGAGAGCGCACATGGCAGAGAGAGCGCACTGCGCAGGGCAGAGAGTGCGCCACGGGAGGGTAGAGAGAGCGCCACGGCAGGGCAGAGAGCGCTACGGCAGGCAGAGAGAGCGCCACGGCAGGGCAGAGAGAGCGCCACGGCAGGGCAGAGAGAGTGCCAAGGCAGGGCAGAGAGAGCGTCAAGGCAGGGCAGAGTGAGCACTATGGGAGGCAGAGAGAGGGCCACGGCAGGGCAGAGAGAGCGCCACGGCAGGGCAGAGAGAGCGCCACGGCAGGGCAGAGAGAGCACCACGGCAGGGCAGAGAGAGCGCAATGGGAGGGCAGAGAGAGCGCCACGGGAGGGCAGAGAGAGCGCCACAGGAGGGCAGAGAGAGCGCCACGGCAGGGCAGAGAGAGTGCCACGGCAGGGCAGAGAGAGCATTACGGCAGGGCAGAGAGAGCGCCACGGGAGGGCAGAGAGAGCATTACAACAGGGCAGAGCGAGCGCTATGGCAGGGCAGAGAGAGCGCCACGGCAGGGCAGAGAGAGCGCCACGGGAGGGCAGAGAGAGCGCCACGGAAGGGCAGAGAGAGCGCCACTGGTGAGGGCAGAGAGAGCGCCACGGCAGGGCAGAGAGGCGCCACGGCAGGGCAGAGAGAGCGCCACGGCAGAGAGAGCGCTACGGCAGGGCAGAGAGAGTGCTACGGCAGGGCAGAGAGAGCGCCATGGGAGGGCAGAGAGAGCGCTAAGGCAGGGCAGAGAGAGGCGCTACGGGAGGCAGAGAGAGCGCTACAGGAGGCAGAGAGAGCTCTACGGGAGGGCAGAGAGAGCGCTACGGCAGGGCAGAGGGAGCGCCACGGCAGGGCAGAGAGAGCGCCATGGCAGGGCAGAGAGAGCACCACGGGAGGGCAGAGAGAGCACTACGGCAGGGCAGAGAGAGCACTACGGCAGGGCAGAGAGAGGGCTACGGCAGGGCAGAGAGAGCGCAATGGCAGGGCAGAGAGAGTGCCACGGCAGGGCAGAGAGAGCGCCATGGCAGGGCAGAGAGGGCGCCAGGGCAGAGAGAGCGCCAAGGCAGGGCAGAGAGCGCGCTATGGGAGGCAGAGAGAGCACTACGGGAAGGCAGAGAGAGCGCTGGAGGGCAGAGAGAGCGCTACGGGAGGGCCGAGAGAGCGCTACGGCAGGGCAGAGAGAGCGCTACGGCAGGAGCAGAGAGAGCGCCAAGGCAGGGCAGAGAGAGCCAAGGCAGAGGGCAGAGTGAGCACTATGGGAGGCAGAGAGAGAGCCACGGCAGGGCAGAGAGGAGCGCCACTGCAGGGCAGAGAGCGCCACGGCAGGGCAGAGAGATGCGCCACGGGAGGGCAGAGAGATCGCCACGGCAGGGCAGAGAGAGCGCCACGGCGAGGGCAGAGAGAGTGCCAAGGCAGGGCAGAAAGAGCGCCAAGGCAGGGCAGAGAGAGCACTATGGGAGGCAGAGAGAGGCCACGGCAGGGCAGAGAGCGCTACGGCAGGGCAGAGAGCGCCACGGTCAGGGCAGAGAGAGCACCACGGCAGGGCAGAGAGAGCGCAACGGGGAGGGCAGAGAGAGCGCCACGGGAGGGCAGAGAGAGCGCTACAGGAGGGCAGAGAGAGCGCCACGGCAGGGGCAGAGAGAGGTGCCACGGCAGGGCAGAGAGAGCTTACGGCAGGGCAGAGAGGCGCCACGCGGAGGGCAGAGAGAGCGTTACAACAGAGGCAGAGCGAGCGCTACGGCAGGGCAGAGAGAGAGCGTCACGGCAGGGCAGAGAGAGCGCCACAGGAGGGCAGAGAGAGCGCCCACGGCAAGGGCAGAGAGAAGCGCCACGGTAGGGCAGAGAGAGCGCCATGGCAGGGCAGAGAGCGCCACGGCAGGGCAGAGAGAGCGCCACGGCAGAGAGAGCGCTACGGCAGGGCAGAGAGAGTGCTACGGCAGGGCAGAGAGAGCGCCATGGGAGGGCAGAGAGAGCGCCAAGGCAGGGCAGAGAGAGCGCTACGGGAGGCAGAGAGCGCTACAGGAGGCAGAGAGAGCTCTATGGCAGGGCAGAGAGAGCGCTACGGCAGGGCAGAGGGAGCGGCACGGCAGGGCAGAGAGAGCGCCATGGCAGGGCAGAGAGAGCGCCACGGGAGGGCAGAGAGAGCACTACGGCAGGGCAGAGAGAGCACTACGGCAGGGCAGAGAGAGGGCTACGGCAGGGCAGAGAGAGCGCAATGGCAGGGCAGAGAGAGGCCACGGCAGGGCAGAGAGAGCGCTCATGGAGGGCAGAGAGGGCGCCAGGGCAGAAAGAGCGCCAAGGCAGGGCAGAGAGCAGCGCTACGGGAGGCAGAGAGAGCGCATACGGGAAGGCAGAGAGAGCGGCACGGGAGGGCAGAGAGAGCGCCACGTAGGAGGGCAGAGAGCAGCAGAGAGAGCTACGGAGCAGAGAGAGCGCTACGGCAGTGGCAGAGAGCAGCCACGGCAGGGCAGAGAGAGCGCTACGGCAGGGCAGAGAGAGCGCTATGGCAGGGCAGAGAGAGCGCCACGGCAGGGCAGAGAGAGCGCTACAGCAGGGCAAAGAGAGCGCTATGGCAGGGCAGAGAGAGCGCTGTGGCAGGGCAGAGAGAGCACTATGGTAGGGCAGAGAGAGCGCAACGGCAGGCAGAGAGAGCGCCATGGCAGGGCAGAGAGAGCGCCACGGCAGGGCAGAGAGAGCGCTGCGGCAGGGCAGAGAGAGCGCTACGGCAGGGCAGAGAGAGCACTATGGGTAGGGCAGAGAGAGCGCCACGGAAGGGCAGAGAGAGCGCCACGAGGCTAGAGAGCGCTACGGCAGAGAGAGCGCTACGGCAGGGCAGAGAGAGCGCTATGAGAGGCAGAGAGAGCCACGGCAAGGAGAGGCGCATGGTAGGCAGAAAGAGCGCACGGCAGGGCAGAGAGAGCACTATGGTAGGGCAGAGAGAGCGCTACGGCAGGGCAGAGGAGCGCCACGGCAGGGCAGAGAGAGCGCTACGGCAGGGCAAAGAGAGCAATGCGGCAGGCAGAGAGAGCGATACGGCAGGGCAGAGAGAGCACTACGTGCAGGGCAGAGAGAGGAGCGCCACGGCAGGGCAGAGAGAGCGCCACGGCAGGGCAGAGATCGCTATGGCAGGGCAGAAAGAGCACAACGGCAGGGCAGAGAGAGCACTATGGTAGGGCAGAGAGAGCGCTACGGCAGGGCAGAGAGAGCGCCACGGCAGGGCAGAGAGAGCAATGCAGGGCAGAGAGAGCAATGCGGCAGGGCAGAGAGACGCACACGGCAGGGCAGAGAGAGCGCTACGGCAGGACAGAGAGAGCGCTACGGCAGGGCAGAGAGAGCGCTACGGCAGGGCAGAGAGAGCGCTACTGCAGGGCAGAGAGAGCACTATGGTAGGGCAGAGAGAGCGCCAGGGCAGAGAGCGCTAGGGCAGGGCAGAGAGAGCGCAACGGCAGGACAGAGAGAGCACTACTTGGGCAGGGACAGAGAGAGCGCTCACGGCAGGGCAGAGAGAGCGATGCGGCAGGGCAGAGAGAGCGACAGGGCAGGAGAGAGAGCCCCACGGCAGGGCAGAGAGAGCACTATGGTAGGGCAGAGAGAGCGATACGGCAGGGCAGAGAGAGCGATACGGCAGGGCAGAGAGAGCACTACGTCAGGGCAGAGAGAGCGTACGGCAGGGCAGAGAGAGCACTATGGTAGGGCAGAGAGAACGCTATGAGGCAGAGAGAGCACCATGGTTGGGGCAGAGAGAGCGCTATGAGGCAGAGAGAGCACCAGGCAGGGCAGCTAGGCAGGGGCAGAGCGAGAGCGCTACGGGAGGCGAGCGGCAGAGCAGAGAGCGCTATGGCAGGACAGAGAGAGCGCCATAGCAGGGCAGAGAGAGCGCTATGGTAGGGCAGAGAGAGCTCCACAGCAGGGCAGAGAGAGCGCCATGGCAGAGAGAGCACTACGGCAGGGTCGAGAGAGCGCCACGGCAGGCAGAGAGAGCGCCACGGCAGGTCAGAGAGAGTGCCATGGTAGGGCAGAGAGAGCGCCATGGTAGGGCAGAGAGAGCGCCACGGTAGGGCAGAGAGAGCGCCATGGTAGGGCAGAGAGAGCGCTCACGGTAGGGCAGGAGAGCGCCACTAGCAGGGCAGAGAGAGCGCACTGCAGGGCAGAGAGCGCCACGGCAGGGCAGAGAGAGTGCCACGGCAGGGGCAGAGAGAGCGCCACGGTAGGGCAGAGAGAGCGCCACGGTAGGGCAGAGAGAGCGCCACGGCAGGGCAGAGAGAGCGCTATGAGCAGGGGCAGAGAGAGCGACCACTGCAGGGCAGAGAGCGCCATGGCAGGGCAGAGAGTGCGCCACGGGAGGGCAGAGAGAGCGCCACGGGCAGTGGCAGCAGAGAGCGCCACGGCAGGCGCAGAGAGAGCGCCACGGCAGGGCAGAGAGAGCGCCTACAGGCAGGGCAGAGAGAGCGCTATGGCGGAGGCAGAGAGAGGGCCACGGCAGGGCAGAGAGAGCGCCACGGCAGGGGCAGAGAGACGCCACGGCAGGGCAGAGAGAGCACCACGGCAGGGCAGAGAGAGCGCAATGGGAGGGCAGAGAGAGCGCCACGGGAGGGCAGAGAGAGCGCCACAGGAGGGCAGAGAGAGCGCCACGGCAGGGCAGAGAGAGTGCCACGGCAGGGCAGAGAGAGCACTATGGCAGGGCAGAGAGAGCGCTACGGCAGGGCAGAGAGAGCGCTACAACAGGGCAGAGCGAGCGCTATGGCAGGGCAGAGAGAGCGCCACGGCAGGGCAGAGAGAGCGCCACGGGAGGGCAGAGAGAGCGCCACGGAAGGGCAGAGAGAGCGCCACTGTAGGGCAGAGAGAGCACCACGGCAGGGCAGAGAGAGCGCCACGGCAGGGCAGAGAGAGCGCTACGGCAGAGAGAGCGCTATGGCAGGGCAGAGAGAGTGCTACGGCAGGGCAGAGAGAGCGCTATGGGAGGGCAGAGAGAGCGCCAGGCAGGGCAGAGAGAGCGCTACGGGAGGCAGAGAGCGCTACAGGAGGCAGAGAGAGCTCTCACGGGAGGGCAGAGAGAGCGCTACGGCAGGGCAGAGGGAGCGCCACGGCAGGGCGAGAGAGCGCTATGGCAGGGCAGAGAGAGCACCACGGGAGGGCAGAGAGAGCACTACAGCAGGGCAGAGAGAGCACTACGGCAGGGCAGAGAGAGGGCTACGGCAGGGCAGAGAGAGCGCAATGGCAGGGCAGAGAGAGTGCCACGGCAGGGCAGAGAGAGCGCCATGGCAGGGCAGAGAGGGCGCCAGGGCAGAGAGAGCGCCAAGGCAGGGCAGAGAGCGCGCTATGGGAGGCAGAGAGAGCACTACGGGAAGGCAGAGAGAGCGCTACAGAGAGAGCGCTACGGGAGGCCGAGAGCGCGCTACGGCAGGGCAGAGAGAGCGCTACGGCAGGACAGAGAGAGTGCCAAGGCAGGGCAGAGAGAGCGCCAAGGCAGGGCAGAGTGAGCACTATGGGAGGCAGAGAGAGAGCCACGGCAGGGCAGAGAGAGCGCCACTGCAGGGCAGAGAGAGCGCCATGGCAGGGCAGAGAGTGCGCCACGGGAGGGTAGAGAGATCGCCACGGCAGGGCAGAGAGAGCGCCACGGCAGGGCAGAGAGAGTGCCAAGGCAGGGCAGAAAGAGCGCCAAGGCAGGGCAGAGTGAGCACTATGGGAGGCAGAGAGAGGGCCACGGCAGGGCAGAGAGAGCGCCACGGCAGGGCAGAGAGAGCGCCACGGCAGGGCAGAGAGAGCACCACGGCAGGGCAGAGAGAGCGCAACGGGAGGGCAGAGAGAGCGCCACGGGAGGGCAGAGAGAGCGCCACAGGAGGGCAGAGAGAGCGCCACGGCAGGGCAGAGAGAGCGCCACGGCAGGGCAGAGAGAGCGCCACGGCAGGGCAGAGAGAGCGCCACGGGAGGGCAGAGAGAGCGTTACAACAGGGCAGAGCGAGCGCTATGGCAGGGCAGAGAGAGAGCGTCACGGCAGGGCAGAAAGAGAGCCACAGGAGGGCAGAGAGAGCGCCACGGAAGGGCAGAGAGAGCGCCACGGTAGGGCAGAGAGAGCGCCATGGCAGGGCAGAGAGAGCGCCACGGCAGGGCAGAGAGAGCGCCACGGCAGAGAGAGCGCTACGGCAGGGCAGAGAGAGTGCTACGGCAGGGCAGAGAGAGCGCCATGGGAGGGCAGAGAGAGCGCTACGGCAGGGCAGAGAGAGCGCTACGGCGCAGGCAGAGAGAGCGCCACGGGAGGCAGAGAGAGCTCACGGAGGGCAGAGAGAGCGCTACGGCAGGGCAGAGGAGCGGCACGGCAGGGCAGAGAGCGCATGGCAGGGCAGAGAGAGCGCCACGGGAGGGCAGAGAGAGCACTACTGGCAGGGCAGAGAGCACTACGGCAGGGCAGAGAGAGCGCTACGGCAGGGCAGAGAGAGCCAATCGGCAGGGCAGAGAGATGCCACGGCAGGGCAGAGAGAGCGCCACGGCAGGGCAGAGAGAGCGCCACGGCAGGGCAGCAGAGAGCGCCACGGCAGAGTAGCAGAGAGCGCCGGAAGGCAGAGGGCAATGAGGAGAGCTGCGCACGGCAGGGCAGAGAGAGCGGCAGGGACAGAGAGAGCGCCACGAGAGAGCGAGAGAGCGCTATGGCAGGGCAGAGAGAGCGCACGGCAGGGCAGAGAGCAGCGCGGGCAGGGCAGAGAGAGCGCCACGGCAGGGCAGAGAGAGCGCTATGGCAGGGCAGAGAGAGCGCTACGGGAGGCAGAGAGAGCGATACGGCAGGGCAGCGAGAGCTCTACGGGAGGGCAGAGAGAGTGCTACGGCAGGGCAGAGAGAGCGCCACGGCAGGGCAGAGAGAGCGCCACGGCAATGCTGAGAGACCGCTCACGGCAGGGCAGAGAGAGCACTACGGCAGGGCAGAGATAGCGCTACGGCAGGGCAGAGAGAGCGCAATGGCAGGGCAGAGAGAGCGCCACGGCAGTGCAGAGAGAGCGCAACGGCAGGGCAGAGAGAGCGCCCAGGGCAGAGAGAGCGCCACGGCAGGGGCAGAGAGAGCGCAGACGGGAGGACAAGAGAGAGCGCCAGGGCAGAGAAGAGCGCCACGGCAGGGCAGAGAGCCACTATGGCAGGGCAGAGAGAGCGCTACGGCAGGGCAGAGAGCGCCACGGCAGGGCAGAGAGAGCGCCACGGCAGGGCAGAGAGAGCGCTGCAGAGCGCAGAGAGAGCACCACGGTAGGGCAGAGAGAGCGCCACGGCAGGGACAGAGAGAGCGCCATGGCAGGGCAGAGAGAGCGCCACGGCAGGCAGAGAGAGCGCCACGGCAGGGCAGAGAGCGCCACGGAAGGGCAGAGAGAGCGCACACGGCAGGGCAGAGAGAGCGCTATGGTAGGGCAGAGAGAGCGCCATGGCAGGGCAGAGATAGCGCCACGGCAGGGCAGAGAGAGCCACGGCAGGGCAGAGAGCGCTATGGCAGGGGCAGAGAGAGCGCAACGCAGGGCAGAGAGAGCACTATGTAGGGCAGGAGAGCGCCACGGCAGGGCAGAGAGAGCGCCACGGCAGGGCAGAGAGAGCACTACGGCAGGGCAGAGAGAGCGCTACGGCAGGGCAGAGAGAGCGCTACGGCAGGGCAGAGAGAGCGCCACGGCAGGGCAGAGAGAGCGCTACGGTAGGGCAGAGAGAGCTAGTGGCAGGACAGAGAGACGCCACAGCAGGGCAGAGAGAGCGCTATGGCAGGGCAGAGAGAGCTACAGAGGCAGGGCAGAGAGAGCACTACGGCAGGGCAGAGCGCCACGGCAGGGCAGAGAGAGCTTACGGCAGGGCAGAGAGAGCGCCACGGCAGGGCAGAGAGAGCGCCACAGGCAGGGGCAGAGAGAGCGCTATGGTAGGGCAGAGAGAGCGCCACGGCAGGGCAGAGAGAGCCTACGGCAGGCAGAGAGGCGAGGCAGAGAGCGCTACCGGCAGGGCGAGAGAGCGCCACGCAGGGCAGAGAGAGCGCCACGGCAGGGGCAGAGAGAGCGCCACTGCAGAGGCAGAGAGAGCGCTACGGCAGGGCAGAGAGAGCGCCATGGCAGGGCAGAGAGAGCGCGCGACGGAGGCAGAGAGAGCGCTCACGGCAGGGCAGAGAGAGTGCCATGGCAGGGCAGAGAGAGCGCCACGGCAGGGCAGAGAGAGCGCCACGGCAGGGCAGAGAGCGCCACGGCAGGGCAGAGAGAGCGCCACGGCAGGGCAGAGAGCGCCACGGCAGGGCAGAGATGAGGGTAGAGAGCTACGGCAGGGCAGAGAGCGCTAGGGGGCAGAGAGCTACGGCAGGGCAGAGAGAGCGCTACTGGCAGAGGCAGAGAGCGCCACGGGAGGGCAGGAGAGCGCTACGGGAGGCAGAGAGAGCGCTACGGGAGGGCAGAGAGAGCGCAACGGCAGGGCAGAGAGAGCGCCATGGCAGGGCAGAGAGAGCGCCACGGCAGGGCAGAGAGAGCACTATGGCAGGGCAGAGAGAGCGCCACGGGAGGGCAGAGAGAGCGCTACAGCAGGGCAGAGAGAGCGCCATGGCAGGGCAGAGAGAGCGCTACGGCAGGGCAGAGAGAGCGCCACGGCAGGGCAGAGAGAGCGCAGAGGGCAGAGAGAGCGCCGGCAGGGCAGAGAGAGCGCCACGGCAGGCAGAGAGAGCGCTACGGCAGGGCAGAGAGAGCGCCACGGCAGGGCAGAGCACTACTGGCAGGGCAGAGAGATGCGCTACGGCAGGGCAGAGAGAGCGCCTACGGGCAGGACAGAGAGAGCGCAATGGCAGGGCAGAGAGAGCGCTACAGGGCAGGAAGCAGAGAGAGCGCTACGGCAGGGCAGAGAGAGAGCTACGGCAGGGCAGAGAGAGCGCTACGGCAGGGCAGAGAGAGCGCCTACGCTAGGCTGAGGGCAGAGAGAGCGCCATAGGCAGGGCAGAGAGCGCCACGGCAGGGCAGAGAGAGCGCCACGGCAGGGCAGAGAGAGCGCACGGCAGGGCAGAGAGAGCGCTACGGCAGGGCAGAGAGAGCGCTACGGCAGGGCAGAGAGAGCGCTACGGCAGGGCAGAGAGAGCACTATGGTAGGGCAGAGAGAGCGCTACGACAGGGCAGAGAGAGCACCACGGCAGGGCAGAGAGAGCGCAATGGTAGGGCAGAGAGAGCGCTACGGGCAGTAGGCAGAGAGAGCGCCACGCAGGGCAGAGAGAGCGCCACGGCAGGGGCAGAGAGAGCGCCACGGCAGGGCAGAGAGCGCCACGGCAGGGCAGAGAGCGCCACGGCAGGGCAGAGAGAGCGCTACGGCAGGGCAGAGAGACACTATGGCAGGGCAGAGAGAGCGCCACGGCAGGGCAGAGAGAGCGCTGCGGCAGGGCAGAGATAGCGACACGGCAGGGCAGAGAGAGCACTATGGTAGAGCAGAGAGAGCGCCAGGGCAGAGAGAGCGCCAGGGCAGAGAGAGCACCAGGGCAGGGCAGAGAGAGTGCCACGGCAGGGCAGAGAGCGCCACGGCAGGGCAGAGAGAGCGCTACGGCAGGACAGAGAGAGCGCTACGGCGAGACAGAGAGAGCGCTACGGCAGGGCAGAGAGAGCGATGCGGCAGGGCAGAGAGCGACAGGGCGAGAGAGAGCCCCACGGCAGGTGCAGAGAGAGCTACTATGGTAGGGCAGAGAGAGCGCGGCAGGGCAAAGAGCGCCACAGCAGGGCAGAGAGAGCGTCAGGGCAGAGAGAGCGCCACGGCAGGGCAGAGAGCACTATGGTAGGGCAGAGAGAGCACCACGGTAGGGCAGAGAGAGCGCTGCGGCAGGGCAGAGAGAGCGATACGGCAGGGCAGAGAGAGTACAATGGTAGGGCAGAGAGAGCGCTGATGGCAGGGCAGAGAGAGCGCCACGATAGGGCAGAGAGAGCGCCTACGATAGAGGCAGAGAGAGCGCCAGCGGCCAGAGGCAGAGAGCGCGCTATGGTAGAGGCAGAGAGAGCGCTACGGGCAGGGCAGAGAGAGCACTATGGTAGGGCAGAGAGCGCTACGGCAGGGCAGAGAGACGCCACGGCAGGGCAGAGAGAGAGCAATGCGGCAGGGCAGAGAGACGCTATGGTAGGGCAGAGAGAGCATCACGGCAGGGCAGAGAGAGCACTATGGTAGGGCAGAGAGAGCGCTATGAGGCAGAGAGAGCACCATGGTTGGGCAGAGAGAGCGCTATGAGGCAGAGAGCACCAGGCAGGGCAGAGAGAGCGCTAGGGCAGAGAGAGAGCGCTACGGAGACCGAGAGCGCGCTACGGCAGGGCAGAGAGAGCCACGGCAGGGCAGAGAGAGCGCTATGGCAGGACAGAGAGAGCGCCATAGCAGGGCGAGAGAGCGCTATGGTAGGGCAGAGAGCTCCACAGCAGGGCAAAGAGAGCGCTATGGCAGGGCAGAGAGCGCTGTGGCAGGGCAGAGAGAGCACTATGGTAGGGCAGAGAGAGAGCTGACGGCAGGGCAGAGAGAGCGCCACGGCAGGGCAGAGAGAGTGCCACGGCAGGGCAGAGAGAGCAGCCACGGCAGGGCAGAGAGAGCGATGCGGAAGGGCAGAGAGAGCGATACGGCAGGGCAGAGAGAGCGCTATGGTAGGGCAGAGAGAGCGCTATGGCAGGGCAGAGAGAGCGCCACGATAGGGCAGAGAGAGCGCCACGATAGGGCAGAGAGAGCGCCACGGCAGGGCAGAGAGAGCGCTATGGTAGGGCAGAAAGAGCTGCAACGGCAGGGCTAAGAGAGAGCACTATGGTAGGGCGAGAGAGCGCTAACGGCAGAGGGCAGAGAGAGCGAGCGCCATGGTAGGGCAGAGAGAGCGCTATGGTAGGGCAGAGACAGCTCCAAGGCAGGGCAGAGAAGAGCGCCATGGCAGGCAGAGAGCGCCACGGCAGGGCAGAGAGAGCGCCACGCGGCAGTAGGGCAGAGAGAGAGCGCTACGGCAGGGCAGAGAGAGCGCTACGGCAGGGCAGAGAGAGCGCCACGGCAGGGCAAAGAGATCGCTATGGTAGGGCAGAGAGAGCGCCACAACGGCAGGGCAGAGAGAGCGACTATGGTAGCAGGGCAGAGAGAGCGCTACGGCAGGGCAGAGAGAGCGCCCACGGCAGGGCAGAGAGAGCAATGTGGCAGGGCAGAGAGAGCAATGCGGCAGGGCAGAGAGAGAGCGATACGGCAGGGCAGAGAGAGCACTACGTCAGGGCAGAGAGAGCGTCACGGCAGGGCAGAGAGAGCACTATGGTAGGGCAGAGAGAACGCTATGAGGCAGAGAGAGCACCATGGTTGGGGAGAGAGAGCGCTATGAGGCAGAGAGAGCACCAGTCAGGGCAGAGAGCGCTAGGGCAGAGAGAGCGCTACGGGAGGCCGAGACGCGCTACGGCAGGGCAGAGAGAGCGCCACCGGCAGGGCAGAGAGAGCGCTATGGCAGGACAGAGAGAAGCGCCATAGCAGGGCAGAGAGAGCGCTATGGTAGGGCAGAGAGAGCTCCACAGCAGGGCAGAGAGAGCGCCATGGCAGAGAGAGCACCACGGCAGGGCAGCAGAGAGAGCGCCACGGCAGGCAAGAGAGCGCCACGGCAGGGCAGAGAGCGCCATGGTAGGGCAGAGAGAGCGCCATGGTAGGGCAGAGAGAGCGCCACGGCAGGGCAGAGAGAGCGCCACTGGCAGGGCAGAGAGCGCGCCACTGCAGGAGGGCAGAGAGAGAGAGCGCCACGGCAGGGGCAGAGAGAGTGCCACGGCAGGGCAGAGAGAGCGCTACTGCAGGGCAGAGAGCGCCATGGTAGGGCAGAGAGAGCGCCACGGCAGGGGCAGAGAGAGCGCTATGGCAGGAGCAGAGAGAGCGCACCACGGCAGGGCAGAGAGAGCGCCATGGCAGGGCAGAGAGAGCGCCACGGGAGGGTAGAGAGCGCCACGGCAGGGCAGAGAGAGCGCCACAGCAGGCCAGAGAGCGCCACGGCAGGGGCAGAGAGAGCGCCACGGCAGGGCAGAGAGAGTGCCAAGGCAGGGCAGAGAGAGCGCCAAGGCAGGGCAGAGTGAGCACTATGGGAGGCAGAGAGAGGGCCACGGCAGGGCAGAGAGCGCCACGGCAGGGCAGAGAGCGCCACGGCAGGGCAGAGAGAGCGCCACGGCAGGGCAGAGAGAGCGCAACGGGAGGGCAGAGAGAGCGCCACGGGAGGGCAGAGAGAGCGCCACAGGAGGGCAGAGAGAGCGCCACGGCAGGGCAGAGAGAGTGCCACGGCAGGGCAGAGAGAGCGTTACGGCAGGGCAGAGAGAGCGCCACGGGAGGGCAGAGAGAGCGTTACAACAGGGCAGAGCGAGCGCTACGGCAGGGCAGAGAGAGAGCGTCACGGCAGGGCAGAGAGAGCGCCACGGGAGGGCAGAGAGAGCGCCACGGAAGGGCAGAGAGAGCGCCACGGTAGGGCAGAGAGAGCGCCACGGCAGGGCAGAGAGAGCGCCACGGCAGGGCAGAGGGCAGAGAGCGCTACGGCAGGGCAGAGAGAGTGCTACGGCAGGGCAGAGAGAGCGCCATGGGAGGGCAGAGAGAGCGCTAGCAGGGCAGAGAGAGCGCTACGGGAGGCAGAGAGAGCGCTACAGGAGGCAGAGAGAGCTCTACGGGAGGGCAGAGAGAGCGCTACGGCAGGGCAGAGGGAGCGCCACGGCAGGGCAGAGAGAGCGCCATGGCAGGGCAGAGAGAGCGCCACGGGAGGGCAGAGAGAGCACTACGGCAGGGCAGAGAGAGCACTACGGCAGGGCAGAGAGAGGGCTACGGCAGGGCAGAGAGAGCGCAATGGCAGGGCAGAGAGAGTGCCACGGCAGGGCAGAGAGAGGCGCCTATGGCAGAGGCAGAGAGGGCGCCAGGGCAGAGAGAGACGCCAAGGCAGGGCAGAGAGGCGCGCAGTATGGGAGGCAGCAGAGAGAGCACTACGGGAAGGCAGAGAGAGTGCTACGGGAGGGCAGAGAGTGCGCCACGGGAGGGCAGAGAGAGCGCCACGGCAGTGGCAGAGAGAGCGCCACAGGGAGGGCAGAGAGAGCGCCACGGGCAGGGCAGAGAGAGCACTACGGGAGGGCATAGAGAGCGCCACGGCAGGGCAGAGAGGAGCGCCACAGGAGGACAGAGGAGCGCCACGGGAGGGTCGGAGAGAGCGACACGGTAGGGCAGAGAGAGGCAGAGAGAGCGCCATGGTGAGGGCAGAGAGAGCACTATGGCAGGGCACAGAGAGCTCCACGGGGAGGGCAGAGAGAGCGCTATGGCAGGGCAGAGAGCGCTATGGCAGGGCAGAGAGAGCGCTATGGCAGGCAGAGAGAGCGCCACGGCAGGGCAGAGAGAGCGCTCACGGTAGGGGCAGAGAGAGCGCCACGGTAGGGCAGAGAGAGAGCTCCACGGCAGGGCAGAGAGAGCGCTACGGCAACGCAGAGAGAGTGCTACGGCAGGGCAGAGAGAGCGCCACGGCAGGGCAGAGAGAGCGCCAGGGCAGAGAGAGCGCCATTGCAGGGTAGAGAGCGCCACGGCAGGGCAGAGAGAGCACTATGGCAGGGCAGAGAGAGCGCTATGGCAGGGCAGAGAGCGCCATGGCAGGGCAGAGAGAGCGCTAGGGCAGAGAGAGCGCCAGGGCAGAGAGAGCGCCACGGCAGGGGCAGAGAGAGCGCTAGTGGCAGGGCAGAGAGAGCGCCACGGGAGGGCAGAGAGAGCGCCACGGAAGGGCAGAGAGCGCACCACGGAAGGGCAGAGAGAACGCCACGGCAGGGCAGAGAGTGCTACGCCAGGGCAGAGAGACGCCACGGCAGGGCAGAGAGAGCGCCATGGCAGGGCAGAGAGAGCGCTACGGGAGGCAGAGAGAGCGCTACGGGAGGCAGCGAGAGCTCTACGGGAGGGCAGAGAGAGCGCTACGGCAGGGCAGAGGGAGCGCCACGGCCAGAGCAGAGAGAACGCCACGGCAATGCTGAGAGAGCGCCACGGGAGGGCAGAGAGAGCACTACGGCAGTGGCAGAGATAGGGCTACTGGCAGGGCAGAGAGAGCGCAATGGCAGGGCAGAGAGAGCGCCACGGCAGGGCAGAGAGCGCTGAACGGGGAGGGCAGAGAGAGCGCCAGGGCAGAGAGAGCGCGCACGGAGAGGGCAGAGAGAGAGCGCAACGGGAGGACAGAGAGAGCGCCAGGGCAGAGAGAGCGCCACAGCAGGGCAGAGACCACTATGGCAGGGCAGAGAGGCGCTACGGCAGGGCAGAGAGCGCCACAGCAGTGCAGAGAGAGCGCTACGGCAGGGCAGAGAGCGCTGCAGCAGGGCAGAGAGAGCACTATGGTAGGGCAGAGAGAGCGCTACGGCAGGGCAGAGAGAGCGCGTCACGGCAGGGCAGAGAGCGCCACGGCAGGGGCAGAAAGAGCGCCACGGCAGGGCAGAGAGAGCGATGCGGAAGGGCAGAGAGAGCGACACGGCAGGGCATGAGAGCACTATGGTAGGGCAGAGAGAGCGCTATGGCAGGGCAGAGAGAGCGCCACGATAGGGCAGAGAGAGCGCCACTGCAGGGCAGAGAGAGCGCTATGGTAGGGCAGAAAGAGCGCAATGGCAGGGCAGAGAGAGCACTATGGTAGGGCAGAGAGAGCGCTTACGGCAGGGCAGAGAGAGAGGCCACGGCAGGGCAGAGAGAGCGCTACGGCAGGGCAGAGAGAGCGCTACGGCAGGGCAGAGAGAGCAACACGGCAGGGCAGAGAGAGCGACACGGCAGGAGCAGAGAGAGCGCCACGAGCAGGGCAGAGAGAGTGCCATGGCAGGGCAGAGAGAGTGCCACGGCAGGGCAGAGAGAGCGCCACAGCAGGGCAGAGAGAGCGCCACGGAAGGACAGAGAGAGCGCTACGGCAGGACAGAGAGAGCGCTACGCCAGGGCAGAGAGAGCGCTGCGGCAGGGCAGAGAGAGCGATACGGCAGGGCAGAGAGAGCACTATGGTAGGGTAGAGAGAGCGCCAGGGCAGAGAGAGCGCCAGGGCAGAGAGAGCGCCAGGGCAGGGCAGAGAGAGTGCCACGGCAGGGCAGAGAGAGCGCCACGGCAGTGCAGAGAGAGCGCTACGGCAGGACAGAGAGAGCGCTATGGCGGGACAGAGAGAGCGCTACGGCAGGGCAGAGAGAGCGATGCGGCAGGGCAGAGAGAGCGACAGGGCAGAGAGAGAGCCCCACGGCAGTGCAGAGAGAGCACTATGGTAGGGCAGAGAGAGCGCCACGGCAGGGCAAAGAGAGCGCCACGGCAGGGCAGAGAGAGCGCCAGGGCAGAGAGAGCGCCACGGCAGGGCAGAGAGCACTATGCCAGGGCAGAGAGAGCGCTGCGGCAGGGCAGAGAGAGCGATACGGCAGGGCAGAGAGAGTACAATAGTAGGGCAGAGAGAGCGCTATGGCAGGGCAGAGAGAGCGCCACGATAGGGCAGAGAGAGCGCCACGATAGGGCAGAGAGAGTGCCACGGCAGGGCAGAGAGAACGCTATGGTAGGGCAGAAAGAGCGCAACGGGAGGGCAGAGAGAGCACTATGGTAGGGCAGAGAGAGCGCTACGGCAGGGCAGAGAGAGCGCCATGGCAGGGCAGAGAGAGCGCTACGGCAGGGCAGGGAGAGCAATTCGGCAGGGCAGAGAGAGTGATATGGCAGGGCAGAGAGAGCGCCACGGCAGGGCAGAGAGAGTGCCACGGCAGGGCAAAGAGATCGCTATGGTAGGGTAGAGAGAGCGTCACGGCAGGGCAGAGAGAGCACTATGGTAGGGCAGAGAGAACGCTATGAGGCAGAGAGAGCACCATGGTTGGGCAGAGAGAGCGCTATGAGGCAGAGAGAGCACCAGGCAGGGCAGAGAGAGCGCTAGGGCAGAGAGAGCGCTACGGGAGACCGAGAGCGCTGCCACGGCAGAGGCGAGAGAGAGCCACGGCAGGGCAGAGAGAGCGCTATGTCAGGACAGAGAGAGCGCCATAGCAGGGGCAGAGAGAGCGCTATGGTAGGGCAGAGAGAGCTCCACAGCAGGGCAAAGAGAGCGCTATGGCAGGGCAGAGAGAGCGCTGTGGCAGGGCAGAGAGAGCACTATGGTAGGGCAGAGAGAGCGTGACGGCAGGGCAGAGAGAGCGCCATGGCAGGGCAGAGAGAGCGCCACGGCAGGGCAGAGAGAGCAATGCGGAAGGGCAGAGAGAGCGGATCACGGCAGGGCAGAGAGAGCACTATGGTAGGGCAGAGAGAGCGCTATGGCAGTGGCAGAGAGAGCGCCACGATAGGGCAGAGAGAGCGCCACGATAGGGCAGAGAGAGCACCACAGCAGGGCAGAGAGAGCGCTATGGTAGGGCAGAAAGAGCGCAACGGCAGGGCAGAGAGAGCACTATGGTAGGGCAGAGAGAGCGCTACGGCAGGGCAGAGAGAGCGCCACGGCAGGGCAGAGAGAGCGCTACGGCAGGGCAAAGAGAGCAATGCAGCAGGGCAGAGAGAGCGATACGGCAGGGCAGAGAGAGCACTATGTCAGGGCAGAGAGAGCGCCACGGCAGGGCAGAGAGAGCGCCACGGCAGGGCAAAGACATCGCTATGGTAGGGCAGAAAGAGCACAACGGCAGGGCAGAGAGAGCACTATGGTAGGGCAGAGAGAGCGCTACGGCAGGGCAGAGAGAGCGCCACGGCAGGGCAGAGAGAGCAATGCGGCAGAGCAGAGAGAGCAATGCGGCAGGGCAGAGAGAGCGATACGGCAGGGCAGAGAGAGCGCTACGGCAGGACAGAGAGAGCGCTACGGCAGGGCAGAGAGAGCGCTGTGGCAGGGCAGAGAGAGCGATACTGCAGGGCAGAGAGCGCACTATGGTAGGGCAGAGAGAGCGCCAGAGCAGAGAGAGCGCTTAGGGCAGAGAGAGCGCCAGGGCAGAGAGAGCGCCAGGGCAGGGCAGAGAGAGCGCTACGGCAGGACAGAGAGAGCGCTACGGCGGGACAGAGAGAGCGCTACAGCAGGGCAGAGAGAGCGATGCGGCAGGGCAGAGAGAGCGACAGGGCAGAGAGAGAGCCCCACGGCAGGGCAGAGAGAGCACTATGGTAGGGCAGAGAGAGCAATGCGGCAGGGCAGAGAGAGCGATACGGCAGGGCAGAGAGAGCACTACGTCAGGGCAGAGAGATCGGCACGGCAGGGCAGAGAGAGCACTATGGTAGGGCAGAGAGAACGCTATGAGGCAGGAGAGAGCACCATGGTTGGGGGAGAGAGCGCTATGAGGCAGAGAGAGCACCAGGCAGGGCAGAGAGAGCGCTAGGGCAGAGAGAGCGTTACGGAGGCCGAGAGCGCGCTACGGCAGGGCAGAGAGAGCGCCACGGCAGGGCAGAGAGAGCGCTATGGCAGGACAGAGAGAGCGCCATAGCAGGGCAGAGAGAGCGCTATGGTAGGGCAGAGAGAGCTCCACAGCAGGGCAGAGAGAGCGCCATGGCAGAGAGAGCACCACGGCAGGGCCGAGAGAGCGCCACGGCAGGCAGAGAGAGCGCCACGGCAGGTCAGAGAGAGCGCCATGGTAGGGCAGAGAGAGCGCCATGGTAGGGCAGAGAGAGCGCCATGGTAGGGCAGAGAGAGCGCCACGGCAGGGCAGAGTGCGCGCCACTGCAAGGCAGAGAGAGCGCTACGGCAGGGCAGAGAGAGTGCCACGGCAGGGCAGAGAGAGCGCTACTGGCAGGGCAGAGAGACGCCATGGTAGGGCAGGAGAGAGCGCCAGGGCAGAGAGAGCGCTATGGCAGGGCAGAGAGCGCACCACTGCAGGGCAGAGAGAGCGCCACGGGAGGGTAGAGAGAGCGCCACGGCAGGGCAGAGAGAGCACCACGGCAGGCCAGAGAGAGCGCCACGGCAGGGCAGAGAGAGCGATATGGCAGGGCAGAGAGAGCGCCACGGCAGGGCAGAGAGAGCGCCACGGCAGGGCAAAGAGATCGCTATGGTAGGGTAGAGAGAGCGTCACGGCAGGGCAGAGAGAGCACTATGGTAGGGCAGAGAGAACGCTATGAGGCAGAGAGAGCACCATAGTTGGGCAGAGAGACGCTATGAGGCAGAGAGAGCACCAGGCAGGGCAGAGAGAGCGCTTAGGGCAGAGAGAGCGCTACGGGAGACCGAGAGCGCGCCTACGGCAGGGCAGAGAGAGAGCCACGGCAGGGCAGAGAGAGCGCTATGTCAGGACAGAGAGAGCGCCATAGCAGGGCAGAGAGAGCGCTATGGTAGGGCAGAGAGAGCTCCACAGCAGGGCAAAGAGAGCGCTATGGCAGGGCAGAGAGAGCGCTGTGGCAGGGCAGAGAGAGCACTATGGTAGGGCAGAGAGAGCGCAACGGCAGGGCAGAGAGAGCGCCATCGCAGGGCAGAGAGAGCGCCACGGCAGGGCAGAGAGAGCGATGCGGAAGGGCAGAGAGAGCGATACTGGCAGGGCAGAAGAGCACTATGGTAGGGGCAGAGAGAGCGCTATGGCAGGGCAGAGAGAGCGCCACGATAGGGCAGAGAGAGCGCCACGATAGGGCAGAGAGAGCGCCACAGCAGGGCAGAGAGAGCGCTATGGTAGGGGCAGAAAGAGCGCAACGGCAGGGGCAGGGAGAGCACTATGGTAGTGCAGAGAGAGCGCTACGGCAGGGCAGAGAGCGCCACGGCAGGGCAGAGAGAGCGCTACGGCAGGGCAAAGAGAGCAATGCGGCAGGGCAGAGAGAGCGATACGGCAGGGCAGAGAGAGCGCCACGGCAGGGCAGAGAGAGCGCCACGGCAGGGCAAAGACATCGCTATGGTAGGGCAGAAAGAGCACAACGGCAGGGCAGAGAGAGCACTATGGTAGGGCAGAGAGAGCGCTACGGCAGGGCAGAGAGAGCGCCACGGCAGGGCAGAGAGAGCAATGCGGCAGAGCACAGAGAGCAATGCGGCAGGGCAGAGAGAGCAATACGGCAGGGCAGAGAGAGCGCTACGGCAGGACAGAGAGAGCGCTACGGCAGGGCAGAGAGAGCGCTGCGGCAGGGCAGAGAGAGCGATACTGCAGGGCAGAGAGAGCACTATGGTAGGGCAGAGAGAGCGCCAGGGCAGAGAGAGCGCCAGGGCAGAGTGAGCGCCAGGGCAGAGAGAGCGCCAGGGCAGGGCAGAGAGAGCGCTACGGCAGGACAGAGAGAGCGCTACGGCGGGACAGAGAGAGCGCTACAGCAGGGCAGAGAGAGCGATGCGGCAGGGCAGAGAGAGCGACAGGGCAGAGAGAGAGCCCCACGGCAGGGCAGAGAGAGCACTATGGTAGGGCAGAGAGAGCAATGCGGCAGGGCAGAGAGAGCGATACGGCAGGGCAGAGAGAGCACTACGTCAGGCGCAGAGAGAGCGTCACGGCAGGGCAGAGAGAGCACTAGTGGTAGGGCAGAGAGAACGCTATGAGGCAGAGAGAGCACCATGGTTGGGGAGAGAGACGCTATGAGGCAGAGAGAGCACCAGGCAGGGCAGAGAGAGCGCTAGGGCAGAGAGAGCGCTACGGGAGGCCGAGAGTGCGCTACGGCAGGGCAGAGAGAGCGCTATGGCAGGACAGAGAGAGCGCCATAGCAGGGTTGAGAGAGCGCTATGGTAGGGCAGAGAGAGCTCCACAGCAGGGCAGAGAGAGCGCCATGGCAGAGAGAGCACCACGGCAGGGCCAGAGAGAGCGCCACGGCTGGCAGAGAGAGCACCACGGCAGGTCAGAGAGAGCGCCATGGTAGGGCAGAGAGAGCGCCATGGTAGGGCAGAGAGAGCGCCATGGTAGGGCAGAGAGACGCCACGGCAGGGCAGAGTGCGCGCCACTGCAAGGCAGAGAGAGCGCTACGGCAGGGCAGAGAGAGTGCCACGGCAGGGCAGAGAGAGCGCTACTGCAGGGCTGAGAGAGCGCCACAGTAGGGCAGAGAGAGCGCCACGGCAGGGCAGAGAGAGCGCTATGGCAGGGCAGAGAGAGCGCACCACTGCAGGGCAGAGAGAGCGCCATGGCAGGGCAGAGAGTGCGCCACGGGAGGGTAGAGAGAGCGCCACGGCAGGGCAGAGAGAGCGCCACGGCAGGCCAGAGAGAGCGCCACGGCAGGGCAGAGAGAGCGCCACGGCAGGGCAGAGAGAGTGCCAAGGCAGGGCAGAGAGAGCGCCAAGGCAGGGCAGAGTGAGCACTATGGGAGGCAGAGAGAGGGCCACGGCAGGGCAGAGAGAGCGCCACAGCAGGGCAGAGAGAGCGCCACGGCAGGGCAGAGAGAGCGCCACAGCAGGGCGGAGAGAGCGCAAAGGGAGGGCAGAGAGAGCGCCACGGGAGGGCAGAGAGAGCGCCACAGGAGGGCAGAGAGAGCGCCACGGCAGGGCAGAGAGAGTGCCATGGCAGGGCAGAGAGAGCGTTACAGCAGGGCAGAGAGAGCGCCACGGGAGGGCAGAGAGAGCGTTACAACAGGGCAGAGCGAGCGCTACGGCAGGGCAGAGAGAGCGCCACGGCAGAGAGAGCACCACGGGAGGGCAGAGAGTGCGCCACGGAAGGGCAGAGAGAGCGCCACTGTAGGGCAGAGAGAGCGCCACGGCAGGGCAGAGAGAGCGCCACGGCAGGGCAGAGAGAGCGCCACGGCAGAGAGAGCGCTACGGCAGGGCAGAGAGTGCTACGGCAGGGCAGAGAGAGCACCATGGGAGGGCAGAGAGAGCGCCAAGGCAGGGCAGAGAGAGCGCTACGGGAGGCAGAGAGAGCGCTACAGGAGGCAGAGAGCTCTCACGGGAGGGCAGAGAGAGCGCTACGGCAGGGCAGAGGGAGCGCCACGGCAGGGCAGAGAGAGCGCCATGGCAGGGCAGAGAGAGCGCCACGGGAGGGCAGAGAGAGCACTACGGCAGGGCAGAGAGAGCACTACGGCAGGGCAGAGAGAGCACTACGGCAGGGCAGAGAGAGGGCTACGGCAGGGCAGAGAGAGCGCAATGGCAGGGCAGAGAGAGTGCCACGGCAGGGCAGAGAGAGCGCCATGGCAGGGCAGAGAGGGCGCCAGGGCAGAGAGAGCGCCAAGGCAGGGCAGAGAGCGCTATGGGAGGCAGAGAGAGCGCTACGGGAAGGCAGAGAGCGCTAGGCAGAGAGAGCGCTACGGGAGGCCGAGAGCGTGCTACGGCAGGGCAGAGAGAGCGCTACGGCAGGACAGAGAGAGTGCCAAGGCAGGGCAGAGAGAGCGCCAAGGCAGGGCAGAGTGAGCACTATGGGAGGCAGAGAGAGGGCCACGGCAGGGCAGAGAGAGCGCCACGGCAGGGCAGAGAGAGCGGCAGGGCAGAGAGAGCGCCAGGGCAGAGAGAGCGCAACGGGAGGGCAGAGAGTGCGCCACGGGAGGGCAGAGAGAGCCACAGGAGGTCAGAGAGAGCGCCACGGCAGGGGCAGAAGAGTGCCACGGCAGGGCAGAGAGAGAGCGCTACGGCAGGGCAGAGAGAGCGCCACGGGAGGGCAGAGAGAGAGCGCCACGGAAGGGCAGAGAGAGTGCCACTGTAGGGCAGAGAGAGCGCCACGGCAGGGCAGAGAGAGCGCCACGGCAGGCCAGAGAGAGCGCCACGGCAGGAGAGCGCTACGGCAGGGGCAGAGAGAGTGCTACGGCAGGGCAGAGAGAGCGCCATGGGAGGGCAGAGAGAGCGCCAAGGCAGGGCAGAGAGAGCGCTACGGGAGGCAGAGAGCGCTACGGGAGGCAGAGAGAGCTCCACGGGAGGGCAGAGAGAGCACCACGGCAGTGGCAGAGGGAGCGCCACGGCAGGGCAGAGAGAGCGCCATGGCAGGGGCAGAGAGAGCGCCACGGGAGGGCAGAGAGAGCACTACGGCAGGGCAGAGAGAGCACTACGGCAGGGCAGAGAGAGCACTACGGCAGGGCAGAGAGAGGGCTACGGCAGGGCAGAGAGAGCGCAATGGCAGGGCAGAGAGAGTGCCACGGCAGGGCAGAGAGAGCGCCATGGCAGGGCAGAGAGGGCACCAGGGCAGAGAGAGCGCCAAGGCAGGGCAGAGAGCGCGCTATGGGAGGCAGAGAGAGCACTACGGGAAGGCAGAGAGAGCGCTAGGGCAGAGAGAGCGCTACGGGAGGCCGAGAGCGCGCTACGGCAGGGCAGAGAGAGCGCTACGGCAGGACAGAGAGAGTGCCAAGGCAGGGCAGAGAGAGCGCCAAGGCAGGGCAGAGTGAGCACTATGGGAGGCAGAGAGAGGGCCACGGCAGGGCAGAGAGAGCGCCACGGCAGGGCAGAGAGAGCGCCACGGCAGGGCAGAGAGAGCGCCACGGCAGGGCAGAGAGAGCGCAACGGGAGGGCAGAGAGAGCGCCACGGGAGGGCAGAGAGAGCGCCACAGGAGGGCAGAGAGAGCGCCACGGCAGGGCAGAGAGAGTGCCACGGCAGGGCAGAGAGAGCGTTACGGCAGGGCAGAGAGAGCGCCACGGGAGGGCAGAGAGAGCGTTACAACAGGGCAGAGCGAGCGCTATGGCAGGGCAGAGAGAGCGCCACGGCAGGGCAGAGAGAGCGCCACGGGAGGGCAGAGAGAGCGCCTCGGAAGGGCAGAGAGAGCGCCACGTAGGGCAGAGAGAGCGCCACGGCAGGGCGGAGAGAGCGCCACGGCAGGGCAGAGAGAGCGCCATGGCAGAGAGAGCGCTACGGCAGGGCAGAGAGAGTGCTACGGCAGGGCAGAGAGAGCGCCATGGGAGGGCAGAGAGAGCGCCAAGGCAGGGCAGAGAGAGCGCTACGGGAGGCAGAGAGAGCGCTACAGGAGGCAGAGAGAGCTCTACGGGAGGGCAGAGAGAGCGCTACGGCAGGGGCAGAGGGAGCGCTACGGCAGGGCAGAGAGACGCCATGGCAGGGCAGAGAGTGCGCCACGGGAGGGCAGAGAGAGCACTACGGCAGGGCAGAGAGAGCACTACGGCAGGGCAGAGAGAGGGCTACGGCAGGGCAGAGAGAGCGCTAATGGCAGGGCAGAGAGAGTGCCACAGCAGGGCAGAGAGAGCGCCATGGCAGGGGCAGAGAGGGCGCCAGGGCAGGAGAGCGCTATGGGAGGCAGAGAGAGCGCTACGGAAGGCAGAGAGAGCGCCACGGGAGGGCAGAGATGCGCTACGGGAGGGCTGAGAGAGCGCCACCGGAGGGCAGAGAGAGCGCCACGGGAGGGCAGAGAGAGCGCCACGGAGGGCAGAGAGAGCTACGGGAGGGCAGAGAGAGCGCTATGGCAGGGCAGAGGGAGCGCCACAGGAGGGCAGAGGGAGCACCACGGGAGGGCAGAGAGAGCGGCACGGGAGGGCAGAGAGAGCGCTATGGTAGGGCAGAGAGAGCACTATGGCAGGGCACAGAGAGCGCCACGGGAGGGCAGAGAGAGCGCTATGGCAGGGCAAAGAGCGCTATGGCAGGGCAGAGAGAGCGCTATGGCAGGCAGAGAGAGCGCCATGGCAGGGCAGAGAGAGCGCTATGGTATGGCAGAGAGAGCGCTATGGTAGGGCAGAGAGAGCACTACGGGAGGGCAGAGAGCGCTACGGGAGGGCAGAGAGAGTGCTACGGGAGGGCAGAGTGAGCGCTACGGGAGGGCAGAGTGAGCGCTACGGGAGGGCAGAGAGAGCTCTATGGCAGGGCAGAGAGAGCTCTATGGCAGGGCAGAGAGAGCTCTATGGCAGGGCAGAGGGAGCGCCACGGCAGGACAGAGTGAGCGCTACGGGAGGGCAGAGAGAGCTCTATGGCAGGGCAGAAAGAGCTCTATGGCAGGGCAGAGAGAGCTCTATGGCAGGGCAGAGAGAGCGCCAAGGTAGGGCAGAGTGAGTGCCACAGCAGGGCAGAGAGAGCGCCAGGGCAGAGAGAGCACCATGGCAGGGCAGAGAGAGCGGCAGGGCAGAGAGAGCACCACGGGCGGGCAGAGAGAGCGCCACGGCAGGGCAGAGAGAGAGCCAGGGCAGAGGGAGCGCTACGGGAGGGCAGAGAGAGTGCTACGGGAGGGCAGAGTGAGCGCTACGGGAGGGCAGAGTGAGATCTACTGGAGGGCAGAGAGAGCTCTATGGCAGGGCAGAGAGAGCTCTATGGCAGGGTAGAAAGAGCGCCAAGGTAGGGCAGAGTGAGCGCCACAGCAGGGCAGAGCGCGCGCCAGGGCAGAGAGAGCACCATGGCAGGGCAGAGAGACCCCCACGTCAGGGCAGAGACAGCACCACGGGCGGGCAGAGAGAGCGCCATGGCAGGGCAGAGAGAGAGCCAGGGCAGAGGGAGCGCCACGGGAGGGCAGAGAGAGCGCAACGGGAGGGCAGAGAGAGCGCCAGGGCAAAGAGAGTGCCACGGGAGGGCAGAGAGAGAGCAGCAACGGAGGGACAGGACAGAGAGAGCGCCAGGGCAGAGAGAGCGCCACGGCAGGGCAGAGAGCACTATGGCAGGGCAGAGAGAGCGCGCTACGGCAGGGCAGAGAGCGCCACGGCAGGGCAGAGAGAGCGCTACGGCAGGGCAGAGAGAGCGCTGCAGCAGGGCAGAGAGAGCACTATGGTAGGGCAGAGAGAGAGCGCCACGGCAGGGCAGAGAGAGCGCCAGGGCAGAAGAGCGCCACGGCAGGGCAGAGAGAGCGTTACAACAGGGCAGAGCGAGTGCTACGGCAGGGCAGAGAGAGCGCCATGGCAGGGCAGAGAGAGCGCCACGGGAGGGCAGAGAGAGCGCCACGGAAGGGCAGAGAGAGCGCCACGGTAGGGCAGAGAGAGCGCCACGGCAGGGCAGAGAGAGCGCCACGGCAGGGCAGAGAGAGCGCCACGGCAGAGAGAGCGCTACGGCAGGGCAGAGAGAGTGCTACGGCAGGGCAGAGAGAGCGCCATGGGAGGGCAGAGAGAGCGCCAAGGCAGGGCAGAGAGAGCGCTACGGGAGGCAGAGAGAGCGCTACAGGAGGCAGAGAGAGCTCTACGGGAGGGCAGAGAGAGCGCTACGGCAGGGCAGAGGGAGCGCCACGGCAGGGCAGAGAGAGCGCCACGGGAGGGCAGAGAGAGCACTACGGCAGGGCAGAGAGAGCACTACGGCAGGGCAGAGAGAGGGCTACGGCAGGGCAGAGAGAGCGCAATGGCAGGGCAGAGAGAGTGCCACAGCAGGGCAGAGAGAGCGCCATGGCAGGGCAGAGAGGGCGCCAGGGCAGAGAGCGCGCTATGGGAGGCAGAGAGAGCGCTACGGGAAGGCAGAGAGAGCGCTACGGGAGGGCAGAGAGTGCGCCATGGGAGGGCAGAGAGAGCGCCACGGGAGGGCAGAGAGAGCGCCACGGGAGGGCAGAGAGAGCGCCACGGAGGGCAGAGAGAGCTACGGGAGGGCAGAGAGAGCGCTATGGCAGGGCAGAGGGAGCGCCACAGGAGGGCAGATGGAGCGCCACGGGAGGGCAGAGAGAGCGGCACAGGAGGGCAGAGAGGGCAGAGAGAGCGCTATGGTAGGGCAGAGAGAGCACTATGGCAGGGCACAGAGAGCGCCACGGGAGGGCAGAGAGAGCGCTATGGCAGGGCAAAGAGCGCTATGGCAGGGCAGAGAGAGCGCTATGGCAGGCAGAGAGAGCGCCATGGTATGGCAGAGAGAGCGCTATGGTAGGGCAGAGAGAGCACTACGGGAGGGCAGAGAGCGCTACGGGAGGGCAGAGAGAGTGCTACAGCGCTACGGGAGGGCAGAGAGAGCTCTATGGCAGGGCAGAGAGAGCTCTATGGCAGGGCAGAGAGAGCTCTATGGCAGGGCAGAGAGAGCGCCAAGGTAGGGCAGAGTGAGTGCCACAGCAAGGCAGAGAGAGCGCCAGGGCAGAGAGAGCACCATGGCAGGGGCAGAGAGAGCGGCAGGGCAGAGAGAGCACCACGGGCGGGCAGAGAGAGCGCCACGGCAGGGCAGAGAGAGAGCCAGGCAGGCAGAGGGAGCGCTACGGGAGGGCAGAGAGAGTGCTACGGGAGGGCAGAGTGAGCGCTACGGGAGGGCAGAGTGAGAGCTACTGGAGGGCAGAGAGAGCTCTATGGCAGGGCAGAGAGAGCTCTATGGCAGGGCAGAGAGAGCGCCAAGGTAGGGCAGAGTGAGCGCCACAGCAGGGCAGAGAGAGCACCAGGGCAGAGAGAGCACCATGGCAGGGCAGAGAGCGCCACGGCAGGGCAGAGAGAGCACCACGGGCGGGCAGAGAGAGCACCACGGCAGGGCAGAGAGAGAGCCAGGGCAGAGGGAGCGCCACGGGAGGGCAGAGAGAGCGCAACGGGAGGGCAGAGAGAGCGCCAGGGCAGAGTGAGTGCCACGGGAGGGCAGAGAGCGCTGAACGGAGGAGGACAGAGAGAGCGCCAGGGCAGAGAGAGCGCCACGGCAGGGCAGAGAGCACTATGGCAGGGCAGAGAGAGCGCTACGGCAGGGCAGAGAGCGCCACGGCAGGGCAGAGAGAGCGCTACTGGCAGGGCAGAGAGAGCGCTGCAGCAGGGCAGAGAGAGCACTATGGTAGGGCAGAGAGAGCACCACGGCAGGGCAGAGAGAGCGCCAGGGCAGAAAGAGCGCCACGGCAGGGCAGAGAGAGCGATGCGGAAGGGCAGAAAGAGCGATACGGCAGGGCAGAGAGCACTATGGTAGGGCAGAGAGAGCGCTATGGCAGGGCAGAGAGAGCGCCACGATAGGGCAGAGAGAGCGCCGCGGCAGGGCAGAGAGAGCGCTATGGTAGGGCAGAAAGAGCACAACGGCAGGGCAGAGAGAGCACTATGGTAGGGCAGAGAGAGCGCTACGGCAGGGCAGAGAGAGCGCCACGTCAGGGCAGAGAGAGCGCTAAGGCAGGGCAGAGAGAGCGATACGGCAGGGCAGAGAGAGCACTACGTCAGGGCAGAGAGCGCCACGGCAGGGCAGAGAGAGCGCTATGGTAGGGCAGAGAGAACGCTATGAGGCAGACAGAGCACCATGGTTGGGCAGAGAGAGCGCTATGAGGCAGAGAGAGCGCCACGGCAGGGCAGAGAGAGCGCTATGGCAGGACAGAGAGAGCACCATAGCAGGGCAGAGAGAGCGCTATGGTAGGGCAGAGACAGCGCCACGGCAGGGCAGAGAGAGCGCCATGGCAGAGAGAGCACTACGGCAGGGCAGAGAGAGTGCTACGGCAGGGCAGAGAGAGCGCCACGGCAGGCAGAGAGAGCGCCACGGCAGGGCAGAGAGAGCGCCATGGTAGGGCAGAGAGAGCGCCATGGTAGGGCAGAGAGAGCGCCACGGCAGGGCAGAGAGCGCGCCACTGCAGGGCAGAGAGAGCGCTACGGCAGGGAAGAGAGAGCGCCACGGCAGGGCAGAGAGAGCGCTACTGCAGGGCAGAGAGAGTGCCACGGTAGGGCAGAGAGAGCGCCACGGCAGGGCAGAGAGAGCGCTATGGCAGGGCAGAGAGAGTGCGCCACGGCAGGGTAGAGAGAACGCCAGGGCAGAGAGAGCGCCACGGGAGGGTAGAGAGAGCACCACGGGAGGGTAGAGAGAGCACCACGGGAGGGCAGAGAGAGCACCACGGCAGGGCAGAGAGAGCGCCACGGCAGGGCAGAGAGAGTGCCAAGGCAGGGCAGAGAGAGCGCCAAGGCAGGGCAGAGAGAGCGCCAGGGCAGAGAGAGCGCCACGGGAGGGCAGAGAGAGCGCAACGGGAGGACAGAGAGAGCGCCACGGCAGGGCAGAGAGAGAGCCAGGGCAGAGGGAGCGCTACGGTAGGGCAGAGAGAGCGCCACGGCAGTGCAGAGAGAGCGCTATGGCAGGGCAGAGAGAGCTCTATGGCAGGGCAGAGAGAGCGCCAAGGTAGGGCAGAGTGAGTGCCACAGCAGGGCAGAGAGAGCGCCAGGGCAGAGAGAGCGGCAGGGCAGAGAGAGCGGCAGGGCAGAGAGAGAGCCAGGGCAGAGGGAGCGCTACGGTAGGGCAGAGAGAGCGCCACGGCAGGGCAGAGAGAGCGCTATGGCAGGGCAGAGAGAGCGCGCCACGGCAGGGTAGAGAGAGCGCCAGGGCAGAGAGAACGCGACGGGAGGGTAGAGAGAGCACCACGGGAGGGCAGAGAGACGCCACGGCAGGGCAGAGAGAGCACCAGGGCAGAGAGAGCACCATGGCAGGGCAGAGAGAGCGCCACGGCAGGGCAGAGAGAGCACCACGGGCGGGCAGAGAGAGCACCACGGCAGGGCAGAGAGAGCGCCATGGTAGGGCAGAGAGAGCGCCATGGCAGAGAGAGCGCCACGGGAGGGCAGAGAGAGCGCAACGGGAGGACAGAGATAGCGCCACGGCAGGGCAGAGAGGACTATGGCAGGGCAGAGAGAGCGCTACGGCAGGGCAGAGAGCACCACAGCAGGGCAGAGAGAGAGCTACGGCAGGGCAGAGAGAGCGCTGCAGCAGGGCAGAGAGAGCACTATGGTAGGGCAGAGAGAGCGCTACGGCAGGGCAGAGAGAGCGCCACGGCAGGGCAGAGAGAGCAATGTGGCAGGGCAGAGAGAGCGATACGGCAGGGCAGAGAGAGCGATACGGCAGGGCAGAGAGAGCACTAAGTCAGGGCGTAGTGAGCGCCACGGCAGGGCAGAGAGAGCAGCAGGGCAGAGAGAGCGCTATGGTAGGGCAGAGAGAGCGGCAGGGCAGAGAGAGCACTATGGTAGGGCAGAGAGAATGCTATGAGGCAGACAGAGCACCATGGTTGGGCAGAGAGAGCGCTATGAGGCAGAGAGAGCACCAGGCAGGGCAGAGAGAGCGCTAGGGCAGAGAGAGCGCTACGGGAGGCCGAGAGAGCGCTACGGGCGGCAGAGAGAGCACCACGGCAGGGCAGAGAGAGCGCTATGGCAGGACAGAGAGAGTGGCATAGCAGGGCAGAGAGAGCGCCACGGCAGGGCAGAGAGAGCGCCACGGCAGGGCAGAGAGAGCGCCATGGCAGAGAGAGCGCCACGGCAGGGCAGAGAGAGCGCCACGGCAGGGCAGAGAGAGCGCTACGGCAGGCAGAGAGAGCGCCATGGCAGGGAAGAGAGAGCGCCATGGTAGGGCAGAGAGAGTGCCATGGTAGGGCAGAGAGAGCGCCATGGTAGGGCAGAGAGAGCGCCATGGTAGGGCAGAGAGAGCGCCACGGCAGGGCAGAGAGCGCGCCTCTGCAGGGCAGAGAGAGCGCTACGGCAGGGCAGAGAGAGCGCCACGGCAGGGCAGAGAGAGCGCTACGGCAGGGCAGAGAGAGCGCTACTGCAGGGCAGAGAGCGCCACGGTAGGGCAGAGAGAGCGCCACGGCAGGGCAGAGAGAGCGCTATGGCAGGGCAGAGAGAGCGCGCCACGGCAGGGTAGAGAGAGCGCCAGGGCAGAGAGAGCGTCACGGGAGGGTAGAGAGAGCACCACGGGAGGGCAGAGAGAGCGCCACGGCAGGGCAGAGAGAGCGCCAGGGCAGAGAGAGCACCATGGCAGGGCAGAGAGAGCGCCACGGCAGGGCAGAGAGACCACCACGGGCGGGCAGAGAGAGCACCACGGCAGGGCAGAGAGAGAGCCAGGGCAGAGGGAGCACCACGGGAGGGCAGAGAGAGTGCAACGGGAGGGCAGAGAGAGCGCCAGGGCAGAGAGAGTGCCACGGGAGGGCAGAGAGAGCGCAACGGGAGGACAGAGAGAGCGCCAGGCAGAGAGAGCGCCACGGCAGGGCAGAGAGCACTATGGCAGGGCAGAGAGAGCGCTACGGCAGGGCAGAGAGCGCCACGGCAGGGCAGAGAGAGCGCTACGGCAGGGCAGAGAGAGCGCTGCAGCAGGGCAGAGAGAGCACTATGGTAGGGCAGAGAGAGCGCCACGGCAGGGCAGAGAGAGCGCCAGGGCAGAAAGAGCGCCACGGCAGGGCAGAGAGAGCGATGCGGAAGGGCAGAATGAGCGATACGGCAGGGCAGAGAGAGCACTATGGTAGGGCAGAGAGAGCGCTATGGCAGGGCAGAGAGAGCGCCACTGTTGGAAACGGGGTAGCGTGGTGCAGAGCGGGCAGGCCAAACTCCGGAGGAATTGTGTAAAGCATCCGCGCAGCACACACAGGCGACACACCAGGCACACCACAAACGGAGACCACACCAGTTGGAGTAAGAAAAATAGCATCTGTATTGGGCAACAGCCTAGCAGATGGTAAACCACAGCGGTAACACGGCGCCAACCGGCACCCGGTATACATAAAACAGTGGGGACTATGTACAGGGCAGCGCTAATCGGGCCGCTGCCAGCATCAACAAAAGCATGGGATGAATCAGGTTCAATTCAGGTAGGTACATTCAATTTGGTGAAAGTCATAATGCAGGTAAATCATACAGCAGTTGTGCTTAGGCCCCTATTCAATTTAGTAAAGGCCTTACAAGCCTGGCATAACCCCTCGCTGCAGATTAGCCTGCGCGCCACTTCACACAGGGGAGCCCGACTCCCGGGCCCCTGGCAAGACAATGTCCCTCAACGTTGCAGCTGCCCACTGTGATCCGGGGCAGCTGTAAAGACAGTGCAACACAGGGGGAAGGCGGGCACCGACAATGTGCCCCGACACCACCCCCGACCAAGTCAAGGGCAGGGTAAATATGCCCAATCGTTGCAGCGACTCGCTACTGCGGTGCCGCTGGGTGTCCACAAGGGTCACTGGCACTTCCGGTGCCTCGGGGGCCCCCTAAGCCTAAAGCGCCTCCTACGTCGCAGTTGCCCACTGTCAGATGGGGCAGCTGTACGGATTCGCCCGACACCGGGGGCGGGCACCGGCAATGTGCCCCGTAGCCCCCTCCCTGCTGCTACTGGTTCCTTCAAGGCAGCTGCCCACTGGCAGGCGGGGCAGCTGTGCAGGACGTCCACACGGGCCCTCCTGGAGGCCCTCCTGGCACCCGCAATTCTCTACGAGCCCCTCCTCCGGGACTCGGGGTGTAAAGTTATGCCCCAACACGTTGCAGCTGCCCACTGTTATACGGGGCAGCTGTGAAGTCAGCGCGGGCACACCGGTGCCCTCTGAGCAACAAGGGGGGAGGTGGGCACCGACAATGTGCCCCGACGTCACCCCCAACCACCAGCAGACTTGGCCCCACTCACCGGCTCTCCTGCAGGCGTCGCGCTGCTTCAGGTGGCACTCACTCTTCACCCGGGGCCCTTCCTGGGAACCGGGACTTGGTCCTGGAGCCGGCGAGGCTCACACTACTCCGGCGGCGCCTGCGAGGCTCCCGACGGCCTCCCTCGGTAGGCGGCTGATGCTCCACTCAGCCGCTGGCCTCTCTTCACACGCGGGGCTCTCCTCTCCTCACGAGAGCCCCGCCAACACCGGCGCTTCTCCCGTCTTCCGGAGCCTCTCCTCACGCGGGGCTCTCCTCCGCTCAGGGGAGCCCCCACCTACTTCCCGCAGACCTCGGCCGAGGTCTGTCTTCTTCCGGGTCGCCGCAGGCAGAGCGGCGGCCCTTTTCAGCTCCCGTAGTGCGGGGTGGGCTCTCGTCTCGGGTTCTCACCAGGCAGGAAGGCACGGGGTAGGCTCCCGCTGCACTTCCACATCAGCCGCTCTCCTTGTCCTGGCCACACGCACGTCTCCTTGTCAGCGCTTCCCTCACGGCCGCGGCGGTGATCCTGGGCACGTTAGAAGCGCGGGGTGGGCTCCCGCCTTCCAACAAGGACAAGTTTCGGGGTAGGCACCCGCTGCCTCGAAGCAGGCAATTACGGGGTGGGCACCCGTTTCTTCAGCCACACACCTCTTTTCCTCACAGAGGGGTAGGCTCCCTCCTAGTATAAGCACACCCGCGGGGTGGGCCCCCGCCACTTGGAGGAATCGGCTCTCCTGCAGCACACGAGCAGCGCTCCACTTCTTAGCGCTACACAGTCCCCCACAGCACTTTGCAGACGGTGTCTTCAGGGGGGTTACAGCGCTCTCCAGACTCCAGGGCACAGCGCTAGGGTGCAGGCTTCAGCCCTCCTCTTCCTGCAGGCAGGCACAGGCAGTGCTCCCACCTCCAGGGTCCTCCCTTCCGGCACCGCAGGTATAGCGCTCCCCGGGCGCTAGATTCAGGGCAGTAGTAGAGCAGTCAACAATACTAGGTCAGATCATCGGAACAGGACCGCAGCTCCTGGAAGCAGTCATCCCCCATAACGTGGTACTCCTCCTGTCATGGCAGTCTACACTCCAGTAAGGGGCTCTCACTGGCCCTGGGGACGGTGGAGGGGTGCAGATGGGCACAGGGGCCAGCACACAGGCCCAATGTGGCGGTCTCCCCTGGCAGAAGGTCCCTTCCCCTTCAGTCCAGGCTCTGCACTGCCTCAGTCTCCTCACATGGCAGCTTAGAAGGTTCTCTCCGGAACCGGTTCTAACTGGTTCAGGGGAGGAGCAGAGCACCCTCGGTGCGACGCTTCCCTCCAAAAGCAGGGGGCGCTGGGGGACAAACCACTAGGCTGCCACCCCACCTCAGTCAGGCGTCACATGGGCAGGCAGGCATGGCGTCCATTTTAACAGTGACATTTTTCCACAGTGCTTTTCTAAAATGGCGGCGCTAACAGTGTGTACCATATTACACAGCATTTGTTATGTTCTGTTCAGACACACCATATTTTATTGTTACACAAGCGAAAAAATTCAGGGCAAAAGGGCCAAGTCCAACAGCCACGATAGGGCAGAGAGAGCGCCGCGGCAGGGCAGAGAGAGCGCTATGGTAGGGCAGAAAGAGCGCAACGGCAGGGCAGAGAGAGCACTATGGTAGGGCAGAGAGAGCGCTACGGCAGGGCAGAGAGAGCGCCACGTCAGGGCAGAGAGGCGCTAAGGCAGGGCAGAGAGAGCGATACGGCAGGGCAGAGAGAGCACTACGTCAGGGCAGAGAGCGCCACGGCAGGGCAGAGAGAGCGCTATGGTAGGGCAGAGAGAACGCTATGAGGCAGACAGAGCACCATGGTTGGGCAGAGAGAGCGCTATGAGGCAGAGAGAGCGCCACGGCAGGGCAGAGAGAGCGCTATGGCAGGACAGAGAGAGCACCATAGCAGGGCAGAGAGAGCGCTATGGTAGGGCAGAGACAGCGCCACGGCAGGGCAGAGAGAGCGCCATGGCAGAGAGAGCACTACGGCAGGGCAGAGAGAGCGCTACGGCAGGCCAGAGAGAGCGCCACGGCAGGCAGAGAGAGCGCCACGGCAGGGCAGAGAGAGCGCCATGGTAGGGCAGAGAGAGCGCCATGGTAGGGCAGAGAGAGCGCCACGGCAGGGCAGAGAGCGCGCCACTGCAGGGCAGAGAGAGCGCTACGGCAGGGCAGAGAGAGCGCCACGGCATGGCAGAGAGAGGGCTACTGCGGGGCAGAGAGAGCGCCACGGTAGGGCAGAGAGAGCGCCACGGCAGGGCAGAGAGAACACCAGGGCAGAGAGAGCGCCACGGGAGGGTAGAGAGAGCACCACGGGAGGGCAGAGAGAGCACCACGGCAGGGCAGAGAGAGCGCCACGGCAGGGCAGAGAGAGTGCCAAGGCAGGGCAGAGAGAGCGCCAAGGCAGGGCAGAGAGAGCGCCAGGGCAGAGAGAGCGCCACGGGAGGGCAGAGAGAGCGCAACGGGAGGACAGAGAGAGCGCCACGGCAGGGCAGAGAGCACTATGGCAGGGCAGAGAGAGCGCTACGGCAGGGCAGAGAGCGCCACAGCACGGCAGAGAGAGCGCTACGGCAGGGCAGAGAGAGCGCTGCAGCAGGGCAGAGAGAGCACTATGGTAGGGCAGAGAGAGCGCTACGGCAGGGCAGAGAGAGCGCCATGGCAGGGCAGAGAGAGCAATGTTGCAGGGCAGAGAGAGCGATACGGCAGGGCAGAGAGAGCGATACGGCAGGGCAGAGAGAGCACTAAGTCAGGGCAGAGTGAGCGCCACGGCAGGGCAGAGAGAGCAGCAGGGCAGAGAGAGCGCTATGGTAGGGCAGAGAGAGCGGCAGGGCAGAGAGAGCACTAAGGTAGGGCAGAGAGAATGCTATGAGGCAGACAGAGCACCATGGTTGGGCAGAGAGAGCGCTATGAGGCAGAGAGAGCACCAGGCAGGGCAGAGAGAGCGCTAGGGCAGAGAGAGCGCTACGGGAGGCCGAGAGAGCGCTACGGGAGGCAGAGAGAGACACCACGGCAGAGGCAGAGAGCGCTATGGCAGGACAGAGAGAGTGCCATAGCAGGGCAGAGAGAGCGCCACGGCAGGGCAGAGAGAGCGCCACGGCAGGGCAGAGAGAGCGCCATGGCAGAGAGAGCGGCAGGGCAGAGAGAGCGCCACGGCAGGGCAGAGAGAGCGCTACGGCAGGCAGAGAGAGCGCCATGGCAGGGCAGAGAGAGCGCCATGGTAGGGCAGAGAGAGTGCCATGGTAGGGCAGAGAGAGCGCCACGGCAGGGCAGAGAGCGCGCCACTGCAGGGCAGAGAGAGCGCTACGGCAGGGCAGAGAGAGCGCCACGGCAGGGCAGAGAGAGCGCTACGGCAGGGCAGAGAGAGCGCTACTGCAGGGCAGAGAGCGCCACGGTAGGGCAGAGAGAGCGCCACGGCAGGGGCAGAGAGATCGCAAAGCCAGGGCAGAGAGAGCGCGCCACGGCAGGGTAGAGAGAGCGCCAGGGCAGAGAGAGCGCCACGGGAGGGTAGAGAGAGCACCACGGGAGGGCAGAGAGAGCGCCACGGCAGGGCAGAGAGAGCGCCAAGGCAGGGCAGAGAGAGCGCCAAGGCAGGGCAGAGTGAGCACTATGGGAGGCAGAGAGAGGGCCACGGCAGGGCAGAGAGAGGTCCACGGCAGGGCAGAGAGAGCGCCACGGCAGGGCAGAGAGAGCGCCACGGCAGGGCAGAGAGAGCGCCACGGCAGGGCAGAGAGAGCGCAACGGGAGGGCAGAGAGAGCACCACGGAGGGCAGAGAGAGCGCCACAGGAGGGCAGAGAGAGCGCCACGGCAGGGCAGAGAGAGCGCCACGGCAGGGCAGAGAGAGAGCCACGGCAGGGCAGAGAGAGCGCTACGGTAGGGCAGAGAGAGCGCTATGGTAGGGCAGAGAGAGCGTCACGGCAGGGCAGAGAGAGCACTATGGGAGGGCAGAGAGAACGCTATGAGGCAGACAGAGCACCATGGTTGGGCAGCGAGAGCGCTATGAGGCAGAGAGAGCACCAGGCAGGACAGAGAGAGCGCTAGGGCAGAGAGAGCGCTACGGGAGGCCGAGAGAGCACTACGGGAGGCAGAGAGAGCGCCACGGCGGGCAGAGAGAGCGCTATGGCAGGACAGAGAGAGCGCCATAGCAGGGCAGAGAGAGCGCTATGGTAGGGCAGAGACAGCTCCATGGCAGGGCAGAGAGAGCGCCATGGCAGAGAGAGCGCCACGGCAGGGCAGAGAGAGCGGCAGGGCAGAGAGAGCGCTACAGCAGGCAGAGAGAGCGCCACGGCAGGGCAGAGAGAGCGCCATGGTAGGGCAGAGAGAGCGCCATGGTAGGGCAGAGAGAGCGCCACGGCAGGGCAGAGAGCGCGCCACTGCAGGGCAGAGAGAGCGCTACGGCAGGGCAGAGAGAGTGCCACGGCAGGGCAGAGAGAGCGCTACTGCAGGGCAGAGAGAGCGCCACGGTAGGGCAGAGAGAGCGCCACGGCAGGGCAGAGAGAGCGCTATGGCAGGGCAGAGAGAGCGCGCCACGGCAGGGTAGAGAGGCCACCAGGGCAGAGAGAGCGCCATGGGAGGGTAGAGAGAGCACCACGGGAGGGCAGAGAGAGCGCCACGGCAGGGCAGAGAGAGCGCCACGGCAGAGCAGAGAGAGCGCCAAGGCAGGGCAGAGAGAGAGCGCCAAGGCAGGGCAGAGAGAGGGGCAGGGCAGAGAGAGCGCCACGGCAGGGCAGAGAGAGCGCAACGGGAGGGCAGAGAGAGCGCAACGGGAGGGCAGAGAGAGCACCACGGGAGGGCAGAGAGAGCACCACGGGAGGGCAGAGAGAGCGCCACAGGAGGGCAGAGAGAGCGCCACGGCAGGGCAGAGAGAGTGCCACGGCAGGGCAGAGAGAGTGCCACGGGAGGGCAGAGAGAGCGCTACAACAGGGCAGAGAGAGCGCTACAGCAGGGCAGAGAGAGCGCCACGGCAGGGCAGAGAGAGCGCCACGGCAGGGCAGAGAGAGCGCTACGGTAGGGCAGAGAGAGCGCCACGGTAGGGCAGAGAGAGCGCCACGGCAGGGCAGAGAGAGCGCCACGGCAGGGCAGAGAGAGCGCTACGGCAAGGCAGAGAGAGTGCTACGGCAGGGCAGAGAGAGCGCCACGGCAGGGCAGAGAGAGCGCCAGGGCAGAGAGAGCGCCATGGCAGGGTAGAGAGACCGCCACGGCAGGGTAGAGAGAGCACTATGGCAGGGCAAAGAGAGCGCTATGGCAGGGCAGAGAGAGCGCCATGGCAGGGCAGAGAGAGAACTAGGGCAGAGAGAGCGCCAGGGCAGAGAGAGCGCCACGGCAGGGCAGAGAGAGCGCTATGGCAGGGCAGAGAGAGCGCCACAGGAGGGCAGAGAGAGCGCCACGGAAGGGCAGAGAGCGCACCATGGAAGGGCAGAGAGAACGCCACGGCAGGGCAGAGAGAGCGCCACGCCAGGGCAGAGAGAGCGCCACGGCAGGGCAGAGAGAGCGCCATGGCAGGGCAGAGAGAGCGCTACGTGAGGCAGAGAAGAGCGCTACGGGAGGCAGCGAGAGCTCTACGGGAGGGCAGAGAGAGCGCTACGGCAGGGCAGAGGGAGCGCCACGGCAGAGCAGAGAGCACCACGGCAATGCTGAGAGAGCGCCACGGGAGGGCAGAGAGAGCACTACGGCAGGGCAGAGATAGGGCTACGGCAGGGCAAGAGAGAGCGCAATGGCAGGGCAGAGAGCGCCACGGCAGGGCAGAGAGAGCGCAACGGGAGGGCAAAGAGAGCGCCAGGGCAGAGAGAGCGCCACGGGAGGGCAGAGAGAGACGCAACAGGAGGACAGAGAGAGCGCCAGGGCAGAGAGCGCCACGGCAGGACAGAGACCACTATGGCAGGGCAGAGAGAGCGCTACGGCAGGGCAGAGAGCGCAACAGCAGTGCAGAGAGAGCGCTACGGCAGGGCAGAGAGAGCGCTGCAGCAGGGCAGAGAGCACTATGGTAGGGCAAAGAGAGCGCTACGGCAGGGCAGAGAGAGCGCCACGGCAGGGCAGAGAGAGCGTCACGGCAGGGCAGAAAGAGCGCCACGGCAGGGCAGAGAGAGCGATGCGGAAGGGCAGAGAGAGCGATACGGCAGGGCAGAGAGAGCACTATGGTGAGGGCAGAGAGCGCTATGGCAGGGCAGAGAGCGCCATGATAGGGCAGAGAGAGCGCCACGGCAGGGCAGAGAGAGCGCTATGGTAGGGCAGAAAGAGCGCAACGGCAGGGCAGAGAGAGCACTATGATAGGGCAGAGAGAGCACTACGGCAGGGCAGAGAGAGGGCCACGGCAGGGCAGAGAGAGCGCTACGTCAGGGCAGAGAGAGTGCTACGGCAGGGCAGAGAGAGCAATATGGCAGGGCAGAGAGAGCGATACGGCAGGGCAGAGAGCGCCACGGCAGGGCAGAGAGAGCGCTACGGCAGAGAGAGCGCTACGGCAGAGAGAGCGCTATGGCAGAGCAGAGAGAGCACTACGTCAGGGCAGAGAGAGCGCCACTGCAGGGCAGACAGAGCGGCAGGGCAGAGAGAGCGCTATGGTAGGGCAGAGAGAGCGTCATGGCAGGGCAGAGAGAGCACTATGGTAGGGCAGAGAGAACCCTATGAGGCAGACAGAGCACCATGGTTGGGCAGAGAGAGCGCTAGGAGGCAGAGAGAGCACCAGGCAGGGCAGAGAGAGCGCTAGGGCAGAGAGAGCGCTAGGGCAGAGAGAGCGCCAGGGCAGAGAGAGCGCCACGGCAGGGCAGAGAGAGCGCTACGGCAGGCAGAGAGAGCGCCACGGCAGGGCAGAGAGAGCACCATTGTAGGGCAGAGAGAGCGCCATGGCACAGAGAGCGCCATGGCAGGGCAGAGAGAGCGCCACGGCAGGGCAGAGAGAGCGCTACGGCAGGCAGAGAGAGCGCCACAGCAGGGCAGAGAGAGCACCATGGTAGGGGAGAGAGAGCGCCATGGTAGGGCAGAGAGAGCGCCATGGCAGGGCAGAGAGAGCGCCACGGCAGGGCAGAGAGAGCGCCACTGCAGGGCAGAGAGAGCGCTACGGCAGGGCAGAGAGAGCGCCACGGCACGGCAGAGAGACGCTACTGCAGGGCAGAGAGAACGCCACGGTAGGGCAGAGAGAGCGCCAGGGCAGAGAGAGCACTGTAGCAGGGCAGAGAGAGCGCGCCACGGCAGGGTAGAGAGAGCGCCAGGGCAGAGAGAGCGCCACGGGAGGGGAGGTAGAGAGAGCACCACGGGAGGGCAGAAGAGCGCCACGGCAGGGCAGAGAGCGCCACGGCAGGGCAGAGGAGAGCGCCAAGGCAGGGCAGAGAGCGCCAAGGCAGGGCAGAGTGAGCACTATGGGAGGCAGAGAGAGGGCCACGGCAGGGCAGAGAGAGCGCCACGGCAGGGCAGAGAGAGCGCCACGGCAGTTCAGAGAGAGCGCAACGGCAGGGCAGAGAGAGCACCACGGGAGGGCAGAGAGAGCGCCACAGGAGGGCAGAGAGAGTGCCACGGCAGGGCAGAGAGAGCGCCACGGCAGGGCAGAGAGAGCGCTACGGTAGGGCAGAGAGAGCGCCACGGTAGGGCAGAGAGAGCGCCACGGCAGGGCAGAGAGAGCGCTACGGCAAGGCAGAGAGAGTGCTACGGCAGGGCAGAGAGAGCGCCACGGCAGGGCAGAGAGAGCGCCAGGGCAGAGAGAGCGCCATGGCAGGGTAGAGAGAGCGCCACGGCAGGGCAGAGAGAGCGCTATGGCAGGGCAAAGAGAGCGCTATGGCAGGGCAGAGAGAGCGCCATGGCAGGGCAGAGAGAGCGCTAGGGCAGAGAGAGCGCCAGGGCAGAGAGAGCGCCACAGCAGGGCAGAGAGAGCGCTATGGCAGGGCAGAGAGAGCGCCACGGGAGGGCAGAGAGAGCGCCACGGAAGGGCAGAGAGCGCGCCACGGAAGGGCAGAGAGAACGCCACGGCAGGGCAGAGAGAGCGCTACGGCAGGGCAGAGAGAGCGCCATGGCAGGGCAGAGAGAGCGCCATGGCAGGGCAGAGAGAGCGCCATGGGAGGGCAGAGAGAGCGCCATGGGAGGGCATAGAGAGCGCTACGGGAGGCAGAGAGAGCGCTACGGGAGGCAGAGAGAGCTCTACGGGAGGGCAGAGAGAGCGCTACGGCAGGGCAGAGGGAGCGCCACCGCAGAGCAGAGAGAGCGCCACGGCAATGCAGAGAGAGCGCCACGGGAGGGCAGAGAGAGCACTACGGCACGGCAGAGAGAGGGCTACGGCAGGGCAGAGAGAGCGCAATGGCAGGGCAGAGAGAGAGCGCCACGGCAGGGCAGAGAGAGCGCCATGGCAGGGCAGAGAGGGCGCCAGGGCAGAGAGAGCGCCAAGGCAGGGCAGAGAGAGCGCTATGAGAGGCAGAGAGCGCGCTACGGGAGGGCAGAGAGAGCGCTACGGGAGGGCAGAGAGAGCGCTACGGGAGGGCAGAGAGACCACTACGGGAGGGCAGAGAGAGCGCCACGGGAGGGCAGAGAGAGCGCCACGGGAGGGCAGAGAGAGCGCCACAGTAGGGCAGGGGCGCTACGGGAGGGCAGAGAGAGCGCTATGGCAGGGGAGAGGGAGCGCCACGGGAGGGCAGAGGGAGCGCCACGGAAGGGCAGAGAGAGCACTATGGCAGGGCAAAGAGCGCTATGGCAGGGCAGAGAGAGCACTATGGCAGGCAGAGAGAGCGCCAGGGCAGAGAGAGCGCTATAGTAGGGCAGAGAGAGCGCTATGGTAGGGCAGAGAGAGCACTACGGGAGGGCAGAGAGCGCTACGGGAGGGCAGAGAGAGCGCTACAGGAGAGCAGAGTGAGCGCTATGGGAGGGCAGAGAGAGCTCTATGGCAGGGCAGAGAGAGCGCCACGGGAGGGCAGAGAGAGCGCCATGGCAGGGCAGAGAGAGCGCTATGGCAGGGCAGAGAGAGCGCCACGGCAGGGCAGAGAGAGCGCCAAGGCAGGGCAGAGAGAGCGCCATGGGACGGCAGAAAGAGCGCCATGGGAGGGCAGAGAGAGCGCTACGGGAGGGCAGAGAGAGCGCCACGGGAGGGTAGAGAGAGCGCCACTGTTGGGCAGAGAGAGCGCCACGGCAGAGAGAGCGCTGAGGGAGCGCCACTGTAGAGCAGAGAGAGCGCCACAGCAGGGCAGAGAGAGCGCCACGGCAGGGCACAGAGAGCACCACGGGAGGGCAGAGAGAGCACCATGGGAGGGCAGAGAGTGCGCCATGGGAGGGCAGAGAGAGCGCCATAGGATGGCAGAGAGAGCGCTATGGCAGGGCAGAGAGAGTGCCACGGCAGGGCAGGGAGAGCGCCACGGTAGGGCAGGGAGAGCGGCAGAGAGAGCGCCACGGGAGGGTAGAGAGAGCGTCAGGGCAGAGAGAGGGCCACGGCAGGGCAGAGAGAGCGCCATGGGAGGGCAGAGAGAGCGCTACAGCAGGGCAGAGAGAGTGCTACGGCAGGGCAGGGAGAGCGGCAGGGCAGGGAGAGCGCCACGGCAGGGCAGGGAGAGCGCCATGGCAGGGCAGAGAGAACGCCACGGGAGGGCAGATAGAGCGCCACAGCAGGGCAGAGAGAGCGCTATGGGAGGCAGAGAGACGCTATGGGAGGCAGAGAGAGCGCTATGGGAGGCAGAGAGAGCGCTATGGCAGGGCAGAGAGCGCTATGGCAGGGCAGAGAGAGGGCCATGGGAGAGCAGAGAGCACCACGGCAGGGCAGAGAGAGCGCTACGGCAGGGCAGAGAGCGCTACGGCAGGGCAGAGAGAGCGGCACGGCAGGGCAGAGAGAGCGCTACGGCAGGGCAACGAGAGCGCTATGGCAGGGCAAAGAGAGCGCTACGGCAGGGCAGAGCCAGTGCCACGGCAAGGCAGAGAAAGCGCTACGGGAGGGCAGAGAGAGCGCCACGGCAGGGCAGAGAGAGTGCCACGGCAGGGCAGAGAGAGCGCCACTGCAGGGCAGAGAGAGCACCACGGCAGGGCAGAGAGAGCGCTATGGTAGGGCAAGGAGAGCGCCACGGGAGGACAGAGAGACCGGCTCGGCAGGGCAGAGAGAGTGTGAGAAGTTGGCCTGGCATATGCTGTCCACTAATTATAGTGGGCACCTTGCACCAGTCCAAACAACCCCTTATTGGAGATAGGTTAAAGACAACCTTTATTGAAAGCTATGGAGAGCAGCCTTCAGGCTAAGTCTTGAAGGAATGTAAAGCAGCTTGTTTTACCAGTCTATAATCTCTTGAGTGATCAAATGAAAGAGCACCACACCAGGTATATATTCAAAATATATGTATTTATTGCTAAACACACCCCTCTAGTCTCTTTATGAGGCTAGAGTTCAAGCTACATAAGTTATAAGTTATTTAAACACAGTAATAGCACAAATACACGTTTGGGCCCTAGGGGCATACCAAACCATATACCAATAAAGTGGTATAAGAACCACGACTGAACTAGACACTAGGCCTAGAGCCTCTAGAAGTGCTTGGACCACAAGGAACCACCCAAGGTAGTGACACAGGGGACCCACGGGGACGCGTGCAGTGTAAATACACAACCGCGATACGCCGTTAACTTCTATGGAGAAAGTCGCAATCAGGAAATTAAAGAAAGGGACACTTAAAGGAGGACTTGGAGCAAACCCTTTGAGAACTAGGTTGTTCTAGAGTCTCTACCCACGGGAGCACCGGAGTACTCGTGTTACCTCACCCAGGGAAGCCGGGTGCATAGGTGCCTTTCGGGGTCGTGTTTCGTCGTCGATTTGAATGGCGATCTGCCGCAAAGTGCTGCTGGCGACCAAGTGGAAAGTGTCCGGGTGGATCCAAGAGTGGATCGGAGATCTGAAGAACCTGAAAGCAGAGGGGACAGAGTCTGGGTCACTAGCCAGTGACCAGGAAGGCGATGGACAGATGCCCACCGATGTCGCTTGCTTCAAGTGCGTTGACGGTCGTCTTGACTCTTCAGCCACGAGGTCCAGGAGGCGTTGTCGGAGACCAGGAGCAGGATTCGGGCTGGTACACAATGTCTGTCGAGTGCTGAGGTGTCGGCGACCGGATTGGACCCAACAAGCCTTGGCAACGGCAAGTCTCGCTGAAGATGAAGATCGTCGCTGGTGCAGACCAGCAAGGCCTGAGGAACTCACCCAGCAAGGGTAAGTGAGGGCAAGCCTGGAGCAACCAGGGAGCCCAAGAAGAAAAGGATTGGCCTTCGTGAAGGGCTACTAGCCAACGGGCTAGCGACCGCGAAGGAGCCTCGAGACGTCGCACGTGGATCTGGCTCACAGGACACTCGTGGAGTGGAGGCCAGTGATCTTCGGTGCAGTTGGTGCTGGAGGCTAGGGCTACTCGGAGCCCAAAGCACGACTTCGTGGGAGACCCAGAAGAGGATGCACTAGCAAATGCGTGCGGTGTCCAGGGTCACGGTTCCACGTTACCCACGACAGCTACGAGCCTCAGCTTTGCTACACCCCTTTCTTTGTCCAGTTCGCGCCAAAGCAGGGGCTGCAAGCCCCTGATCCGGTTTGAACTGGGGTATGCACAGGGACACCAAATGTGCCCCCAGTGCAGGACTTCAAAGCACCCGAAAGTGCTCCCGCCCAGCCCCAATACACATTATCCTGTCTGGGGAGGTGGTCACACCTCCCTGGGACAGGAAACCTATTGTCCAGGCCTCCCCTGCCAGAGTTTCGTCCAGCAGCAGGAGGCCAGACTCGTGTCTGTGGCAGCAGCATCCATTTTGTGATGCCAGGGCTTTAGAAAGAAGTTACCGGCCAGGCCAGAGTTAACATGTCTCTCTCTCTAGAAGGGTGGAATGCTACCCCCGCCGCCAGAATTGGCGGGGGGGTAGTATTCCAAGATGTTTGACACCAAACACGACATGTTTAGGTGCAGCCATTCCAAAGTTAGCATTTAACGCGAGGTTATAATGCGCTTAAGAGATATGGTCAGGCTGCACTACAAACAGCATCAGAGAAGGGTCTCCGAGACGCTGCAGAGGGGCCCTGCTCATGCAGGGGCACCCTCTCACATAGGAACCATGCACTCTGCCTTCAGGATTGATAAGGCCTGCCATAGGAGTGACTTATAGGTTTATATGTGTGTATGTATTTAGTGATATAGGTAACCTATATCACAGTAAAGGGTGCATGCACCACCTTACCCAGGCTGCTGTAGCAGACCTGTGGTGTCAGTTTGGATGGCCTTCCAGGGGTGGCATAATACATGCTGCAGCCCCTGGTAGGCCTCTGAGGTACCTATGCCCTTGGTACATAGTATACCATATACTAGGGACTTATAAGGGCACTCCAGATTCCAATCAGTGATGTGCCTAAGGCACATGGAAACCATTTTAGAGAGGAAGCAGCTAGGCTGGGGTTCTGATTAGCAGGGCCCCAGCCAGACTAATGTCGAAAAACAGTGAAGCATCAGCAAAAGTGGGGGTACCCATGTGAAGCAGATCCTACTCTCCTACACAACCCCCCAAACGTAGGGACATTAAACTAACCTTGCCCAGTTAAGTCTTCATGTTCTAAGTGGAAGTACCTAGAGAGTCCATCTGCATTGGCATGGTTACTCCCAGGTCTATGTTCCACTGTGAAGTCCATCCCCTGTAGGGAAATGGACCACCTAAGCAGTTTGGGGTTTTCACCCTTCATTTGTTTTAGCCATAAGAGGGGCTTATGGTCTGTCTGAACCAGGAAGTGGGTACCAAACAAGTATGGCCTCAACTTCTTCAGAGCCCAGACCACAGCAAAGGCCTCCCTCTCAATGGCTGACCAACGTTTCTCTCTAGGGGTCAGCCTTCTGCTAATGAAAGCTACTGGCTGATCCTGACCTTCTTCATTCAATTGTGACAGTACAGCCCCTACCCCCAATTCAGATGCATCAGTTTGAACAATGAACTTCTTGGAGTAATCAGGACTCTGTAGAATGGGAGCAGTGCACATGGCCTGCTTGAGGTCATCAAATGCCTTTTGACAGCTAACTGTCCACTGAACCTTTTGGGCATTTTCTTAGAAGTTAAGTCATTCAGGGGTGTCACTATTGATCCATACCCCTTGACAAATCTCCTATAGTACCCAGTCAGGCCTAAGAAGGCTCTCACCTGAGTCTGGGTAGTGGGAGCAGTCCAGTCCATGATGG